>OY829915.1:248957443-249623658 GCA_963691935.1 Nephrotoma guestfalica
TAACAGGTTGATTTTCCAATGAATTATTTATCCCGCTATATTTTCCGTACCTACTCGCATTATTTGCGGGAATAACACCAAATCCAAAAATCAATATTTATTGTGACAAGGTTATTTAGTTCGAGGTATTCAAATACTTCTAAATTAGAATTTTACCTCCTTGTTTGGTAAGTTACTTCTGCGGGTAACTAACTGTAAACTTTTTTTAATAATACGTGCATGATTATATGGTTGGTGGGCACAAGTCCATAAAGTACACACTTTTGTTGGTTGAATGTATAATGCCTCTGGAGGCTAATGCTTTATATATTTAGGGTTGGTTTATTATAAAAGGAAATCATGATTTGAGTTTATGAATAATTTTTTTCATTATTTCCACTATACGTTACACCTTTATGTATCCAATTCTAATGTACTCAGCATATTTTCGGTCGAAATTTGCATAATTAAAAAGTTATATTAGTTACGAGACGAATAAAATCCATAATTATGCGTAGGATATGAAATACCGACTTCAGAAATTATTATTAAACGCCTGTAGCCCTAGACCTAAGATGAAATTTTACGTTTGAAGGCTGATCAAATTTCAAAATATATCATTTCTGCTCAACTCAACTGTCATTTTGTTTTGATTTGGATATTCTATGATGTTTATGTAGGTCAGAATAGCATTATTATTTGACAAAGGTTGTCTGCTATGAAAACATAAATGTTCTGGTCACCACCTTTATAATGTAAAATCAATAGTTACTCCCCACATTATGTTAAATCTATCAAATGGCAGATCTCAATGTATCCATACACGAATTGGTTAACACCCACAAAAGTTAACTTTAAGACGAAGGTCTTTGAAAGAAGTTGTTGTTTTCCTAAGAAATAAGAAATACAATTTGGTAAAATGGGTATTATATCTCCACTAAATCTAATAACCATAAATCCCAATTTGAAAAACAATTTAAAATGTAATTTGGTAGAACAGATCCTTCATAATTAGGTACAATTATTCAAAGAATTATACAAAATTTGCTCAAATATTTATTCGAGCAAAAACTTTTAAGATGTTTTGGGCATACCAGTAATGACATGAGGATGTCATGAAGACCCAGCAGTATTTGATTAGCTGAAAACGAAAACTTCCTTGTACCAGCTCTGGCAGTATGGAAAGTTTGTTTGTCATCTTGCGGGGCCACTGTATATAACCAGTTTAGTTTTTTTTTATATAACCGTTTGATAACCGATATAGACAATTCGAAAACTACGCAATGAAGAAAACCGTGACGGGATTCACGGCTATTATTCCGCTATTTTACCAGTTTTTAGAGGTAACGCTATTTACGCGACAAAACAAACCGTAGGACGAGAAAGAACAATGGCATCGAAAAAATACGGCCGTTAAGCCCATCAGTAATAGTACCAAAAATATCATTAAGCGACCGACAAACGATGTCCAGTTTAGTGTGTGAAAAATCACGATAATTTTGAGCTTAAAAGGTATTGAATACCTAAAACACATAAAACTAAAGCCAAGTACTATTGTACTACTGCCTCAGCTATTCGGTAATAGTAAAATAAGTGCCCTGTTTCATTGTAATTAACCTTTTTCCACAAAGAAGAGCTTTTTCGGATCGACGGATTATGATGAAATTTTGAATATGTGGGTGTATGTATTCCTTGTGGTGCGTGAAAGTTCCTTCACATAGTTTGGTTAATTTACGGTAGGTGGCGAAATTTACGAAATGTGGAAACACCGTATTTTGCCTCAAATTCAAAGGAATAATCTTTTTTCAATTTAGTAGGCCATGATTCTTATTGTACAATTTAATGTTGAAATGTCAAATGAGTTGAATATTTTTGTGAGAAGGAAAACGTTTTGTTGTTGAAGTTTAATGTCGTCTTCTATTTGCTTTTTCAAATAATTGTGAAATTAATGGTTCAAATAGAACAAAAAATCAAATTGATTTGCTTTTATGTTGGTATTAGTGATTTTGTTTTGTTTTTTTGACGTTCAGATGAAGATGATTTTTTGGAGATGCAAACTGAATCATTTCAGAGACCCTCAAGAAATCGTGTAAAGAATTTTGTACACGATGTAGTGGCGAAATATTCAGATGTGAGATTCACAAGTGAGTTGTGAATATATTTGTATTGCTATCTTAACTAATTTAATTCAAACCTCTTTTTTATGTTTATAGTTTCGTCCTAATTTTCGAGTAATGCGAGCTACAGCTAACAAGCTTATTCAAAAACATGAGAACTCGGAATTTTACAGAAATTACAAATCTGGAAGGAAAAATGCTACTGACGAGTCACATTGTTTAGCATTTTTATGGTTTGCTTGAAATAAAGAGACGTACGGAGAAGTCGCCAATTTGTTTAGCTGAAAAGCTGAAGAGTAGTTGAGAAGCTTGAAAAATCGGCAGCATTTAAGGAGGTAATACAAAATATATTTTAAATTTAATTGAAATATTATTATTTTTTTTATAATTTCAGCTTGTCGGTTTCCCTAACGTCCTTGGCTGCTTGTCCTAGGCTGCCAATCAACAAAGTTCGGTCTACATACGTGAATCGACATGGCTTAATATCGCTCACGCTGACTACAATAAAAAACATAGAGACGAGAGTAAAAATCGAAAACGCTTTTGGGTTACAGAACGGAACACTATTGCAAAGACGTTTTAATTAAAAATTAATTTAGATTTGTTAAATTCAATAAAAAAGTTTTATTTAATAAAAAAAATTCAATTTATGTGCATATATTTTAAGGAAAAAAATTATTTTAAATTGTTTTTTATCAATTCGTCTAATCGTTGTATTTTTTCGGCATGGCGTAATGCACGACTTTTCTCTTTAATTCGCGTGGCTTCACGAATTACGTCCAACAATTTTTCGAACCGCTGTTATTTAGCCGCCAAGTACTTGTCACAAGTAATCTCCTGTACTGTTTTTTTACAACACGTTTTCGACGAATATTTATTGATGGTTGCTCCGGAGTGGCACTTTCATTGTCTGTAGCTGGTGTTGAAGAATCTAAATTCGATGATGAAGTCGAAATCGTTCTTTTACAGGTAAACAACTTGGCTGCGCATCTAAAGTCTGGCTCCAGCGAATCGTCCTGAGTGACTATATTATTCAGCTCTTCCTCGAAACTGGAGTCGGAATAAACCGCGCTGCTAGTGCTATTATTTTCCCGTGACTTTTTTGTTCGCTTCATGACGCATCTATATCTAGTTTCTGATTGAAGCCCGGACCACTTTACTCCGAACTCATTATCCAAAGCTTCAGAGAGAAAGTTCCATAAACATTTTTTTTACGAAATTTCTTCATTGGCCCGACCTGTGGGAAATGTTCGCTGTACAAGGCTAACATGAATTTCGTTTGTCCTGTTGTCCACTTCTGTGTTACACTCTCGGACATCGAGCTTTCGATGCTATTTAAAATTATATTATTATCACATGATTTATTTAAATGATTGGGTGGTGTTTGCTCGATTTGCATTGGGATGGAATATTGTACATCTCGACTTGTACTTGGTGTTTGCTCTCTGTTTTGTTTGGGGTGGAGTGGATGTTTGCACTTGAACTCGGAATGTGATCCCGCATAGATGATATATCCATCAATCCACTATGGGTGCTATTTGTAGCGCTTGATGTCTGTTGGCTTATTGCGGTCACACTTTGGGTGATACTTGCACTTTGAGTTGAATTTTCAATGTGGTTCGTAAATGTAAAATCAGTTTTGGTAACAATTGAAAATGTGAAAAACAAATTTCGTGATTTTTAGATGGAAAATTTCTATGCGGTGTTTGCAGTGTGTACTTGGTTAGATGCAACATCAAAATTCGCTACACATTTGACATGTGTACATTTCGAAAACACAATTTTTGCCGTTTCGTTGATTTGACTCAATTGACAAAAAGTATATTTTCACATTTCAAATAGATATATGGAAATAATCCCACTAAAGCGAAGTATCCTAGTTGAGACACGCATGCAACCAAACGCAAAGCGACTGAGAGAAGAGCTGAAAGCAATAAGCATGAAATTCATTCACCACAAAAGTTAAATGAACGATCTCGCTGCTTCAGAGTGCAAGTGGAAAAGTCAAATTACCGGCATTGACTTATCTGCCAGAACCGTTGCGCTCATTGGTTTCTGGAACAACATCACTATCGCAACGACTTTTTATCTGATTATTTTTTGGCTATATTAAGGTCAGAATTACAACCAAGCAGGCTGATAATTGCCATTCGTGGATGTAAACCATAGGTCTCTGCAAATATACTTCTTTGGCATGGATTTATACAAAAATAAACACAACCAATACCAACCAATATAGAATTGTGTTAGGTACCACTAAAGCAACATCAGATATTGGATCAGGACCACAGAAAAGAGACAGAAAAACATTATGAAGGATTTGGCAGAAGAAAAACCGCACATCATCTTTTAAAACTCAAAATGGAGTGCGAAGGTTACAAAATTTCTGGTAAGTAAATAAAACCGTTTCGCAATTGGTTCCAACACAAGAACGATATTTTCAAACCGCACTTGATCGAATATCATCAAACAATCATAAAATTGTGCAATATTGAAGAGGAATTTCAATCACGCGATACTCTACTTCACCACAGGAATGATTAACTTCCACATGTCTTCGAAACTCATCGCTCTTAAGGTGTTTTGCAATATCTGATAAAGTTTTGGTAAGGAGAAACCGCTCTCATTTTAACATCTAAATGATACACCAGTTGTGGTAAGATCAAACACTTCTTCCAAATAGAAAATACATTTTTAGCCACGTACACGAAATTTTGAAATGTCAAAGACGTTACCAGTAATATGTCGTTTACGTGAAGATTGAAATTGAGGAGTTCAGAGCTACATCTACGCGATGTGATTAAAACTGATAGCAATGTGAATAACATTGGGAAAATAACAATACGAGTATTACCTGCAATACATAGTGAAAGCTCGCAGCATATGCATGAGTATCTTCAGGAAACAATGCCGTATGTTCGTTATTACAGTCGGCCAGATTTGAGTATAACTCTCATTTATTGAACGATCAATAGCCAACATTTCATTGTTAAACATCATGTAAAGGGTGTTTCATCTGTTGGTTCATTTTCAAGCTCAAAAATGATTTACGTGATGATTTTAATCAACATGGTCGTCCTAAAGAGCCTCGCAATTCGCAAAATTGTTGAACTTTTTGAAGAAACTGGATAAGTTGCAGATGGTAGATCATATGTACTTTTTCTGCAAGTTCGCGAAACGGTAACAGCTGTAAGTGAAAATGTTCGTGTAGAGCCAAGCATCTCGTATTTGTGGAGAGCCAAGCGCTATCGTGATATGTTAACTGGATTTTTTGTGGCCAAAATTTAATTAAATTGATTTAGATGATCTTTATTTTCAACCGTGGTGCCACATGCCACACAAATCGTTAAACACTCGACTTATTGGCAGCCAAGTTCGATGATCGCATAATTTCAAGAAAATCTGATTTCATACTAATGGGGTTTGGAAAGAGACATCCACAACCTCAAAATTATCTCAGGTTAATCCCTTAATGATAATCTACTGACAGGGCGAACACTGCAGAATTTATTTGGCGGCGTTCTTGTGCGCTTCCGCCTTGACCAAATAGTATTTGCTGCAGATGCCGAGAAAATGTATAGGCAGATATGGATTCATACAGATGATTGACGGTACCAGAGAATAATATGATATGAAACACTGGACGTCTCAATGAAACACTTTGAGTTGAAGAACCTGACATACGGTGCATGATCTGCACCATATTTGACAATCAGAGATATCAACCAAATTGCCGAAGAAAATATCAATCTTTACTCGGACGCCTCGAAAGCATTGCAGAGAGACACCTATGCAGATGATCTATTAGCCGGGGCAAAATCAGTATTCGAAGGAATTCAACTAGCAGCAAAAATGGTGTTCCAACTCACTCGAATTAGCTGCTAAAATGAACGCTGACAAATTAGTGCCATCGTTACCAAAAAACATTTCGGAAGATCGAAGAAGACAAGAAGAGACAAGAAGTTATCAAGTTCACCTGGACGACGTAATTCAAGCCACGAAACGAATATTTGATCCGCTTGGCCTCGTGTCACCAGATATAATTAAATTTAAGCGTATTTTCAGGATCGAAGCAAACGAATTACCAAACATGCCAATATCTCGATGGTTCCCTACGATTATCAAGGAAGGCCAACAATTACATAGCTTTTGTGACTCCAGTGAGATGGCATACGCCGCTGCAGTTTACTTGCGTGCACCCTATAAAACAGTTATGTAAGCAATTTTAATCGTCGTTCAAAAATATTTCACTGTCCCGGTTGGAAATAAGCGGCACTATATTATTAACGAGATTAATGGATCGATTCGAATACGTAGCTAATAAAACGAGCGAAATCTTAGAGGTCCTTAAGAGGCTTAAGCCCGAAGGAATTAAAGATCCATAAATTATGAATGGCCAGAATTTCCCAGTTTAGAGGAATTTATCCTCCTCCTGGCTGGCATCAGTTGCGAAGACTGAAAACTACTTATAGAAGAGTTATCTGGCGTATATTCCAGTTATGACAAGATCATTCGCGCTCTGTTAGCCATCCGGGAATTTTATTGTGCATACCGCAAAATTTCACACAGCAATTTAACTCATTATGACAGGCGAGCAACATAAACCGAAATTTTACGAAGTTCGCAATCCTATACGCTTGAAGAGGAAATTACCAACTTTAAGCAACATGATGCAGTTACGTTCAAAAGGCCGACCAAAACACTTAATCCATTGTTAGATCAATGAGGACTGATGAGCGTAGGTGGTCGAATCAAAAGATCGATCGCGCCTTACGACGCATGACATTCAATAATACTGTCTGCAAAGTCCAACGTCACAAGATTAATAGCAAACATTTGATCAAATCAATTAAACGAAAATGAATATTTTGCATTAAGCAACAGCCTAAACCTGAAAGCCAACTCACGGACAGTTTGCTTAATTAAATCATAGAGATTAAATCATCATCATCATTAAGACTTACCTGAAGCGAGGACGTGGTCAACGAGTAGATAAATCAAACATTTGCCTAGATACGAAGGCAATTCAAATGGTGAAAAGGTTTCAGCACCGACATATACTCGGATACTCGCACTAGTTTTCAAGGTGCCAGTAGAAAGTTAAAATAAATAAATGATTTCCTTAGAAATAATGTAAAACTAATTTCTCAATCTATTGTACAAGGTTACCAGACTCGTTGGCCTTTTATACTACCACACGTCCCTCATTTTAGAGGTGTTTGGGTGGCTGGAATTAAGCTAGCAAACACACCAATGAAGCGTGTATTACAGGCTCAAATCCTAACCCACGAAGAGATTGCTAAAATCGAGACAATTGTATGTATTTTCCGATAATGAAATTGATCTGCTAAAGCCAGCCCATTTTCTTATTGGGCATCCTGTTACGATTATTAAACAGCCTGATATCACAGAAACGCCCCTTAACAGGCTATCATATTGGGAAGCGGTATTACGAATGAAGCAATTATTTTGGAACCACTTGCACCTGGAATATCTCACTTCATTGCAACCTCAAGCTAAATGGTACAAAACAGAACTCGATATTCAAACTGGAGAGTTCGTTAACGCCAAAACTGATAATCCACTTATAAATCAATGGCAAATGGGTAAAATAACGCAAATAACGGAAATAAGTATTTCCGGGCAGAGATGAACAAGGTTTATGTACAACGAAGCACTGGTCAGTTTTAAGCAAGACATTTAGTCTATATATGACTAGACTAGAAGGAATGTACCTGAACTAGTTGCTTGTATTATTATTTCCTAAATGGGGAGAAAAGAAAAAACCGTCATAGCGACACGAACTACATAAAACAAAATTATCATTACTAACTTGTAACAAATGATAAATGGAATTAGTGTTAGTTATTTTAAGAATCACCCATCATTCGGAAAAATAAACCCTCTCAGGGCCAAGGCGAAGTGTTGGAAATTATCTTATTTTACACTTAAAGCGTTAAAGTAGTCCATCATATTACATTAAAAATGGCTTGGAAATTAATAACTTTAGGTGGCGCGGCGCTTAAACGAACAAATTCTCCTTTCTCCAGCTTACGTGATAATAATAGCTTTATTGACGTGCTGTATAACTGTGGTATAATTATGTGTCAGTCATATGTTATGAATTATCGTGTACGATTTATATTTTTGGTATATCGATTATATTATTAGAACAGCAATTAATTGTCTCACCAGACGATATCGACAAGGCCACTGTATCTATTATTAATATACGAGCGATTCTCCTTATACGCCATAAGCACTCAACTCACTAATTACCTAACATATTCGAAATTGACACAAGCATAGTCGCATGTTTAAATTGTATTCCGATTTTAATCTAATTTATTTTAATTATTTCATTATTTTATTATGGCCCCGGACCACCCCATCTAAATGTAAAATCAAAGTAAATGTTGTGGCTTGTACGGTGAAATCAAATTGGACCGCAAACGAATGGATTTTCATCGTTTTAATTAAATTTAATGGCGGCTCACATATATGTTTATGTATCCTTGTCAATTTACATATACAGCAAATTAGTGTGAGTAATTACCGGTGGGAATAGTTCACAATAAACATATGGATATTATGCCGGTGTATGGACGTAAACATATGCACGAACTTATCATTAACTTGGAGTGTGAAAAGTTAATGGATATTTTATAATCTATTTAGATATGGCGTAATCACGTGTGTTTCACCATTTTCAGTCATTTAAGGTGTGTCAACTTTATTATGGTAATTGAGAATTATATTGAAATCAGACCAAAAATTAACTAATTTATATAAACTTAAATAACCGTTGCCCGAATTTCCTTTGAATAAACTTTGCAAGTTTTGACAACTGCAAAATTAATTAAGTTGACAAATGTGCAAAAATGGCAACATAAAAATTCTCTTTCAAAGTTATGTTACAAAACCATGATATTATACTAAAGGGTGTTTTTTTAGAGGTTCACAATTTTAAATTAAAATAGAACAAAGTACAATTTTTTAAATATCAGTGACACTAGCTTTATTGGATAGATATTCACCCCAATTATGATTGTCGCTTCGAACATCAATCGACACGACTCGGTGTTGATTTATTAGAAGAGTTAATCGTCGGTACCAAATATTTTAAAGTTGGTGCTACCTTGAGATTCTGTGCTGAAGAAGGACATCCGACGGGAACGGGAAGTGATTATAACATAAGTTTAGTTCAACCAACCATGTCAGTAGTTTTAAAGGAAATGCTTGACATTTTAGAGAATAATATATACTCAAAATGGATTCTATTTCAATATACAAATGAGGATACCAGGGATCATTGGCTCAGTATAATAAAAGTATAATATCAGTATAATAAAAGCACGGGAGAACACCATTTGTACAGAAAAGACTTTCATAGCCTAAATGCAATAATAGTAAGTGCAATAATTCAAACGAGTGATTTCGATTTAAATTTAAACAATTTTATTTAAACAGGTTTACGACAATAGAATGCAAACCAGATAACTCAATGGAAAATATGCTGGCTCGTTTCACGATTCCATGATATGGAATCTTTCCGGGGTAAAAGAAAAGCTTCGAAAAGCTTAGAAAAGAAAATGTATGAGCATGGAGCAAACTCCCGTTTACTCGGCAATTTAAAATTTTATAGTTAAATGTAATTCAAATATCATCGAAAGGACAATAGGTGTATTAAAAGGTCGATTTAGGTGCCTTATAGATGCTCGACAACTACATTATAGTCCAGAAAAGGTAACACAAATAATCATTTGTAGAAGAAGAACTTTCACTGGATGATACATCTGAAGAAAATGCAATTGACTACGAACCACTTAATTTGGCCTATAACGAAGTAAATGAACTTCGGAGTCGGAGAATAAATTTATTTTTGTAATTTGTACTAATTCATTTTGATTTTGCAAAATATAAAAGAAATATTATTTAATGCATCACAGTATATTCTGTATTGCAAAATCACCACATGAAATGTGCAGCATAACATTTTAATTTTGATATAATTCAATTAAGGATAATCTGTTGAATTTCCAACTGCTGTTGTTGAACTTCCAAAATTTTAGCTTTCAGCTTCAATTTTTCAATTTTGTCTTGCTTATAAATTCTAACTTTTCTTCTTCAATGGGTTTTATAAAATCAAGTTTCTCTTTTTTTAAAGTACTATGTCTCTTTAACATAACTTAACATATCTTTTATGTGAGATTTTACCTCCGAACACATTGCGGAATGAACGTGTGTCTGTTGTTCCAAAAGATTTAAACGTTTTTGCTACAAGTTAGGTATACGGTGGTTTCTTTGTAGTTTCGTTCTCCAAATCCTGATAGATTGTGAGGGTGTATTACAGGAGGGCCTTTCTCTGTTTATCTCTTGTGTTGACATATTAGTCGGATTGCAATTTTATAATGATCGTCTAGGTATCTCACTTATCCCTGACTGTTCTAGTTGCGGGATTCATCGTTATTCCAAATTGATGACCTGGTGGGTTAAAGACGGTTCCAATTTGAAACAAACCTATAACTGTTTCTTCTAACGCAGTAAATGACAGCAACTTATTAGAGCCACCTCCCGTTGTCTTTAATCCCGTTTTATTATGTAACATTTTTTCGCGAATTTTAAGTTTCATGTCTCTCCATACTTAAAACATGTAAAAAATTAGATCAGTATTTGAAATTCTAATATGTAGCGTAACTAACCTTAATCCATTTGTCAGTGTTTCTCGTGAGAGGCCCCAAACTATTAAGCTCTTTTGATATTTGGTCCCAACGATTATTTAATTCGGTTTTGAAATAACTTCCCGATTTAATATAGCCACGGGCGATATCTGGGTTTTGGCTCATAAAATCAACCAAACATTCGAATTGCTGTGTGTTGGGAATTTTAACCCTAAAAAACGTCAATAAATTATAAAAATAAAAATTCACATTAACATCACCTCTCATTAACATCAACTCTTGTCGTCAACAAAAATGCCATCGATAGAAAATGGCGTTTTTACGACAATGAATGATTCAAAATCGCCATGCATAGTACCAATTTTTACCGTCGAAATGATATCAACGCGACAACCACAATCATAATTGGGGTGAATTTCATGCCTTTAATGCTTGAATATGATTTCAGCCATGTGGCCGCCGCGGCTGGCATGTTCCTTCAATTACTAAGGCTACCTCATTGGCAGTTGGATTATTGTAAAGACCTCGATTAATGTTCGCGGTTTTATATCAGCGCTTATAACAACTTGGAAGACACAACGTGAACCATTTTTTGTAGTTTCGACATTTAACCATAATTTAAATTACTAAAATTCTTTGCATCGGATATTTGTTCTTCTGTCGTTTTCCACCACAAAATATATCGGAAGATAATGGGGGAGACATAGGAGACATAAGAAACGAACTACCAGCTAGGTGATACATCTGATCCTAAACTTTGAAAATCGGCCTTAAGTTTCTCATATAAACCTCATTGATCGCAAATGAGGTTATTTGAAGGCACCTTATATTTTGGAATATTATTTAGAAAAGTATGTGATGTTTCCGAATGAACACCAGATAATAAAATATTCAATGATTCAGGAGGCTATTCAAATGGAGGAAGTTACACCTTACCTAGAAAGATCTCCCATAAAATAAAGTTTACGAATTGATCGACCATGTTCACCAAATTCAGTAAGTTCAGTAGGAACCATCAGCACTTATGGTAGCTAATTTAGCCTTTCCACACAGTGCGGCAACACGATGCGTTGTTCTTCGTCCGTTACCTCTTGGGCTATAAACTAAATTTTCAAAAGTTTTCAGAAACGTTTTATTGTTTTTACGCGATTAGTATGAAAATGAATTTTGGTAGAAAATAAAAACCTGAGCAAATATGAAGAATTTTACGTTTTGTTAAGTAAAGCTTGAGTTTTGCCGCAAAACGCAGTATCTGGAAAGGCTAACTATTGACTACTTAGGTGTCTATAACCGGTTCAATTCGGTCCTATTTAACATGCTGGGCGTACATTTCAATCAATCAATCAATTTCAATCAATACCACACAAAACCTAAAACTTTTATTAAGAACATTACTATATTACTGTTCAAAAAGGTGAAAGCAACTTATGCCCATATTAAAGATAAAGTACTTTGCTCGGCTGCTCGTGACTTTTCGTCACAGAATTATCAACTGAAGTGTGTAACGGTCTATTAACTAAAGAATCCAGTCAGAATGATCAGCCTCGAAAATTCTTTGAAATCGATCATGTCTAGCTCGAATGTCCAGAAGCAAAATATGTGGGGAAGCACTGTGAAAACACTATGCACGTACCAATATGCAGTAAAATATTTATTAAGTTTCCAATGTAACATTCTCTAGAATATAATAACATTTCTTAGGACTTAACTTTAGTCCGGTGGATTGTACTCGTGCGAAGACTACAGCAAGATTTCGCACGTGCTCTTTAAATGTTTTTCTCATGACGTTAATGTCGTAAATATACAAGACACGTTATCCAATGTAATCCTGTTTGTGCCCGCCACATTAATCGTTCAAAATACGCCCAAGCAGCACCGCGAAAAATTGCTCCAGCTTAGTAATTGTGACTTCATTAAAACCCTTGGAATGTTTTGGTAGACGACGTTAGATGTTATTCGTTATAATGTTCAAGCTAAAGATAACGGAAAATGTGTTACGAAAAGAGCAGTGTGGTGGACGTGGATCGCATATTTCATCTACTCAGGCTCACATCTACAGTCCCTGAACGAGCCAATATTTGTTTACAATAAATATGAATGCTTTAGCAGTCGCCTTCCCAAGATCTATTTACTTCATGAAAAGAAATTCGAAATCAAGTTACACATTTAAATAACCTGTTGATGCCAGCGAAAAGGCATTTGGAGCGGCTACGTTTCTAAGAAGTGAAAAACGCAGTTCTGGTAAAAATAATGTAATCCCATTTTAATCATCCTCAATCGCCAGATTTATCATTATTGGTTAGATTCAACCATCAAACTATCGTAGCCAAAGTCGAAGTCGACCTTTTAACAAAGTTCAACGGAAATTGAGTCGCAAAATTTCAAAGATTTATTGGCACTATTTAACCACAAAATTGAACTCGGCTGGAATAAAATCTAGAGGATGTACATCATTGGAATTGTTGCAGAAAATATTCTAGTTTAATTATGCTGGTTTAATGACGTCCTTTCATTTTTCCATATTCTGATATTTCTACGATGGATGGGGGATGTCACCTAAACGTCGTAAACTAGTCTTATGTTATTTTACTACAGAATCCGAAGAAAGAGGGGTTTCTCTTTACAAATAGTTATGACCATCGTTCGTCGTTTTAATCACAGAAACTTTTTGAGAAACAGATTGTAAATTAAATTTCAAACAACATTTGTTCAAATATTTTTTTTTTAATTTTACCGGAAATGACGAGTTTTAATAAAACAAAATTTATTCAAGATTTATAAGATTCAAATAAATTTAAACATTACAAATGGGAATTTTCATCAAAAACAGATTACGATCTGTGATGAAATGGAACACAACTATGACTCCCTGTCGAAGTGCAAAACTCATGGGTCAACCCGACCCATCATCCATGCCCCAGTATAGGTTGGCTAAATGAAATAAAAATTGGACCTACAGCCGTTCGTCTTGGACGAGGATGTGAAAAGCGAACTGCCAAAGAGTTGGGAGTGCGTCGGCCCCAGAACAGATTGCAAAGATTATAAATAATAATAAAAAGAATAAAAAAAATTTAAAGATTAATTTTTCAACAAGGTTTGACCTTGGTGGTTTTCTGAAATTTTTGATTCAGAATGGCGAAAATGTCCCTTAAAAAGTTAATAATTCTTTTATTTTTTTTATGTTTTGATATTTTATATTATTTCAGACATTAGCAGATTTACTAGACTTAAGAGGTTTTAATATGGAACAAAATATCATTGCAGAGCGAAACAACATGGTCTTATTATTTGTTATACGGCCTGTCGATAATTGTCACTCAACGTGCATATCGATAGTTTTATGGAGTTTGCAATATTTAACAACTCCTATTATTCGTGCTATGATGTGTCAAAATTTGAACAATATGGGAGTGTGGTATTGGAGATGTGAGGCACTTGGACAGACCTCGTTCTGGGTAATCGGCCGAAAACATCGAGCTCGTTAGGCACATTGTTGTGCGATTCGTTAAATTTTGCAAAAAGTTCTGGGGCTCTATCCCTATAAAATTCTGCTGGTCCAACAGCTCCATCCTGGTAACCAAGCTTTGCGTTTAGAGTACTCCAGAGCTGTCATAAATCTTTCACCAACGTTCATTGCACGCATTTCGTGTGACTGTTTGGTGTGGCATTACCTCGCCGAAAAATATTCCGAACCGTGTCGTCTCAAAAAACGGTGACTTGAGATGGCCACCTCGAGCGCATGATCTGACGGTTTCAGACATTTTTCTGTAAAGCTACATGAAGGAGAAGGTTTATATCAACAAACCACAGATTTTACGGGAGCTGAAAAACAACATTTAACCTGAAATTGCGAATGTACACCGATCACACTTCAAAAAGTGATGCAAAATACCATGAATCGAGCCGATGGGTGAATTCTAATGATGGACGCTTAACCAATATAATTTTCCACATCTAATGTAAAAGAAACTCATAAAACTTTAATTTACAATTTATTTTTTTAGTGTTTATCGTCTCGTATAAAATTAATTCCAGACATAAATAATAAAGGCACTTTTTGCCTACCCTGTACAAGACAGATTTTACCATAAGCCCGGTAGATTTAAATTTTCGCTTTAGAAACCAAATCTCATGTATTGGAAATCTATGTTTACATTCGTGGTACAAGAAAGTCTGGTGTAGGCCACACCAGATAGATTCAGCCCTTCATTTTTATAGCCCTGAGTCTTATACACAAATTAAGAAGATAATTAAGAATCATATTTCGATTTGGTTTTACCGGTGACCTTTTTAGGTTAACAGTGCAGACATGTCTGATTTCAAAGATCGTTGGTCACTCTCCAATTAGGAATCAACTTGCACTAACGATAAAGTTTACGAATTTAATGGTTCAAACAACTGATATCAGGTGCGCAACTAAATTTCCGGTTTTCACACATAGATGATGCTAGCGACACATCTAGTTGTCATTTATGTCAGAAGTTGTGTTTTGTTCATAGCGTGGGCAGTTGTTAACGATAACCAGTTATAATAGCAGCACATACCTCAATGCGAAAATATTTTTTCTAAGAACGAAAATGTCAACAAATAGCATTTGCGGGAAGCTTTGCTTTTCTGCTTCAACTTAACAAAAAATGCAGCTGAATCACGTCATTTGCTAAAGGAGGCCTACGGCGAACAAGAAGCAGTCCGAAGACCAAACATTTTTTAAAGACAACGAGCAGCAAGCGTTTTTGGATGAGAAAGATACGCAAACTCAAGATCAACTTGCGGAGGATTAAACACGACTCGCTATGGGAAAAATTCAAAAGGAGGGAAAATGGGTGTCGCATGAGTTGACTGAGAGACAGATAGAAAATTAATGAGCCACTTGCAAAATGTTGCTTTCACGGCATGAAAGAAAGAGCTTCCTGCATCGAATTGTTACGGGAGATGAGAAGTGGATCTTTTTTATGAATCCCAAACACGAAAAACGGTTCAATGATGTCACCAGCCCATAAACCACACCAAACATAGTGACTCTTGGAGGATGAACTTCTTCTTCGTGAATAACATGAGGATTCTCCGCTCCCCAAATTCGACAATTTTGCTTACTGACGTATCCATTAAGATGAAAATGAGCTTCATCGTTAAAGATGATTTTTCATGAAAAACCTTCATTTTGTCGAAGCATCCAAGTAACAAAACGACGACGATTTAAATGGTCTGTTTTTAAGTTAGTTGAATTTTGTATGGTTGCAAATGTAGATCAACATACAAAATGTGTCGTAATGTGGTTCGTGAAATATTTAGTTCTGGTGAACGATGCCTGGTTGATATGCTTGGTTCATTACGATCTTCCACTGAACCAGTTTCTTCAAAATGATCAATAATTTTGCAAATTCCACGCTCAGTAGTTCATAATAAATTTGGACAAGCATTGCTATGGATATCACGGAGTCTCTCTCCGTGATGATTAATGGCATATTATTGACTTTTACTATGTCAAAGAATTTTTTAGAACAGATAAGATTAAGTACCAAAATTTATCGATTGAAAAACGTATCAACAGATGGTGAACCCGGTATCTGTGTTTCATAAGCAGATGTTTTTAAATATACCAAAGGATTCTCAGGTGGCTCAGCTCGAAATAATTTGTATTTTTCTTACAAGGTGCTAGCTGAAAGCCGACATCTATTCCAAATTTTTCTGTTATGGAGAATTGCCAAACAAAATCAGATAATGGTTTTACAATTACTGTCTGTACAGATGAATTTGTATTTCTGTCCGTGTCGAAAAGTGATGAGTGAAATCCGTTAGCAAGGTTGCCAATTTTTCCGTTTCCAAAGTTAAATTAGAGTTACTCAATGTGTGGTATCAAGCGCAAACCTGGACATTAGTCTTTGAAAATCCGTTAAAATCTTTATCATTTTCATAATACTTAAGGAATCGATTTCTGTAGCGAACTAGGCGACCGTTCTAATTATGAATGTAATATTCAATACGATTTATTGCAATGGATTTGTCATGAGAGATAGCCATTTTCGAAAGGTTAACTTTAAATTCATTTGGTATTTCTGTGGTTACCAAAGCATAAATGATTTAGATTTTTTTTAATCCATGCCTTCTTTTCTGGGGCCGAGGTACTCCCTGCTCTTTCGCGGTTGATTTCCCC
The DNA here is from genome assembly GCA_963691935.1 of Nephrotoma guestfalica. NCBI lineage: Eukaryota > Metazoa > Arthropoda > Insecta > Diptera > Tipulidae > Nephrotoma > Nephrotoma guestfalica. Next base: position 248,974,375 of record OY829915.1, read on the forward strand.
GTCTTACTTTACGCAATTCCTGCCAAATCGAAGACGTACGGCTATAGGACCGATTTAGGTTGCTATCTAAAATCCTATTAACTCCAATATTGAATGTAATTAGGTCAACGAAACTTTTATAAATCGATATAGAAGTAATTGCACAGATTACGTTCGTAAAAATATTAATTAGCCAAGTCGTTTAATTCAAAATAACGACTTCCTTATGACTGCACAAACGCCTAATTATTTCCCGATTTTATGGTATACACTTTCATTTTCATTACACACGCACCGAAGTATACGATATACGACTCGCATATTAAATCAAAATGTAAACATAAAAATGACAAACAGTTTATACGATATACAATGTGCCATCTCAAGCACAGCACATAAGGTTAATAATCCTGTCACGTACCGATTGCAATTATGTCTCGTACAATTTATCTACATAGACAAAATAGAAAATAGATTAAATTTTAAATTCTAGACTTGACAGTCAACGTTATATGATTTAAAAATGGTTATGATTATTGTTTTTTTAATGGAATTTGTGGGTGGTGAATTTGTAATAAGCACGATCGAAATTTAAATTTATGGGTTTCGTTTACTACGCGGAACACAAGAAAATTTGCAATGACGTTGAATAATATTTTCTTGGAATACACCTCTTTCTTTTCTAAGAGTATTGTTATACTACCACCGTTATAAATAAACGAAAGATATTAACATTACGGGTTTTATGGCGCCACAGAAATATTTACTATCCGTCAGCTCCATGTGACTATTAAATTTGAACAATATTAATGTTTGTTTGTGTAGTTATAATTCACCAAACAAACGTTACAGGGTTTGATTCCAAGTAGAGTCGTTACCAGCATAACTAAACTATTAATTTCAGGCGGAGCATTATAAAAAAAGTCGAAGAAGGTTAAAGATTCGCAAAATAATGAAACTACCTATTTTCTTTTGCTTTGTGGGTTCCATTCCAGAGATCTTCTTGTTATGTCGTTCGATGACTTCCTTAGTGTGTGGCCAATCTATCTCCACATTTTATTATTTCCAACTCAACATTTATTAATTAATTCATTGGGCCAGAAGCACCAGTATAAACACCAGTAGCTTATTGTTTATCTTGTTGGGTTATAGGGTGAATTTATGTTTTTGTTAGTTGGGAATTATTATAAATTGGGTTATAGGCAAATACAGTGTTGAAATGTTAAAAATGAACAAAAAATATGTATTCACTTCAGTTTTACTCATAACAAGAGACAGCCGTGTTTTATTTTCCACATACCAAAAATTTATTTTCAACAGATTATGGGCCCAGGTTGTGGAATCAAGTAAAAATCCTCCTTGTAAATTGAGAGATAAAGTTATTAAAGTAAAAGCTTGTCAGTAAATTTTCGAAAACTAAAACAAATCATGGCGTCGAAAAGTGTTCCAGTAGAAAAATTAATGGGACGTGAAAATTATAATGAATGGGGTTTTGCCATGCAATCGTATATTAGCATGAAGATCTGTGGTGTTGTATCGAAAATAAAGAACAGACAGCAGATGAAAAAAAGAAGGCCAAGCGGGAAATACAAGCAAAATCAAAAATCATCATGTGCTTGCATTCCAGTATTTATGTTCATATTCGGAGTTTAGAAACTTCAAAAGGAGTGTGGGAAAAATTAAGAAAAGTATTCCAGCATGACGGACTGTCGAACAAAATCGCCTTGATTGGTTTTGTAGTCAGCGAAGAATTTTTTACTTGCGGGTTTGCTACAAAAATTTCAACCAATGATTATGGCCATGGAAAGCTCTGAAACGAAGGTTACGGGGGAGTACGTAAAGTCAAAATTACTCATTAGTGAGTACGGTGATACCAAAAGTTCGGTGAATACAGCGTTTATTTCAAAAGGAAATAGAAAGCGGTTTAAACCAAGGTGCTACAACTGTAATCAGATCGGCCATTTCGCAAACAAATGCAAGTTTTCACCCAAAAAAGGAGACGGAGGATAAACAGGCAATAATACGCAAATTATTACAAATTGTTCTCGATTGTCAACACCTAAAGAAGTTATCATGGCTAACAACGAAAAGGTGCCAGTCAACTGTAAGGGAACGTGTAATCTGGACATCGTAGATGACAGTAAAAAAACAACTGTCACAGCAGACGTAATGTGTGTGCCTGAATTATCAACGAACTTACTTTCTGTGGGTCAGATGGCTAAGAATGGTACAGTGATAGTTTTCGATGATCGCCAGTGTAGAATTTTTGACAAGCATAATCAGTTAATGGCGACAGCAACTCTAGAAAAGGATATGTACAAACTCGATTTGGATAAAAGTGCGTGTTGTTCATTCGGGTCAGTTTTCAAGGACAATTTTGAATTGTGGCATCACCGGCTTGGACATATGAGCGTCCAATATATGAAAGAGTTGCAAAAATCGTCGGGAATGGACGATGTTGAACCAAGTGACAAAAATGACATTTGTGTCGTTTGCTGTAAAGGAAAGCAGCCAAAATACAGTACGGAAAATCGACCTCATCATCGAATCATAAATTAGAATTGGTGCATGCAGATTTGTGCGGACGCATGGAAGAGAAATCGATTAATGGATCGCGATATTTTTTCTCTCGTTGCCGATTATTTGCACAAGACGTTCGTTTACTTCTTAAAATCCAAAGATGAAGTAGTGTCGGTTTTCAAAAATTTAAAGCATTGCGGACAGACAACGGTGGAGAGTTTTGTAACAAAGAACTCCTGAGTTTTCTCCAGAGTTCGGGGATTCAGCATCAGACGACAATTCCGTATAACCCACAGCAGAACGAATTGTGTGAACGCATGAATCGAACAAGTGTCGAAAAAACGAGGTGTCTTCTGTTTGATTCTGGGTTATCGAAACGTTTTTGGCCCGAAGCGGTGAACACGGCTGTATATTTAATCAACCGATCACCGACAAAGGTGTTATCAGGACGGATACCAGAGACCGGTTGGAGTGGAAGATAATCAGATTTGTTGAACTCGAGATCGACAAAATCGAAAAAAACTCGATCCAACAGCACAACAATGCGGAATGGTTGGCTATTGTGAAAATGAAAAAGGGTATTGTATGTACAATCCAACAAATGGTGAAGTTTTCTCAGTCCGATGTCACTCCGATTGCGTCTGCTTCATCGGAGATTCAATTGGAATTTATTTCTTTACCGTTGTCAAATAAAGTGGGAGATAATGACAGCCCAAGCGATGAAGATGAATGTTTCTGTGACGAAACGATTGTTGACGCACAAGACAATGGTTCTGATAGCGATTATTGTCCAGGTATTGCAGAAATTAATGATAGTGGAAATCGGCGTTCAAAAAGGACACCGAAATTAAACAGAAAAATTGATTTCGTTTATTCGTCAATTTAGTTATCGACGAATGATCCGCTTAGTGTTGAAGAAGCATTGAGCTGCAGTGATAGTAATTTGTGGCGACAAGCTATGGAAGATGAATATGAAGCGATTACGGCAAACGAAACATGGACTCTGTGTAATCTATCGCGAAACAGCAAAGCAATCAAGCCAAAATGGGTGTTTAAAACCAAATTAAAATTAGATGGTTCAGTTCAATACAAAGCACGGCTCGTTGTAAATGGATGTTCCCAGCGTGAAGGTCTGGATCATGAGGAAACTTATGCACCAGTAGTGAAGTATAGCACAATTCGCTATCTGTTGGCACTAGCTGTTCAATACGATATGAATGTTGAGCAAATGGAAGGTGAATTGAGGGAAACTGTCTATATCTTGCAACCAGAAAGATTCGCGGATGAAACAGGGAAAATTTGTATATTAAACAAGGCACTTTATGGAGTAAAACAAGCCGGTCGTGCCTAGAACCACAAGTTGGGCAAGGCGTTGGTAGAGATCGGTATGACACGATCTAAAGCTGATAAGTGTATTTATTATAAAATCGACGTTGTTGTGATATATGTCGATGATTTTTTGATTTTAAGTACCAACAAAGCACAGAGCACGGGTTTGAAAGACGAACTGTCCAAACGTTTTCAAATGAAAGTTATAGGAGAAGCTCAAAGAATTTTGGGATTCCGAATTACAAGGGATCGAAAAAGGGGTTTTTATTGCTGGATCAACAGGATTACATTACTAAAACAAGTCAACAAGTCTTAACATTTATGTCAATCGACATAAATGTTAAGCTAGACAAGAGTATGTCACGATAGCGAAGCGATAGGCAGCCTTCTGTATGTAGCACAGAGTATGCGACCTGATATTGCCTACGCAATAAATTTGGTGAGTGAAACAGACCTTCCGTTACTTGAAAGGCACAGTAGGTACGAAGCTGGAATATCGGAGTTCGGAATTAGAAAACATTACTGGTTGTAGTGATGCAGACTGGGCGAGTGATCTTGATGAAAGAAAATCCACCACTGGTTATGTTTTTCTCAAAGCCGGAGGGGCAATAACATGATCGTCACGCAAGCAACAAACCGCTGCACTTTCTTCAACTGATGCCGAATGTATGGCTGTCTCGGCAGCCTGTCATTATGGCTTCGAAAATTGGACGTGGAAACTCAGCAGACAGGCTATGATCCCGATTCTTTGTAACAGTCGAAGCGCAATTAATCTCTCGAAGACAGATGCATACCATATTCGTACGAAACATATCGATGTAAAGCATCATTTTGTGAAAGAGAGAGTAGAAACATCTGTCATCACAATAAATCCAATCGGAACAGATCAGGTGATTGCTGATGCATTAACAAAGGGATTTCTCAAGTCCAAACTTATGTGTTATGTATAGCGACGCTGTTTTTCCATACGAACTAAATACAGGGATAGAACAGATATGTTTCAGACTTTGTGTAACATGTTGAATGATGTTCTAGCTTTGTTGATTCGTTTCTTGATGCCTTCATCTGTCCCACCCGTTTTCGCTAGTGTACAACCAAGGTATTCAAATTCATTGGTTCCTTCTATTTGTTCCTGGTTGGTACATATGTCGGTGTGAACTTTGAGGCTAACCTATTCTGCTAGATCTGAAAACATCTGTATTTTCTGTTCCATGTCGGCATGTTTGTGTGAAAGCTGGCGTATGTCGTCTGCGTAATCCAGACCATTGAGTTTTTCTGTTAATCCTCACTAGATACCGTAATACTACTAGAAATAGTAGAAGCGAGAGTACGCAGTCTTGTCTTACTCTTTGTCTGTTACGACTGTTATAACGTGTGTGAATTCCATGATGTGTGTTGTGTTGATACGATCGCTGCAGCTTCATCATGGTCTGAAACCAGCTTGTTCCTTTCTTAATTTCGAGTTGATTGGTGGTGAAATTCTACCCTGGATGACCATTGCTTCTTTATGCTTGTGTTGATAGTAAGTGGGATATACCTCGCCAAAACTTCTCATTCTCACGCTTTCCATCCATTTTCGCGGTGTCCTGCCGGAATTCCATACTTCTGTTATGACTTGTGTTAAAGCTCTTGCAGTTGTGTGTATGTCTCCATTGGATATTTCAGCTGGTATATTATCGGTTCCAGAGGCCTAGTTATTCTAAATTTTAGCAATGCCAAGATGGTGTTAATAGTTTCGTTATTTCCGCCAGTTGTTAATTCGAAGATTTGTGTATTATTGAACGCATTGATGTTTGATAACTGTTGATGTTTTGATGACACATTCACAACTTGAGTCGTAGGCGTTCTTCAATTTTCATCCAAGTATTATCACTAATCCACCAGGGTTCGCGTCTGTATGTAGACCGCGCTTGAGCGATTCGCAGATTGTCTTTATTGTGTCGGCATCTTTTTTAGTCGGTTGGTGTTAATTTTTTTCCAATTTGTCATGGATGCGTATGATACCACTGGCTTAATTTTGAACTGTGTATTACACGTTGGTGGTCGCTGTGAATGTATGTTTGCAGCGCCTCTTGCATTGCCTCGCCCTGAAGCTCGTGAGAGATTTCTTGTTGATCCATAACGTGATTCCATCGCTCTTTTGTGTGGAAATTTACCGCCTCTTATGAACAGCTGGTTTGTGATGCAGAATTCGATCTCCCATTATTATTATTACGTACCGAGTTCAGAGGAGACTTATTTACTCAGAGTTGGTTGGGTCGGTATAATCTGTTTCAATTTTTACTCTGAAATCTGCTTATGTTTATTTATTTTTCTGTGTGACCTGTTTGTGTGGCTTGTAATTTATTCATGGAGCTTATCCTTGGTTCTTTCATATGCATCTTCTGCATCTTCTACTATGTTGGGACATAACACTGAATACGTGGTGGTGGTTGTGCTTCGTATTTTTGAATGGAATTCTAGCTACGATTCACACCCATTAATGAATTCGTTTCTTTTAGCTCGTTGGTGATACTCCGTATGCCCACACTGTCCATGTTCATGTGTGGCCATCTCGTCCAGAGGAATAGAGAATATAAGAGATAATTTACCTTCGCTTGTGTTTCACCATTGTTTTGCCCCTTATCTTCACTGAAGCCGAGAATTTGGACTTCAAGGAAGCCAAACATTTCGTGTTTGTAACATTTTAGCTCTTCAGAACTGTGCAAGCCTTGATGCTTTTGTTAGAAGAGTTCTGATTTTCAATTTCCGATTCGTGGCCCTGTGCGCTAGCCGAGGATCGAATATGTATTTGCCGGTTTGTATTACTACTTCAAGTAAATATAAGTTAACGAATAAATGAATCATTGGTCCATCTAATCCTAACTAGCTTCCAGGGCTACTGAGTAAGGCATACTGGTCGCGTGCCGGGGGGAAATTTTAAGCGAGAACCCAATTTTGTACTAATCCAAGCAATGGTTGCTTGACGTTGCTGATGAAGTTGTTCTTGTCTTATGTTCTCTGTCACATGCCTTCACATGGTGGTGTCTTATCTAAATACAACTTTTTGTACTTGCCGCAGAAAATTTTTTCCTTGTTTCATTAAAGTTGTTCAATTTCGAATCATTAAACGACGTTCACTCTACGACGTTTTCCACTATTTTTGAATAGACTTGCAGTGGTTAATTTTCGCTTAAAACACCACACACTTGTTTTTTAGATTCGACACATATTGAGGACTCAGCCCATGCTAATAACATATTAAATGCTAAACGTTTGTTCAAGGCACAGTATTCGGTGTTGATACTCACACCCCTGCATAACATTGCAATTAAAATCCAAAACTCGAAGTTAAGTTATGTAAATCTAAATTCATTGAATTCATTCCCATTTGGACTCCACAAAACCGAAAATAAATTTCGATCTTTCAGTTAAAATTTTAGCATGTCAGGAGACGAATTAACGATTGTTATTTCCCAATATTTTGAGAAACCTACAGCACCGAAACCGTCTTTTTGTAATAGTGCAGCTGTACTAGCGCGGTAATTGCGAACCCATTTCTAAATAACTAAGTTCGTAACTCGCCTGTGCCTTCGATTAAGGACGATTGCAAACAACCTAGTAATCCCGTAGGGCTTTCTCTATTACACGAAACGGATCTCTTCTTGTCAAGATATAGGTATCCATATGAAACGCATTCACCAGTTGATAGAAGTAGGTCCCGCTAAATAAATCGAAGGATTAATAGTGATCCAAATGATCAATAAGTCATGACAGACACAGAGTCATTGTTATTAGATAGCCCAGATAGTATGTTGATAATTAATAATTAAAATAGTCGCGAAGTTTCCCAGACTGTGCCTTATAATCCTCCTAATATACCCCCAAATAGATGGGGTTCAACAAAATGGTAGTTGCTTATCAGGCGATGCCTTAGATTGGTGTTGGGCCTACATTGAACGTCATTCAATAAACGGTTTTAAATGGCAGGAAATAGAACTGATATGACAAAACGCTTCTGTCATGATTCTGATCAAATAACTATATTCAACGGTTGCTGGAAAGTAGAAAACAGAAATTCACCAAAAAAAGGTTTAATGAATGATTTGCATTCTTTAAAATAGCACCCAGGCACAGGTGAATATTCCAGATTCGGAAATTCTTGTAATTTTTATGGAAAATATGCGTCTCGCTTAGAAATAGTCTGTTGAAACGCAGTGGTTATAATCCTGAAGGGTTGATTACGACAAAAACCCGTTCTCATGTAAGTGCGGTGCCCGAATCTAAAATCCCATTCAGCTTGGTTGCAGGAATTGAATAGATTAAACCGCTAATGCTATATTCTGTTCCAGAATCATATGGGGTTTTGAAAGTTGCACTTTATAAGTCAACCTTGCCAAGCTACTATGTTTCAAGTGTAAACCTTTAGGCCTCGACTTTAAATTTTACAGGACTTCCATCATTCGAGTGGTTTCCTTTGATTGTGGGTAGATAGCGTAACCTGATTGTTTTCATCGTGATACTAAAGATTCGGAAATCTGTTAATGCCTGGGTGATTTTACTGATTTATTTCATGTTTTACTAGTTTACCGCTCCGAAGTGTTCAATCAATGGAAGTCTAATTTTAGAACATCACCCGTTTTAACCGAACCATACTTTACAAAACGTTTCTATATTTAGTAGGACGCGAGCACCACTACTCGGTGTATATGCATATGTACTGTTTTGTTTCAGAAAACCGAGGTTCCCCAAGCACTGATTTCTGATCATTCAAGTCTTTAATGGCTATGACCATGGTTCGGTTAAATTATCGGTTTTCATTAAAGATTGAATATAGAAACCAAGACTTCATTTGCTCCGAATAGCTATTACCTGTTTAGGAAATAATTCAGAACCACTTCTCTAAAATATAGAAACGATCGAAGAAGTGTAGAGTGTTCCTAAGATGCTTAAAGTTATGGGTTCTTGACTAAAGTCTTATTTGACAGGGTTGCCGATTAATTAGTTAGTTAGCTTACCGAAAGCTTAATTTGGCCAATCCTGTGAAACATATTCAGTCCAAGGTCGCCCATATATATTGGCAAGGTCGAATTAATTATAAACTATTAGACGCTGTAAAAAGACAATCATAATGAGGTCTCCATGAATTAATATTTGATCAGATAAAACTGACACATTTATTGATAATTTAAGACAACCAAATTTTATTCTAAAAATAATTTAATTAGCCCACAACACAGCAATGTAAGATTAATTTCAAAGCTACAAATTAAAAATTCAGCTTCTACAATGAAATGAGTCATTTTTGTTCTCACACACACACCCGTACTCCTAACCTACCACACCCTGTAATAAAAAAAAATGTAATTATTATGTAACATTTTCCTCATTTTCCGTCGTAGATAATTTATTAAAAGAATGATCTTCCGAATGCACATATTATGTAATCCCCTTATGCATACGCTGGTGTGCGATAAGAACATAAACCCAAACAAACTTAGCTACACTTAACTGTTTTTAATTTTTTATATCTACGTAATCAACTGGTGGTTCTCGTTTAATAGCACGCAACATAATTTAAAAAAGCATCACATACCTTTCACCGTCATCGTTAAATGCAAAATCGCCCAGCAACAAATCACGAAAACGATATCGTGGCGGCAACAATAAACGTTGAACATTTGTTGTTGCCGTTGTCGGGGTCGGTGTCGTTTCACGTGTTCCCGCTGTTGTACCATCTCCCCCAACTTCATTTAACATTTCATCAAAGGTTTCCGTAATTGGTGCTGTGGTGGTACCAAGCGCTAAATGATAACGTCCCGCGGCACGTTTTGGCCGGGGTGATACTATTTTTGACCACACTTTGAAATTAACACTTTTAATTAACCGCCGTGATCGATTTGATCGTATCAGCGATTTTTAACAAAATTCACACAACAAACCACACTAAAACCACCCAGCACGCACGCACAAACGAACAAGATTTTTAAAACACAAACACAACACTTTATATTTAATATTAGACACTTTAAAATTATTTTTGTAACACTTTTTAATTCACTATTGGGTGATCTGAAATTTTCCAGATCGATTCAAAATTTGGAAATATAAAAATCACTTGGGAATTTTTATATCATAAACACTGTAATTCCTTTAAAGCCCACACACAACCAAATACACATCCGCGCACACAAATTTTTTAATTTTATTCACAAAACAACAATTCGAAGCACCGGAAAAAAATTTTCACGTGCTTTCCCGCAACCGATTATATATTTTGTCACACAATATCCACACGAGATTTAAAATTTAAAAAAAAAATTTCTATAAATTTTTTTTTTTTTGGAATTCTTACGACACAACACACGGTAAATTTCGGATATGAATTCCACGGCACGTCAAAATACCAACTGATTGTACCGTACTCGAGCAAACGTAACGTGAATTTTCCGTTTTTTATTCTTCGAGACAACAACACAAAAACTAAAAACAACCAAATAAAACTTGTTGGCACTTTTGTTTCTCACGAGAGCAACGGCATTAATGGGTTTCATGCGATTTAAATTTTATAAACATAGCGTGTGACGTGACGCATTTTAAACATGTCGCATTGTAAAGGCCGCTTTAGTTTATTCGTTCGTTAGATGTCGTAAATTAAAAATTTTGTTTTGCTTAGCGAATACACAAATTCAACTGGGGTACTACGCTTTTAAACAAGATGACAGCACTTTACGAAATATTATTGTACAAGACGTAAACTGCGTTTAACGCTAAATAAAATTTTATTGTTTAGGAAAATTTCATTACGTTTGATTATGTGTACTGTAAAAAGAATTACGATACTCAGTTTTTCGAAATCATATCAGTCCGTCAAAATATGTATTTTAATTATCAGCACCGGGTGTTTCATTAAATTTTTTTTTAATGCAATGGGGCATTCGAACTATTTAAAAGTGGTCATAAAAAATCCTACGAAATTTTAGTGCAAACCCCTTCATTTTCTATTACTACGAGTAGGTAGCCTTCTAGACATTGAATTTATGAATCTGGAGATAAAATTGTTATCACCCGTGGGTACCCGACACCAATTCAGAAACAGTGCCAGTTGGGTGAGGTGGCATAGATCACATGAATTCATCGTATTAAAGGGGTTCCCACGGAAGCTGCATATTCCACCTTGCGATCAGACACTCCTTAGCTTCTCCATCCCGTTCCAAATTCACCAATATACCAAAATTCAATATTCAACCGTTTTTTTTCCGCAACTCATCTGAACTGTTTTTATATGTTTCTGGGAAAAAATATATATTTCCGGTCAAAGTCACAATCCGAGCTTTGTGGACGGCTATCAAATAGAAAAATACCTTCTTCGTCTATTAATGGAGAATGGAGCTAATGTTAAAAGTCACGATTCATTAGTTACAGTTTTGTATAGTCTTATATTTTGAATATTTTCATTAAACGACATTCGTTTTACTCCGTCGTTTATCTCCGTCGCTGTCACGTGTGTTTTTGTTGTGTACGTTCTTCGCGAAGTGCAACTACTCGTACTAGTAGTGAAAGTCCCGCTTTGCTATACTCCATATTATGATCGTTTTCTTGGCTGCTGCTGAACCAAACTTTCTGGACCTCTCCGCCACTGCTTCAGATTGAAAATTTTGTTTGGAGTAACACCTTTGGAACCATAATATGCACGATTATTTTTAGATTTTATATGCGACCAATGGTGTGGGAAGCTATTTAAAATTTGGCAAATTCTATTAGCAAAGATGTTTTCTTACAGCTACGAGATATGCATAGAGGCAAGAACTATCGTTGAATTTGTTGATGCAAAAAAAATTTCATTTATTTTCAAGCTTCTTCGTATAAAGTGGGATTAATTGCGATATTTTGATTTTGTTTCTGTTACATGATAACATATCGAGGAATAAACCGCCGAAAAACGTCGCCGATCACCGTGGTGACAAACAGCAGATGGCAATGCAAAGAACGCGAAAATTTTTGCAGAAGTTAGTTCGTGGCCATTGTTATGCCGAATTGTCTACATCGTGAACATAATTAACATTCTCTAAATTCTTTGTTAATGGAGCCATTTCGACTCCATTGTGCTTTATTTTTACCTCACAAACCCAAGTTTTTTTCATTGTAATGACGTATTGCTATGTTTACTCGTATAATAAGGGTGGGCCAAATAAATTTTTTTTTGAACTAGCGGTTATTTTGAGTATGGTAAGGGTTATGTCAGTTCTGATTTGACAGAAAGTTGGTTTTATCCTTCCGCTGAACAAAAATGGTTTTGTATTCGGTTAGCTGAGTGGGTTTGCGATCGACTTGAAGAAGATGCCGATTTTTGCAAAAAAAATCATCTTTTCGGATGAGGCGCATTTCCATCTTGGCAGCTATGTAAACAAGCAGAATTGTCGCATTTGGGGCACGGAGAATCCGCACGTGATCGTAGAGAAGCCGATCCATCCTCAACAAGGGACTGTTTTGTGCGGATTTTGGTCCGGTGGCATGATTGGACCATTTTTCTTTGAAAATGAGCAAGGAGCCGCCGTTACTGTCAATGGTGAGCGCTATCGCGCCATGATAAACGATTTTTTGTGCCCGGCACTTGAAGAGGAGGACATAGGCAACATTTGGTTTCAACAAGACGACGTTCCGTGCCACACAGCACACGTTTCAATTGATTTTTTGCGCACTGACTTTATCAGCCGAAATGCTGATGTGATTTGGCCGCGTCGGAGCTGTGATGCCGTTTGGGGTGCCGTCAAAGATAAGTGTTACGCCGATAAACCAGCAATGATTGACGCTCTCAAGAACAATATTCGCATTGCCATTGAAGACATAATGCCGCATACCATCGAAAATGTTCTCAAAAATTGGACCGATCATATGGGGTACGAAAAAGGCCAGCCGAGGCAGTCATATGAATGAAATAGTATTCCATAATTAATCGGAAGGATTGTTGAATTTGAAAAAATATTGAGAACTTTTCTGTTATATCAGAAACTCAAAAATTCTCAAATTTCTTTGAGAATGCTCCTATTTTCCGGGTTGCTTGACTAAGGACCTTGATTAAATAACATATCAAGCAACGTTGCAGGACCGTGTTAAACATATGGAATTCGAGTTAGGGAGCTATCTACGTAAATAAAAATCTGTCCAAGTCCTTCATGAAGATCGAGATTACCAGAGAATATTGAGGAGAGGTTATACTCAAACCTAAGTATGAATGAATGGAATGGATGGAATGGATGGAATGGATGGAATGGATGGAATGGATGGAATGGATGGAATGGATGGAATGGATGGAATGGATGGAATGGATGGAATGGATGGAATGGATGGAATGGATGGAATGGATGGAATGGATGGAATGGATGGAATGGATGGAATGGATGGAATGGATGGAATGGATGGAATGGATGGAATGGATGGAATGGATGGAATGGATGGAATGGATGGAATGGATGGAATGGATGGAATGGATGGAATGGATGGAATGGATGGAATGGATGGAATGGATGGAATGGATGGAATGGATGGAATGGATGGAATGGATGGAATGGATGGAATGGATGGAATGGATGGAATGGATGGAATGGATGGAATGGATGGAATGGATGGAATGGATGGAATGGATGGAATGGATGGAATGGATGGAATGGATGGAATGGATGGAATGGATGGAATGGATGGAATGGATGGAATGGATGGAATGGATGGAATGGATGGAATGGATGGAATGGATGAAATGGATGGAATGGATGGAATGGATGGAATGGATGGAATGGATGGAATGGATGGAATGGATGGAATGGATGGAACGGTTGGAATGGATGCAGCCGATGGAATGATTTATTATAGGGATTAATTAAGCCAAAGAAATTCTTGCACATTCGTAAAACCTTCTTAGGAATCTATTAGTTTCAGTAAGACGATTCCTTTTGAATTGTGTTGAATTTCATCGTATGTCCGAAATCTGAATTCAAACTTTTATTCCATTATTCAAACCAAATATTTCCATCCATTAGTAAATTTTTGGGTGGCCACTAGCTGTTGCCCGCAAATTCGCCCGCGTGGCCTTTATTTAATGCCACAATTTATGATATTTAGTACGAGTGCCCGGTATACGTTGCAATGCCACTCAAAGAAGAAAGTGTTTGTGTTTTAATGGTATTTATTGGGGATACGCAATTTTGTTTTGTTTTTTCATACACGAATCAATCAGAAGGTTAACTTGTAGCGATCGTTCCTGTACTTGGTTTTTGGTAATTGCAAATGCGAGTCGTATGAAAAACAGTAAACGTTTGAATACGAATGATTTATCTGCCGGAATCATTCGAATGCGTAACAACAGTACATCTTCTTTTTTAAATTTTCCATTTAAAATTGCAGCTTCGATGATATATTTCATCATCTTTTTCACTGAAGGCCTGGTACCATTACAAAGTCGTGGTGGATTGGTGTTTCAGAAAAGAATGCTAAGCGCACCATATTTCAATATTAAAACGTGTGGCGGCATGCCTAGCAAATCAAATGAATTTAAGAATTCAGTTAGATAATTGGCATCTTCTAATATAGCAGTGCACGTAATGCACCACTGATAACTTTTATAAAGAGTGAGCCATTTAGTTAGTTTTAAAAAACGCTATAAAAGCAGTATATCCTTCTTCATTTTGTGGAAACTTTGTTTTTATTGAGTAGGTTGGAGTCTCCGATTTAAGAATGAAAAATAATTTCGTTGATATGTCTCCCTCTGCTAGTCTTACAGTAAGCCATTGCGAAGAACTGTCGCAAGGTCAGGAGGTTTAGTTAAGAATAGATATTATCCGCATAATATCTATCCGAAACTAAACCCGATTGATAAACTCCAACGGCATGAAATCGTAGCTCCGCACATGCCAATTGACATCTCCTAAACGGCAGATTATTCGTTTGTTCACATTCATAGCGTCGATTTGAGCCACCACTCCAAAATCCACACCAAACAGTCACTCTTGGTGGACGCATTGGCTTCTCTACGATTACGTCTGGCTCCGAACTCAAAATAAGGCAGCTCTGCTTGTTTACATAGCCCTGAAGATGAAAATGCGCTTCGTCTTAAAGTTGATTTTTCAACCAAAATCGACTCCAGTTGCTGGTGTATGGCCCATGCAGGGAACCGGTAATGAAGCAGATGGTCATTTGTTTTCAACAGCTAAGTCATCTGAACCTTATAGGCGAATAGTCCGAGGTCTTTGTGCAGTATTCTCCTCAGGCTAATGCGACTAAGGGCCAGTTGCTGCGATCGGCCTGACATTGAGGTCGATGGATTCTGTCCTACACTAAGTACAATCAAGCCTTTCTCATGAACTTCTTTTAATAATTTCACTACAGCGATTCCGTTTGGCGTTCTTTCACAACCCATATTTCTTTTAAAATTCTTATTTCGAAACGCTCCTCAAGCGGGAACATGATTGTTTCGTAACGCAAAATATCCGACTTGCCATGTCCTATGATTTAAAAACAAACTAATAGATGGCCCACCCTATACATTTATGCGATATTAGGGAAAACGTTGTGTATAAATTCGTCTGATTTGAATTTGATTTGAAAAGTTCACAGCGTTAAACCGTTTCATAATGTTGGCTTCGATTTTACTCAACATGTTTCAAATTGTTGGGTGCTCTGAAGGCGCCCATTGATTGCCCCAGATGCTTCATGTTGGAATTGTACACGAATAGTGATCTTGAAAGTCAAATTGTGTATACGTGTCGCCATAAAACTGATGATTTGAGATATGCATTATGTTCATCAGCGTGTGCTGAACTTGCGGTATGACTGGTCGAGATTTTCGAAAATCACCTCTTGCTTTGTCAAATCTTGTAGAACTTTTCCATTTTCTTTTTGTGCGCCATTATACATTTGTCCCATATAATGAGTTGACATGATTGGTGGGTGCCAACATTTTTGTTGACAGATGTCATTTCATCTTGTTCTTATTCATGCATGTACCGTGAAGAGAGTTCAGGGAATAAATGTGGCCGGTAGTATGACCATTTTCACAATTCATTGGGATTCACATTGCCATCATTAACAACTTCATCACGTAAATGAATGTACTCTTCGGAACGCAACGTGGTTTGATTTAACTGGATGTAAAGGAGTCGTTCGTTTCAATGTATTGATGGAACAATTTTCGACATTTCAGTATATAATTTTCAGTGTTTTGACGAGGCATCAATCGATACGAATAGTAATTCATGCCACTGGCTTTGTTATTCATTTATTCGTCTCTTAATTTGATATTGAAACTAAATTCATCTTCTCTTTTTCAAAATAAAATCAGATATCGCAATCTGTAGTATTCGTAATGAGTTTCTGAGACCCGCTCAACACCACAATTTCGGCGATGAAGAATTATATCGCTCGAGTTAGATTCATCGCCAACTATCACGATCGCCAGTTCATTAATTATTGGTGAATTTCACTGACTTTCGTGGTGGCTGACAGTCGTTTTGATCTGCAGATAATTCCCGCGCATGCATTCCTCTTGCGTAGGCCCCAATACACACATAATTATAAAATTTTTAAATATCTACACTTGGATTAAGACTGTAATGATAGTTGCATCCTAATGGATCAAAGATTTAAATCAGAGTACAGTTTTCGTTTGGATCGAGCAATGCATACTCAAACGATTTCTATCTACTGTGGGCAAAAAGTAGTAAGACTTTTTTATTTAAATTTCGCGCGGAAAACCATTCGTCGAAATTTTTTTTTTCTATGTTGGTATGACTGTCAGTGACATCTGTGCCAAATGTCACATCAAAATAATCATTAGTGTTTAGTATACACTTGTCTTTCTGAAGTACAAAAAGTGCATTCGGCGATTTTTACAATGAGTGAAATTATTCAACAAAGAAGTTCCATTAAATTTTGTGTGCGGAATCAATTTTGTGGTGCCAAAACGTTCAGAATGTTGCAAAAGGCCTTCGGTGATAATTGTATGTCGCGAGGAAGTGTTTTTGATTGGTGCAAATTGTTCAAAGAGGGTCGAGAACGTGTTGACGACGAACCACGTCTAGGACGGCCTTCAACATCAATTGATGATCAACACGTTAATAAAATCAAGGAATTGGTGCTCGAGAATCGACGATTAATAGTCAGAGACCATACTGGCATCGTTGAAATATCGGAAGGATCAGTGAAAACCATTTTGAAAGATCATTTGGGCCTAAGAAAAGTGAAAGCACAATTGGTTCCAAAATGACTCAATTTTTTGGAAAAACAGCGTCGCGTTGACGTCTGTGAAACAATGCTTTCCGACTACCAGGATGTCATGAAACGTATTATAACTGGCGATGAGTCTTGGATCTATGCTTACGATCCGGAAACAGACGATCAATCGGCCGAATATCGTACCAAAGGTGAGCCGAAGCCGGAAAAACCACGTCAAAGCAAGTCAAAAATCAAGGTGATGTTGAAAGTTTTCTTCGATTATCAAGGTGTGGCCAAACTGTCAACAATGGAATACTATTTGAGTATTATGTGTCGTTTGCGCGAAGCTATTCGTAAAAAGAGGACGGAATTATGGGTCGACAACTCTCGGTTTTTGCACCACGATAATGCACCTTCTCATACTGCATTGGTTTCACGTGATTTTAAGCCAAAAATTCCACCCATATCGTTCGGCACCGTATTCGCCTGATTTGGCTCCGTGTGACTTCTGGCTGTTCAGCAAATTCAAACGACCGCCCCGGGGAAACCGTTTTGAGTCAATTGAAGACATTAAACGCGAATTGGAGGCTATTCCGGAAATTGACTTTAACAACTGTTTCGAGGATTGGAAAAAACGTTGGCACAAGTGTATTGAGGCCGGGGGATTACTTTGAGGGGGACGAAATAGATTTGGAGAAATAAATAAAGAATTTTAAAATTATGAACAAAGTCTTACTATTTTTTGCCCACAATATTAGTCTTGCTTCCCGTTGCTCGACTGGTTCAGAAGTATGAGCTTGAGCAGTGCGAACTTGAACGGTTTCAGGTCTTGCTTCCCGTTGCTCGCCTATCTCTGAAGCTCATGATGCCCTTTCCTTTCGTCCTTGAGGGGTAGATCGAGCAATTGTTGCAATTCAAAAACCTGCTCGCACGTACACACAACAACTCACTGAAGTATGCAATGATACTTCAAATGAATTGTATACGGGACAACCAAATAAACATTCATGTCTATATATACATAGAGGATAAGGTAATTATTATCAACCCCTGCATGATCAATGCAATCAATTTTCCAAATAACAGTAATTAATATTTGAAACACAAAAATATCGCAAATGTTAAACCAAATATAAAATTCATTCTGTGTTTCATCGTGATCGTGATCAGTCAAAATCAAATAATAATTACTCGTATATCGTTTGTCTGCTAGCAATAAAATAAATTTTAATTTGTTAAATAAGATAAAATTTAAAACGTCTTCCAAAGTCAGGAGCCGAGCCATTTCCCAAATGGAAACTAAGTTTTTAAATTCTAGAAGAATTACAGATGAGGTAATTTGTGGTGTAAATTGCCAATGCTCCCGAGAGCTAAAAACCGCTGCTGAAAAAACCTTGCCAGGTTATGAATATGTCAGCCAAATGACTAATTTTGGGTAAGTCTAAAATGTAACTGGATATTTTAAGTAAAATTAATGCTTACTTGTATTTTCCGTTACAGTTCTGTGGAGCTTTATCGAAATACCAGAACGAAAAGTACAGTTGCGGTTAAGAAAATCACGTTTGTGAGCAACGGTAAAAAAATTTACCACGAGGTTAAAAATGAAATTAAGAGTGCAATGCGTATCTCACATCCAAATATAGCCCAGTACTATGACTTCTTTGTGATTAATAAAATGGAATTATGCGTTGTTATGGAATACACATTGCGTGGATCATTGAGAAGACTGATAAACGAGCAGATAAAACGGAAAACGTATTTTAAACAAAATGTTGTGCTCCAAATTATACACGATGTCATAACTGGTATGCAGGTCTTGAACTCCAACCAAATTTTACATTGTGATTTAAAGCCGGAAAATATATTGGTCTCGAATAATGGCATTATGAAAATTTGTGATTTTGGTACAGCCCATACGGTAAACGATACTACAACACGTCCAGCCGGTACAATCAGCTATATGGCGCCTGAACTCTTTGATGGCTCTTTACCCGATGAACAAACTGAAATTTGGGCACTTGGCATAATATTTTACGAGATCTGCGCATTAAAGCATCCATTCAAGCCGTATGCTTCTGAACGGGAGTTGATTCAAAAAATTAAAGCAGCGTTATTTACATCATTAAACTGTCGTTTATGCGGTTACAGTTATGATATGCAAGAGTTATTGGAATTTATGTTGCAGAAGAGAGCTAAATATCGTCAAACATTGTCAAAAATTGAAAGTCATTCGTTGTTTGGAGCAGTTAGAACGCAAAGAACTCAATTGATTTGATTGTTCTTCCGATCACTAAGTGCGCCACAATTTTAAAAAATAACCTAATGAAAAATTAATTTCTGATTTTAGCTATAACAATTATTAAATGTTTTACGTTAGATTTTTTACCTGCTTCTGAATTATTTGTGCTCGAAACTTTGCCATTGCAATTGTTTCATCCGAAGCTTTAACTATAATATTTTACTAGAAATAAAACACAGCTGATTGTCTTAATTATATATTTAGAGGATGATTTGCGAAATTCTAGGTCTGGAATTTGATTGTCAGGTACTAGCCTTTCGATATAGCTCAAAATGCTTGTACATGTTTGTTTGAGTTAATTCGCCAAAATAATAAACATTGGGCCTTGTGCTTGTTTTTGCTCTTAATGAAAAGTAAACCGCAATGACTCGCGGAAGCATCGAATATAACCCGAAGTTCAGTTGATGAACCGAGCTTCAGAACAATTTGGTAAGAAACAAGTCCTTAGCATATGTAGACTTGCTTATGTTTCAAATTTCCTTCGCCATAGGAGTAAATTGTGATGAATGAGCCTAAAAATGTTGTTCTACGGAATTTTAACATATTCTTCTTTTGAATTTTAAAATGGCTTTTCCGAATAGATGGCAACCCCATCTTAATTAATTTAAATAACTGGTAAACTAGATATGTACTAGGTAATCCAATCAGTTTTTGGAATGGTTAGGTAAATTGTGATATAAATGGCAAGGGTAACATTACATTGAAAGAACTTATAGTTCCTTATTGTTTCCCTAAAGGCTGCGCCGAAACTTACGTATAGAAAAAACAGCCCCCTCCCCCTACCGTTAGGAATCGAAATTGACATCAAGATAAATACCATTAGTCACGGTTAATGTTTTCCACAAGCTTGAGGAATTTTAATGTTCCGTAGATATTCCTTAAGGTTTGAAATATTTATTGGCATATTCTTCATTATAGTTCGCCTACAATAGGATCCTCGAAGAACAACCATAAAGGACATTAAAATTCCAAAAATCTTGCTTCCAAAAACCTTTAAAAAATTTTTTCGAAAAGACTGGGGATTTCTGTGGTATTGAAAGACCAAATGAAAACAGCAATGTCGTTGTAAGCATAGCAAAGTTTATTAGAATCTGATTCCGATCACTATAACGCAAAACAGTGTGATATTGCTAAAAAAATTATTTTCTTTTGGAAACTTTGTACAGTAAGTTTTAAAAATTATCAAATACCGAAAAATCTTATATTACTCATTAATACATAGGAGTGACCAAGAAAAAATGAGTTCTATTCGTCACTTAACAAGAAACTTTCCTGCTATATCAGATTTAGGCCACTTAGCATTCGAAGACATTTGTGAAAACATCAAAAGGCCCATAATCTTCTAAATACTGTAAAATTCTCAAAATCCATCAGGGTTATAACCATGGATTATTGGAAAACCGATTAAAATGGGCTCTTCATCTCTTCATTTATTTGAGACTGTCAATTTACAATCCAGTTGGAGAAATTGCTACAGTCCTGTATGTTTAGATGTATCAAGGGATTCGAAAACGGTTCAAACAAATCAAGTGTTATGGGTATTGGTTTCAGGAAAATTCACAAGGTTTATGGGTTCCTCCAGTGGAACCTGGGTTTCTTTTTCTAAATTTACCCCTGTTCACTGAAAATTTTTGAATATGGGGTTTTCGACTACTAATTGGTTCCGATTGGATCAGATTTCGAGAAAATTCGTTCAGAGGATCTTTGGACCCAGTCCCATTCTTGTTTTGATAAAAATTGGTTCAGGAAAATCCGTTGAGAGGGTCGATTGGTAGGGTCCGACCCATCTTTTTAGTTTTCGGCTTACAGATTTTTAGAAAAATGCGGAAATGATGGTCTTGAGTACAAGCAACACATTGTGATGACTGGGTGGTAAATAAATAAATTTATTTAGGTGGTTATCGGGAATAGATTACGATGAGTCCTAATTTTGGAAAAATCTGTTTAAGAGGTTTTCTAGTGGGGGCCCAGATATCTTTTTTTTTAAATATTCCGATGAGTCCTTATTTAAGGAGTACTTGGTGGGGCTTTGAGGCTCTCTTTTAACATCTTCTTTGGCGTTAACGATTGTGATAAAATTTGGCATGATTTTAATGAGTTCTGACTACCGGAAAGTTTATTTAAGAGTTCTTCGAAGAGGCCGCCATGTTGAATGTGCGGTATAAGTTGTGATTTGTCTTGATTTCAGGAAAATTCGTTCAGAGGATTGTGCGACGAGCCTTGGAGTTTACACGATAAAAATTCGTGAGAGGGATTTTTTGAGTACCAAGAGCTGAGTGCCATAATTGGTAATTTTGGGAAAATTAGGGCAGAGAGTCGTCCGGTGGAGGCGAGGTTTCTTTATTAAATTTTTTTCAGCTCGCACTCTTTTGATAAAAATGTATAAGGGAATTTCAAATTCCAGGAATCGATTTCGATGGATGCTAATTAGTTGTAGCTTCGAAACATTACATTTAGTAGGTCGTTCGATGGAGCTTGGGTTCTAAAAAAATGTTTTTGAATTGAAGAATTGATTACGATAAACGTCGTTCATAGGAGTTCCTGATTGTGCTTGAGGCCTTCGTTTAACATTTTATTTAGCTTAAATAATTTTGATACAATTTTGTGTGAGATAAAAGGGTTTTGCAAGAAAGCAAGGAGCTCTGATTTCTGTAACGTTCCACTATATTGTGTCGTCTTACACAGTGTTACAACATGTTGTGTACAAAAATGACAATTGCTGATAGTGGGTTTTCCAGTAGCAAAAATCGATTGCGATGTGTCCTGATTTCAGACAAATTCCTTTAAGTGAATTTCCAGCCGGGTCCGGGTAGCCGTTTTATTGCACATTGCTGAAAAGTGATTTTCCTTTGGTATTCGATTCTAATATATTACTTTAGGGGTTTAGGGCTTTAGGGCCTTTATATTCGATATTGCTATGATTTTATTAATTAATTCAGTATTTAATTTGGAAAAAATATTAAAATTATTAATCGTTTTCGGTGAGGCCACATTCCGCGAAAATTCGTTTATAGAGTCCTCCAGTGAATTTTTAAAGTCGATTTTTTTATTTTTTCGACTTCGATGTTGCAAAATTTGCTTGGTTTGGTATACATTACAGAATTGTGCACCAGCACGTTGAATCATTTTTCATCATTTGTATTCTGTTCACAAAGGTCTGATGCTATTTAGCATCATATTTTGCCATTCTATGCTTTGGTTGCGTTACGGTAGATGTTGTTACGTTATTCGCGTCATAAGTAATTATTAAAACAATTATGAAAATTTTGCAGGCCTACCATTCGCTATATCGCCGAAGTCAAAAAAGTATTTTCTAAAAAGTCACTGTGTGTGGGTTTGAATGTTGAGCCTTGTCGAAAAAATGTATGTCGCTTCTCTACAGTCCAGACGGATTGACTGATCTGGATGAAACTTCTTACTTACGCTTCTTCCACAAATTTGGCGATCGTAGTTAAAATTAGTTCAGAACATTTTTAAATTTCATTGGAATTGACGTGTTTAACTAAAACAAACTATGTCTTCAAAATTCGGTAACTCTACAGTCCCGGCGGATTGAATATCTGAAATACAACTCTATACTTAAACTTTTTCTATTATTTGGGGGATCTTGGCGAAATTTGGTGCAAATCTGCATACCAGAAGTGGCGCTTCACTGGATGAGTCCTAATTTTGGAAAATATCATTAATGTTTTTTTCGGGTCGAGTTACTTTTATAAAAATGAGTGAGATGGATTTTCGAGTGCGTGGCCATGGAATCAGTTGTAAAGAGTTATAAATTTGGGAAAATTTCTATAGCGGGTTTTCTGAGTCCTTGGGATAGACTGAGCCACCATTTTAAAACAGACGGTCCTACTATTTTGAAACAAAATCTGATCTAGGGAACCAACGTTGCGCAACATGACGCAATGTAAAGCAACACATCTATAATTAACGCAACATTATGAAATATGACGCAAACTCGTGGCAATTCTTTCCAGCAGCTCGAAACTCCTCTTTCCAATTTTGAGAACCCGTAAACAAATTTTTTAGCAACCCACACTTAAACAGAATTAAACAGAAACCTGGACCACATCGGAAGTCGATTTATTCTGGAATTAGGAACCATCGCAAACGACGCTTGATACTTGAATGCGCCTTTCAACACTTTTCATCAATTTTTGGTCACTCCTAAATGAGTTTTGACGAAATAGAGACCAACCTTAATCGATTTATATTACTCGCGGACTCCTTTTTAGAAATTTCAAACAAATTTGTTTGAGATGAGAAAAATATGGACAAGGGAACCCGGGTCACACAGGAGGACCCTCGAAACGAATTTTCCATAAACATGGCCCACCATAAGGGTTTCTATTCCTAACCTTGGTACGAGCCGAAGTTTTAAAGCCAATCCTGTGGATCTCGGGTATCTACTGGGATCAACAAATCTCGTTAATAGTGTGCCCTCTCCCGGACCTGAAGATCACAATTCAAAGGTAAGCCAACTTTATTTCAACTTCCGAGAAAATTAGATAGATTTGGTGATGATTTAGATGTAGCTTTCTGAAGGCACACAATGCGACAACGTCAACCCCATCGGCGCCACGCTCCCGTCTCTTGGGTTAATAAAACATTTGGTGATCGCATGAGGACACTATAAATGAAATTGTATAATGGAAGGAAACGAGATCATCCCCCGGCGTAACAGTATATCTTATGCAGCAGTATAGTATGCCTCTTCTGGCAGCCATGGGACCTGGCTAGGATTCAAAAACTTGCCAATAAATAATCTGAAAATAACCTGACAATGTGTCCTCATTGAGGCAGGTAAGCCCCTACATGGAATGTAGCGCCTTGTAAAAGGCATGATTTTTAATAACAAAAACAGGAGTAGCACTAATAGCAATAAAGTTAACGTTTAAAAAGGCTAAAATTATGTAGAGCGGTCTACTTACGTATACTTAGTATAACAAGACACGAAGTTTGATAAACGCCAACATTTTGAACGAATTCTATGATTTCAATTCATTGAAGAAGCCCCCGGAAGACGATCTATGATTTTAATAACCGGAAACGAGTACCAAATAAAAGTTATATTAAATCCTTCTCTCTCTTCTATTTTGATTATAGAGGGAAATTTTTATTTTGAATCTCCAACAGAAACCATTTATATTGGCATTTCTGGAGGGTCAAACTTTTGTTCCCAAATTTTAGTTAAAAATATTTTATAAATTCAAATAATACCTGCTTATTATTAAATTTTATGATTACGCTAAATTTCAACTTAATACCGAACCTAAGACATCGAAACCGAAAATTAAAAAATGGAGTTTCTTGTACTGCTAATAGCGAATTTTCAAAACCTGATACCCCTCTTTCAGCTAAACTTATGTAATACAGGGGTCGGCACTCGGAGTGTATCCAATTAAAAATGCTGTAAATTTGTAATTTTTGATTTTTTTTATATCAGAACTTCAGTATATTGTGAAGGCTTGACACGCTGCACGAATGTGGTCTTATGGTATTTTGTCCGATTCTCGGCAAAGAACAAACTTTAAAGAGTCGACCTTCTCATATTTTTCAGTTAATACTCTGGCCTCTAGAATGGACCATATGGCAAAATCCATTAGCCGGTCCAGGTCCGGGGAATATGGTGGTCATTGTTGTAAAGAAACGAAGCTGGGAACTATTTATTGTAAAACAACTTTAGGTTTCACGGGCTTTATAAGATGATGCCGAGTCCTGTTGAAATGTACGATGGTTTCTACCGAATTGTTTACGTGCCCAAGGTAACAAAGCATCGTTTAAAATCTTTTCACGGGGATTTGTTTATTTACCTTTACGCCCTGTTCAATGAAAACGAGTAGTGAGCGTCCTGTGGCAGTTACCGCGGCCCGAAACATCATTGATGCAGGCGCTTGCTTTCGCTTTTGTTCTGGTAACTTAAGTCAATTCGTTCGGTATGGGTAGGTTTAGTTTAAATGAATTACTGAAACCGTGGAGTTTGCAAAATGCATTTAAGGTAACACAGAGTGAAGATGAGAGTAGAGATATCCTTTTAAGCTCTGGTAAATCAAGTCGATTTTATAGGTTTGCGTAATTCTTTTTAAGATAAATTTTGGATATCATAAAGTTTGTCGGAAAATTCCACTAGGTGGAAATGTTAGCCTTAGGTTGACACAAACAAATTAAACAAAAGCCATTCCCAAAATGATAGAGGATTACATTGGCTGTGAAAACCTAAGCCTAATATTTCCACCATAGTGGAACACATGTGCATTCTATATAGCTATTGACACCCTAAAATGTTTATCCTTTTTTAACATCGAATTAGTATTATCGCAATAAATTTACAAAAGTGCGGCCGGGTTGGCCTTCTGTTTTAACCACAGAGGAAGAAAAAGTTATTGAGGAATGGATAATCACGCCCCAGAGCAAAGGATTCCCTAAGATAAAAGAGGTTGTGTTATATGCAGTTAAAGAGTTCTTAGATGTGGAAGCAAGGGATCACCCATTTGGATCTGATAATACATCCCGAAATGGATGGTTCCGATTATTTTTAAAACGTCATCCTAATAATTGTTTCCCGTTTCGTCGGCGAGTTCAACAGTAGGTGCATCAGACATAAAGACGTGGTTTATGTCAATTGAACGATATTTGATGGAAAACAGTTTATTTCAAATTTTGAGTGATCTAACCAGAATATTTAATGGTGATGAAACAAATTTCCTACTTTGCCCCAAAACAAAAACAGTATTGAGGGCGAGAGGTGCCAGAAACATTTATGAAGTTGACCGTGGCGTGGCCAAAGCGAATCTTACGATTATGTTTAACTTTTTCTGCGGCAGGGACGATGATGCCGCCAATGGTAATTTATCCCTATAAACGGATCCTTGATGACATCCGAAACACATTACCAAATGGCTGGAGTTTGGGTATTAGTGATAATACGGTTAGATGACCAAAAAGGTGTTCTACGAATATACATCCAAAGTATTTCACCCTCATATTTTGAAGCTTGGAACCACATTTCCAGTTATTGCTTTTGTTGACGGTCACGCAACACACCAAACTCTACAGCTAAGCAAGTTATGCATTCAATTGGGAATAATTTTGATAGCATTATATCCAAACGCCACCCGTATTATGCAGCCAGCTGATATTAGTGCCTTTAAACCTCTTAAAAACGAATGGGACAAAAAAGTGGGTGAGTGGCGGCGACAACACCCCGGTGAATTTCTTACCAAACCAAAATTTACTCCTATTCTAGATACAATCATTCAATCTTGTATTGGACCTGAAATATTAAGAAGAGGTTGTCGCGTATCTGGTCTCTTTCCACGGGACAAAAACGCAATTGACCCTTCCAAGTCAATAGGAATTGGTCATTCAATTAGTTGGAGATCATAAAATTACTTAATTTAGAGACGCTTTCAATGGTTTATGTAACACTGAATTGTGGTACGTTACTCTACAAAATGGTTCTAGAGTTTGAGCCCAAGGGAAACGACGAGGAATCCATTGTTTCTACTGAAAACGCCCTACTGATTGAAACAACACAATTTGACAATACGATTGGGTCTTATATTGATGTCTCGATGTTAAATCCTATCGACGGATTTTTATATGTAAATTAAGAGATTGGAAGTGGAAGAAATTTCGGAAAGTATTCTGATCACATATTTTAAAACTCCATCGAAGGTACCCCATTTGATAGACCACTATCTGGATTGGCCCATTACACCTGAAAAGCAAGGTACTTAATCCAAGAAACCTTGCATTATAACTGATCCATTTTAGATTAAACTTCAGCTTTAAGAAATAAAAGAAAATTAAGATCAGCAAATCAAAGATAAACAGGAAAAGAAAATCAAACGGTTGGAAAATATAAAGAAAAAATTCTATGTAAAAATGAACGCGTGAAATCCAAAACAAGTAAAGGTAAATCAACTGGTAAGATACGGCAACAAGTATCTTCTCATTTGAATTCTTCTCATTGCTGCCAATTGAGAACGTTCTTTTTACTAGACCAGATAAATCACGTGTCCAGTCGTCCAATATTTTGGTTAGAAGCGCCGAAACCTTAGAAAGTACATCGATTCCCCAACCACTAATAATAGACATGCCCTCTGATCCTGTAGACGGTAACTAAGCCTATTAAAATGGATTTTATTTTCAGCTCTGACCGAAATTATTTTATTTACAGTTCTACAAATAAGCAACCTTTAAAATGTCTAAAACATGTAAAAAAGCTTTAAATTTTACAAATTTCAAAAATTGGAATTAACTCAAACAGTTCGAATTCAAAATTCCCTTGCGAGTGTCAATAACTGGTCGATTTCGCTATATTTTTGAAATATCCAATTTATACCAAATTTCAGCTTTTAGAATTATAAATAATAGATTTAGCTTGCACTTCCGGGCAATTGCAATTTTATGTTGCGTTCAATATTAATCGTTTGTCGTCTGAATAATAATGAAAAAATAATTAATTTCCCCGCTAAGAATATTTATTGTGTAAAATCTCTAACAGGTGGCGACAAATCTGTAAAAGAGAAAAAGTTATTATGAAATGGATTGTGTACGCGAAATTGATTAAATATTTACCTCGTAGATGGTAGAACGGCTGGTAAAAATGTTTGCTATTAAGACTGGTTACACATTTTAATGTACGGTTGTTTAACTTTTACTTTCGTAGATGGCAGTTGGAATAGAAAGTGTAAGTTGAAACTTTGCTAAGTAAATTTCCATACCACAGAAATAATTGGAAATTTTGCTTCCAGATAACACTTCAAACTCTAAAGATTTATTTTTGTCAATAAATTTCCGCCGGTTATACATATTTTAATCATAAAACATAACTATAAATGTTCGCGGTTTCAAATATCTTTAATCTTTTTGATTAAGAGTTTCAAATATGGTAATGGAGATAATCTACGTAACAACATTAAATCACTTCAAAATTACGAACATTAGAACCTATAAAATAGTTCGTGGTTATTTCTACCATATGCATGAAAAGTTGTTTGTGAACTGGTACCTTTATCATATTTAATTAAAGTCCCAAAAAATATAGCTACTGTTTTAAACATTGTTTGCATTCAAGAAACTCAGAGTGATATTGAACTACGTTTCTACAAAAATATTTTGGAACTTATTTGATTTCTCAGTTTTAACATAATTATATACGCGGCTTTGAATAAAATTTAACCGGTTAGATGACGTTCCATTTATTTCTCAAAGTCACATGAAATACGAGAGAGCTCAGAGGCTGCTGAACAATCTAATCTAACTTTGGTAAAAGTTGACAAGCAGAACTAAATGCTAAGCTCCCTCAAATAAACATCTATACCACAGCCTTGCAACAGCAACGCCTGCGCCCATGCTCAACTTAAGTGCGGAGTTGATATTTGGTCTGTAGTAGCCGAACATTTAGACTTATAACAAGATTACCTCATCACCAACATCGAGCAATCATTGCTTGGGGTAGAAATTTAGATGATCGGACGGGAACTTCATAGCAGAAAGTGTAAAAAGAAATTAGATGATACTTTTTGAGAACTCGAAGACATCGACTACTGTGTCACAAGTCAAAAATTCAAAGGTAGAAGCAGTTTCCACACAAAAAATAAACACAATTGCACCTGGACGTCACCACATGGCAGAAACAAGAACCAAATCGATCGTGTATTGGTTAAGAAGAAACGTCTATCCTCCCTACGAATGGTTAGTTGTTAGTTATAGCAACACTCATGGTGCGTACACACTTGTAGAAATAAAGTTTACGCAAGCGCTTCCGCACTCTAACCCAATCAAATCATTTTTATCTTTGAGCAAATGATTTCCTCAAGCGTGCCAACGCGTGCCAATGCAATTTGTGCAAAAAAATTTATCAGTTCAAAAAATTTCAGCTATCGATATGGTAGCAGAAAGTATTGCGGACTGGTATAAAATGAGCCATGCAAATTTCGTGCAAGCTCAAATACTAGATAAGGAATAGTTTGGTAAGAATAATTTGTATCAAATCATGGAAACATGGTCCCGAATCAAGAAAAGTTATATTAATACTCGTAAGAAGATCAATGTGATGACCGCAAAAGATAATTTTTCTAACAAACGGCGCTAGTAAAATTGATTAAACGGTAAAGGGTTTTTAAATCATTATTTCAGTAACCTAATAATATTTGCTCTTCATACGGAACTACAAGTACTCTTAGGTCAAAATACAGAATTGATTGAAATAAAATGATTTGTCATGACGTATCCCTGGCCGATCCAGTGAACAAAACCAACAGGGATAGGAAATTCGGAAGCAACGTAAAAGCGAATTAGAAATTACAATGAATTCTGAAGGGCAACACATGTTCGCTTCCACCCTGATTACACCATCAACCCCAACGAATGATTCAGGCACATCCACTAGACTAGTAGTTCACCATCCGTTAGTATACAAATTTAACCAACTCCTTCATCGGTATTCCTCGAATACAGTGTGCCTGATCGAAATTTTCTACACGACTGGATGGTCATTAGCGTATAAACTGATCACAACAATCATATTAGGCAAATACGCCACTATTTTCTATTGCTGCATGTGATTCGGCACAATCATTAGTTGTGTCCGGTAAAGATGGTACTCTAATGTGGTTTCGATAAATTCGGGCCACGACATCACTAACTGAATTGGGGTTAATCCAAAAATACGGGCTTATTGAATTTATATCAGAACATGGATGCTATGTAGTGCCTCCTAATATATGGATTCGACACTAGTTCGTTTTCCGGAAATAGGACAGTTTATTAAGCACAGTATGAGGAAATGGGCCCCTCACTTTGCAATGTAAGTGAGCAAATCACTTATCCGTGGACTTATAAAATGAATTGCATTTCATAATTAACAAAAATAGCATTTAAGAGAATTTGTATGTAAAAAAGCGATTTATTATTTATTTTGTCCATTTGAACCCTGATGCATGTTCAATGCATGTAACTTTCGGTTGTGATTAGTTTCATTGTATAGATGTCTGGGGGACGTATCAGCACCACCAGTGCGATTCAATTGTTTTTGCGGTAATATATTTACCTTTTTTTACCGTTATCCTGTTTAATGGCCGGAAACTGTTATAAACCCGTTGCCGACTTAATCAAGATCGTATTGGATGGTTTTATTTGTGTATCACGGAGGCTGTCTTAGCCCGGGTAGATTAATGAGGCAACTTTTCGCATATTCTTGGATTTAATCCATAACAAATAGTTCCTCCATAGAGTTGTAAACAAATAACGTAGGAAAACAAATTTTTTGGTCTACGCAATGGCGGTTCAGGTTATATCTATTACATGCCTAAACTGAGCCTAAGCGAACCTAAAATATCAAAATAAAAAAATCTCAATATTATCATTTACAATTAAAATTAATTATACATTTAATGCAATAAATAATTATTTTCCTTACAAATTTACGAATTAAACGTGCAGCCATTCTTAGACAAATTCTTTACTGTGTGTGTGTGTGGTGTGCTGAACATGGTGTTATTTGCAATTTTTTTTTAATCTTTTGCCACACAGACAAAGCCAAATTCTAAATTGAAATGAAAAATTTGACAAGCAAAATGTACCCAATAGACTAATATTTTGAGCAAAAGCAATAATAACCAACTTCAGTACGATTCTGCAGAATTTTTTCCTCTCACTTCCGCAAGTATAAACGCACAGTCAACGTTAAACAAGAATCAGTGAAACGTACTAAAAATAACCGGATGTAACACGCTAGCAGAACTACCCTGACCAGTAATTTAATAAGGCCGGCTAATACCAATAAAAAAACTCAATTCCGGCCATATGACCTATTACCAATAACATTTATTAGCAAAACTTTATAAAAACTTTTTATAAACTCCTCTTTACTTGGTTGAATTTGTTTTGTTTCGGTTGTTTATTGTTTTGTTGTTTGTTTGGTGGTAACCATGTGTTTGGCGGCGACTTCTCGAAATAAAACGGAAAAACTACGAAAACTACCTGCACGTTGTCCGATTGCTATCGGTCCTTCATAGCACGTCCTCCACTGTTCACTCGCGCTCGTTCACTCGTGCACTCGTAATAATGGTCTGCCCGATGAACACTCAACACAACGATGTCATATGATCAATAAGAATCAAACGCCCTTTAAAAATCGGGTGCAACTATTAATTTTTGTAATGGCGGTCATCAATTTCGGTGTGTTGTGTTATTTCCTTTTAATCACCCTAAACCACAATCTTGTTTTTTCAGCTCTTTCCAGCCGGGGTTTTCCGCTCTTTCCAAAATAGTTCCCAAATTCTTTGTTAAGGTTGGTAATCTTAATTTTCGGCTCTGATTATTTTCCACGCATACAGCACAAGCCACATCCACACACAAAAAATGATATTTCATGTTTTCTTGTTTTGTCAACAACACCAAACAGAATACAGAAAAAAAGCCTCTCGATTCATCTCGTCATTCGCCTTATATACTCCGTTATTCTCCGTTTTGCCTGTGTGTGTGTAATGTGTATGGTATTGTGTTATACTACTTCGCTCTTATCTCTTTTCGGTTTTTTGTTTTGTTTATGTACTTGCATCAATTGATATTACGAACCCAACAACAGCCGGCAAAAACCATGGTTGAAGTACAACCAACCCGGATGAACCTAGTTTATCCCAAAACGCCCATTCACTCGGAGTAACATCAGCATCGAGAGATTGAAAAACACTGACCTAAGTAAAGCATTCAAATTTCCAACTCGATCCCCTAAACGACGAAACCCGTAATAGCAATCAGAAATGGGATCAAAAAGATAAGGATATGTCAAGACCGCGCTCGACTACCAAGATTTCACTATGAAACCGTTAAAAATGAACCATAAAATAAAATTGACGAAAGCCATCTGCAAGTTACATCTATGTCAGAAATATGAAGATATATCTAATCAAATAAATAAAATGGTGAGAATAGATCTAAGAAAATGCACTGAAGAGATTCTCGAAACGGCAGTGGCGGCAAGAACAAATAGGAACATTCCACTTTGTATTTAGGTATTGGGTATACAAATAAGTCTCCACTGTTCGATAAAAAAAGGTGCCACCAGTAAGTTATGGTTAAAATTAGCCGGTTGGATATAGACAAAGAACGTAGCGGAAGGCCGAAAGTATACGAACACGCGGAATTGGAAGCATTATTTAATGGAGATTCGTGCCAAATGGAAGAAAAACTTGCACTTACATTAGGAGTGGCTCTACAAGCAATTTCACATCGTTTAAAATCATTGGGACTGATTAAAAAGCATGGAAATTGGATTTCTTATGAACTGAACCCGAGAAATGTTGAACGCCGATTATTTTCATGTGAAATGATGCTTGCCATTCATAAACTGAAGGTTTTTTGCATCGCATAGTCACTGATGACGAAAAATAGATCCACTACGATAACCCAAAAAAAGAAGAAATCATGGGGATCACCTGACTCATGTTGTGTATTTGGTAGGACCAGCTGGATGTCGTGTATCATGAATTGCTAAATTCGAACGAAACCATTACTGGGATCTATATCGAACACATTTGATGAGATTGAGCCAAGCACTCAAGGAAAAACGCGCCCACTACTACCCCAGACACGACAAAATTATTGTCCTGCATCATAATGCTCGTCCGCATGTTGCGATACCAGTCAAAATCTACTTGGAAACACTCAATGTGATAGTTTTACACCACGGAAGTTTTTCAGACATTACTCCGTTTAATCACCACTTGTTTCGACTGATGACGCATGGCCTGTCTGAGCAACACTTAAAATCAGATGAAGATACCAAAAATTGGGTTGATTCATAGATACCTTCAAAAGATGAAGTGTTCTCCCGACGTAACATAACCAAAACATAACCTACCGTTCTTTCACAATAAATTGTTGCATTTTTGATAAAACGGCGGAGACTTATTTGTACCCCTTATACCCAATAAAAAAGTTACACAACAACAGCTAAAAGTTGAAAAATAACAAAAAGGCCTCAATAATATACCAGCTGAACTACTCAACAACGACACATACATAACTCCAGAAACTCTAACTCTACTACTAGAAGAAATATGGAATACTGGTAGAATATTACGGAAATGAAAAGAGGAGCAATAACAATACCGAAGAAAATCGACATTAGATAATACAAGAACAGTGGAGGACCCTCCATCCTTGCTAGTATAATGAAAGTAATAGCGATGGGTATTATTTAGCAAATATCACCAACATTGAACCCATATAATATATAAGGAATGAACCAGCTAGTTTTAGAGCAACACGAAGCTGTAGAGAACTTGTCAATTCAAATCACAACATCATGGAATAGTCTGATTCTGAGTCAAGCAAGGGTGTGTAGTATCTCCAATACTGTTACTAATACTACTGGACAGTATGATGCGCAAACTAGATAAGCGAACATTAAACGGCATCCAACGGAACCCCATAAAATTGACTCAATAATCTGAAGTGCGCAGATGATATTTGATGATGATGAGCCATTGAAGTTCGTATTCCTTGGTTGAAATGTACCAAAGCAAAAGCTATAGAAATACATTCGATTGGCTTCATAAAATTTGGAATGCAAGATTACAAGAAGACTACAGATATTTAAAAAGAAATGCCTTTCATAGCTGCTACGATCACTAGCGAAGAACTTCGGCAACAAGACAGAAAGAAATTCTAAAGAGCCTAGAAGGAGATAAACCAAAATACAGTAATTTTAGTTATACGCAAACAGTGCGGTGGAAGAATCTAATGTGTAATGTTTATCAGAATATTACGGCCACTAATGTTTTGATCGCTATGAAGCACATCACAAGGTTGGAAGCTATTCTTCTTTCCTTGGAAGTTATTTATTAATGACATGTTCCAATACTTGGAATGATACGGCTTTAGAAGCTGGTTTCACGTGAACTCACGCCATAAGTGGAACTTAGTATCAAACTTTCTCAGTAAAATGTTTAATGTTATTTGAGCACGTGAATCCCATTAAATTTTTAAATGGTTTGGAAGATTGATAGCCCAAACCTAGGCCTCGTAGAAACATATGATGAACTTAGTGGCAAACATATTAAATCCCAAGCTATTACACATTTTAAGAAAATCAAAATTTCTTTGGATAAAGAGGTTCGTAAAGTATTTTTTTAACCACGCCTTTCCCAAAAAACTTTTTAAGCAATAACAAAGTGAATTGGAAAAACGCCAAATAATATAAATTTGCTTTTTCATTCTACCACTGGTAGATCAGAAAGTGGTCAACGTTAAAGCGCCCATTGTTCGATACCATCAGTTATAGTAGATTACACAAACAATAGAAAATTTAGAATTAATCGACGCCAATGTGACCTCTTATACAGATGTCAGCTTCTGATGTTCCTTAATCTGCTTTGCTTCCATTTGAATGTCGTTCCCGTACAATTTAAAGTATATTCAGATTCACAAATATATCTGATTAAAGCAAAATTTCTGTATAACAAGAGCATTAACACCACAATTTGGTAGATAAACAATAAAATATTGATACATAAATCCCCAATAAATTCAACAAAATAAATTTAAAATAACCAACACACACGGAATTCCACAGAATTTATTTAATTTTTTTTTGTGACCCAATGAAGCACCTAAAATCCAATTAAACGTGACAGGAGCAACCAAAAAATATTTTAAAATTTATTTCACATTAATATTTGCAATTAATGTTGGAAAACATCACACATGCACACGTCCGAACAACAATAAATTGTTAATAAAAAGGTAAAATCGTGATTCTGCGAATGTTTAAAGTGAAAATGTAATTATTTAGTATTTTATGAAACACCAACAATATTCACACGGCTGTAATACCAATGACAATATTTGGACAACAAATATTTAATTGCAAACACATAAAATTAATTTTATTATACGGGTTAGTTCCATACACCGAATTAATCCTTTCTAATTCCAATGCTTCTGTAGGGGTCAGGCGGAGATTTTTATATTCAGTTTACCTGTTGGCCTGTGTAACCATGAATGGCACAAGTTAAAATCAATAATTCGGTACAACATTTTTTGCGGCATATAATGTGAAGCATGACGTAACAAAATGCAAAGGAGAAATAGGAGAATTACAGGAGAACGTTGGTTAATTTTGTTTTGCGTCTTTTCCTTTACTGTTAAAATTGTGTTGTACATCGAGTTATCTACAGTTTCGGTTTGATGTGGCATACCATATGACAATGTTATGCAGCCGTCTGTTACGTCAAATATTTACACAGCACAACATGTTTTCCAATATTTTAAGGAGCAATTCAATGTCATAATATGAAATAATAAAATATAGTATTGGATGTGCTGGATGTATAAGGAGAAATTTAAATATCGCAGAATAAATGTTTTATTCGATATAACGAATTTATTTTGTGTTGCACCTAAAAGTTGATTCCTTCAGAATGTTTGATAGGCAAATGTATGGAATTTTTGCAACAAATTCGAAAATACAAATTTTAAGGCACAGGCGGCAAATCTTAATAACTGCACAGATAGATTACTCTTTACAAATTTTTTTATGCTTCAAAAGTGTTTCCACGCCGGTCCTTAACTTACTTGCTATTTGAATAAAACACAGATTTTTGTTGGGCACAACTATCAAAAACAGATATGTTTTTGTTGTGGTAAGGTAATGATATTTTTCTTTAGAAGCAGGGAACCAGTCGGCAAAACATGTTTCAATTTTTTGATGGATTGGTTGATTGATTGGGGTGCACGAGCAAGCGTACTAGGCAAAATCTCCCAAAGGCCGGGCGCCCGTTTTACATTTAACAAAACTGAAGGATATGAACGGAGAGTTAGTTAGCCAGGTCTGTCATAACCTGGCCCGGTTACAAATACCTAATGAAGATTTTCATATTGTCAACGATTCATTTCCAATCGACGGGCAGATTAGATATTTAAATGCAATATTATATATTTATAATCAAGATATATTGTAATAAAATATAAATTCCATGGAGAACAGAGAAAGTAGTAAGCATAACCGTTAATCTTCCCGAGGGTGAGCAATTTTTAATTAAGGCCAAGGAACTCCAAACCGGCTTTTTCATTGGAAATGCTATAACACGAATTAATGATTCGAAAGCCCAAATTTTACTAATGAATGCAAACACCTTTCCTATTAAAATAATTCCAAATTTTGATGTTGAAGCCGAAAATATTAATAAATTCGATGTATTTACCACTTCTAAAACCCAATATATTGTCAATGGACGCCTTAAATTGCTTGAAAAATTAATTAAAACTGAATCACTAAGTTCCGAAGAAAAATAATCTATCTTAAGAATTTGGCGAACATTCGATTCCCGTATTGAACAATTCAAATACCGATAATATTAAGCCTTACCGACTACCATGTTCTGCCAAAGAATAAATTAATAAGCAAATTGTTAAAATTTGAACAATTGAACATAGCAAAAGAGTATGGAATTATCCCTTACTAGTGGTTCCTAAGAAACCATCTCCGGAAGGTCATCAAATGTGGAGTATTGTCGTGGATTTTCGAGATAACATTAAGCGAATTGTACCCACTGCCCAACATAGTCGATATATTGGACCAGTTGGGGAAGGCTAATTATTTAGCCTTATCCTTTTCAACGATTAATGAACAATGTTTTGGCAGGACTTTCTGGTTTAAGTTGTTTTGTGTACATGGATGATGTTGTCGTCTACGGATATAATCTCGATGACCATAACAAAAAATTAATTGACGTATTCAACAGATATTGACAGTATAATCTAAAATTAAATTTAGAAAAATGTAATTTTTTGGGACGGGAAATAGCCTATCTTGGACATATTATTACCCCGGACGGAATAAAACCAGACGTATCAAAAATTAATGCAATAAAGTATTTTCCGATTCTGAAAACTGTTAAAGACATAAGGGCATTCCTTGGATTATGTGGTGTATTATAGACGTTTTATAAAGCATTTTTCTAAAATAGCAGAACCTCTTACGGCATTAACTAGAAAAAACGTAACATTTAATTGAGAAACTAATAAGCCCACCAATTTTGCAGTACCCAGATTTTTCAAAATATTCATTGTTACTACGGATGCAAGTGATATTTCCTTAGGAGCTGTTTTATAGCAAGAGAACGGTGATAAAGACTTGCCGATTGATTATGCTAGTCGTGTTCTCAATAAAGCGGAGCGAAACTACTCAACTATTGAGAAGGAAATGCTGGCAATCATTTACGCGGTGGAACAATTTCGACCATACTTGTACGGTAGACCTTTTGTAATCCGTACCGATCGCAAACCATTGGTTTGGCTTGGAAAAAGTACAAATCCTACAAGACATATTACTCGTTGGAGACTTTTAATGGACGAATACGACGCAAAGATTGAGTACAAATCCGGAAAGGCCAATGTTAACGCTGATGCTCTATGCCGAATCGTAATTCCAACTTCTCAATTAAAAGTAGACGAATCTACAAATAATAATGAACTTAAAATTGAATCAGAAGCCTTACGAACTCTCGAAACCCACAAAATTATTTATTTGACTGACGAAAATAAGATTAACGAAATCATAAGTGGTCATATGGGTACTTTTCGAACTTTAACCGAATCAAATCGTACTACTATTATTTCCCAGAATGTACAGTCGCATCAAAAAGATAATTAAAAAATGTAAAAATCGTCAAATAAATAAAATCGGTCAATCCATGAAATGTGAAATGAAAATCACAGATACGTCATCTACCCCCTTTCAGAAAATATTTTTAGATATTGTAGGGCCATTAGATCCTCCTAGTTATGATAACAACAAATACATTTTATCTCCACAAGATGACCTTACGAAGTTTACAATAGCTGTGCTAATTTCATTTTTTCATTGAACATTTTGTTTACAAGTACGGTTCGCCGATATCACTTGTAACAGATCAAGGAACGAATTTTATGAGCGAAGATTTTTAAACGTTTGTAAGATTCTTAATATCAAAAAATTTGAAAACGGCGTACCACCCTCAGTCAAACGGTGCACTGGAACGATCTCATCGAACACTCGGTGAATATCTTAGAAATTTTACAACGGACACACAAAACTGTTACAAATGGGTGTCATTTACAATGTTTCTTTACAACTCCACTCCACATACTTCGACAGGTTTCATACCTTACGAACTGGTCTATGGTCATAAACCGAGTTTTCCAAACTACATAAAACAAGATCCTTATTCAATCTATAGTTACGACGACTACAGTTTTGAAATTAAAAATAAATTACAAATTGTCTGGAAAGTCGCAAGAGATGATAGAACTGATAGAAAATAAAATTCATTCCAAAACCTATTACGATGGTAATACCAATAATCCAAACTTTCGAGTCGGAGATTATCGGATCGTAGTATTTTCGGGAGAATTAATTTGTATAATCGTAAAAGGACCATCCCAAAGTTTTTCTAATTTCTTCCTAGAATTTTTTGAATTTTTAAGAAATTTAGCCAAATCGAATATCACAAAATTATCCTTTATTTCGCTCATTATCCTTTATTTCATGGTTGGAAATAGAAAAAACTCACTAGGGGCTAGATCAGGTGAATATGGTGGATGGGGAAGCAATTCGAAGCCCAATTCGTTGGCTTTATTTTTCATGATGATGTGTTCGTTTTACGTTTTTCATGATGATGGGTGGTTTCACCCTTTTCAATATAACCGATGAATAGTACATGCTTTGTTGCATCCCAGGAGACACTAATCATAACCATACCAGCTGATCCCACAAATTTTGAGTTCTCTGGATCACTTGAACCAGCTTCTAATCATTGTTTTGACTGCTGCTTTTATTCTGGCATGTATAGTGATGGATCCATGTTTCAACAACTGTTAAGAATCGATGCAAAATTTCAGTTGGATTACGATGAAATTGAACATTTGTTAACAAACTTTTTACGACGGTCGTGCATAATGATTTTATAGGCTTTTTCGAGCATTTCTGGTGTTGCTATCTCATTTGGCATTCCTGAACGGACAGCGTTACTCGTGCTTGTGCTACCACAAATTAATTTGCCCTATTATAAACGGTTGCATGCACCTTCAAGCATGTTCAATTAACACGTCCCTTAAGCCTAGCAGAATCCATACAGCAGAATATTACAAGATGGTACGGATAATAGGTTAATTAAACGCTCTATTAAAAAATGTTGGGCTCCACCCCTACCAACTACAACGATCGGTTCTGCTAGTTTTAGAAAAAGTTAGCATAACCCACATCTAAAAATAATTGTAAAAAAATTGGAAAATTAAAGGTTAATTTTAGGCTAATTAAATGCCCTATTTGAATTATTTTATTCTGATCATTCTAGAAAAAGCCTAAACAAGATCAATTGATTAATCAAATTCCCCATTAAAAAATGTTGGACTCCACTGGTTATTGACCAAACTTTCGGTTTTGGCCCGATTTACGATTTGGGTTCTGCTAGCTTTAGATTAAATGACCTGAAGTTTGGTCAACAAGAGTAGAGCCTAAAAAATTTTAATGGGACGTTTGATTAGGCCATAATGAGCCGAAAATTATTTGTATGTTAATTGACCTTGTTTTGGGTTCTAATTTCGTTTTGGTTCGATTTTCGATTTACGTTCGCTAGCTTTGAAGTGATAAAGCCTTAGGTTTTTTCTAGAATGAGCAGAATAAAAAATTTAAATAGGGCATTTAATTAGCCTAAAATTAACGTTTAATTTTTCAATTGTTTTAAAATCATTTTTTGATAAGGATTCTGATAACTTTTTCTAAAGCTAGCAGAACCCATCGTTGTAGTTGGTAGGGGTGGAGCCCAACATTTTTTAATAGAGCATTTAATTAGCCTATTATTAGCCTATAATTATTCATACTATGTTGTAATGTTCTGCTGTATGGGTTCTGCTAGCCTAAGGGACGTCATTTAACTTTATTTTCATCACATCGATCATTTCTTTTGGTTTCAAACATTTTAATTGCAAGTATTTAGTATTTAATCACAGTCACTTTACAAAACCAAATGTCATAAAAAATGGAGACCTTCGTTTAAAAGAACACACGTCACGACAAACAAAAGAAGCTGTTATTAGTGACGCAGGCGTGATGTTATTCGAAACATTTATCAATTCATTCTCATAAGCTAAATTCTTGTCAATCATAATAAAAGTAAAAAGCTTTAAAAATGTCATAAACTGCTATACAAGATTACGTAAATAAACATCACAATTTATAGACAACCTTCACAAATACATAAATTCTAATAAATGAGAAATAAAATTGAATTAATGATCCAAGCCAAATTAGTTTACCGAATTTCCCTGACAGCAGACGAATTATAAAAATCTTTACGTCTGTATCATTAAAAGCGTATTTCATAAATAGATGCTGCCAAAAAATCATAAAACATCACAAAAAATACATTAAGCCCTGTTTAAGCTCTCTGTTCATTCAAACAAGCTTTGTGCTTTGTATATTAAAACAACATTCTGCTTTATTTCGTATACAAAGCACAATTAAATCATTTGCTGTTAAATTAAAAAAATGCTGGGCGCTCATAATGATACAAAAAATTGTTGTATGGCAATGAAAACACGACTCGAAAGCTTTATGTTTTAAAGCTTTTCAAAAAAAATCCTTTCTATAAATGTATTTGTGAACATTCTGAATTGTTGAGGATTTTTCAGAATATTGTTTTGTGTGCTGTGTGAGAAATACTAGAAGTACGTCGATATCATTATGTGAGGAGGATGTTGCGAAGTGAAAATAAAACTTTATCGGATGAAATGGAACGTACACAAGAAATATAATATAACAGCTTCTGTGTAAAAACAACACACACAATGCTGCACGGCACTAGAAGCTTTAATAAATTGTTGGGAATTTTTTGTGTATAAATTCTTTTTCGCAAATTAGATTGATGTGGTCGGTCAATTTGAATTTTTATATAATACACTTGTTGTGCTTTCGGCATTTGCTTAGATACATTTTTGGGTAGGTAACCTTCGTAGTAAATTCTGAACTACTCGTAATGAAGATTAATGAATTCACTTTATACATTACACTCATATACATATATATCTATGTGCTTTCGTACAGTTCTACTCAAAATTGTAGTTTTGTGTTTCAGTAACAAATATGTAACAAAATCGTGGACAAAAAAATTATTGTTCAAGTTAGAGACGACGACAGAGCATGAACAACAATATGTGAGGTAGATTTAAAATAAACAAAAAATAAGAAAATTGATCATTGTACGGTCGAATTTTCAAGAACAGGAGCTATAAATTGTTCTTTGTTTCATAATTGAATTCTACTTGTCAGAAAAATGGGGGGGGCCAGGATATTGTGACCAACACTCAAATTTCTTTCGCGCCACACTTACTTTCTAAAGAAAAACAATAAACTTACCGTATTTTTGATAAAAACTGTCTTGAATTTAAAATCAATCTTGTTGAAAATTTAATAAATATTCCGAGCCGAATTTTTGTCGAAAAACCTATTTTGTCAAAAAACATAATTTCCGCTTAAATTCTGGAAAACTGCCGAGAACTGTTGTTGTTGCAAATTTAATTTAGGATTGTTATGAAAAATGATATACTTTCAAAATATTTATAAAAATCACTAGGATCTCTAAATTTATGGAAAACCCTTAAGTATGAAGTTTCACCCCGACCAGTGAATCCCCCTGGACTGAAGAGGTGTCGAATTGCGGTGAAATAATTTTTTTTTCCAAACTATCACTATCCATTTCCGGTAAAATTTAACAATGATCTGCTGGTGAATCTCAGTTTGATGACAAACATCTGTAACAATTTGTTTGGCCAGGATAATCTACGTGAATGGAAATAAAAATAAAAAATTAAAACAACATCACGAAATCAATTCAGACTAACGCTATAGAAAATTGGGCTCACACAGAGGTCTTCAGCGGTGTTTGCCAGCTAAGCTTCAGGGTTTGGTCGTAGGATTTGAAGAGTATATGTGACCCACAGGTAACCGCGCAAAATAAATTAGGCCGACTACCTACCTATCTATGACTGACTACTTACTCTAGTCCATCCTCAGCATGCTAGCTCAATTAATTCCTCACGTTTCAATTACACTCACTCAACAGAAAAAACAAAAAAAAAACATTGACCATTTTAACCAAATTATTTAATCGGCTTTATGAGGAGTGTTCATTAATATGCATTGCCGATGCATCTTTCGATAGTGAATAAGGGCCGAAGCCCTTATTCACTATCACCTAAAAGTGCATAGTATAAACATTCAAACTTTATTCAATGTGTGAAAATTTGTGAACATCTTACCGAGCAATCACATATTTCTGATTTCGTTGTTATAATCAGTTCTTAGTTTTCGCTTGACAGGCGAAGTACTCCAGACAAAACTATCATGGGATGACCCACTG
Organism: Nephrotoma guestfalica; assembly: GCA_963691935.1. NCBI lineage: Eukaryota > Metazoa > Arthropoda > Insecta > Diptera > Tipulidae > Nephrotoma > Nephrotoma guestfalica. Next base: position 249,017,101 of record OY829915.1, read on the forward strand.
TATCGAGCATTAACGTTCAAAATTTTAAAATTTGCATCACAAATGACTTGAACGTTTTTTTAGGTACATATTATAAAATTGCTGCATACGTTCCGTTGTTTCTGATGAATCTAGCTGGAACTCAACAAATCCTCTAGGTTAAATTATCTTCGACCACATGACCTCAACTTGCGACATGGCCATGAAAAAATATTGTCCTATAGGTAGTTGGTAGCCGTAGCCCACATAAAATTTGCAGCATAGAATTTAAACCGTGTATTCGACCCCGAGAATGCATATGCGGTTTTATAAAGTTTATTAATATTCTGTAAACCGATTACTTAATCGAAACAACCTTTGGAATTCAGCATCCGTTGTTGCTTCAAATGGGTCACTAACATTTCTGAGACTTCTACAAATTTTGACAAGCCGGGATCTAAAATAAATTATTCAACTTATTTATTGACATCGCTCAGTTTCATATGTTTATTTTACCTTCAATTTGAAGCAGTTCTTCGTCGAGCCCCCCAAAATATTCACAAATCGCTCTCAACAAGCAAAATGCTCATGCTATAATAATTATAGCAAGCTAAAACTCAATAGTAGTACGGGACTTAGAAATTTGGTGATAATGAGAAATGATTAGTCGAAAAATATTATATAGTTTTGACATTGCCATTTGTGAGCAAACCGGGATTCACCTGCAGATCGTTTTTGATAAACACCGATTTTCAACAAAATTTGGCCTCTGTAAAGCCCAGGCGGGTTGAAATGCGCAAGTGGTAGAATGATTCAATAAATTATTTCTAAAAGTAATCCCCCGTATAGAGATTTTAGTGGTTTATGAGCCTGAAATCATTTTTCGTAGACATCTATGAGATTGGCGTTGGAAAATTCCAAAATTACCGAAAAATCTAAATAATTCTTTCGCACGCTGTCTTTTTATTGGTGTCTAATGTCATAGTGCCTCAGGAGCCTAAAACTATTATCCATTTGGCGTAGAAGTTTCTGAGATCAATGCTATACAATTTTAAATTACAGAAATTCGTAATAATTCGTAATAAGAAAGTTTCTACCAGTAATCCCCGTCGTATTTTATTGATATCATTATTACTAACCTCGTATCGGCCAATATCACTTCGTCCAATTATACCGAAACTGTTCGAGGGACTATTATTAAAACGAATTAAACCTAAAATTGTAAAATCAAGAGCCGTTCCTTTCGATCAGTTTGGGTTTAGAGAAAAACACTCTATACAATCGATCAAATCCAAAGAATAACAGATCCAATAGATAACAGATCCAATCCATATTTCTGGACATATCATTCGAAAAGGTCTTGCTAGATGGTTTAATATTCAAATTAGAGAAAACTCTGCCATTTGAGTATTGCGAAATTCTGAAGTTGTACCTGAAAAGAAGATATTTTAGAGTTAAAGGAAGGAGTTTACTCCAGCATAAAAGGGGGTGTTCTAGATGACACTGAAATTCTAGCTGTTGGTGATACAATCGGTGAAGCCACATTCAAACTACAAATGGCCCTAAATAATATTCTTGATTGGCTTTCTAAGTGGAGAATTAAAGTAAATCGAAGTCTAAGCACATTAACTTTACTGACGAACGACTATCTGTGACTCTCAATAGTATTTCTGTACCATATGCAAACCAAACAAAATATCTTGGTATGGACCTTGATACAAAGTTAAAGTGGAATGCACACGTCAAAAAGAAAGCAGAAAGGTTTCAACTGCAATATAGAAAAATGTACTGATTAATCGTGTCAGTCACGCCAGCCAGAACCAAACAACTATGGCACAAGTAGCACGTTGCATTGAGCATCATTGTGCACTATATACTTTTTCAGCCGGGATCTTATAATTCTAGCCGGAATCTGATAAAGCCAGCTAGAACCATATAACAGCCAAATAAACCATAGCACAAGCAGCACGGTGCATTGTGCACTATATAATTTTTCAGCCGGAACCTTATAAACCCAGAAACATAAGATTTTCGGGAAAAAACCTTACAAATTCAGCCAGAACCATACCCTCTACGGCCAAACTAACTATGGCGCGAGTAACACGATGCATTGTGCACTATATAATTTCTCAGCCGGTGATAAATGTGGAAATAAACTCGAAAGAAAATTGCCATTGCTTTCAACAGACATTAATGAACTGAATTTGAAAAATATGAGCAACTCAATAAAGATAAATATTCGGAAATCTTACTGTAGCTGTGGCAGCTTACATAATGCAAATAAAGTATATAAAAGCTCTATAACAATGGAGGTCGAGCCGCTAAATCCACTAGAAAAACAGCAAAAGGTTCCTCTAAGTGACATAACGAGATCGCTGAACTTAGGTGATAAATTGTTCAATTTGCGCGGTGTAACTGAGTACGATAATTTAAATGAGTATTTCACTGCACTGGATTTATAAGGTTCCGGCTGGAAAATTATATAATGCACAATGTATCGCGCTACTTGTACTATAGTTGGTTTGGCTGTTATATGGTTCTAGCTGGCTTTATCAGGTTCTGGTTGGAATTATAAGGCTCCGAATAGAAAAGCCCATAGTGCACAATAATGCACAATGCATCGTGCTACTTGTGCCATAGTTAGTTTGGCTGTAGATGAGGTAGGGTATGGTTCCGGCTGAAGTTGTAAGGGTTTTTTCCCGCAAAATCGTATGTTTCTGCTTTTATAAGATTCCGGCTGTTATGTTGGCTATTATATGGTTTGGCTGATATATGGTTCTAGCTGGCTTTATCAAGTCCCGGCTGGAATTATAAGTGCACAATGATGCTCAATGCATCGTGCTACTTTCACGCCGGCTGGCGTGGCGTACACGATTAATCAGAAAAATTCTCAGTTATTCATTCAAATAAACTTATGCTCTATAAACAAGTGATCAAGCCCATTTGTACATATGAGGGAGATTGTAAACGTTTCTTGATACGCCTTGGTAATAGTACCCTTCATAGAGATCTCGGGAATGGACGCAGTCGTAGGTAAATTAAATAAGTGTGCTGAAAGAGCATACAAAGATAGGCTCATAAGGAGGGTTTCATAAAAAGACTCAAAAGATTAAAATATTTTCAGTTGCCTGATTAGCCCTCATAATGCAAAATTGAGCCAAACAACACTAAATGTAAAGAATACATGGTAGTGGTATATTATTAAATTGACAGATGTAAACGCTGTTAGTCAAGAATGATTAGTTACTTTGTAAAACAATTTTTATGCTTATCATAAATTTCAAAAACCGTATTGTAATTTTGCTATCTAATTTTCTAGTGTTTCAGGAGCCTAAAATTACTACTCGCAAGTGATGGAATGATTTATTAAAATATTTCTAGCAGTGATTACTGATGAGCCGTCATAACGAATTGAGACTTAGCTGTGTAGACATCTCTGAGGTAGCATTATTAATTTCTACCAATAACCCCCGTGATATGCGAATGATAGTTGGATGGTTATTTGTCCAAACTCACTAAATAATACATTAAGTCATAATTCATTTTTGCTTATAAAAGCAATTTTAAATTGTAATATTTATGCGTATTTTCTTCCGAAAACAATTTTTTTTAGCGAAGACACTAAATTAAAAAGCCTTTTCGGTCCGAAAAGGCTTTTTGTGAAAATATCATACTTAATTACGTTGATTATCGGTTCGTGGCTTCATCTCTCGTATAGGCCTGTGGGAAACGCGTTCTTGGCCCTCATTCCATAAAACAGGATGCGAATGTCACATACGTAGATATTTCAAACATATTATGTTGATGATCTTTAAAACGTAAAAAAATTTACTCAGATCCACTTAAAGCTTCACTCAACCGAAGTCCTTTTCCCTTTTTACCCGGTAGAACTTTGGATATTGAATATTGGAAAATAAATCGATGGTGGCACCAAACTACGATAGCAAAATCTTAATCATGAAAAGTTATTTTTATGATTTTCCAATTTTTTGCTTATTTTGATGGTACAAAATATATACTTGGGGAAAACTTTATCTTATTCTATTTGATTCTTCAATGGATGATGAGTGTGTGCTTATAAAAATAAACATTTTATGAAATTGTTCTACATCTAATAATAATATTTTCTTTTACAATATTTTTGGATGAGGAAACATTATTACAGCAGAAAGTATAGTCTGACGTACAAAAAAATTTAGAAAAGTTTTTCAATTTTGCTTAAGTGGATTTGAAATTGTATAAGGATCGTTACTTAATTATTCTAAATAAATAATATATTTTGAGAAAGTTCAAGGGAACCGTTTAGTTACAAGCGCGTTGTCTTATACGGATAACGGAAAGAATACCCTCTCTTGTATTTCGATATTTGATCTGAAATTTTAAGGACTGAGAAACTGTTTTTTGGAAATTATATTTTTTAAATGATTAAACACAATGCTATAAAATGATGCCTCTTAAAATTAAAATAAAGAAAATTAATGTACCTACATTTTCCCAAACATTCAATCTGGTATAATTATAATGTTCCTTAATTTAATTTATTTCATATGTCAGTTCACCACATAAATTTTACTCACATGAAATATTATTGCTTTCGTTTAAAAGAAAAAAATGAATTTAATTTTGTAAAGAGTTAAATTGCAGTATAAATTCCCTCTCGTATTGAAAAGGATCGTGTATTTAACAATTTTGTGTTTTGCATGAATGTAATTAATACAGACGGTCGGCATAAAATTTTTCGATTTTTGTGGTTAGAAAGCTGTAGTATTTCTTTCTAATTTGTTTTTGTAAAATCTGGAAACTTCAAAGCCAACCAAGCTGTCTACATGTGCCAACCAAGCTGTCTAAAAAAATAATATCAAAATATTACACCCTCGGCCAGTAAGACCAAGTTACTAGAATCTTAATAAAAATAATGAAAAATGACTCTCGACAGAAACATTTGTTCGTGTCGTTTTGAACGTTCGAAATACTAGGTTAGGTACTAAGAACTTCGACCTGATAATGAACAAACCAGGAAAATTTACAGTTAAAATTGGGGAACATAGCAAATTACCAGTAAGAAAATTATCGCAAAATGATTCAGGAGAATAAAATCTAAATTTACGACCGCCATTGATTTTGAAAAAATTGTTAACATCATCGTGAATATCTCCGTAAGCTTTTTATAGACAAATTTATAATATTTTTATTAATTTATTACTTTATACAAATATTTCGACCTGCTTGTCATCATCAGTGGGAAAATGTGTTCAAAACTGACAAGAATGATTACAAAATAAAATTACTAAATAATACAGAAATTATCTATATAGAAGCGAACTATTGCATACCTTATCTAGCCATGAAAATAAAAATAAAAACATTTTTAAATAATTTAAAAAACCTATAATGAAAACTTATTTATTAAAATAAAATAAATCAATTAAGATGGTTACTAACTAACCAGCAACGAAGTGTAAGTGTAACACAAGAATGACGTCAAATATACAAAAAAAACACAAAAATCATATAACACATCACAGACGTACATTATCGAAACATTCAATCGAGTGCTCCAAAAACTTCGATTTTCGCAGGCTTCAATCCTTATTATGAGACCCATAGTAAAAAAGAGTTGTTAAAGCGATACCGGGTTCGAGTCCCGATATGGGCATCCTGCCCCTACAAAAGGAAATTTTCAACAACAGATTACGATCTATGATGAAATGGAACACAACTAAAACTCCTGTCGGAGTGCAAAACTCATGGACCGATCCGTCTTCCATGCTAGTATAAGCAGGTATGGAGTTATGCAATGTGCAGATGGTGATAAAATCGGACATATAGCCGTACGTCCTCGATTTGACAGGCGACTGCGTAAGGTAAAGACGCGAAAAGCAAACTGCGAAAAAGTTGGGAGTAATTCGGCCCCAGAACAGATTGCAAATATTAAATAATAAACAAAATATAACAAAACCTTTAAAATTTGTTTTAAGATTTAAGACTTTAACTGAACTATTTAAGTTTATTACCATAATAAAGAATGAACCACCTTCAACATCCCACCCCAGCTAACGCTCTACATAGGCCAATTACATATAAATATTCACACACACACACACACACACACACACACACACACACACACACACACACACACACACACACACACACACCACATACGCGGACAACTGGGCGCGCACACATGCACCAGCGCGCACTCACACATAGACAGGCATGTACACACGCACACTTGTACACATACATGCACAAGCCCACACACACATGCACATACACACACAGACATATTCATAAACAAACGCACACATACACACTCACCGCGCGTGCGGTGCCAGGAACACAGACACGTATATATACACATACACACATACACATGCCCGCATACGCACACACACGTGCACACGCGACGCAAAAAGACACATATACACGCTTGCACCCATACACACACACACACGCACACATACATACGCACAATAACGCCCATGCACGCACACACCTGCAAAAGTGCGCAACCACAAACACTCACGTATGCACACACGTAAATGTACGTCTGAAGCGTCTGTCTCATATTGAGCGGCTTCACGGTCAGCGACTGTACCCCAGGAGGGGCGGCTGTATACCTGCAGAAAGTATAAAATGCTAGGGGCGGCACTTCGGAAAAGAATCCAAGATGAGTTCAGTTGAGGAGAGTTTAGTTACGGTGCAGCGAGTAGGAAACCCAGAACCGGCTGAAGGGAGTGAGCAAGCAGGCTCCCAACGATCGAGATCCAGCAACTTCAATGTTACAACGGTGGCGAACTTTCCGATGTAACAGATATGCCTACAATCGTAGAGACGGGAAGCACTAAATCCGTGCATGGGGATAGAACACCCGTTAACCCGTTTAAGAAGGGAGCGATGATCAGTACATTGGAGAGACGTTTTTCATCGCCTTCTATGGGGAGGTACAAGGAGGAAACTAAAAAAATAAGGATAAACAGGCTTGGAAAAAAATTGAGGAACTGATGTAGCTCGTAAAACCGAGAAATAATGTGCAGAGCGAGATCAAAAAGATGATAAGCACCATTAGCACGCTTTATGGCTCAGCTATAAGTAAGATGGACGTTTTGGAAAAGCAGTGGCCAACTTCACCGATCAATAATGAGGGGAAGGAAAATTTATTTCGTCTACGAACTGTGAGCAGGAAACAGGAACTGAAGGAGGCGACTAACGAAGATATATCACTTATGGAGGCCAGTAAAAGGAAGCCCTCCACGCCACCTAAGAGTGATGAAAGAAGGCAAAGTAAGAAAAGGAAAACTAAGGTTGCTCCGCAAGGTAATCCTCAGAACGTTCTGCAAGCACTTCGAATGTTGGAGACCCTTAAGCAAAATACCACGGTACCTATGTCGGGTAATTGAGAAATAAACACAACGAGTTTAAATCAATTGGAGTATGCGACAGAACAAGAATGGCAGAACAAGAATAGCAGAAATTAAAGGGGAAAAGAACGCCAAAAAACGAACACGTCCGCGAAGGAAACGAGCTCGCCCGGATGCGCTGCTATTAAAGAGGAGTGTTGAAATTTCATTCGCCGATCTGCTGCGGAAAGTTAAGGTGGACCCGACGCTAAATATTCTTGGTGAAAGTGTATCGAACATACGCCAAACTTACAGTGGAGACTTTTGGCTGGAGCTAAAAACTACATGAGACCAGCCGAAGACCGCAATATTTCAATTGGGCCAATGCGTCTTCAATTGGGCCAATGAGGTTAACACATCTGAAGAGGTGAGAGAGGCTCTGGAAGTACAGTTTGAAGGTGTGAAAGGTGTCTGTGGTTATGGGCATCGGTGTTTGGACTGTAGAAGTGAAGCCGATAGATCAAAGTTCTGCAGAAGATATAGTGAAGAAGGGCATTTTGCTAAGATATGCCAAAAAAATTCAAAATGGACGCTATGCGACGAAACGGCCAAAGGCTGTAGCAAACACGTAACTGGTAGCGTTAGATATCCGGTTTACCAGAAAGCGCTGCAAATGAAGAGTTGGAAATGAAAGTCATCCAAGTCAATCTTAACCACGGTGAGGCTGCCCAGGACCAGCTGCGGCAATCCGTTCAGGAAGTGGAAGCGGACGTTGTAATTGTCTGTGAGCAACATAGGAATCTTAATAGACGGTGTTGGGCCTTAGATAGATAGAATCGAGCTGCTGTATGGGTTTGCGGTACCTACCTCTCAGGTTTGTCAGGGCCAAAGTGAACGCCGTTCATATTTTAGCTGCTACGCACCTCCTATAGTGCATCAATTGAAGAATTTAAAACATTCCTGGGATTAATTCACGAATGATGCACGGAGCCATAACTTGTTGCTCATTACCGCGGATTTTAATGCATGGACCATAGAGTGGGGAAGCAGAAAAACCAATAGCAGAGGTACCGCATTGTTAGTAGCCTTCGCATAACTACCGGTCGAATATTAATGAATACAGGAAATACACCTACTTTCTGTAGAGGAAATGCAACCTCGATAGTTGACCTAACGTTTATGAGCCATTGTCTTGCTGATAGAGGAGTAGCATGGAGGGTGAGCAATTTATATTCGCATAGTGATCATCAAGCTATTGTGCATGAACTAGTAGATAGTGGACCCCAAAGGACTATAGTTAAACACAGGAAGAAAATAGGATGGAAGTTCGCAGTGTTCGCTCAGAACATTTTCCGTCTGATGATGGAAGATCTTACCCTATCTGGTACCGGAAATAACAAAGCCGTCCAGCTTATGAGACATGTTACAAGAGCCTGTGATGCAGCAATACCAAGAAGGGTGGTGGATAATCGTAGAAAACCGGTCTTCTGGTAGAACGACGAGATTTCGGAATTGCGTAAAAGGTGTCTCAACTCAAGAAGGCAATATCAGCTACACACGTCGAAAACTTTCCCCTTCGGCAACGGTATTGTAAAGCTCGATCGGAGCTCAAGCATGCCATCAAATTAGTAAGCGAAAGTGCTTTTGCGAACTGTGCGAGGAGGTCGACCGCGATCCCTGTAGTAGACCCTACCGATTGGTGATGGAAAAACTGATCCCACATGTCCGGCAATGCAGTCTGACATAGTCAGTCACCTGTTGCCGCAGCAAACCGATTGTGTATTAGAAGTATTAGGCAACGAGGAGGATGATGTACTACCAGTTACTGCGGAATAGGTTCTAAATGCATGTGGCAGAGTGGGTAATAGTAAAGCTCCTGGCCCGGATAACATTCCGAATATTGCATTGAAGTCGGCGGTTAAAGCATACCCAAACTTATTAACGGAAGTATATACTGCATGCTTAGTTGAGGGAGTGTTCCCTATTAAATGGAAGGAACAGAGACTGGTATTGTTGCCAAAAGGAGACAAATCACCAGGTAAGCCGTCTTCCTGGCATCCAGTCTGCCTGTTGGATACGGCAGGTAAAATCCTAGAGAGAGTTGTATGTGGCCAGTTACAAGAGGCTATAGTTAGAGCAGGAAAGCTGGCGGAGCATCAGTATGGTTTTCGAAAGGTGCGCTCAACAGTGGATGCGGTTAAAGATGTTGTAGATACGGCACACTAGGCTATATCCGGTTCTCAGTGGCTACGTGGTAGTAAAAAGTATTGTGCCACAGTTACATTGGACGTAAAAACCGCATTCATCACAGCAAATTGGAGCTGCATATTTAACGCAGTTACATGGATGAAGGTACCGAATTACCTGCTGAGACTAGTTTCTAGCTACTTTAGCGAGTGGATCTTGATTTATGATACTGAGGAGGGAAATAAAACTTTCGAGGTGACTGGTGGAGTCCCTCAAGTATCAGTGCTAGGTCCTATACTCTGGAATGTGTTGTACGATGGTGTACTTCGACTGGCCATACCAAGTGATGCACGGATGATTGGATTTGCGGACGACATCGCGATTGTAGTTGTCGCAAAACACAGAGAGGAAATTGTGGAGATCTGTAATAAGACATAGCAGAACTTAAAACAGAAGCTATCCTTATTACTAACAGAAAAGTAATGGACACCGAAACCTTAGAGATTGAAGCAAACAAATTGTTAGTCAACCATTCATCAGGTACCTAGAGGTAATGATCGATTCCAGATTACCATATAAGACACATCTCATTACCTCCAGCGAGCAAGCAAGGAGAGTTAATGCGGCACTAGCACGAATAATGCCGAATACAAGAGCGGTGCAGATAAGCTGCAGAGTTCTGCTTGACAACGTCGTTACAACTATAATGTTGTATGGGGCACCAATTTGGGACATCTCGTTGGAGAAGAATACCTATAGGCAAAGAGAAGCAACAGTTCAGAAGCTAAGCGCTCTGAGAGTATTGTGCGCATTTCGAACGGTGTCAGAAGATGCTGCCTGAGTTCTTACGGCAATGCCTCCAATAGATCTACTGTCCAAGAAGTGCCAAACCGCGTACCCGCGTCGTGATCAAGGAACAAAAGCAGAGAACCACCGATCAGCACGGGCTGAGATGATCACTGTATGTCAGAGAAGAAGGAATTAGTTGACGAAAGGTAGATGGACCCATCACCTGATCCCCTACATCGAGGCGTGGCTGAACAGGCGACACGGAGAATTAGAGTATCTTTTAACGTAGTTTCTGAAGGGTCATGGTTGTTTTAGATTATACCTGTTCAGATTCAAAAACAAAAAGTCACCAGATTGCCCTTTATGCATCGAAGTAACGAAGAATGAAGAGCGCGTAGTATTCAAGTATCCACGATTTACTGAGGAGAGAAACAGTATCTGTGCACATGGGGTCCAACTAACACCGGAAAATATACTGGAGTTTATGCTGGCATCCGAAGATGGGCGGCAAACCGTAAGCGGAAGTATCTCACGGATAATGGGAGTGTTGAGACGTCTCGAAAGAAGCAGGAATTAAGTAAAGAGTTAATTCTAGCCGATTACAGGCAGCATAAGCTGAACCCGCCTCGCGAAGTAATACCTAACGGTAGTTCCACGGGGCCGAACGGCATGGTTTATCGGGGGCGGTGGTTTAGTCGGTAAGAATCCGACTCTCTCACGTGTTTGATATATGGGTTCATACGTGAAGCCAATAGAAGGTTCCTCTCCTCCGCCGTAATAAAACACACACACACACACCCATACACACACACACACACACACACACACACCCATACACACACACACACACACACACACACACACACACACACACACACACACACACACACACACACACACACACACACACACACACACACACACACACACACACACACACATACAGACACAAAGACGCTGCAAATTGTTTCTTCGTTTAACGATAAACTATTTACCAATGCCGTAGACGTTTGCAGAGCTTTTCATTGAATTGTGATAGGTAACATTTGGAAAAATGTTTAATGCATGTTTTGTTACACTCATAGCTCCTTTATTAGTTTTGACTGGTTCTAATATAACGTTGACTAATCTTCATCAGTTGAACTCACCTCATATTTGATGCCAATTCAAGTATCAATGTTCTATTTTCGGACAACTCTTTTTCTGAAACTTTCCCACATTTTGGATGAAATACTCAACAGCCAACACTAAATTGTTTAACACCAAAAGGATATTGGATTACCTGTCCATCATAATTTTAATTATGCAAATCATTTAACTACATGTTTGTAGTATACTAACGACCTGTCGTTCGGAACATGTTTCTGCATCCATTTACGGCGGGAGATTTCTTTAACCATAGTTAATTTGGAATCCATATGCTGATACTGAATTAGAAATCTCACCTTTCATATAATTTTAAGGCCCTTTTAACTTCCGTTTCACGTTGGAAGCATTTTAATTTCTGATCTTAATGCCTCATCAGCAAACATTGCTCATAATCGTAATCAGCATATGTTAACTACAGAAGCAGTGGATTTTGTTGGCCCTACTTCACGTGATTGTTCGGTAACTGCTCGTCTTAGTTAGAGTGTCTTTCGGGTTTTTGATAAGTTTCATTTTCTTTTTGATGGAATTGTCAATATATTACCAGATTGTTAACGACTTTTATATTTGTGGCTTTAGTTTAAGTTGTGCAAAAGCAAATTAAATAAAATCACGTGTGGTGTCTTTTCATATGTTTTCCTTCACCTTCTTCTAGCAGTCTCTTGTTTATTTAAAAATTACATTTTGCACTTGAAAAACCTATTAGATGCCATGTGTATCAGTCAATTGAGTCTGGGAATTCCGCTTCTGGCAAGCGAGAGTCTTCCTTATTCTGGTGAGTCTCCTGGTTGAAGGTCGAACAGTTGTAAGAATACACCTGTAAATCAATATTACTCAATAAAGCGAAAATTCTGTAAATATTTCTACACACAATAAAATCACAGATGGCGGTAATCAACCATCAGATTTATATAAATAAAAGGAATAATACAAAATAGCCTCAATTACTACAGAGTACTGTAAATACATAACGTTGTAAGAGCATTAAACAAGTATACGCAAAATAATAATTTGGTTTTCCAAAACCACTGAACTATCCATATAAAATATTTATGTCCGAAAAATCCCAGTTTTTATGGATAAAACTGAAATCATGTGTATACAGAGTTAAAATACCATCTCTCATCATCATCAACATCATCATCATACAGCATAATAGTTATTACATTATTTCTATATCGGAAAACCTCATAAAAACGTAATAATACCACATCCATAAGTCGGGAAAATATGGAAAGTAAAACTACAAACCATTTTCCGACTATTATTGTTTTGCCTTCTGCTGTATATATGATGGTGCCAGTTGTATTTTCAAAAATATGATTTTCGTTTTGTTTTATGGGCTAAGAAGTTTTATTGAAACAGTAAAGCAAAACATAAAATCTTAAAGATGGGTAAAATAAATGTAACTACATATGTATGTATGTACACCATACATACACTCCGCGACACTTGATTACCCTCACTTGAAAATTTTCCAAAAAAAACCTAAGATAATACGCCTAATTGTTTGAAAATTTGTCATCACCTTGGTTTCTATCATAACTAACTTTCCAATGACGAATACACATACTTGCATGCAATGCGAAGTGGAATAAATAAAGATTTTGTATAAATTCCATCGTTCATTCCCAACCATGCCCTAAGATTTTCAATAATATTTAAATCCGGACCGGAGACAAAGCCGGCCAATTCAAAACTGCCACGTTATTTTCTTCACATCACTGTTTGATTCGTACAGCCTGTGTGGATTGCTGCGTTATCCTGCTGGAAAATCCAACGATGGCCATCAAATATTTCGCCAAATTTACTTTTTGCACTTCTACGAGCTTGATGTAGCTTTACGAGTTTTGTCGGCCTTCCAGGACAACCAAACCAATAGCACCATGAAAGGAAATTGCTACCCATTGCCCCCCCTCCTTTTTGTCCCCAGAGATGTGAATACTTTTTATTATCCTCTGAACAGTGCGGTCACTGAGACTCCAATTTTCTGCTTTATTTTTTTTGCAGATAGCATCGAATCCGAAGCTTCGCGCAAAATAGTCCTATGTTCCCGTTCTGTTGACGCCTTTACTGTGCGACCTCTTCGATTTTTCCGAAATTTTCTGGATCTTTGAGATAATTGTTGATCGTCCAAGAATTGCGATCAATTTTTTTTTGGAAATCGCACGATTGGAATAATTTTCTTGTTTAAGCGCAAGAATCTTTCCAATTTCTACCTTTGTTAGGGTTTTTCTTGACCCATTTTCACCACTATTAACTGCAGCTGGTAATAAACTTAATAAATTGATGATAAACTACTAAACTGAATACAACTAAATTTATTTACACGCACCTTACGCCTTCGGCGTCATAAACAAAGTGATGAGGGTAATCAAGTGTCACAGTTTAAATAAGCAAACTGGAAAGTTAGTTAAGATAGAAACCAACGTGATGAAAAAATTTCAAATAATCAGACTCATTATCTTAGGTTTTATGAAAAATTTTCAAGTGAGGCTAATCAAGTGTCGCGGAGTGTATGATGCTGAGGAACATATTTTGATAATTTGCTGATGGTTATGGCTTTCCTGGACACAATTTTCTTTGAGAAAGTAGCAATATACTACTTTTATTTTGTAGTTATCTGGAGCTATATGAGGTAAATAATTTTGTAGTGCCGTTCTTTTGTCTGAACAAGAAACACTAATTAACTAAATGGGTTACAAGTAGGTTCATTCAGTTGCGTTTCATTTTCTTATTTATTAATAATTCATAGTGCGAATACGGGATCTTTGCTTCTAGCAGTTTAATTTTATTCTGGTGTTATTAATGATTGCGCCTGTTTTGTAGCTGCATTTTACAGCTCATTCAAAATTCATGCGTAACTCATTTCTGCCACAAGTGGATTTTGTAATACCTCGGTCTCCTTGCCTTTTAGGGACAAAACTAAAGTATCGAGTTGCTAATTGGTGCCACCTCTTGGTTCTGCTTAATTTTAGCTGCTTTAATTTTTTTAATTGGCTGTCTTTCTCGTCTAATTTGTCTTCTAGAATAACTAATTTGTTTCTTACCTAAACCAACCGTATATCGTCTAAACTGAACCACAAGTTGCACAATACAAGAACATCAGGTATTATCGTTCTCGACTAGGCATAGTATTTATCTAATCTAACTGCGTTTTATGAAAATGTAAAAGTAGCAGGAAATTGAATCGCCCCGTTTCTTTATTAAAAAAGTCTAAAAGTGAAATTTCTATTTTGTCCCAACTCAAATACTAACATTTATATGCCGCCCGCAAAATCAAGAAACCAAATAAACCTTTAATGTGTTTTCATGTTTAGGACATTAAACCAAAATACAAAGACCGAAATCATTGAAAAATAGGTTACCAATAATTTTCCTTTTAGGGTTGGCCAAATGAAGTTTTTATTATGGTTGTGTACAGTAACGGTACATGACCTTTCTCCCTTTCCGTATTATCACTCATTTACATTTATTACGGGTCTTTGCAGGAATTATTAAATCTTTTTGTACGACGAAGGGTGAGATCGTTCTCCAGGAGGGATGGGTATTTATGCTTGACAGAAGATATCAAGATATTTTTAATTTAATTAGATTTGTTGATTGGGAGTGCGTGCATTTGAACTTGGCTATAAGGTATCGTAGCAATTAAGCTATATTTGTGTCATTTTTTATAGTTTATATCGATCTGTGTTACTGCTGGCATTAATTAAATAGGGCATACATTTATTATTACAATTCGTTGCAGTTTTTATCCGTATGCTTAAGTCTAAAGCGCTTGAGTAATTTTCCTAGTATGTAGGTAACTTTGTAATGATTCGTCTATGATTCTTGCGGGTGTTGTTGGTAGGCGAATATACGTAACAAGCAATACACATAGATAAAGATTAATGAAAGAGAGAAATGCGTTTGTGTGTAGAGCAAACAAATAATTTAAGTAACCAAACGATCGATTAGTAATTATCAAGAGGCCATCGTGCGTACCAGTAAAAAAACATAGCAGAAAATTGAATTGGCGAACTTGGTTAGATTTTTTTCTCCTTTGATCGTCAAATCAATAAAATTCTATAGTTGATACTACCTTATATATATATATATATATAAATATATATATATGTATATATATATATATATATATATATATATATATATATATATATATATATATATATATATATATATATATATATATATATATATGTATATATATATATATATATATATATATATATATATATATATATATATATATATATATATATATATATAATTGTAACGAATTGTACCAATAAATGTATGCCCTATTTAATTAACGCCAGCAGTAACAAGGCAGATTATATGGGGCTAAGGTACCTATATGACACATAGAAACTGAAAAAAGCACTGCCAGTTAGGTTATATCATCATTAGCAATTATACACTGCTGATTTTTGTTTTTAGGATATATCACAAATTGTTTTAATCTGTAAAATGATTGGGTAGCAATTTATGCCTGAATGTCTTTACCGTGAAATACTCCTATAATTGTATCCATAGTATCTTTTATTTCATAGTTAACAGTTCCGATTTCCTTTGTGACCACGCCTTTCGTGAATTTTGGTGCAAATTTGGCACAAAATGCGTCCTTACATAAACTATCTGTCCAATCTGAAAGTTATCAGGTCGTGTCTTTAAGTTATAACGTCTCGCGCTTTTTTCAAAGACCTCCGTTATGTTTACTTTAACTTTCTCACGCAAGAGAGCTAACCAAGACGGCAGAGGTAGCATAATTTCACCTTCTCTGATGTTACCTAACTGCCTCAGCAATTTGTAGTCATCACCATGACTGATCTTGTGGTAACCAAAAACTAGGAAATGAGGCGAATTTATCCCATGAACTGTGTTTTCCGCTAAATACGATCGAAAATTCTTGAGTAGTTCTTTAAACTCATTGCTTTTAAATTGGGTACCATTGTCTGATTGAATGGTTTCGGGTACTTCGTATACACAACAAATCGTTTTTTAGAAATTCAGTGATCTGCTGAGGAGTTCCCTTACTAACAACAAAATTTTCCTTTCTTAAGGCAATCAGTAATGGGAGCAGTAAGAGTAGCAAAATTTCCGATAAACCGACGGTACCAGCCGGCCATGCCAAGTATGCGCCTTGTTTGTTTAACACTAGTAGGTGGTTTGAGGTTGATTATTGCAAAGTGAGACCCGTCACTCTCAGCAAGTTAGCAACCAACTCTACGAACTCCAGATGCTTCTCCAATGTGCGCTGACGATTAGTATATCATCGAGATAAACGAAGATTTTATCATGTAATTCGTGAGAGATTGCTTTATGCATTAAACAGCACATTGATTGGGCTGCGTTACACAGCCCAAACGGCATGACCTTGAATTGATATAGCGGTCTTCCAGGAATAGTGAAGGTATGCACCTTTTAGATCCAGTGCAGTTATGTAGTTTGTCTGTGAAAGTCTACTTAAGAGTCCGTCGATTAAGGGAAGCGGGTAAGCATCCTTTTCCGTTACGGAATTTAGTTTTCGAGCATCTAAACATAACCTGACTTTTCCATTTATGGAAACTATTGTTACTGGAGAACTCCATGCACTTCTGCTGATTCCAATAACTCCGAGTTGCAACATCCGATCTATCTCCGTATACAGTTCTTTTTGTTTTGCTGGTAAAACCGGATACTACCTTTGTTTGAAAGGGTTTTTTCCCTTTACCAATTCTATGTCATGTTGATGTAAAGTGGTTTTGCCTAATCCGTCTTTCAAGAAAGAAGGAAATAAAGCGATAATCCTATCTAATTATAGTACATCTTTGTTGCTAAGTGTATGCTTGTTTTTGTTATTTTCAACAGTTAAAACCGATAATTCGTTTATCATGGATCGCATCGTATTTTTGGAACAATGTTAAATTTCTGCCAGAAATCTATTCTCAAGTATGAGGGAGACTTTAAGGTTGGAACTATACACAATCTAATTCTTTCGGTTTTGTTACGAAAAGTAACTAGAAGCCACACATATCCTACAATTTTATTTGCGGTTCCATCCGCTGTTTTAATTGTTGACAATCTTGGATTATCGTTATTATCTTGCAGTCTGTGAATCTTATTTGTGTGTTCAAATTCATGTCGACGCGCGATCCCCTCAGAGCTAAACCTAGAACCAGAAGGTTTGCGCACATTATCAGCGCCACAGCCAAAACAGAAAACATTCAAATACGATTCTAAGCAATCTTGAAACCGATGTCCAATATTTTTGCAATTCCAACATATCAGATTTCATATTAATTTTTTTATAGTTTGGTATAGATCTGCGGAAAATAATACGAATAACGTGTTACTATGAATTATCGAATGAGCCTGCAGTAAATTTATTTGCACCTCAATTGACCTCGCTGTTAAACTTCAGGCATTAATTTCAGGAATCCACTTTTTGCTCTCCAAAATATAAATTAACAAACAAAATTAAATAAGGTTTTATTTACGCTTATTTAATTGTCTTATTCTAAATATCTCCTGAAGACATAATATCTTCATACACGTGATCCTTGTTATGACATCCTGGTGCTGATTGTTTTTTGTTTTATAATTAACCACACATTTTATACCATCTTGTGAATAAAAATACAATTTTACAATCTTTCTCTTAGTTGTCCTCATCCTGCGAAAATGCAAAAATCGCATAACGCAGATGAATAACCTTGAAATTTAAATCATGAAATTAAAGAATTCAGCACACGTTTTCATTTTTTGCTGCTGTGTTGTGACTTATCTTGTTTTGATACATTTATTTATTTTGCAATTTTCTTTAGCACTAAGTTCACCAACTTTTCCTTTTTCCTATCAATGTCAATAAAATGTTGTCATTAGCATATCTCGTCTAGAGTTTCTTTAATAAAGGACGAAATTGATTTTTGTGATAATATTTTTTTATGAAAATTTGAAAGACTAGGGAAGGCAGTTGTGGTTGATGGATCGACTAGAAGGTGTTAAATTTACTAGGTGGCTTTGATCCAACTCTAGTAACGTTTTTGAGATTTCAAAACAGTGCCTGAAGGTTATTTATTATTTTCGTAAGTGAATATAAACGAAAATTGAGTTTAGAATCTCGAATCTGGTTCTATTTCATTCGATTTATATTGCGATAAGAAATTAAGTTATACTGACAAACGACTGAAATCGATTTTTATAAAAATTTCAATAAAGAAGAAGAGAGTTGAGCAATGAACTTATAACTAATTCGTAACATCCAAACAATTTAATTATACAATTCAAGTATGATTTTAGTATGTTACACAAATTTGTGAATTAAATTAAACGATAACGATATAAGAATATCGAAAAATCAATTCATCTCACGCCAAGCCCTACCTTAAAGACATATTGAGTGAAAAAAGTTCAATTTCAAATTAATTATAGTTATATTGTAACCGAACACAACCGATGGCAATACAATCAAGATATACAATGTTCTCAAGATAATGAATATACTCTAGATACTTAAAGTACTCCAGATACTCAAGGTACTCGAGATAAATAATAAGCGTATCAAGATACGCATGGTACTAAGGTTACTCAGGGTTCCCAAGATACCCAATATACTCAATATATTCAGTAAGCCCAGCAATCATCAAATTCAATATATTACATACATCCAATACACTCAATATACTCAATGAACTCAATATACTCATCGGTGTGAAGTTTTTGGGAATGCACGAATTTTGTGATCATAATAACAGCTACGACAAGTCTCAAGACATTTTCCCAGTAATCACACTCTTTCTGAATTTGGTTTTCCAACATTTGTACTAATCCCGCACTTTGTCTACGGGCTAAGATTGTCAGCAAAGAAACTCGATGTGTAATGCTTTTTTGTGATTATCAACTACAACAGTATTTCGCCAATCACTGAAACCTTCTATTGAAACAATCTGTTAATAATTTGTGGCAGAAAATAGTTTACAAATAAAACAGTAAACTGATCCTGTAGATGGTGAATACAATAATCACTCTTTCTTGTATTTATCTCCGCTGGCTCTTGCTCCAGTGCCCTCTATCTCTTTATGCGTTAAGCATGTGTATTAGCTTCACATAAATCCGCGAAAATTTAAAGTAATTTACCTAAATTTGTTTACAACTACCATCTGTCAAGTTGATTGAAAACGTAGATCAAGGATAAAGCAGATTTCAATGGATTTTATGTTTACATGTTACCTTATGCAATTATTCTAGTCCATTTTTTTGTATAATAAATTAAGCATCATCAGGTTTTCTTGGCCTCTGTGTTAGAAACTTGTTGACAGCGAAACATCACATATTTCTAATTTGTCTACGATCTGACAAAAAAAAAGTTCTTTTGTTATGAACCAGACAATCAACGCGGAAAAGAAAGTGAATTCCGACAAAAGTGATGTATGTGAAGTTGGCCCGAAAAACCAGCCCGAAAAACACCTTTTCTATTTTGGTGCGTTTCTTTGCTAATTTCTATACCATCCCGAAAAATATCGTAATTGTATGGAAACCGCATATCTCATCCCGAAATAATTTGTTCATCTATGTATCTACGAAATTTGTATTAATTAATATGAGAAAGCTAAAATTATCCCGAAAAGTTACTAAATTAATAATGCGATATTATACAGATAAAAAATGTAATATTTAAAATAATTTCCATAAATATTCAATATTATAGATGTGTATATGAAAAGTCGGTTAAATTAAAAATGTAATTGCTGGAACCAGGAGATATCCCCCTCGAGATTATTTGCTCAAAAGTTAGGTCCATCCATCTCAGATATAACGCCAATAGCTCAAGTCTGAACGGTGGATATAAAGGCCTGATCTAAAGCAAAATCTCAGCATAGGTTTCATGTCTAAAATGGGGTAAATTTACAATTTGAAAAATCGATTAAATTACAAATTTAATTGCTGGAATCCAGGAGATATCCCTCTCGAGATTATTTGCTCAAAGGTTAGGTCCATCCATCTCAGATATAACGCCAATAGCTCAAATCTGAACGGTGGATATGAAGGTCTGATCTAAAGCAAAATCCCAGCATAGGCTTCATGTCTAAAATGGGGTAAAATTACAATTTGGAAAAGTAAAAATTTACTAAAAGTTGGGATGAGTTACCCCATTTTAGACATGAAACCTATGCTGAGATTCTGCTTTAGATCAGACTTTTATATCCACCGTTCAGACTTGAGCTATTGGCGTTATATCTGAGATGGATGGACCTAACTTTTGAGCAAATAATCTTGAAAGGGCTATCTCCTGGATTCCAGCAATTACATTTTTAATTTAACCGACTTTTCATATAAAATGGAAAAATTCACTACAACCATAGTAACACATGGCTATAATATTGAATATTTATGGAAATTATTTTAAATATTACATTTTTTATCTGTATAATATCGCATTATTAATTTAGTAACTTTTCGGGATAATTTTAGCTTTCTCATATTAATTAATACAAATTTCGTAGATACATAGATGAACAAATTATTTCGGGATGAGATATGCGTTTTCCATACAATTACGATATTTTTCGGGATGGTATTGAAATTAGCAAAGAAACGCACCAAAATAGGAAAGGTGTTTTTCGGGCTGGTTTTTCGGGCTAACTTCACATACATACAAAAGTGATCCTTCGAGCCGGATCGTGGACAAATTCTGGTATATCGGCAATGATTAAAGTGAATTATAAAGTGCAATTTAAGTGAAATTAGTAAAAAATAAAATTTTGTGCACGTGGAAATCATTCAATTAGCGTGAAGCAAGATGGCGGATCGTGAAGTTTCCGCGTTAAAAAGACAAAGAACTATGAACAAAAATGAGTTGCTACGAATTGTTGAATTCACACGGGCAATTAACGAAAATACAACATTGGAGCAATTAAGTGTGCGTCTCGACCAGGCCGA
Source organism: Nephrotoma guestfalica (assembly GCA_963691935.1). Classification (NCBI taxonomy): domain Eukaryota; kingdom Metazoa; phylum Arthropoda; class Insecta; order Diptera; family Tipulidae; genus Nephrotoma; species Nephrotoma guestfalica. The sequence continues at coordinate 249,038,445 of OY829915.1, forward strand.
GAAATTACATGAAACTTTGAACAGTATCGAAACACAAATAGCCGACATTAGTGAAACTGAAGAGGCAGACTCCACCATTGAAGATTATTACTACGAGGCAGGAGTCTTACTAAAGGAGAACCGCAAATAAATCATACCTTAAATTTAACAACGAATGCGTCCAATATTGAACACCAAGCTGAGGTCAAGTTGCCAAAACTATATATTCCAAAAATTTCAGGCGACTATGCCGATTGGCCATCATTTTTCGACATGTTTTGCACAACGATTCACCATTCAAATTTATCTGGAGTTGAAATGTTCCAATATCTTAAGGGATTATTGCGCGGTGAAGCGGCATCATTATTAAAACACATTCGAGTCACGGAGAGTAATTATCTTGGCGCCTTCAATAAGTTGAAAGAACGGTATAATCACGGGAAATATATAATCCATTCATATATCAAGTCGTTTATGGAGTAGCCGACTGTTCAATGCAATAATTTAACAAGTTTACGTAAATTGCACGGTGTGTCTGACGAGGTATTGCGTGGACTAGCCGTCTTAGGAGATGATTAGGTTTCAGTGGTTGCTTACTGCACACTTAGGCCAATTTTTAGGCCCATTGTGATACCACCCATTCACTCCACATCATTAACCCACCTACTTCACCTACTCACACAACTACAGTATACCACCTGCACATTGCAAGCTCCAAGTCAACCTGTACATTGACATGGCAGGTGGGTCGGCGCGTGACACGGAATTCTGCACTCCATCAGAGGGTCTTAGTTGTATTTATTAGCATCACCGATCGTAATCGATGATGAAAATTCGATTTGCATCTAGCCTCTGATGGGATTCGAACCCAGCACCTCCCGGTCCAAGTGCCGAAGCTTTAATCAGTGCACCACTTGTCCGGTATGTGATGTCGCCTTAGGAGATAGACTTAGACGAAAAATCTGAAATAGCCTGGACTTACTATTCAAATGATACTGATCATCCATATCAATTGCTGAATTTTTTAAGTTTTTGGATAAACGTATCTCCGCACTTGAAACGAGTTCTACACCACAAAAGCGCATTCTAAGAAGTAATGCTCGTTGAGATCTAGCTCAGCGCCATGTGCTCAGATGAATTGCATTTCTTGCTGTGATAAGTTTCATGGTTTCGACGCAGTTAAAAGAAAGGAATTTATTCAACAAATCGCTGTTACAACTGTTTAAGTGCTAAACATCCAGTTTCACAATGTCCATCAAAGCGGCGATGCCAAAAGTGCGGGCGGAAGCATCACACTTTACTTCACTTCAAAGAAAGGAAGGTTCAAAGTCACCCAACGGTAGAAATCGTAGCTGATACAACAGAAATGCAAGTCTCCAGCTTATGTCATACCTATTCCGGGTTTCAAGATGCAAAACTAACAATTTTACCAACAGCGATAGTTGGTGAACTAAATCTAGATGGTCCAATAATTTACTGCAGAAAGAGCTTTATCACCGAAGATTGCGCGCAAAAGCTTAACTTGCGGAAGCTTAATTCGAGAATCACAGTGAGCGGAATAGGAGATACACAGATATAATTGAGCTGGCAGATCCTGAATTTCATAGCAGTCGTGAAATTGACATACTTATCGGTGCTTACCATTTCTTCAGCTCTTTGGAAACGGGTCAAATGAAGTTATACGATTCCACATTAGTCTTACAAACAACTATTTTTAAGTGGATTGTATCTGGTCAAATTAATGAATCAACAAGTCAAGAGTATGTTTCAATGGCGGTAACTACGGATGTTGGCAAAATAATGGATGTTGATGAGACCTTACGCCGAAAGCTGTTTGCGAAGAAAAATTTATTACGACAACCAAATTAGATGAAGATGGGTGCCCCGTGGTACAATTACCATTTAAGCAAACACCGAAACAATTGGATGAAACAATTTCGATTGCGATACGAAGATTACAAGGAGTGGAAAAACGATTTAGCCGGGATCCTGAGTTTAAAAGGTTGTACTGCGGTTGTCCAACGAATGGAGAATACTACAACGAAATTACGCGTCGTTTTTAATGGATCGGCGAAGTCTACTAGTGGCGTATCTTTGAACGAATGTTTGGCTGCAGGTCCAGTAGTACAACCAAGTTTATTTGCAATCATAATGAGATTTCGAGAGTATCCAGTAGCCTTTTCAGCAGATGCTGAAAAAATGTATCGCATAGTCAAACTTTCCACACCAGATACTGAATACCAGCGCATTGTATGGCGTAATGATACAAGTGAATCTATTAAGCACTTCCGGCTATTAACCGTTACACACGGCGATTAACATCGGCATATTTAATTATTTAGCCACACGTACCTTGCAAAAAATTTCGAAAATTTATGCTGATTCCCATCCACATGCTCCCAGCATAATCAGAAACTGTTTCTACATGGATGACCTAATGAGCGGGGATCAAACGGTTGAAGAGGCAAACCAAATTACTTCAATCATATGTGAGCTGCTTGGTAAACATGGCTTTAAATTAAGAAAATGGAAAGCAAACTGTCCATTGGCATTACGAAGTTCGAATGAAAGTTTGTTCGACACTTCCTCAACATCATTTAGTGAATTTGATGTTGCGGATTATGCAGTTAAGGTTCTTGGTGTAAGCTGGCATCTATAAATGGATCAATTCACATTTGAGTTTAAACTAAACGAATTTCAAATATGGTTGGTTGTCACCTTCAACGGTAATGGTAAAAATGTTTATGCATCAACTCTGGTGTAAAAGGTTGGATTGGGATGATCAGTTACAAGAGGAGTTAAACCGGCAATGGTTATCAATTCTCAGTGGACTTGGTCAAGTCGAATGTGTTGGCTTACCTCGTCACATTGGCACAGTTGCGTCGTCCACGGTTTCTAGGCTATATATATATATATATATATATATATATATATATTTCCCCAGTGAATATATTTAATCGTATTACTCTTAATTTGGCTTCATCAAAAACCAAAGTGGCACCAATGAAACAGCTTTCGTTGCCGCGACTTGAGTTATGTGGAGCGCTTTTACTAGCAAAATTAACCAGTGTTATCGCCAAGGAAGCGGGAGTCAAAATCACTAATTGTATTTATTGAACTGATTCAAAAATCGTGCAGGATTGGTTGCAGAGTCATACTCGTCGGTGGCGTACATTCGTCGTAAATAGAACATTAGAAATAAAATCACACATAGTAACGAGAATAATGGAGGCATGTTCCATCAGCCTCAAACCCAGCGGATTGTGCGTCGCGTGGCATGTTTCTGGCTGACCTGGCATCACATGATGCCTGGTGGCATGGGCCAGCTTGGTTACATGAAGAGCAGCATATGTGGCCAGTTCAGAGCCCAACGTATGATACGATAGAAGAAGAAACGACCACAATGTTCACGTTCGTGTGATAAGTGAAAACAAATGGCTTGATGAATTTTTATGACGATATTCGTCCTATCACAAGGTTCAGAAGATATTTTGCTACATTCTACGATTTATTGAGGCTTGCAGAGAACCCAAAACGTTTATTTGCACCGGTAAATCGCTTTCGCGAGAGGAATTAATGCAAGTTGAAGTCATGCTATGTAAACATAAGCAGAAAAAATTGTATTCGAAGGAATTGGCAGCATTAAAAACAAAATCCGCAGTTGCCAATGACAGTCAATTAATCTGTTTAAGTCCATTTGTGGACAAGTATGGCGTTTTACGAGTGGGCGGAAGATTATACAACACAGTTTAGCACCATATTCAACAAAGCACTCCATAATATTGCATTGCAAAACACAAATTAGTTGGATGCTTCTCCAAGATGAACATCTTTATAGCAAGCATGCTGAGCCTTCCTTAATGATGAGTCTTTTAATACAGAGATTTTGGATTCCGAAAGGCAAATCAACTGCCAAATCTATTCTTAATAAATGCGTCATTTGCTCCAGATTTAATGCCGAACTACACAACAATTAATGGGAAGCTTACAAAAATCACGTTTTGACTTGGTTCGTCCTTTCCTGTCTACTGGAATTGACTATGCAGGTCCATTCAGTCTCCATTTAATAAAAGGAAGAGGACAAAAGGTGCACAAACCATATATTTGTATCTTTGTAACGCGGCGGTTGCCACGATTTGTATAGTGACAACGGCACTAATTTTGTGAAAGAAAGTGAATTCCGACAATGTGCTTATATTGCTTAGTGGTTAATCCAGGCTTGGCCACGAATATAGATTAACAGAAAGACAAAGATATAAAGATAAATAAACATAAATACCATAGTAGAAAACACATACATTATTGTACACGTAAAGTATCAAAAAAACATTCAAACACTTAGACAAAAATTGAACAACATCATACTATGGGAGAAAAGCACCATCTCAATAAACTTGGCCTGCTCTCACAAATAAATAAGAATCAAACGGGTCCAGCCGTTAACCAAATGAAACCAACAACCCACAAGTTGCATCCGAAGAGCGATTGAGCAAATTTCAAAACTAAACACAACAACAAGAGACGAAAAGGGAGACAGACTACCAGTACGATTGGTACTGGTACGAACCAAAAAGAAGTAGGATGGCCACCACGTGGAACAATCAACGTAGAAGCTCAAATATTCACCATTCAGAAAAGAACAATGTAATCAACAATCAATTACCATATAGAAGCCGTGTATCGGCGGCGCAACACAAACTAATCAGCAACCGAACATCTAGTAAAAGCCATCGCTTCAATTCCGGTGCACAATAGAAACTCATCATTGAGCAAAATCTACCGCTACACGATGTACAAGCAATTTCTGCTGCAAATCATATTCAGTAAATTCTGTCCAAAATTAAAAACGAAACAGAGGAAACTCAAGATATGGTTTTCTCGATAATTCGGATACCAAAAAAATAGCTAAGCAAACAATCAAATGAAGTTAAGAAGCCAATGAATCCATTAACTCATCAGTCAACCAAATCAAATCAAATCATTTAATTATTTCACCAAAATCAAGGAAACCAAGACGTAAGAAATAAGACTGGTGCATTTTAAATAGCATCCAAGGAAAATTGTACGTTCCAAATTTACCTTAGTAATTATTTATCGGATTTGGATCACATTCCGTTTGTTTTATATGTATTGGATACTAAAATACCGTCGGACTCAGGTTGTCCTATGAAATTATCCAATTTGGTTGTAGCCATTTGAACTAATCCGTTGTTAGGGTTAAGTAATCCCAAAGTTTGTAATTTCTTGGCGACACGATAATTAAAATTATATTTTTATTGATGTCGAGTTCTGAAATAAAGACCCCCCCCCCCCCCTTACTCTTAGAACATCGGTAAGATTACTTCGACTATAATCATTCAAGATTTATAAGCATTTATAAGATATGATTCTTAAATTAAAAGTAAGGTTAACTCTTACTACACAAACTTGTTGATTTAAGATAAATAAAACTGATTAATCTGAAAAACGATAATTGAGATTTATGCTTATATTTCAAAAATCTTATTGCAAACTCTAAAGCAACAATTATGAATAAAATCGAGAAACTGGAATATTTTTAGATAATTCCTAAATTTTTACTCCACCAACATCATTTACTTGCAAAATGTACCTTAGAGAATTAATTCTGTTATGAAATAGATTCATCGATCATCACCACATCCATCCTTCCTTTAATAAAATAAATCGACATATATTTTACCAGCATAACCTTCATTCCGTGCTGCCATGTCATAGACAGTTTGATTAAAACATAAGACCCATCCTTGAGTTCCTGAACGAATATATGGTACATTGTAATGAATACAACAGACTGAATCAGCAGCACACCACTATCGCTTATATATGAATAAAACATTTGTAAAATGACAGCAACAACAATATAAAGGCGTAAAGATTTCATTACACTACCTTTCATAACACAATCTCAAGAATTCTAGAAATCAGATGAATATATTCCCAAAACACTTATCGTTCGAGAAGGGACATACAAATATCCAACAACACATTGAACTCGCACACTTATCAATTCCACATCAATTTAAAATCATATACAGCGCACAACAACAAAACTAAATCCCTTCCATTATGCATGAGCACAATACCAAAAAATTGGAATTGAATGGATAACTGGCACACATACATACATAAAGCCATATACAAAAGTGAAATCCTAATTTTCCTTTACTTTAATACACAGAAAGCACTTTAATTCGATTTACACTTTAAACCCGCTTCAGATGATATACAGCAACAACAAGGTGTTGGTATAAAGGAAAAATAAATAGAAAATATTGAAAATCCTTGACAATACAATTCATTTTCATTCGGCATTGATCGGGAGAAAAATTGTGTATAAATGGTGATGTGCTAACCTCGTGGGTTGGGTGCCACATTTTACTGTACTGGATCAGTTATGTCGGTGTAGGACCCATCTCATATTTACACGTTAATGTAGACATTCCTTTATATTCCTGGCAAACGATTTTTCTTGTGTAACACCCCTACAGCGATTTTTTTTTCATTGAAATTTACAATGTGTGCCTCTTTTATAGAAACCAAGTATATAGGAGGAATACACATGAAATAGTCATCAACTATACGATTAGATTTTAATCAAAGATAATATTAAGATGTGACACAAAAGATGTTCTACAAAATATTTTAGGGGTGTGCGATTCGATTTGCTTCCGTGAATTTATTCGGTACTTCGGTATTTCGATATACGATATGGTAATTTTGCATGTATTGGAAAACAACCAATTGATATTCTGTCAACATATACTATATGCTTTAATATATTATTTACAGTTAATGTTTAGGGATGTACGTACGACTTATGGAACGGATACGAATAGTATCAACAGTAACGGTTTTGACACTTTTCGCCAAACAAATAATAATTTTCTTACAAATAAACATGCCATTTGTTCTGTTGTGTGAATCTTTTTACCACAAGATTTAAAAAAATTGACTGCAACCCATTGGGTTTAGAACTTAAGGCCCACGATAGTTAAGATAATTCTATCACAAAAAGGAATTGTCAAATTTATAATTCAACTCAGCGGTAAAATATTTTGATTACATCTCGAAACAGTACTAAAGTAGAAGTCATCGAATAGCCACAACTCTCATACAGTTTTCTTTTACCACGAATTTAGATAGATCTAGAATCCACACTTGATTGCTAAAGCGCAAAATTAAGCCCGCACCCTTTTAATTCGTTGTCGTTGTTTCTTAATGCTACACTTTTCAACATCATTGGAAAAATTGTAAAGCTTTTAAGAAACTGCCACTTCCGGTGGACCAATTTCCACCACTCTCGACTCCAACACGGAGTTTTGGTATGAAATTGTATCCCAAATAATCAATCCGCCTGGACAGTAAAGATCCCTAGTTTTGGCGAAATAAATGTTTTGTATGAAGAGTAATAATTTTCGATGAAATTTAACAAACTAATTTTGTTAGATATTTAATTTACCGTATTTTGGCTTAAAATTGTTTCTTCCTAAATGCTATATTTTCCAACACATTTAAGAAAAACGAGAAACAGGCAAGTTGTAACTTCCGTTGGACCAATTTCGTCCAAACATAACTTGGATCTTCAAATTTAGCAAAAAAGCTAAAGTATGAAGTTTCACCTCAAACCGTCAACCTGGGCGGACAAAAATCGTAAATTCCCCTTAATTTTTGAAAACTGATCTGGACCGATATTGTTGCAAATTTTATTAAGAATCATCCTATAGTCGTTATTTTCGTAAATGATGTACTTTTCAAAATATTTGCAAGAAACGGGAACTCTCCTGTGGACGCTGTCATTTCAGGTGGTCCGATTTCGTAAAAAATCGATACAATTTCTGAAAAAACTTAAGAATGTGGAAAACATTTGATTCCTAAAGCGAAAAATTAAATCTACAAGGCAAGGTCAATCCAGGTTGACAACAAAGACAACCATGATTGAAAATTTATTTGAATCTTTTAATTCTCTGTCGTTTTTTGTTAATGAAGTAGCTCCCATAGAAACTGCCACTTCCGGTACACAGATTTTCAAGTATGAAGTTGTATTCCGCATAAGAAATCCCCTGGTCTGTTAGTGAGACCAAACTGTGGTGAAATAAATTTGTTTTTATAAAAACGCGTCATTTCCGGTAAAATTTATTAAATGATCTGAACAAATTTTGTTTGGAACTTAATTTACAAACTTTTGATGTTTATCGATTTTTCGTAAATGAAACATTGATTTCAAAATGTTTGCAAAAACAACGAATAAGCTCCAATAGAAGCTGCCACTTCCGGTGAACGTTATGTAGGAAATCGTCCCGATTAATAAATCTGTCTGGCTTGTACAGTGACCGATTTTTTTTGCAAAACTTTTCACTTAAATTTTGAAAAACTGATGTGGGCTGATATTGGTACAAATTTAATTTATAAACTTTTAGTTAATAATTGATTGATGAATGAAACCTACCTAAAAATTTGATTTAGTGGAAGGGGAAATGATGTATTATGACGAAGCGAAATTTGGACTATGGTTACGAGCACATGCTGAATCTCGAACATCAGAAAACATGGATGACACATTGAACTCAACACAAAATGGTCACTGTCATAATTGACGACTAAGCAAGGCAATAGTACCGACGTTTGAAAGCAATTATATGGGCGGGCAAACATTTTTCAATTTATTTTGCTCGAATAAACACGATCGAGCCAATCTAACACCAAGTCAGAAGTTTCAATTTATCAGTAAATATTTGAAAGGGGAACCCCGTAATAAAATAAATCACTTAAAAATTACTGACGTCAATTATTTTAAAGCCGACAAGTTACGTGATCGATACACTAGGAAAAAGCAAATAGTGAACTCGGATACAACAACAATTATTGCAGTTGGAATGAAATTGTAAACGGTCTCAAAGCACTCGATAACAAAGCAGAAACAAGAGACGCTTGGATAACACCCGATAGAAATTTGCGGATTAGTCAAGAAATGAAGGCTTTTCTTCCGAAAACTATATTATAGTTTCCTCCAAGGAAGAATTGATGCGCTTGACGATTTAAAATCAGGTCCAGGCACATATGTCAGCATCAACCAGTTGCTCCAGTTGTTAATACGAAAGACATAAGTTAGCTGACTACAACGGTTTCATAAAAATTAATACTAGACGTAAATTTGTACAAGAACAAGAGAGGTGCTTTAGCTGTCTTATTGTTAATCATCCAGTCTTCAGATGGAAAAAACATCATTCGTCATTAAACTCAGATACGGTTGCAGATACCGATACACACCAAAATTCAGCAAGTACTTCGGACTTCAGACTCGTTTATTCGAAGATGACTCGGTTTAAGTTGACCGCAATCCAAAGACGAATATCAGTAGCTGGCCTCGGTCAAATCAGTGTTGGTAAAACTAACACAGCAGTTATATTAATGTTAATCAACGAAGTTACAGAGTCGATACCTAGCCTCTCTTCAAGCATTTAGTTTGGCTAAGGTAGCATAGAAGCTACCGCAAGTAAAGTTTTAATTAGTGGACGAAAAATATTTGAAGAATTGTCGCTTAGCAGATCCAAGCTTCAATTTATCTGGAAAGTTGATATGTTGGTAGGTGTCGATAATTTTTTCAATGGTTTAGATTATTAAATTAAAGCAGTTGGTTATTAAATTAAAGCAGTTTAGTTGGATTGTTGCTGAACATATGGGGAGCATAATAGCCATAACTATGTTGTCACCAGTCTAGCAGCGCTTGCTAATATTGAAGCGTGAAAGGGATATAGGAAACTGAGATAATTCTTGATTGTCCACATTAGACAACAGATGAAGAATTCTACGAATCTTTCTTTAAGGAAAATATATATAACCGCAGGTGAAAGATTCGTTCGCAAGATTACCATTCAAAAAATTGCCTATCAATTTGGAAAACTCAGTTTATGGGGAAATTCAGCCGACAGAACAGTCTACTTTTTATTCAATCTTACTAAGGTTTAGAGTGTATCAAGTGGTCTTCACCGCAGATATTATAAAAATCTATCGTCAAATTTTAATAGGAACATAGGACAGAAGGTTGCAAAGAATTTTGGCAAAGTACTTTAACTAGTTCGTTGAAGCAAGATTATAACTGTGACATATGATACCAAACCATCATAGAGATAGCCACTGAGAATTAAATTCAGTATCTGGCAGCGGCAAGGTAGATAGAACAAAACATTTACGTCGTTGTTTTAAGGACGGGTGGTGCTTCCATTTTCGAATCGGTACAACTGAAACAGGATGTTCAAAATATATTCACAATTTATGTCTTGAAAAATTGATATCAAATTGCAATCAACTGTTAGAAAACGTGTTAGAAGATCAACGAGAAATCGCAAATATAGAGATCACTGAAGATTCAAATATGGTAAAGGTGTTGGGATTATTGCGGAGACAAGACAAGACACGTTCAGGTTTACTGTAATTTTGCCACACAATATGCCGTGCAGCACAAAGTCAAATATACTAAGCAAAGCCAGTTGAGCTTTGCGATGCACGCCAGTAAACTAATGGTGCAATGGTCTAATTTCGTGCCCTTAACGGTAATCGTGTTAAGTTTTCACTGCTAACCAACTAGTAGATCAAAAGTAGTACCAATAAAGGCACTTTACTATGACCAACACTATATGCAGTGACATTATTGACTCGCCTATAACTCGTTACGAGATGTGTGACAATCCAACGCCATCATTGACGCCAGGGAAACTGTATCCAGTAAAATACTGGCCACCCGACTGTCCACATAAATAGTGATGTCAGCCAATGATATTATATTATGCCCCAACCAGTTCATGACCTCGTCAACCGCTATAACTTCAGCTTGGTACACGCTGCAGTAATCAAGAAGACGAAAGGATTCGTTTCCACCCACATTTAATTTTCCACAAAACACACTAGCTCCCACTCTACCATCCAGGTTGGAGCCGTCAGTGAAGAATTTAATTATCCTGGTCTCCCCAAAGAGACCGCTCTTCTAATCCTCCCTAGAGAGGAGAATCACCCTAAAAAGCTTGCAAAAACATAACAGGGGTGTTATATACTCCAAATTCACCATGCCTCTCCATGCCTTTTTGCAGGCATTTCCACCCCGAAACCACTGATAGCCGGGCGGCCATATTGACCGCCATTTGCTTATCAATAATATCCAACGGGAGAAGGTACAGCACAACTTCTAAGGTACTAGTGGGTGTTGTTTTCAGCGCCCGAATAATGATCAAACAGGCTGCCCTTTGCACCCTATCCATCATATTGCTGAATGATAGTTTCTCTAGATAGTATAGAGTGCCACACTGGCCTTCTTCACTTTTTCTATCGTATTTGGTTTCCAACTGAGCTTACTGTCCAGAAGAATCCCTGGAAGTCTCGTCTTATCAGTAAAGGCCAGCATAGTACCATTCAGACTTGGTGGAACCACTTCCGGAAGGTTATATCACCTAGTGAACAGAACCAGCTCTATTTTAGAAGGGTTGATCCCCAAACCACATCTGCTGGCCCAATCCGCAGTGAATGATAGCGCATTCTGCATCACAACCCTAAATGTACTAAGGTGCTTTCCCGAGACAACTATCGCTACGTCATCGACATAAGCAACCACACCTATTCCTTCCTCCTTCTGTTTCAATAGTAGTCTGTTGATTACTGTATTCCAAAGAAGGGGAGAAAGGACACCTCTCTGAGGTGTTTTCCGTACATCCCGTCTTCTGACGGAGACTTCCCCTATCACCGCAATAACCCTTCTGCTTTCCAGCAAATGATTAATTCGCCTGGTTGGGTGTTCAATCTCGAGTGGCAGCAATCCTTCCCTAGTTGCTTCCACCTTCACGTTGTGGGAAGCGCCTTCGATATCGAAAAACGCCATCAGCAATAATTCCTGAAAATCCAGTGCCTTCTCAATTTTCCGAACCAAGGCATATAGTGCCGTGTCCTCAGACTTACCCTTTTGGTACGCATGTTGAAACTGTGCCCAGTTACTGGGTACAGCAGCCTTTTCATAATTTTCAGCTGAAAAGTTGACCGAGATATTGGTCTTAAGACACTAGGGTTGCTGTGCGCGATCTACTTGCTTTCGGGATGAAGATCACCCTAGCCTCCCTCCATTTCTTCGTTATGTGCCTCAGCTTCAGACACCCTTTGAAAATAACCTCCAGCCAGGGAAGCAAGACCTCCGAATTGTTTTGAATTTCTGCTGGTACAATCCTATCTGGACCAGCTGACTTAAAGGGCTTACAACTTTTAATAGCTCTTTTTATCTTCCGTGTATTCAGAATATCCTTTGTGCGCAACAGTTGGGCCCCGCAGTCATTCATAAACCTGCAGTCATCCCACCAGCAAACGACGCAACCTCACTTCCCGGAATGTGAGTTTCCATCAGAATATTAAAAGTTTCTGCACCAGAAACCGTCCATTCGCCATCCGGTTTAATCAGATAGCCTGAAGCAAATGGACTGGTAGTGATAATCTTTCTTAAGTGCAAGAATCCGATACTCCTTCCATTCTATCACAGAAGAGCATCCACGGGTTCTTTTGCGCCTTTCTTGCCTCTGTGTTATATTCTCTGAGGCATTCCTTATATAAGTCCCAGGCTTGATTTTCTCTCAATCTTTTCACTCTATTGAAAGCACACGCACAGACTTTTCAGCACTCTGCAAGTGCCGAGGTCCACCAAAGAGGGTTCCGCTTTCTCCGCAGCTTTGTTAATGAGCAGGCTTCTCTCATAGAGGCATTGCACGCTCTAGTAAAAGTTTCCACTATGGAATCCAGATCACTATCCGTGTCGGGGAGTCCTGGATTTCTAGATGAAATTCTACCCTCTAATATGTACGTGTTATACTGTCCTCCTGGGATTTCTGAAAACGTACTGATTTGTAATCAGGAGATTAAGCTTAACCGTTAGATACCGATAGTCATAGAAGGAATGCTCCTTCCACCCTCCATTTCCAGATCATAGATGAGATAAAATCCGAGACCAAAGTAACATCCAGAACCTCCTGCCTATTTCTAATAATAAAGGTGGGTTCCTGACCTATATTACTAATAATGGGGTTAGTTTTTGGAAGAAATTTAAAAAGTAACTCACTCCTCGTCCTCTGTGCACGTTCGCGTCACACCCTAAGATAACTCCGACCTTTCTCATGTCTGCATTACAAAGAAGTACCCCAGTATATCCGGCAGAACTCCGTCTCTATGCAGGCCGCAGTAATGTCCTCATTGCGGAAGTAGAAAAACATTTATATTATTCTTCACCAGTATACATGATCTTATTATTTTTGATCCAAGATTCTTAGATCAGAACTATCTCCTCCCCTCATTTAGCAAGTCTTAGAAGTAGCGCCGCCGAAGCGGCCTTAGTGTAGTGTAAATTTATCTGCACAAACTTGATCATTGTCAATTTATTTACCTAGTTACGGCAGCCGTGCTACGTCGGTTAGTTGAACTCGACTGAGTCGATGGTCTCCTCCGTCTCACTCCCTCCGCAGTCTCTTAACTTAAAGAGGTCCACTTCCCCCTTCCTTCCCTGAGAGTTCGATATGTCTTCCTTCTCCATGCCAAGGAATAATCGACCCATCAATTCCCTTGATAACCTCTCATTTAGTGGGTAGTTCGCCACTAGCTGCGATTATAATACATCCTCTGGAGAGAGTAAAATTGTCGGGCTTTCCTCTACAGGCTGTACATTTTCCTCCCTCTTCTCGGGTTGCACGGTACTTGATTTAACCCCAACCTAGTTCTTCTTGAACACCTTCAGTGTTACTAACCCGAAGCCGAAATTAATAACCCATTTAGTTTTGGACAGGAGAGCCTGAGATTCCTTATTGATTAACATGATGGATAACTAAAGCCACCCTTAAGCTCCTCCTGCTTTACAATATTCCAGTTCCCTGTCGGAAGATCTTGATTGCAAACCTAGATATTCCTCAGGGATTCTTCCATGTTTGCCGGCTCCGTGAGAATCCAGACCATTTCCCTAGATCTGCGTGGTATTTACTCTTTAGGAACTGCCCTGAGCTTGGCTCCTGGCCATACCTCGCCTAACTCCTCGGATGCCTTCCTGTACAAAAAAGCCAATCTCTGATCAGCGCATTCAGTCAGCTTCAGTCGTCGCTGATACCCACCTGCGTCCCTGCAAATTGACGGAGGTCCCGGATGTTGCCCAAGGACTTTAAGAAAGGCAAGGTTAAGTGCATTAAACACCAAACCCCACCTTTCACCTGTGATGCTCCCGTCCTCATGACTCTCGTTCAGGACGGCCAATACCACCTCCTCCTCTTTCACGATTTCGCTAAAAAGCTTATGCCTTTTGGCGACTGTTCAACATGAAGCTTGGCCCGTTTTCTTTCGGCATCCAGACCTCTATGCTCCTCTTCGTTGGATCTCTGCCTTTTAGACCCAAACTCAAGAAGGGCATTGCCCACATCGGTAATACAGCTCTTAGCCCAGTTTACCGATTTCTGCTCTTTTTCAGTACACTGCTTCTTCCGGACTGTAGCCAGTCTGTCCAACACAAGGAAGGTCGAACGCCTAGTCCTGTATATCTCCGAACACTCGGAGTAATGATTTTCTCCTTCTTAATACTTCGCTAGTCCCTGGCTTGCAAGCCTCGGAAACAGTCCTAGCATCACTGACGACTGGGATCAGAGACCCCCTCCCCCTCCCGTTTTTGGTCACCACGAGTATCGGAGAAAACGAAGGTCCACCCGTGCAAAGATCCGTGTACACGAATAAGGCTATATACAACTTGAGGTTGCCAGGTATCCAGAGAGCTTCGTTCACGGCCGGACAATTATTTTTAGATGTGTCCCCAGCCTGGCTAATTATCGGCGACATTTGTTTATGAATGACATTTTACTTATGAAAACGGGTACCCCAAGACCGAGGCAGAATACTCACCTGACTCATTAATTTTCCTATCATCATCATCATCCTTTTCGATTTTCGTAATCGCTATGATTTATTGATACCGTTTTCCTTTACCATATTACATTTTGTACACTAAATACAAGAAGAATCCCCAAGAAACACAAACTAAAAAATTAATTTTTAGTTTCACAACCTTGTATCGCATGTCGAATGAAAATACCTCATCTGGAAAATAAAAAGTACAAGAAGGTAAAAATCCCTTTTCCGGTCGATTTTCTGTTGTTTCGACAAAATAAAAGAAATTATTATAAGGAAATTATGCTTTATGTTATGGGATGTACAATCCACATTCTACAAACACCATAACAACCTGATTGTAAAAAAACATTTTTGTTTTACTAAGTTTTGATTTAGTGTTTACTTACCTCATTTAGGTACGATAACTGTTTTATGGATGAAAAAATATCATGTAATGTATAAAGAAGGATATAATTATAAAAAGGGATTTGGTTTAAAATTCTTTTGTTTTTCACAACGAGCAGTTGAACCAGTGTACGACTAAATTTTTGTTGGTACCCAGAATTTTCCGTTGCTTTGAAATTTATTTAATATCGGATATGTGAAATGGAATATAATCAAGATTGTGAAATGGTGCGAGGGTTTAATCAGAACCTTAATATAATTATAATTTAAAGTTTTGTTTTGCTTTTTGCTGTTTGATTTTGATCTTTGTTTAACAACGCAATTAAACAATCTTTGTATTATTTTATGAGCGCCTTAAGTCTTAGTAGTTTGTAGCGCTAACATAACTTGCGCGGTATTCCTACAAATTTTTTTGTGTACTTCGTCTGGATAATTTGGGCAATCAATTTTTTCACTCGTGATTTATCAAAATTAAACATCAAATCTATACGAATTCCAGTTATTCCAGTATAAAATTTATATGCAAGGCAGTTTATATGGACAAGCAACTATTTTTAATTAAATAACTTTTACAATGTTTATTTTTATTGTACAAAAAAGTTTGCCTTTACTATTCACAAAATGGAAGGGTAAATCTGTTGTGGCCAACATCCGATTTTCTTTTACCACGAATACGTAGATCTCGAATACACAAAACTTCATTAACAAAGCAAAAAATTAAACTTTCCGGACTTTTGGTAAAACTAACAGGGTTGACATTCCTTGCAATTTTAATTCTTTGTAGTTTTTTGTAAATGCAAAAACTTTTCAACATCATGCAAAAATTGAAGAAGCTTCCTTGGACTTGCCACTTCCGGTACACAGATTTACCAAATTGTGTAACGATCTCCCAATTATTAGAAATTGGTTAAGAATGAAGTTTGATTTCAAATAGTCAACCAACCTGGATTTTCGTTTTAATAGTTTTTTCGTAAATGCAATATTATTTTCAAAATATTTCCCCTACTTCCGTTGAACCGATTTCAGCTAAACATCGCTGACACCTCGCAATTTATGGAAATAAATTTCACCCCGAATGATTAATCCGACTAGCTGTCAAAAATCGTAATTTCCGCTTAAATTTTGGATAACCGATCTGGACCGATATTATTGCAAAATTATTTTAAATTTTTATAGCTTCTGTGAAAGCTGCCTCTCAGCTGTGTCTCAGCAAGAGCACCGAATTTAAATTTGCTGCCATTTTGTTAATGCGAGTTGTACGGTGATTTTTTTTTTGACAGTTGGCACAAACAGACCAAGCGTATTAAGAATATGGAGAAGTATTCAAACCAACAACGTTTAATTATTGTAAAAACACATTACAAAAATGGAGAAAGTTTTGCGAAAACAGTTCGCCAATTACGTCAAGTTTTCGGTCGCAATAATGCGCCAAATGAACGGACAGTGAGGCGTGTAATTACAAAATTTGAGACCAAATTTACGCTGATGGATCAGAAGATCATTGTTCGTCGTCGTCCTTGTCGCGGTCACTCGAAAATATAGCCACAGTAAGGGAATCTGTGGCCGAGAATCTAGGAACTTTAACATTTCCAGATGATTTGATGCTGTTGGAACGTCATCAAATTAATGAAAATTTTTCGAAGAGAATCATTTTTTCAGATGAGAGACATTTTCAACTCGACGGATACGTAAATAAGCAAAACTGTCAGATTTGGGGTTTTCAAAATCCTCGTGTGATACTCAAACAACCAATGCATCCACTGCACTGTTTGGTGTGCATTTTGGTCTGGCGGAGTAATTGGGGTGATAATCTAGCAATAGGTAAATATTGAGCATCATGAACTAAATTCAAGAAACAAATAATTTAGCTAGATCTAAGATCATAACGAACAGCGGACAGAATTGCGAATACCCTAGAATCCCCCCCCCACAACGTATAAGTTTACATTTTCCGTTCAGGTTTCTAATTCAACAAATTTTACAAAACGCTTCATCAAAAGCTAGTCACTCTTTCGTTCTTTGAGACTGGTTATCTTTAGTAGTCATAACTCTCGAGATTTTCCTTCACATGCTTTGGGGAGTTAGCTTACAGTTATGGGACTAATTATGAAAAAAAATTACGACACTGAACATTGCACAATCATTGCGGGATCCCGGTGGTCTGCTTCAAGAAGATGACAGTTTATATTTAAATATGAGAAGCAAATGATCGCTGTCCATTCCTGCACTTCTGTAAGATCTAACATCAGATATCCTGCGTGCACGTACATCAACGATTGTGATGATGATAAATTTCTTAGTCTGGACGTGCATATCCTCCTAATTCTGACCCAGCATCATTTCTTGATTTTTTAGAACAACTTCTCAGAAACTATAAATCTACCCACGATTTTACTTTCGTTGGTGACACTAACATACCTGTTAATAAAAATTCTAACTTAATCTCAGACTATAACGCAACCTTGCTCTCTCATGGTATGATTGTAACAAATACTTTCTTTACCAGACCACTGAGCCGTAATATTTTAGACCACTCTGTTAGCAGTTTTCATAATATTGAGCAAGTTCGGAATTTTACCATTGAAGCCGACATAAGTGATCATAGTTTTGTACTCTCAAAATTTCGCTTCAAACCTGAATATTGTACTCGGACACTAACGAATAGATACGTTAATTACAAAAAGGTTAATGAGTGCTTTGAATATCTTAGAACGGATTTTTGATATGTATAATAAACTTGTTCTACAGTTTTCCGTTTTGAAGGAAGTAAATGTAAAAAATAAAAATGCAAATGTTTGTCCTTGGATGACTTTTGATCTGTGGGATTTAATTAAACTTAAAAGCCGGATGTTGCAGCGTTTTAAAAGGAACAGCACTAATTTAGAACTAAAACATCAATTAGATTTGCTAAACAGGAATACCAAAAACGGAAAATACTTTGCAAAGAAGCAAAATAATGCTTCTTCTGCAATTTATTTAATAATTTGAGCCAAAAAGAAATCTGGAAACAGATAAATCAGTTCATGGTAAATAACTCTAATAATAGGATCCACTCCGTTATTTGTAATGATGTTGACTATCATGATCCTACTGCTATTGTTAATATATTTAATCTCAATTTTGTTAATTCTGTTGATTCTTCTGTATCAGCAAGTAGTTCTAGCCTATAGGCTCAGACGATTTAAATAAATTTCATTCTATGGTGCCTAGTATTAATTCGTGTTTCTTTTCCACCACTTCCTGCAGCGATATATCGAATTTAATTTCAAATCTCAGTATTACAAAGGGTGGTGGTTATGATAACATTCGTAATGTGGTTCTGAAGAATTATTTGGCATTTTTTTCACAATTACTAGCCGATCTATTTAATGTGGTTTTGGAAACCGGTGTTTACCCCGATTGTCTTAAAATTGCTAAAGTGACACCTATCTTTAAGTCTGGAAATTCTAAACTAGTTAATAATTATCGTCCAATTTCAGTTTTGTCGGTATTTGACAAAATTTTACAAAAAATTATTGCTAATCGGATGATCGACTTCCTGAATAAATCTAATTTTGGATGATCGACAATCTCCTGGTACAGATTTGGCATTAACAGACATTACTGATTTGATCTATCGTAATTTTGACAGGCAAAAGTATATCTGTGGCTTATTTCTTGATCTTCGTAAAGCTTTTGATTGTATAGATCACAGTTTACTTCTTCAAAAATTACAAATGTATGGCTTCCGTGGCCTATCATTCAAACTGTTAGCAAGCTACCTTAGTAATCGAAAGCAGTTTGTAATTCTAAATGGTGTAAAAAGCTCCACTTTAAGTGTGAACTGTGGTGTTCCTCAAGGGAGTGTCCTTGGCCCTCTATTATTTCTAATCTACGTAAATGATATGGCCAATTTACCGCTCACGGGTCATGTTAGAATGTTTGCTGACGATACGGCCCTGTTCTATGAATCCAGAGATGGTCAGGTAACAATGTCACATATGAGGGATGATATTAATTTACTTTTGGATTTTCTTCACTTAAACAAAATATCAGTTAATTTTAATAAAACGAAATATATAATTTTTCACTCCCCACGGATACAACACATTGATTTACCAAAACTCCAAGTAGCAAATTGCACCATAGAGCGTGTGGACAAATTCAAGTACCTTGGAGTAATATTCGACAAGCATATGACGTGGGAGGAACATATTGATTCTATTTGTATTAAAGTATGCCCATTTATTTGCTTGATTAGACAATTGGCTGATTTTGTTCCAGTACATGTGTTAAAAAAAAATTATTTCTCATTTATTCATACCCGGTTCTCATACGCTTCTTCTACCTTTGGTTCAGCTGGTATAGAGAAACTGAATAAATTGCAGATTTTACAAAATAGGTGCTGTAAAGCAATTTATAAACTGCCTCACCTATTTCCTACTGTGCATTAAAGCAATTTTTGACATGTTTGTGTCGATCTACATGTTTAAGTCTCTACGACTATACAATTCGAATTTCTAGATCATGGCTATTCAACCAGAAATTCTAGTCAGTTTAAGTGCCCCCAAATTAGAACTGAATTTGGCATAAAATCATTAACATTTATTGGGCCATATACTTATATTAACTTACCTGAAAATATTAAGAGAATTAGTATTGGTAATCTAACGATTTTCTGTATAGCTTTTGAGCTTTGTGTGGCTCATAATTTAGTTGTCTTTAAGAGAGAAAGTTGTTAGCCTACTGCTCCACCCGATTTTTACGTGTAAGCTAAGGCTTCTAGTCCTATCTTAGAATCATTTTTATAGCATGTCACTTGACACAACACTGAGGCTTGTTTTAGCCGCTCCTAACCGGGAGAACAAACGCAGATTTGGCGTTGGCTTTGGGGCGCCAATGACTCACCTTGATATGTATTGACCGTGACTGTAAGCAGAATTTCTTGATGCATTTTGAATTAGTCTAGGACTTCGCTTAAGTTATAAACATAAGAATATTGTTATATTTCTGACTTTAACAGAAAACCCCTCGAGGCTGGACATTATTATTTTCTTTTACGTAGTAAAATAACAGTTGTTTCTCTACAGCCCATAAACGAATTGACTGATCGGGATGAAGCTTGATGTTTAAGATTTTCTCGTAAATTGGGAGATCCCAATGATTTTGGCTGAAATCGGTCCAGTTTTCTTAGGAGCTTTATCGCTTTTTGCAAATATTTTAAAAACTATATCATTTACAAGAAAAACGATTATAAACCAAAGTTTTTTAATTAAATTTGCAACAATACAGGTGTAGATCATTTTTCAAAAATTTAAGCGGAAATTACAATTTTGGTAAAAACAGTTTTTCAACAAAACTTTTGCATTGTACTTGATACCTGATAATTTTTGAATAAACTTGGTCATCTAGCACTTACAGCCTCATTTTTTGACAAGTATGTAGCATTTATGAAAAAGGGCTAAAAACAGAGAGATTGTAATTTAAATATCAAATAAAATAAGCTCCCTTAATTTTTTAAATTTTACCGGAAATGGGTAGTTTTAATGAAATAAATTGTATTTCAATAAAATTCGGGATCTCCACGATCCAAACGGTATAACTATTCGGAATAAAACTTCGTACTAAAACTTTCTCATTAAAAACGACAAACAATGAATTCGATTATAATAGGTAGGGAGAAAAGTTCGCGGCCTTTTTCCCGGTAGATGGCTTTACATTCATATATCTCAGTAACCATTGATCGTTTTGGGCAATTCTGTGTGTGTTTGAAAGGTGACATTTTCACTCGTACTTTGACATACAAAACATTAAAATCGGTGAAGCTTGTGGAAAAAATGTATGCTGATTATGGAGAAGGTGCTTTATCAAAATTAGCAGCAAGGAAATGGTACAAACGCTTTCGTTCTGGAAATATGGATGTCAAAGATGCGCCTCGCTCTGGTCAACCAACGACTGGAAAAGTCGATGAAATCATGCAAGAAATTGAAGAAGACCGGCATATAAGCAGCCATGCAATTGGTAAAGAACTAAATATTGATCACAAAACAGTTTTAAACCATTTGAAAATGGCTGGATACAAATAAAAGCTTGATCTTGGGTACCACATAAATTAACAGTTCAAAATTTAATGGAGCGGATTTCTATCTGCGAAACTTTGCTGAAACGGAACGATACGACAACGTTGTACGAAAAAGATCATTGGCGTTTGGATCGGGAGGTACCGGGTTCGAATCCCGATAGGGGCAGAATGCAAAAAGAATTTTCATCAACAAATTACGATTTGTGATGAAAAGGAACACATCTATGACCCTTGTCGGAGTGGAGTGCAAAACTCATGGGCCGACCCATCTTCCATGCCAGTATAGGCTGGCATGGAGCTTGCAGATGGTAATAAAATCGGACCTATATCCGTACGTGCTCGAATTGGTCGATACAGGCGTAAAAGTAAGGACGTAAATAAGCAAACCGCAAAAGAGTTGGGAGAGTCTTGGCCCCAGAATAGATAGCAGGGATAAAAAAAAATTAAAAAAAAAGATCATGGACGAAACGAGGTGAAGGTTCCCAAACGGTATCAAAACCGAGTAATGCTGTATGTTTGGTGGGATTGGAAAGGAATCGTGCATTATGAGGTGCTGCCACCAGGCCAAACGATTGATTCTAATCTTTACTGTCGGCAACTAATGCGTTTAAGGCAAGCAATTCAGTTAAAATATTCAGAATTGATCAGCAGAAAGGGCGCTGTGTTCTATCATGCGATAATGCTAGACCACACACATCATTGATGACCCGGCAGAAACTGAGAGAGCTTGGCTGTGAATTTTTGATGCACCCACCATATAGTCCTGACCTTGCATCATCGGACTACCATTTGTTCCGGCCCATGCAGAACCATCTTAATGAACAGAATTTACAATTACAGAACTTCTACAGTGATGGGACATTGGCTCTGCCGGAAAAATGGGAAAAGGTCATCGATCAAAATGGCATATATTTGGTTTAATAAAGTTCATTTGAAATAAGAAAATTCTTTGTTTCAATGTCACCCAAAACAGGCCACGAACTTTTTCCCTAACCCAAAGGGTTTCAATTAACAAGGGTTGACCCTGTTGGTTTTCTGAAATTTAAGGAGAAAATATGTGGTATTTGACTATAAAAACAGTTTTACCAAAAATCCGGTAAGTTTAAATTTTCGCTTTAGAAATCAAGTGTGGTGTATTCGAGATCTACGTATTCGTGGTAAAAGTAAATCGGATGTTCGCCACAACATTATCACCCCTTCATTTGTAAAAACGGGGTTCATCCTAAAATCGGCGTCTTACCAGCGTTAATGATTTGGTTAACGAGATGAAGCTTCATATATTGACAAATTTGAACATTAAGCCTCAAATATTTTTATGTCTGTTAAAATTTTACAATAATGATGGGAACAAATTATTTCATTTTATACATAGTCTAGATTTTTTTGCGGTTTATCGCTTTTTCGTAAAGGCTATTGTAACCACTTTTTCGGACTTCGAAATAGATAAAAAATCTTGATGGCGAAAGTTTCCAAGATGCTCATGAAATGTCTCTTTAGGTATTAAGTGTGGAACCTTCTTGGACTTCAATCAACTTTAATAAATAATTTGTTTTACTACGTAACAGAAAATAGAACACTTGCTCTTAATCGAAACGATGAACGGCCTAAAGTAAATATTTTCAAACAAATTATATGTCAGAATTTTGATTCTGAGGTTCAATCTCTTCCATAATTTAATGGAATGATAAGGAATCAGTTTCATGTTCAAGTAGGCACATGCCGCATAACAAGAACCACCCCATCGCCAACTGCATTAGGAAGGTACTAGCCGCCATCGCTTTCGAAATAAGATACCACTACGCGATTTTTCAGTAGAGAAATTAAGAGACAGTTGAAGAGGGAGAAAGAGAGATAGTTGAATGCACTTGCCGGGTTTATTCCTTATTCTATTTATTAGCCGATCAGTTTGCCGATATAAATTTTCTTATGTACTTAAACCAAATCAAATTAAATCATTCGACGAAGAACATATAAATGAAAAATACTTTACACCTATTTATCATTCAAATGCATACTCTGGAACTCAATATGTAGATTATATTATTCAAGAGGACCTTTTAAAGCACCTAAAGTGTTTTGATTTAATCTGATTTGGGAATTACATGGCAAGCAAAAAAGAAAATGAGTTTTCTTTACTAACACGCGACGAAAGGTTAAAGTCGTCAAATTTTTTATTTTCATTTCGTCATGTTATACGAGTACTGTACCATGTACTCGTTTATAAAAATTCTCTCTGCCTTGTAATTGTCATATAAGAAAAACACCTTTCAGCAGTAATGAAATTCTCCTCGTCTTATGTATTAAATAAATGAAATCATACTTTTCGTATTTATATGCGACAACGGAGATGTTTAATTCATTGCCATCAAACAAACAATCATACCATGCACAGCGACGGTCTCGTATTTCTATACAAATGGAACAATATTTTCCCTCCCTATTCAAGTTTCCTGACGACAAATTAAAAGATTTCTGTTTGCCGTATTTTATGTACACGAAGGCACAAAAATAAAAATTAAATCTGTATACAGCATCATCATAAGGAAAATGTTATCAAGAAAAGGAAATCTGTGTACAAAGTAAATGTGTGAATGATAAACACACACCATGCCTTGAGGTATATACATAATCCTCTTGACATCGCAAAAGTGGTGCGGTGTTTCAGGTTTCGTTTGTGTTTGATTTCTGTTGGATATTTTTGTATGTAATTCATACGCTGCGTAAATCTGCGTTTTCGTTTTGGGTTGACAAATGACATAACGATAAAATACAAACAATTTTCTTGAGTTGCTTCTGGGAATTTTTACTTAATCCGAAATACAGTGTGTTGGTTTGTGGAAATTCACTTATATTCAGCACACCATGCACAATATTCTAATACCTAATCCGTGTGGTGAAAGCAAATTGTGGCATTATTTTAACGGTAAGCTTTTATGTACATGCCAGCAATTTTCGTTCGTGGGAAAATATTTCAATTCTTTTGTTTAATTAATACATTGGGCCCGGGATTTTGTGCAAGCAATAACCGTACCCTAAACATAAGGGACACCACATTATCGAATAAAAATTAATTTCTTGTGTGTTAATTTTCATAATGGGAAACAGAAAAAGTCGGGGGTAAACTTCCATATTCTCTACCCTATAGCGTGATTTTGATGATGTTTTAATGGTATTAATTTGATTGCAATTTAATTACCCTTGAAGCTCGCAATTAATAACAAGTTGATTGTTTAATTTGTAGATTAATGCCTTATTGTTACGCTCATTGTTGTTGCCCTTGTTAATATTATAGCATAAAGGATTTTCCCAAGATTTTTTCCTTGTTGGAATTTCACATTTTTCAACCATAATTTATTTGGTTTGAGGATGATTTTTTCTTGATGAGGGTTAAAAGTCAATCTGGAATAAATAGGTCATTGTGTGTATGTTCGTGTATACCCAAAAGAAAATTTATCATTAAAGTTGTGATTACAGTTTTTGAATGCCCAAAACAAAATTCCGTTGCCTTTATTTCGTGTACGTCTTTTAAAGTTTGGTACGAGTTTGTGTTATGCAAAATCAAATAACGTTTTTACGAGCGATTGCATAGTACTAAAATAAATTTAATCGATCCGTTTTTATGTAAGTTTTTACATAAAATCTTAACAAATTCCCTCTGTGGAAAGTTTATAGCAGTACATTTCCCATCCAATTGGAATGGCTCCACAACGTAACACTCACGACACTCAAATTCATCAAAATTAGTATCAAAATCCAAATGACCCGTATAGAAATACGTGGTATGCGCATTTTTCTGGAACCGTTAAGTTGCTGTTCGTTTTGAATTCAAAATTCAAATATTTTCGCTTTAAAATTCGTCAAAGTATTAAATTGAATTTGGCGGTCAGTTACAGTTAAAAGGATTTTTTTAAATCGGATTTTTCGAGTTTTAGAATGATGCGATTAATGATACGATTTGATTCCTTAAGAGTTCTGGGAAGAAGATCAGGCAAAATTTCGGAAAACTTTACGATATTGGTGAAACAGAAAGAAAATCCGGAAACTTACTGATCCTGTAGAAGACTGGAAGCGATACGAGCTAGCGCACTGGCTTTGTGGAAATTTGTTTGAAATTCTAAGTTCTATCTAATTCCAATAATTGGAAGATAATTAAGTAAATCGTCCTAAATGAAACTTTAGAACGACTTATAAGGATAATATCATCTGGATAAACGATTTTTTGGTACGTTTATGTCTGGTGTGGGGATCGATAATGTGGATGGTTGAAGAGGTGTGCCACTGAACGCGAATTCAAAATAATTTATATTTAACAAAGCAGAGTTGCAATCTCTCCGAACGTTAGGTTGACGTTATGTATGGCCTTGAGCAAATATTTTTGACGGATTTCACTGCGGTCTCTCACAATCCAGCAAAGTAAGGGTATCACGAGGGTGGAGTGACAAGTCTGGTAAAAATGAAACAAGGAATAATATTTTCGTCCAAAAAAAACTTATTTTTCAACCTAGTCGCCTTTTAGCTCGATACACTTAGTCCAACGTTTTTCCAATTTTTCGATCCCTTCCGAATAATACGATTTCTCCAACCCTTCAAAATAGGCGTTTGTTGCATCGATAATCTCCTCATTAAAGCCGAGTCTCTTTCCGGCCAGACTTTTCTATAAGTTCGGAAACAGGAAATAGTTGCGGGGGGGGCTAAGTCTGGAGAATATGGGGGATGTGGGAGCAATTCGATGCGTAATTCATTGATTTTGGCCATGGCAACTACACACGTGTGCACCCGTGCAATGTCTTGATGGAAGAGAACTTTATTCTTCGCCAAATGCGGTCGTTTTTCTTTCAAAACGTCGTTAAAACGGTCCAATAAGTTGCAGTAATATTCGTCGGATTATGCCGCGTGCATCCCAAAAAACTGTGGCCATGATCTTGTTGGCCGATAAAACCGATTTAGCCTTCTTCGGCACAGATTCGCCAGTAGAAATCCACTGTTTAGACAATTCTTTGGTCTCCGGTGTATAGTGATGGATTCATGTTTTATCCACAGTTATGAAACGACGCACAAACTCCTTTATATTTCGCTTGAACATCGTCAAACCTGCCTATGAGGTTGTCACACTTGAGCGTTTCTGGTCGATTGTAAGCAAACGCGGCACCCATCGCGCGGATAGCTTTTTCATATTCAAATATTCGTGTAATATTTTGGTTACACGTTCATCTGAGATGCCTACTATCTCAGCTATCTCGCACTTTCAATCTGCGGTCTTGCAATACCGTATCATGGATTTTGTCAACCATTTTTGGTGCGGTGACTTCACTTGGGCGTCCTGAACGTTCGGTCATCAGTTGTGATTGTATGACCACAACGAAAATCAGTAAGCTACTTGTGAATCATTGTGAAGAGTCCCCATAATATTTATCAAGCTTTGATTGGTTTGCGTAATGGTTTTTCCACGCAAAAAATAATGTTTAATTAACACACAATGGGTTGTCTGTTTTCAATGGCTGTCAAAACTGAACTAATAACAGATCCGTCTGAAAATTTTAATTTGGTCTAGTGACTGACACTCTGTTGCAATTTTACCAGACTTCTCACAACTCTCTCGTATTGGTGGAAATATAGTGTCGATACTATTTTGACTCATAAATTCTGCAACTATGAAATCGTTATTGATGTTTCTTATCAATACTGCCATGCAATGTAAGAGGATGAGATGCACACAAATATAATGAAACCATCAGTTAAATCGATTAACCTCCTCCCTTTCTCGCCGTTAAGTAAATTGGCCCCGCAAAATCAAAACCTCAATTTTGAAATGGTTATTATTCGGGTGATCCTGGCTGCTGGACAATATCCCATTGCCAGCCTTATATGATTTAAAGTAAGAGTTGGACCAGCGTGAAGTTGTGACAAATGAACATCTAATACGACTCTTGTTGAAAATATATATGTTTCTGGGGAAAAATTAAAGTATATTTACTGTCAAAGTCAAAGTCACAATCCGAATTTTGTAGACGGCCATCAATTAAAAAAATACCTTCTTCGTATAATAATAGAGCTAATGTTGAAAGTCGCGATCAAAAACGGAAAAACTACTGACAAGTAAGAAATCGAATGTCAAAAAATTCAAAATACCGCTGAAAACCGATTTGAAACGTTGCATATACACAAGGTGGTGCAAGAACTCAAATCAAGCGTGCTAACGAATGGAAAAACAATTCATGTAACAAATTTACTACGTGACAAAATACGCGACGTAAAAATTCAAACACATGAAGTCAACGACTACAGAGAAGGCATTATTACGAACAGAAACTATTATACATGCCGATTGAAGTCTTCAAAGGGTCTTTTGGCGTTATTAAAGGCATCAATGTTCATGTTGAAACAACCGAAATAAAGTCTGCGCTTGAAGCAACCACAACCAATAATCAAAGTTAAACTGGATCCTTCCGAAAGCATTTTCAAAAAGGGAGTTCATACATATATAAACTAAAGTACCTCGTATACAAACGCACAACTGTTGAAGAAGTAAAGAAAAGTTCCGGACCAATACAGTGTTTAAACTGCCAAGAATATGGTCACTCAATGACTTATTGCAAGTTGATTTCAGTGTGCGTTTCTACAGGGAACTACACCAAACCAAAACTACATTAGACGCGCAAAATAATACACCGCCCCATACACCAAATGACTCTCGTTCGACCAGAACCCCAACCAGCAAACCAACAGACGCAAGCGTTCCCCAAGATAAATCCTCCAACCACCAAAGAGTGGTTTCAACTATTCAAAGTTGGTGATTTTGACGTAAGAGACAAAGAACGTGAAGACGGACCAAGAAAATTTGAAGAATTAGAAGAATTGCTTGATTTGAACCCTTGACAGACCAAAAAATATTTGGCAGACGAGTTGAATATTACCCAACAATGTGTCTCGCAACGTATACACGCAATGGGATTGGTTAAGAAGCTGGGAAATTGGATGCCACACAAATTGAAAGAACGGGACATGAAAAGTCGAAAAACCATGTGCGAATTGTTGCTTCAACGACAACGAAGGAAGGGGTTTTTGCATCGGATCATCACTGGGGATGAAAAGTGGATCCATTATGACAATCCAAAGAGAAAACATGCGTGGCAAAGCCGGGTGAACCAGGCCCATCGACGCGAAAAGCAAATATCCATGGGTCGTTTATTATGAGCTGTTGAACGAGTGTGAAACCATTACGGGACAAGTTTATCGACGACAACTGATGGCTTTAAAGCAAGCTGTAACTGCAAAATGACCAAAATGGGACAAAAGGCACGATAAGATTATATTGCAACATGACAACGATAGGCCACATGTTGCTGTACCTGGCAGAAACTACTTGGGCAGGCAGAACTGGGAAATTCTACTCCACCCGCCGTATTCAGCAGACATTGCTCCGTCTGATAACCACTTGTTCCGGTCGATGCTTTCAGCCCTGGCACAGCAGCACTTCACTTCACATGAACACATCAAAAAAACGGGTCGATGACTAGATTGCCTCGAAACAGCCAGATTTCTTCCTTCGGGGAATCCGTTTATTGCCTGAATGATCACGAAGGTTAGAGGTTCGGAAGGAGCATACGTTGAGTAAAACATTCTTTCATTTTCTACACAAACTAATGTCTTTTATTTCACGAAAAATGGTCGGAAATACATTTTTACACCCAATATATACGAGTAATTGCAACATAAAGAAGTTTCTGGAATAAACCATTAAAATTTTTTTTTGCATGAATCAGAAATATCAACTGTTGTAAAAGTATTTACTTTGATACGTGAAATAAATAAAAAATGTCGGTATAAAATGAAACAGGATGTGCTGTTTGCTAAATAATACATAAAATTAATTATGTGTTACGGAAAATAATAGTTCGTAAGTATGATTGCAAGTAGCATAAATTAAATGGTTTGATACCAAATAATAATCATTCGCCTAATAAAGCAAGCTAGTAGCAATGAAAAATCTGGCACAATTAATTTTATAGTCACAATTTAATAATTCCACTCACAAAATATTAAAATATATAATTTGAAAATATTTGAAAAGTTTGCTACTCAAAAACTTGTGTGGACGCAATCTTGCAATTAACAAATTTTAAAGTATCTAATCATAATATATATAACAAAGTTTTCCATAACCCCCTCTACCAAACTAATTTTAAAGCACACTAATCTTGTGTAAGCAATTTACAGATAATTTTTGTTATGAAAAAACATAGGCAGGATCATTAATTCCATCACTAAGTAACATTCCGGTTCATTTTTTATGATTATCTGAAAACTAACAAGAAATTTTCATCTCATTTTCATAAATACAACAAAAATTGCTTATTATTATTATTATCATTGTTATATACTTTCGTGCCAGCACTATTCACGTAGAAGTAAAAAAACTTGAGATCAAAATAAAACGACAGCACAATACAAAATAAAACAAAACTTAAAGTGAAAAACTCATTCTCCATCATTACACTTTTTATTCACTCAACAGCATTTTCACAGCTAATCAAAATTCATCGTCTATATACTCGTATAAAACATCACAGGGTGGTGGATATTCAACGGGGGTCCTCGATTTGTACTATGCCCTCCACCGTTATACTGTTCTGGAAAGTGTCGCTCTTTTTTGTTACATTACGAAAAGCATATAGCACTAACAAAGAAGAAAAATTTCATTCATTTTCACAATGACTGTAATCACTTTTCTTTAATGAGTTCAGAATTTTTTATTTTTATTTTTTTGTTATGCTTTCGTTCCATTCTAATCTTGAATAATAATCATCATCATTTTGTGTGGTGCGGAAAGTACAAGGAATTACTGAAATGTCTTTTAAACAAAGTACCAACAAAAAAAAATTGATAATCCAGGGAAAACCACTATGGAAACGAAACACACAGCATAACAATGAAAAATATACTAATAGGTGTAATAATAATTTGACCTTTCATTTCCCCCAAAAACGATTTGCTTATGGGGGGCAAAAAATACGTAAATGTATTTTGTGTATACATAGTTAAGGAAGTACTAGGAATGAGATAATACACGATACAAAGATAAAGTGATGCCAAAAATGTGTGTACATTGAAAAGATTTGCAAATAGACCAGGAGTATGTTCGTAAAGTCTACATTGTTACAATGACAGTTGAAAAGTTAGTTTGCAATAGTTCGCAAATTATTTTTAACATTGTTACAAATATCATTCTCAACCCTACTCGAGACTGCCTTCTATAGATGTGAAAGTAGTAAATAAACATGTTGCAATCAACCGAAAAAATATTCTTCATATTCTATAACTTCAATAGCTAAACAAACATTTTTATGTAGACGATGAGTTTGGTAAAAACATTTTACGAACAATTGGGAAAAACCACTACGTATGAGCTTAAGTCATACGTCAAAATAACAATGACAGTTGTAACAATGTAGAGTTTGCGAACGTACTCCAGCAGCATTTAATAGACACAATCTTTCAGCCGACTAATAATGCGGTGTTGTCTACACCTCGATGATGTTTTGTAGTTGACACCATTTGTTGTTTTTACTTTCTTTTACATTGAAAATAAAGCAAAGTAATCATGAATTATTTTGAGCTCGAGATTTTTCCTTTCTATAGTCCAGACAGGTTGACCGATTGGAGTGAAGCTTAATAATTATTTTCGTTCAACTGGGAGATCCCAGTGATTTTTGGCTGAAATCAATCCACCTGAAGTGGCAGCTTCCATAAGAGCTTTTCAATTTTTGGAAATATTTTGAAAAATATATAGCAATTAGCAAAAAACGGGTTAAAAAAGTAAATTAAATTGCAAACAAACTAGTTCAGAACCTGTTTTAAATTTTATTTGAAATGACCAGTTTTGAAAAAAAAGGATACATTAAATTTTTAACAATGGTTGACCTTGTTGTTTTCCTGAAATTTAGCGGGCATCCTGATTTTTTTGATCATACAGTTTTATCAAAAGTTCGTTAATATTTTTTTTCGCTTTAGGAATCAACATATCTACTTGATGTACATTAAAAATATCTACGGGAACTTATCGATTTGACAAAAATTGGATTCTTGTTTTCTTTCACTGGCGCTACATCCCATAGCGGCAATTACCCGTCTCATTATTTTAAGGTTACATAATCATGATATATTCGTTATTAGCTCGCTTTTCTTTCATTTTACTCAATTTTACAAATACTTTACCGGAGAGAACTATTGAAAATTTATAAAAAGTGTAGCTACATAAATTAACAAAATTCAAACATGTACCGTAGCGTTGAAGCAGTGTTGAAATTTTATAGACGTAAAAACAAAACGAAAGGTTAAAAATAGGCATTTTACGAACAATTACACCATGCAAAAGTAACTTTACTCGAAAATGTGTATTTTCGTGGTCATTAACACATAATTCTACAGTTGTTTGCTTGCTAAAGCAGTGCGTAAAGCTTGCTTTCACGACTTATTTCTGATATGCGGCGTATCGATACGACCCTCGGGCAGTTTTCTATTAATTTTAGAATAGATTAAAATATCGAAAAGTGTACGCTGAATTGTGTGGGTTTCTGATGGTAAATAACACATTATTCTAGAGATATATTGAAATATATGAGAAAACTCCAGCGTTTTATACGAGCTTTCATGATTTATTTCTGATCTGAATTAAATCAAAAAAGCAAACCTGAAAAGTTTAAATTCTCATATTTTCCAAGACATCCCTAGAATTAGTTGTTAATGGCCATCAAACACCTATACGATTCAGCGTAGACTTTCCAATATTCTCAACTCATTTTAAATTGATATCAAACTCCCCAAGGGTCGTATCAATATACCGTATATCATAAATAAATCATGAAAACAAGCATACAATTCAAGAAAACTCGTTTTTGCAGACATCTATAGAATTATGTGTTAATAGCTATCAAACACCTACTTACACAGCGTACATTTTCCGATATTTTCAACTCTTGCAATTTTGACCGCATATCAAAAATAAATCACGAAAGCAAGCCTAAACCGCTAGAGTACTTATATTTTCTTTAGAATTATGTGTCATGGCTACCAAATACCCACACGATTCAGTGTACACGTTCTAAACTATTAAAAAATTTAAAGCAAACTCCCTGAGGATCGCATCGATATGCTGCATTTGAGAAATAGACCATTAAAAAAAAATTACCAGCTATGTAAATATGAAACCTGAATTTACCAATAAATGGCGCCATCTGTCAATGTACCTTTCGACAAACCACAGCATGCTCTTGGTAAATGGCAGTGCTATGAGTTAATAAATTCAAAAGTAGTGATTTTGACGTGAGAAACGAAAAATGTGGAAGAGAAAGTATAACTAACAATGGGCAATACTTTGAATAAAATACTCTTAATCATTATCATACGATGAACTGAACTTTATACTAAAAATTTCCGGTTTCATATTTACACACCTGTAGGTCGATTCTGGGTTTCCTATAGGAAAAGGAAACAGGAAAAACATTTACATAGCTTTTTTGTCAAAAATATCAATTTTTGGCCTACTGAGACATCATTATGATCATTTTGATCTAAATTTTTATAACTTAGGAAGTATTTTTTCCGTATCGAAATGGGATAGGAATAATATTCCCAATTTAATTTGATTTATGAAAAAATGTACACCAACTGCTTACCATAGTATGCCAGAAAAAAATTTTTACGACAAAAATACTACGAAAAATCTTTCCTAATTCCTTTTTCTTATAGGAAAGCCAGAATCGACCTACTGGTATAGTAAAGTAGGGTGATATGGAATTGCGGGTGAAATTGCATTGTGTAATTTCTCTCACTTCTCTTTCAATAAATCATCAGCTGAAGTTTTTATTTTGTTAGTTGCGAAATAAATTTCAAACGACACAGTTCTGTGCCTGTTGTGACTAATACTTTTTTAGTAATTTTACAAAATAAAAAAAAATAATTTTTATTTGTAATTTTTTTTTATGTGTGGTTTTATGGCATGTGTAATTCGGTAAGTAAACGTCACAGAAATATGAATTCTGTTTCGAAATCAACAGAAAAGATCGCTTTTTGATTATTGCTGCGACCGACTTATAAGTTATGTCTACGTTCGTGTGTGTTATTCTTATTCAACCGTGTTAATATCATATGGGTGAAATGACATTTTCGACTTGGATGAGCTATAGTACACTGTGCCATTTACTCTATAATAAAATGAATTTTTTTATTTATATGATTAAGTCTGTTTATTTTGTGCAGGAATGCTTACAGTATATAAAAGAAAAGGTTCAGCTAGATCCAGGTGGACAGAATCACAATTGTCAAATGCAATCGAAAGCATAAACAACAAAATTTCTATAATTAATGAAGCGGCCAAACAATATAAAATTCCAGGCACTACGTTACGAAGACATTTAAAACTAAAAACCATAACCAAACCCACTCTTGGATCTCCTTCTTGTTTGGGCACAGAATATAAGTCAAAAATAGGATCATATATTAAAAAGTTGCAGGCCCAAGTATTTTGTATGGCTTTTCACTTAGCTGAAAAATGTAAAATTAAACCCAATTTCAATTTACGAACGAAAAAAACCGGGACAGGTTGGTTTACTCTTTTCATGAAACGTCACCAAAATTTATCTGTAAGAAAATCGGCGGGACTATCAAAACCACGTGCTGGGGAACCACGCTATTGGGGAACCTTTTAGAAGAAAATGGACTAATGGATAAACCTGGGCATATCTATAATGTTGGTGAAACCGGTTGTCAATTAAATAACAAACCTGGATATGTGATTGCTGAAAAAGCGTCAAAAAACATAACTAGCATAACATCGGCTGAGAAAGGAGAAACAATTACCGTGATAGCTTAGCTAAATTTCCTTCCACCAGCATGCGTTTCAAGAGGAAAAATGAAAAACTTGAATTTTAAAATAAGATGCTCCCCGGATCGGTTGTTTATATGAGTGTAAAATCAGCGATATATTTTTAATTTGGTTGAAAGATCATTTTTGTGTTATAAAACCGAACGGCAAGCTGTTTTTAATATTAGACGGCCATTCATCCTACTGTAATAACATTGAAATGCTTAAAAATGCAGCCAAAAATGATGTGATCCTTTTGTGTTTACCCCCGCACACTACTCAATTTTTGCAACCCTTGGATGGATCATTTTTAAGTCCTTCAAATTACATTTTTATGACGCATGCAATTTATTCATTAGAGCCAATCCTACGCGAAAAACAAATCGCCTTCAATTTGGGAATTTATTATTCTAAGCTTGGAGCAAAGCAGCTAATACAAATAACAACATTTTCAGTGATAATCAGACTATACTGGTCTCGTTAGGGTAACAAATAATTCGAAACCAATAATGAAAATCTTGGGTTCAACTACCCCGCCACAACAGATGTTGGCAAGCTCAAATATTACTCCGCAACGCAGTCTTAGAACACCAGGCACGTTGTTAGATATAATTTCGCTAGTGCTTGTAACATCAACTGTTTCCGAAAATGTGAGGTGCGTAGGGAACGTGCGCGAGTTTTCACTTCTATCGAAAATTTGGCTAGAGTAAAAAAAAAATTAAAAAGGAGTCTAAAGTTAAAAGAGAAAATTAACAACAGACCCAAATTGGTCATCTTCAGAGGAATATCAAGGACCGCTTGAATTAAATGATTATTCCAGCGTCGATGAAGATTTCGGCTTAAATAATTGTGTGGGTTGTGGTGAAAATTATTTTGAAACAAAGAAAACAGACGAATGGATTCAATGCGTAACATGTGAAAGGTGGTCGCATGACTGTTGTACAGCATTTATTAACACATGTTTCACTCTGCACCTAGTGCCATATCACCCCACAGTTAGGGTGATATTGTAATTTCGAGCTATAATTAATTTTTTATTTTTTAAGGTGTTTAAATGAATTTTATATAATTCATATTTTTTAATGAATAAATGTAAAGTACATTTGTTTTTGTTTCAATATAAAATCTCATGTGTTTTTGTACTTATAGCAAATTTACAAAAAACATGCCATATCTCCCTACTTTAGTATATGTGTTAATGGCGATTAAACACCCACACGGTTCAATGTACACTTTCCGATATTCTCAATTTATCTAAAATTGATAGCAAATTCCTCGAGGGTCGTTGAAATACTAATATTTTCCTAGGCATCTCTAGAATTATGGCTTTCCACGTTTTCGATCTTAAACTTTTTTTTATGTTGAACTAGATAAATTAGCCAAGTGTTGCACGGGAGGAATTAGAATAATTTTGAACTTGAAGATATTTTGCAGACAGTTTCTAGATGTCGCTGAAATCGTATATTACTAGAGTTCATCAGCCGCTGAATTCACTAAGTATCGCCTTTTTACAAATTATAATGGACTGTGATTTACTATCATTAAGAGAGGGTCGGCTAGATAATGACCAATTATAAGTTCTTACCAAACCATCATTCATAAGAGAAATAGTAGAGTTAATGGAATCTTTATCTAAGCGACTACTCCTTATATTAGCACCTTAAGATAAGAGTAAGACAGGTTATTACTCTTTTATACTCATGCTTTTATAAACATTGAATAAAGCTGTGGGAGTATCGTGAAACTTTCTAAAACTCGATTGAAAAAGTCTAAGCAAATCAAAACTATCGAATTTGGGTTTTTACTACCAATTCAAGCAACTTGGACAGGGATCTTAAAATGTTGATAAGGCGGAAATAGTAAAACCCAGAACGATTGCTAATTTTAGGAATATGAATAATTTTACTTAGCTTTCACTGAGCGGAATATGAACAGGTAGTTAAAATAAAATTGGAAATATGTAAATATGTAAGAAATACCTTGAGACAAATAGGGATAATTCGTTTAACTAATTTTAAACTAACCACATCTACTAGAGACTAGTGGATTGCGAATAAACTTATGCGATATAACTTAACTGTTAAACGGATGGACCAAGAGTTAATTAGGTACTGGTTAAAATCATAAGCTTTGAAATCTATAGAAAAGCCTTTGCAACTACCAAGGTCCAAGTTGCGTACGTTACACAAAAATGCCGTAGAGGAAAGTGAGCGATTTAACTTATCCTTGAACAAATTTTGCTTGACGATACGAATTAAACCTACCACCTGGGGGCAATCCCAACGAATACAGCACAAATTGATGAAAGGTGAGATTAATAAATTTTCAAAAAATTTCTAATCAGCAGAAGTGAATAAAAACCACCATTTGCGGTTGAGTAAGAGTAAGTAGGCGCATCAGTGTCATAAACCGAAAGATTAATGCTATTTATGATATTTAATAGCTACGAGACAAAAAGGTCTATAGAGAAGCATCAAAATTGAAATCTCCAGAGAAGAAAACCTCATTATATCGGCATCGAAGAAAAGCTCTTGCTGGGCATCAATAATGGCACACTTCACCAACAATACTTAAATGCAGAAATATTTTATTTAAATTATAGCATTTTCGGAAACGAAACAAATAAAAAAGTCACATAATAACAGCATTAGAAACTATCGTAGAGGAACGACTCATCCATTAATAAAAAATTCACATCATAATCCATTACAAAAGCCTCAAAATTTATATTTTTTAAATTTAATGCAAATAATTAAACCTGCTCGTTTTCGGAAAAATAACAAATAGGCGCATCAGTAATGCTGTAAGCACATGAGCAGATTTTGTGCCGGTAGCACCGCCGTCAGAATTTCAAGTGAACTACTTGGGCGTTTTTTGACAAGCAGAATTTTTTTTATTGTTCTAGAATATTTTCCTCCGTTTTCATGTATTACTCAATCGTAATCGCATGAATATAGTTGCGATTGTTATATTTGTGTTCTTCTAAGTAGCGCAGTCTACTGCGAAGCAGAAAAATTAGAAATAGAGACATGAGTCAGAATTCTGCCCGCAAAGCAGAATACATGTACTTCACACCATATAAACGTGTGTATTCTAATTTTTCTGCTTTCAGCATTCTGCCCATGAATTTCCTGCATAAGGCTTACCCGGATCCAAAATCCAAATTTTAAGAGATTCTGCACATCCCAGACGGCTTGATTGATTGAAATGAAACTTCATACTTATTCTTTCTACAAATTGTTAGATCCCAGTGATTTTTGGTCGAAATCGGTCCGTCGGGAGTAACAGGTTCCATACGAGCTATTGCGTTTAAACGCAGCTCCCCTAGAACCTTTTAGTTTTTCGCAAATACATAATTTAAAAAGTCTATAGCATTTACGAAATACGATTAAAACAAACAAATTTTAAATTAAGTTTCGTACAAGATTTTAACGTAAATGACGAATTTGACCAAAACAACTATATTTCATCAAAATTCGGCATCTCTGCAGTCTAGGTAGACTGACTATTCGGAATCAAACTTCATACTAAAGCTTTTTCCGAAAGTGGTAGCTTCCGCAGGAGCTTCTTCAATTTCTGCTGTGAAGATTAAATTTTAAACAAGGGTTGATCTTCTTGGTTTTCTGAAACGTAAGCAGGAATAATGAGTTTTTACTAGACAAGATAGTTTTTATCAATATTCCGGTAGGTTCAACATTTATATTTTGAAATTAGATGTGAAATATTCGAGATCTATGTACATTTGTCGGAAAAGAATGTCGGGTGTTGGCCACATCGTATTCACCGCTCCATTTTTTAAATTTACTTTCCAACCTCAAGATTGGGCCGGAACTTTTCTGGGAACTCAGCTGGGCTATATACGCGCCGTATTTGAATTCAGTTAAGATATAAATTTAAAACTTCGATCAAAATCACGTGCAAACGTTATTTCTAGTATTTTTTCGAGATTTTGATTTCCTGGTTTGGTCACTTGAGATTTCAAAGTTGAGATGCCGACGGATAATCCAGGGCTAATTAACTTTTTCTTTTATTACTTTCATAGTTTACTTTTCATTATACTTGTAAAGTTAAAGTGTGTAGAGCAATTATACGGCTAAACTCACGTTATGTACCGCCTCTGTATCAAACTTTAGCAAGTGCTCATACCCCTTGGACTGACATCTGGTACTCTCTCTCTCTCAGGTATGTAGAGCGATCATTTTTGCTCATACAAAAAAAACAACGTCATATAGTTAGAAGTGTCACTTAATAAACGTTTACGAATTATGTCGTTTCACAGTAAAGTAACAGGTGAATTAATTATTGTGCACTCATATAAAATATTTAACTCACCTGCTACGAATATATTATGTTAATTTTTTTCATGTTATCTTTCTCTAAAACATATCGATTTATTATCAACTAAGAACAAATAAATTATATTTATTAATAATCGATAAATTTAGAAATTGGATCCCACGTTATTATGAGCTACCTGTCTATTTGTCATACCTTTCCATCACTCAATATTGTCAATTTTTGTTATATCACTGATGTTTCCAGTACGAAAGAAAAAGGAAAATACCCAAATTTGTTACAAAATAAAGATATTAAGCAACAAAGCTTTAAAGCTAACAATAAATCACTAAGCCTAATCGTATATACCTTTACCGTATCCGTTCTAAAGAAAAAATCAATACTCGATACAAGTAATAAGTTCGAAAATTTATCAACATTGAACTTCAAATGATGGTTTTCTTTTACTGTTAACAAATAAAAGATGAACGAGAAAGAATATTAAACTTGGAAAATACAATTTGAAATAAATAAACTTTTTGTTTTTCACCTTGTTTTTCTATAATTTATCCTTGATATCATAGAAATATAGTTCTCGCGGCTCATTTGAAAAAATGTCATTTAAAATTTTTACTGTCCATAATTTTGATAAACAATATTTTTCTTAATTATAATAAACAATTAGATGTCCTCCTCGACATTCAATAAATTTCATAAAATAATAATTCATACTTCATTTCTCTCTATTAACAAAACTGATCTAATTACAATTGTAAAGAAAATATGAAAGGAACAATAATCTTAAGAAATTGGGGAATCAAAAATTTGAAAATTAATTCTGCTCTACGTTTCTGCCACAAAAATATTAATAAAACGACCGGAGAACTACCATATACAGACTAAATGGAACAGCATTACTGGTCTGTCATCCTCATAGTAAATTAAAATGTATTGAATTCACTAAAAACAGAGCTACAAGAAGCATCTGATAATGACCACTTGATAAACTCTCATTTTTGGAAGTACAGATCAGGGTAGGAACTAAGCGAAATTTTTATCGATTAAAAAATCAACTAAATATCCATAAAATGCCAAATAAGATTGTAGCAGGCCTTTGATTTTACTGGGTGGTCAAAAAACAAAACTATGTAAAAAATATTTCTTGATCGAAATGGTTCACTTTAAAACAAAATAAGTCTAGCAGCCTTTGCTTTCTCCATTTTCTCCTCAAAAATTATTTTTATATGTTGATATATTTTTATGGATAAATTGTGTGCTAAGTTCCTGTCCAGATTGGATTACTAAACGAATAAATCAATCGGATGAAGAAAATGAACGTGATTACAAGGTCGCTTTTCTGGGAAATGGAAAATGGATCTGCGCAGTACATTCTTCATTTAATCCAAAACAGCTTAAGGTATGTAGTCTCAAAACTAATACATTGTGAAGTATTTTAATACGAGCGGGAATCAATACAAGCTTGTGGCCTCTGTGATTGAGTTACTTATTGCCAAAATATTAAATTAATTTTTACCTTTTTTGATCAAAAAATGAATAAAGTCGGTGATGGTTCTACCAATAATCTGTGGTAATAATTTACCGATGATGATGATATTATAAGGGGACGTACAGGCCAACCATAATGGCAATCCTAGGTATGTATAGCACATTCCTGGAGTAAGCGTAGTCCAATAACAAAAGCACATTTGAAAAACGAATTGTACTAATCAACGTTAACTGTTAACAAAATGGTTTTGTTTCATAAAACAATTGAATGTAAATTAGTCATTAACCATATGGGTAGGATATGGTATGCGTTTTGTACGAGACTAATGGAGCTCGGACGATTGCTCAACGGATACATCGAGATCAATACCCTACTCGAAGATTTCCATCAGTTAACACTTTTGTAAATGTAGACCGGAATTTGCAGGAAAACGGCTCTTTTCAAATAATCGGAGACACCTAACAGGACGAAAGAGTGCTGCGTGAAGTTTATAATAATTCCACGATTAGCGTTCGGAAATTTGCAGCAAAACCTGAATTTCAAAACCTATAGTGCACAGGCAAATTAAGAATGAAAATCTCCATCCTTTTTGTTATTAAACGGTACAAGACATTTTGGAAAATGATAATATGTGTGAATGGGTAATTGGGCAGCAAATCCAAGACTTTTGGTTCTCGAGGAAGGAAATTTTTTCTGACGAAGCTGCTTTTAGTCGGGATGGATATATAAATTTAGGCAACTCACATATCTGGTCATCAAGCAATCCTCATTAACAATTGTAAACCATTATCAACATAAATTCACAGTAATCGTATGGTATGTGCTATTTCAGGAGAAGAATTAGACATAGATCGTCCAAAATATTTAAATATTTAAAAAACATTTTGAGGCGAACCAGTTTGGAGAAGTTCGGCTCCTATAAAAAAAAGTGTCGATCATATTTTAAAAATTTACGACCACCTTAAGGATACTCCAAAATACTACGAAATGCTAAGTGTAATAAGAAATAAAGTTACTGGTGAAGCGGACACTTATTGGATTCAAACAACACATATCCAGTTCGGTTAATAACGTGGTTATGTCAAGCTTAATCAAGAGCCAAAAAGAAAGCTAGAAAAATTAATAGGCAAATGATCTCAATTCTTTGCTGATCCTGAAGGGAAATTAACTTTCACAACTTGCCGTTGTACGGAAGACCCGTACTATAAACGCAGAGCCGGTCGATTCCCAACCATACACTTATCCCATATCCATATATGCTTGAAGGATGAGGTTGAGAAACGGCCAAATCTCTTTATAACTGCCCGGTATGGATTGTACTGAAAAAAGAAGACGATTTGTGGATAAAAAGCATCAATCGGTTGATAAGTGGAAAGTGATGAAAAGTGAGTTTACCAAATCCATTAAAGGATTCTGATATAGAAGACAGACTTTTCAGTAAATCACAGAAAATATGAATTTACACGCCTTCCATTCGGTCTCCAAAGAGATAATCTTTAAATTTGAGGATGGATCTGATATAATTCCTCGGTTTGGTCATCTCGTCGAAAAACGGGATAAACTCAAACCTGAAGAAAACAAAATCCATCGCGCAAATTTTCCTATACCCTACAACGTTAAGGAACTTAGATCCTTTTGCGCATGGCAGAATATTACCGTAAGTTCATTCGCGACTACACAAAATTCGCGAAGCCCCTGACCTCGCGTTTAAAAAGGGAAGATGGACACGTGTTTAGCGCTCAAGAAGCAAATAGGTGAAGTTCACCGATGTAAAATAACACTGCCTCAAGAAAATCAAAACTCACTGATTTCAAACGATCGACTGGTATCGTTTCCAAATTTTCAGGAGGAATTCGAACTTACTACTGATGCTTATCACATCGCACTTGGTGCAGTGCTCTTAGGAAGGAAGTTCAATACATTTTCGCTCTGGAAGCTCAGATAAAACTGAAGAAAACTATGCAGCTAATTTGAGCGTTCTCTAAGACACTTACTTTACAGATCGAAGAAGGTTCGGATCTTTACCGACCATCAACCACTTTCATATGCCCCTAGCAACGGTAATAATAACTGCAAAATGAAACGCTTTAAAGCGATATTAGAGGAGTATAATTATTAGCTGGAGTACCAACCAGGCAAAACAAATTTGTTGCAGATACAAATTCCTTCGAGTATAAATGCAATGTCAACAACACAATGTAGTGACGAAAGTTCGACACAAGATATAGTTTCCACAATGGAAAGCCCGGTTAATTTATTAAGAAACGAATTTCTACTTAACATAGGCGAGGAAACTGCCTACAAAATATTTATTCAATTTTCAAACTGCACTAGGTACATTATCACTCAACCATGGTTTACCAGTTCAGATATAATTAATCTCTTCAACGGAAAACATAATGGGAAAAGTTCAAGAAGTATATCCAATGCACTTCAGAGGTTATAAAATTCGATTCACACAAAAAATGGTAGAAGACATTACGGAAGAGACCCAACAAGGGGAGACAATATTGTCCGTCCGTCGACGTGCGCATTGAAATGCTCCGACAATAGCCGACAAATCACCCAAACAAACCGATTCTTCTTCTTACACCTATCCAAAACTATCTCGAATATATTCTTCATACGGACATATACTTAACTGAAAATAAATTGGTACTATCGGCATTCGGCAAGCTTAGTAAGCTCGTCTTCTGCAAACCAATAAAGTCTAAGACATCGGAGGATATCAAACAACCTCTAAGAGATAATATTTTCTTCTTCAGCGTACCAGAATAGTAGTAATAGACAACGGAAGATCTTTTAATTCGAGTTCAATAACATCTGTGATGGAAGACCTATCTTCAAACTCACCTATCCACCTGCAAGCATTGGAAATTACGCTATTAGACTCATTAATATTTACAATTTGATTTTCCACAGGGCACTATTTTGAATTAAACACAGACAAACTAAACATGCACACCTCGAAGATGTACCTGCACCATATTTTATTTACACTTTGTGACGACAAAAACCAGCAATTCCGCAATTAGTCAATTTTTATCTTCATTTTTGATTTTTTTCTATTTTTTCCCGTCGCCGAGTTGTCCTTCTCCGAGTTATCCTTCGCCGAGTTGTCCGTCGCCGAGTTGTCCGTTGCCGAGTTGGTCGTCGCCGAGTTGACCTTCGTCGAGTTTGTCATCGCCGAGTTGGTTTTGCCGAGTTGTCGTGTACCAGGAACGAAACTATTCTATTCCATCCAAGTTTTTTCATTCTATACCTCTAAAAGACGATTATAATTATTAACACAACAACAAAATTTCCCATCCCAGTTTTTTCTTCGTTTAATTGTTTATTTGTTGTACATGTAAATGTAACCAATAGTTACAGCTCCTCAGTGTCAGCCGTATGACAAGTGATTGCTGACCAAGCGGCCGGTACCAGCCGTATGTTCAAATTTGAGTAAAATGCCAAGTTCCAAAACCTCAGGTTAAGTTACATAAACATTTATATCTCTTAAGAATTTTCTAGGCCGAAAATGGTTCTTTATGTTTTGAGTTGGTAAAGATAATCGCAAACTATAGTGAGCTCCACAGTGCCAGTCGTATGTTAGGATTGGCACAATCTTCCAGCTTCGATATGGCCCCATATTAATTCATATGAAAATCGTCTATAACTTCCAAACCTCTACTGGGCTGGAAGCGGAAGAAGTTTTGAGATGGTACGTAATTACGTGATTGCTGACCAAGTGGGCAGCACCAACTGTATGTACAAATTTGAGTAAATTCGGAACATCCAAAATCTCAGGTTAAGTTAAATAAAAGTTTATTTCTCTTAAGAACTTTCTAGGCCGGAAATGATTCTTTATGTTTTGAGTTGGTAATGAGAAGGGCAAACTATTGAACACCCCAGTGCCAGCCATATGTTAGGATTGGCACAATCCTCCAGCTTCGATATGGCCTCATATAAATTCATATGAAAATCGTATATAACTTCCAAACCCTTACTGGGCCGGAAATATCGATTGATGTTTTGAGATGGTACGTAATTAAGTGATTACTGGCCAAGTGGCCAGCACTAGCCGTATGTTCAAATTTGAGTAAATGGCTAAGTTCCAAAATCTCAGGTTAAGTTAAATACAAAAT
Source organism: Nephrotoma guestfalica (assembly GCA_963691935.1). NCBI lineage: Eukaryota > Metazoa > Arthropoda > Insecta > Diptera > Tipulidae > Nephrotoma > Nephrotoma guestfalica. The sequence goes on from OY829915.1 coordinate 249,082,565, forward strand.
TTGCTTCTCTTAAGGACTTTTTTGGTCTTAAACAAATTTTTATTTAACTTAACCTAAGATTTAACTTAACCTGGATATTGGCCATTTACTCAAATTTGGGCATATGACTGGTGCTGGCCACTTGGTCAGCAATCACCTAATTACGAACCATCTCAAAACTTCAATCGCTATTTTCGGCCCAGTAAGGATTTGGAAGTTATTGACGATTTTCATATAAATTTGTATGGGGCCATATCGAAGCTGGAAGATTGTGCTAATCGTAACATACGGCTGGCACCTTGAAGCTCACCATAGTTTGCGATTATCTTTACCAACTGAAAACATAAAGAATAATTTCCGGCCTAGAAAGTTCTTAAGAGATATAAATTTTTATGTAACTTAACCTGAGATTTTGGATGTTGACCATTTACTCAAATTTGAACATACGGCTGGTACCGGCCACTTGGTCAGCAATCACTTAAGTACGTGCTATCTCAGAACATTAATCGCTATTTCCGGCCCAGTAAGGGTTTGGAAGTTATATACGATTTTCATATGAATTTATATGGGACCATATCGAAGCTGGTAGATTGTGCCAACCCTAACATACGGCTGACAATGGGGAGCTATAAGTTACTCTTAATATTTTAAAACAATAATATAGCGCATTATTATTTCGAGCTTAAAAGTTACAGAGTTACTATTGCCAAAACAGATTAGATTATTTCCAGGTATTTGTTTTACATGAACAATAAATAAACGAAAAAAACTGGGATGGAATATAATAGAAATCCTGGGATGAAAAATGAGATAACTTCATATGCTTACTCACGCCAGCACAACGTTTGCAAATTGGTCAAATTTCCTTTGAAAATAATGGTTCATTTCGTGAAACTCAATACAAAATTATCTTCCGCGATAAAGCACATTTTTGGATGAATGGCTATTCAATAAGTATAATTGTTGCATTTGGAGTGAGCATAATCCACGAGCCATTGTTCAAAAATCCTTACATCCACAAAAAGTTTCTGTTTGGTGTGCTTTATGGGCCGAAGAAATTATCGGACCGTATGTGTTCAATAATGATGCTGGTCAAAACATTACAATCAACGGAGACCGGTATAGTGACGTGATCACTAATTGTACTAATTGTCCACCACGTTCAATTGATTTAACACCACTGGACTATTTTATTTTGGGGTATGTGAAGTCACAAAGGTCAGAGACTTTTGTATACTTGGAAGCCAACAGATTCATTTAAATTAAAAGTTCTAAACCTCGTAATGAAACACTCTTAGGTTCTCCCAAATATGTCGACAAGCAATTACAAAAAACATTTGGTTTTTAAATCATGTCATTGACATTTTGTTTTGGTGCAAATATATCCATTGATATTTTCATGAAAATCCTAATGTATCTATTAATAAGATTCAATGACATCTCAAATAAACCGCACACAAAAATATCTCACCCACAGTGATTTTAAAAAATTCTTGTATGAAGTGTTGATATCAATTTTAAATCTATATAGAGAGACCACACAACCAACCGAAAAAATAACAAAAAATTTGAAAACTTTTATTTAAAAAAAAAACTGTTTAGAGTGGTTTTATTCTATCAGGAATTTTACACTTGACCTGAATGTGTAAGTGCATTAGTGTACGAGTATAGTGACTTGTACCAAGTACGAAACTATGAATAGAATGCTGTAATTTAACCACTATGTACATTTTATGTATGTATAATATACAAATGAACATGTATTTAACATTGATAAATATCTGAATCCTTAAAATAAAATTTAATATCATTCAAAGCTTTTCTTCGTTTATTTTTTAAATTGAACGGAGAGCTTTTATTGTGCACAAACAGACAATTTTATTTGTCTGGGTCTTCAGGAGCACAAACTTAAAAAAATGTAATAAAGTTGTTATATTACAGTTTAAAATATTGTTGGAATTTTTTTTTTATTTCCATTGAAGCTTTATATACTTTATTTTGTTGTTGTTGGCTGTGTGCTTTAATTTAGTGTTGGAAAATGCCATATATGTGGAATTGTGTGGACACACAGTTATAAATATAAATAGACTCGTATATATTCACAAAGCACAAAATATAAAATTTTAGTTTTATTTGTTTGGGTATATGTGTGTGTGTGTGTGTATGTGTGTGCGGTTAGAGGAAAGGTCGAATTTGTGATATCATGTAAAAATAACAGAATGGTAGGAAGATATATGAGAATGTATACACACACACAAACAATGTTATCATAAAAATAAAAATAAATTAAAATTTTTGTGTGGTTTGAGAATTGGACTTCCATATAGGGGTGATGACTTAGAAGTGGTATGAAGTTGGCTGTAAAATTTATTTTTGTACAAATTATTAATGAAGTTGTGCTAGATAATTTCCTTATTTATATTGCTGTCGTAAATTTTTTTATATTCATTGCTGGAAATTTTTTCAACCGAATTGGATTTTTTTTTTGTTTAATATTTTTGTGAGAATGGGAACGGAATATTGGTTGGATCGTTGGTGTGCAATTAATATATGATGAACATTTTAAGATTAAAGTACAATTTATACCGGTGTTCAAAGAACGTTTTTTTTATTAACCACACATATTATTGCAAACTGCATAATGCTTCAAACCTCCAAATTGAAAATGTAAGCGCATACGTTTTATTCGTGCCAAGAAACATATCGTCTCAAAAAATAAAGAAAACAGTTTTAACACACAAATCACGATTTCATTTTACCATCATCTGCATCAATACCTAATATCCAGTAAGGAAGAGCAACAAACGTTATGTACATTGTAATAACCAACAAACAAAAATATAAATGAAACCAAAAAATATACTAGTGATTGAAAATTTTCCCCAGATACGAAGAAATTCGTATGCTTATTTCACAAAATCATGTGAAAATTGTAAAATTATGGAAAATTTATTGGCTTTTGTGAATCGAAATCAGTCGAAAACCCCAGCTTTCTAATAAATCATAAAAAAACTGTTTGTATTTTGTACATTCGTACATATCTTCGAAAAACAATTTTTATGCTTAATCAAAAGCACAATAACTATCAATGTGGCATTCTTCGCGTGCCAAACCAACAACACTAAAGTTTTTGGAAAACATAGCAAATATTCATATCACATTTCAAAGCAAATACATACAAAAAAAGAAAATTGGTATTTTCCATCTTCCAAATATTCGATTAGGTTGTGTACGTATATTCATACATCGATGGATAACATTAAGATGACAATAAGCAAAAAAGCTAGCACATTATGTATCCCGGCAAAAGACGACAAAATATGACAAGGAAATTATATTAAAACTATTGAATAAACAGAATATGATTTTCATGTTTCAATGGAAAATTGAATATTAAAGAATATGTTAATGGTTGATTGGTTCAACGTAGATCAAAAGAAAATTGGATTTTTTGTGCTTATTATTTGCAAATGAATTTTGAATATTGGAAAATTTTGTAAACAAGCAGAGATCGTTAATCGATTGATTTCCTCGAATTCCTTTCAAACTATTATTTATTTTGTATTCGATATGGCATAATACTATACATTTACAACTTCACATTGGGACTAAACAATTTCAAATTGGGACTAAATATTTTATTCAACAAGTGTTATAACAGTTTTAGATTTGAGCAGGCTTTTGAAAAATAAAAGACAGCATTTTTTATTAATATACAGGGTGTTCCAGAATGAATGGTAAGCATGAAACACCTAATAGTAGAGCTATTGGGCGCTCAAAATAAAATACGAAAAAAAAATATATCCCAAGTAGTACCTAAGATATATCATTTTTTTAAAAAAAAAGTCCATTTTTTTCACATTACATTACGTTTCCGATCACAACGGCTACAAATAAATTAAATCCAACGGTTTGTGTAGTAAAGGGTGGTTAAATTTTAAGGGCCGATGTTGATTTTGAATAAAACACAAATTATTTAGGAAATTATTGTCAATTCTTTTTATTATGATAATATGGTATGGTTCAATTAAGTATGAAACAAAATATCGGCCAAATGGCCGTCGCGACCTCGGCGGCACACCTCCACCCGATGATCTAAATTTTCGATGACGCTTAGGCATAGTTGAGGTTCTATGCCGTTAATGTGCCGAATTATCTCATCCTTTAGCTCTTGAATTGTTGCTGGCTTATCGACGTACACCTTTTCTTTCAAATAACCCCAAAGAAAGAAGTCCAACGGTGTCAAATCACATGATCTTGGCGGCCAATTGACTGGCACTGGTGGTACTAGCACTGGAAGAGTCGCTAATATTTACACTGAAGCAACGGTACTTGAGGAAATTGAGCGAGATCCGTCTACTTCTACAAGAGCAATATCACGACGTACTGGAATCGCAAAATCGAACGATCACCGTGTAAGTTCCACCCCTACCATATTAGTCGTGGGCAAACTCCGCAAATGGATGCTTTAAGATGCACAATCTTCACAGCTGGCAACTTTCGAATCCTCATTGAAAGAGGTGTCCGAGGAGGTGAGAGAATCCCATTGGCTCCAGAATGATTGGTGTCCTGCGCACTATGCAGTAAACGTTATCCAGATAGATGTATTGACCGTCTGGGGCCCAATTTGTCGTCTCCACTTTCCTCGGACCTAAATCCGCTGGATTTTTTTTCCTGGGCTTCTTAAAAGAAGAGGTCTACTCTAAACTGATCAGCAGTTTAGAAGAGTTACGTAGCCGTGTCCAGGAAGCCGCTTCAAAAATTACTCTACGGCGTTATGAGAGACTTCTCAAAAGATCTTTTATTCGGAGATGTCGGGCGTGTATCAGAGTCGGTGGCACACAGTTTGAGCATTTACTGTAAATGTACATTGGTTAAATAAAGTATTATCAATGTGTAACGTTGTTTTTTATGAAGCACTTATCATCAGACACAGTTTAAGACAAGAAATAATCCAATTTTTAAAATTTTGTTATTTAATCGAATTTATTCCTTCTGCATACTAATAGCAATAACCTCGTATCTACATTAGATAAAAGGATGTATTATACCATTTTAGAATCTGCATTAAATACGCATGTTTTTAAAATAGTTGGCCACTTAGGTTCTCATACATTTTTTATTTCACCAAAGACGTTCAAACTTTTATAAAAAAAAATATTTACCACATTTCATACTGAAAATTGAAGTTCAGATTTTTTTTTCAAAAAAAGTGCAACAGCTACTCATACTATTTACTGCATATCTATTAGTATAGTCCATTAAAAATATTATAACACGAAAAATCGATGGATTTCATTTATTTTTAGCCGTGGTGATCGGAAACGTAAAGTAATGTGAAAAAATGGACTTTTTTTTTTAAAAAATGATATATCTTAGGTGCTTCAGGCTTATCCATTCATTTTGGGACACCCTGTATATAGAACTTCAATCGTAATGGTGATTGATAATGCACCATGTCATGCTGCCATTGAGGAAGTATTCCTCCCAATTAACTACTAAGACTCGCACCATATAGTCCAATGTTAAATCCAATTGAATATGTTTGGTCAAACTTAAAATCTGGAGTCAAAAGCGACTTAACTATCCATTTACCGCCAATCCTAGCTGATGAAGGTAGATCAAATTTAACACAAACAGAGTTCCGTCTACTACGGCTAGAACATATAATTCGCGAAAACATAACTACGAAGATTACTGTTCCTAATTGTAACCGGCACGTCGCTCATATTCAAAAGTTGAAATTAGGGAGGTACTGGGTTCAAACCCCACCACAGCCTGGATGCAAAGCGAATTTTCGTCATCGATTACGCGTTTCTAACTTCAAACGCGTAATCGATGACGAAAATTACCTTACTTAATCCTAACCAACAAAAACAAACGAAAATTTGTATGTATTGGTTAAAAAGTCAAACAAGAATGTCATTTAGGCGAAATATTGAATTAGTGAACTAATTCCAATTTCAATTTATAATACATAATTAGGTTGAATATTTATTAGGATGGGATATAAGAATATAATATTTTCTTAAGTAATTGAATATCGTGAGACCTAATATGTTTATCAAGAATATATTTTTGTTTTCTGATAGGTCTAGGTTAGTACTGTCTATATTCCAAGCCAGTTGAAAAGCTAATAATTTTTAATTCAAAATATGAATGATTTGATTTAATCAAATTAATTGATCGATCAATTAATTGTTCGATCAAAATCCTAACTTCTCAGGTTAGTAAAGATAAGCAAAAATTTAATTTGATCGCGCAAGAATTAAATAAACAAGGCTCTACTAGGTAAAGAATTTCGTAAGCTATTACACATAATCAATGCAAGCTTTCGATTAAAATATATTTCCAATGGTGGCAATGGAAAGTAGAAAAAGTAATCATGATAGCAAAACCTGATAAACCACCCAACGATAAAAAAAAATCATACAGGCCAATTTCATTGCTGCCAATTATGTTAAAACTCTTTGAAAAATTATTACTGAAAAGACTTAAATCAATAAATGAGGACCGACAACTAATTCCTCCACATCAATTTGGGTTCAGGGAAAAGCACTCCACAATTTAACAGGTGCAACAAAATCACCAACATTATTGAAAGAACGTTAGAACCTAAAAAAGTATACTCCAGCATATTTCTGGACATCGCCCAAGCATTCGATAAAGTCTGGCACAGTGGACTGGAATTCAAGATGCATACAGATCTGCCGAGCCAATTCTATGCCATACTAAGATCTTATTTATCCAATAGACATTTTCGTGTGATATATGAGGATGAATAATTCGAACTAAAGAAAATCTCTGACAGTATCCCGCAAGGGAGTATCTTAGGACCACTCCTGTATTTAGTATATACAAAGGATATTCTATCAACAGATGAAGGAACCATAGCCACCTTTTCAGATGGCATAGCATTCATGACGATTGGAAGTAATGTCGCTGATGCAACGAGCAAACTCCAGAAGATTACCAATGCGGTTTGTAACTGGACTAAGCACTGGAGAATCAAGCTTAATGAGACGAAATCCACGCATATTAACTTTACATATTAAAAGCCTTCCCATTGGGCCTATCCAAATAAGGCTCCAGGAACATGGAAGCCCCTATATTCGCCATAGGATAGATAACCCTGTCGTTGAAAGAAAACTTCAAAGAACAAAAAAATTAGTATTATAGATTTAATTAATTTTGGGACTAACCATTGGGTTTCACCCAAACAAATCAGAAGTGTTTAAGAAATGTAGAATTTGTAAAAATTTTAAAGATAATTTGCTAGATGAGCACAGTCTCAGTTGTAATTAATAAAGTAAAAAAAAATTGAGGCTACTAAATTAAAAGCTACTTTCGATAAGCTACTTTCGACTAGCTGTCTTTCGATAAGTTAAAATCAAATTTATACTCTGCAATGTTAAATGGTTTAGCCAATCTGTTCATTGGTTTTTATCTCCATAGTTAGTGGTCCAACTGTCGGTGGTTATGTAGTCTCCTTCTAGGAACATGAAGTGAAAAACCTGGGTTATCCAATGAGCGTCCTTAATTTAAATATAATCTCTATTAAATGAGCAGTCGTGATGCTACCCGACTAACATAGCGCATTCTTGCAACCCAATTTTGGACCACTTTATCGCACAAAGCTGTCAATTGAGGCCGGTTTATTAGCATAAACAAATGACTTCAAATATCCCCATAGGAAATAATCCAATGGATTGATGTCGCAAGATCTAGGAGGATTAAATTTTGTTTTTAACAAATGGATGGTAGCACTTCCTGAATGGCTCTTATCATCATATTTCTGAAACCAAATTTCATTGATATTGATGTTTGCCATGTTTTCAAACAAATTATCATTAATCATCGATCTGTAGCGTGCTCATTTCGGGAAAAAAATAAAGATCGATGATACCACCAGCATGGAAAGCACAACATGCAGTTAATTTTTCTGGATGCATATTCTGCAATTTTGTTTGTTGACATAGCCGTTAAACCAGAAATGAACCTCATTACTGAACATAATTCTCCGGTTCATCATTCTCCAATTAGTCTAAGGCAAAATCAGCAAACAAGTGACTTCAGTTCTTGGACTAGATTGATATTATATGCCTAACGTCGTGGAATTGATAAATTTTGATCCTTTCCTTTCGATGCAAAAAATAATAACTTTTAAATCTATCAACAATTCGTCGGATAGTACGTTCAGAAGGACAATTATATGCACCATAAATTACACGAAGTGTACGATAAATTTGGCGAACAGACACTGATTGATAAAAAGTTTTAATAATTTCAAAACGTTGTTGCAATGTGTATCGCTCTATTTTACAAAATGCCTAACCTTACTGAACAGGAATGACAATGACAGCTGTCAAAAATAATATTCAATATGGCCGTAATCAATCCTTTATTTCCAAAACTGTTTTGGTTTGGATTTGATTGTTTCCTGGATACAAGTAGGCGTTGAATTCGTTACTGTACTGTAGAAACATTTGTTTTTTCGAATTAAAATTGTTTTCTACACAGTGGGTTATGATTCTCAAACCCACGCAATAATATACCATAAAATTGGTGCAACATTTACATCGATCGAATTTAAAATAGCATCCCATATAATTGCTTCGAAGTACAGTTGTAGGTCCAAATGGTCCGCTTTATTTTAGTTGTATGTAGTTTTTAGTTTGCTCTGATTTAATTGGCTATAGCCCGTCATAGTCAACTATAATTTCAATCGCTGTGTTGTAAGTGATATTAACTACGAAAGACGTTAATGATTCAATTAAACCAAAACGGGAAGACTCATTGGTGAAAAACAAATATAAGAATGACCCGAGTTCATTGTACACAGTTTTGCATGTCTCAAAAAATATCTATTCGGTCTCAGATGTAACGCTGTACGGCACTAGGTATTTAATGTCTTCGTTTAGTTTCCATGTGATATTTGGTAGATTGAAGTGGCCGATTGGCAGTCTATTATATCCCGACTATTAGTTTTACATAATAGTTCACCAACGGCATCACTTCATCGCTGGCATGAAGTCTTGCACGACAATGAATACAACGCCACCTAATTTTTTCTTACTGGTAGCTGGGGAGCGACCACATCTATACACGACATATTGTTCCTTTTTTTAAGTTAAATATTAATTAACTAATTTGTTTTATATACATTTTATTTGTTTACTTACCCTTTTGTATTAGCATCAAATGCCAACCAGTAAAATCAAAGCTACAGTCCATCCCCAATAACGTACAAAGTAAATTATCACAGAATATAATTACTGCCATCTATCAATGAGTAGCTTTCGTTTGAATAACTTACCGTACTCATAGTTTTTTGTATACTGCATTAAAGGTCATTTTTTCTAAGCATTATCTTTCAAGTTAACTGCCGAGCGACACAGATATAATAAAATAGTAATAATAAATAAATTTTATAATTAAAAGAAGGGATAACAATTAAGTATTTAGTAGCGAATAATAAGTGTACGCGGAGGATTTTCTTTCCTTGAAGAAGGAAACGGGTTAAATCAATCATCATGTACAGTCCACTGCCCCGCGTATTTAACATTGCCCTTCGAGCCGGAGTCAACGCAACTTAAAGATCTGAAACAGCCAGTATAGCATTATTAATTAGAAATAAATAAAGCTGGTCCATGGCAGAATTGTCGTTTTAACGCAAAAGGGTGTTAAATTGGTGATTATACATTCTGTCAAAAAAGTAACGGGAACTGGTTAATAGAATATAAAATATTTATTCTTTTAAATGTATTGTATCGCCTTCAACTTAGACCTCTCCCGAAATAATACACTTATGCCAACTAATAATCCAATCATCAGAACGTTTTTCTATCCGCGAATTATCTTTTATAATTCTTCTATCGACTGAAAAAGGGTTAAGGCACCCAGACAGTGGTAGTTTGAGTTTTTCAAAGAGAAAAAGTCAGCAGGAGCCATATCAGGTGAATACGGCCGTGGTTGTTCGATGATATTTGTTGAGGTTTTGGTCAGAAATTCGTTCAAAGTGGTAGCCTTGTGACATGGTGCGTTGTCATGTTGCAAAATCCATGAGTTTTCTCTCCACAAACCTGGCCTTTTTCGACGAACTTGTTCTCACAAACATCGCATAACGCCCAGATAATATTCTTTATTTACCGTCTGGTCTTTTGGCAAGAATTCCGAGTGTACAACACCGCAATAATCAAACAAAACAGTCCAACCTTGATTTTTGATCGACTTTCACGAGGTTTTTTCGGTCAGGTCTTTCGGAAAAGTCAGATTTTTCGGAACTAGTCGGGCAGTAACGCGTTTCATGCTCAAACAATGGTGTACAATGGTACGAATTGGTTCGTGAGACCCAGATAGTTCAGCGGCTATCTCTCCTAATCTAATTGACGATTTTCCGTCACCATTTCATTCTCTTTCTTAATATTAATGAAGAGTGTGGTGGCCGACGAAAGCGAGGCCAATCTTCCACCCATGCGATTCAGCATGCGAAATTTCATTTTTAATACAAAATTTGGTACAAATTCTTTGATCGATATGTTTATTCATTATAAAAATCGCAAAACACACTTGAGTGGCAGATCGCACTTAAACTTCTCGATAAGATAGAGGACAGTTGTGCCAACTTAGTGACAAAGAAATATTTTACAATTCATTCCAAGCGGGCTTTTTACCGTCACTTTTTTGACAGAATATATGATTTGCGCGATTTGCGGTTGATCGTTGTGATAAAGAACGACGATTGTTTGAAATAGACTGGAAATTGGTAGCGCTCTTTAGGAGGTGTTAATTTGGAACAAGTGCTTAATAGTCTATCAGTATTTGTGACTTGCATCCATTTTTGTTTTGTGATTATAACCAGTGCAAGATTCGAACTAAATCATGGCTACACCAATTATAAACTCCATCGTAAGCGATCGCACATTAAGAGTAAGTTTACTTAACTGAATTCGTCGTTAAATAATATCAAGATCAATGAAATACGAGTTAGGATCAAACATGCAGAACATTTATATAAAGAATTTGTGGAGGATGAAGAAAAACTTTTATGCTATCAACAAGGAGGAACTATCCCAACACGCGCCAATCAAAGAGGTTTATTATTTGTATTATTCAACGGGAGGAGTCGATTCGACCTTGAACGGCACCAAAATTTAATGGCGATCACATGGAGTGGCAGACGTTTTACCAATTATTTTCTAACACTATTCACAACAATGCGAAGTTACAATCGATACAAAATTGGTGATGAACCTGCTCGTTTAATTTGACATAAAAGCTGTGTCGACAGCGACTGTGTGAGCTAGCGGACCGTTAAATTTATTCATACGTTTTTGAATCAGCCGGCTATTTCCAAATTAAATTCGAAAAATCATAGAAAAAAATCTAATGAAGTCGTGCGTCTACAAGGTCTAGGTAATGAACTAAATGGATGGGGCTTTCTGGCTGCTATACATTTTAGTCACGAAGCTGGATAAAAATACTCGTACATTATGGACTTATACCGGCACAGCATTGACTAATATATTAGAAGTAGGACCAGCCTTACAAAATTCATTGTACCATATCCTAGTAAAATTTCATCCCGTAGATCGTACATATCAACACATACTATGGCGAAAATTTCTGAGGTATTTATTCAGGTATACGAGGTGAATACCGTAGCGTACGGTATGGATTCGTTCTCGTTTTCGACCACCCAAGTGCTGCAAGAGGTTGATGAGGAAAGGCTTCCCAAACTAGAAAGAGGGAGTTGCATATGGATGATCTAATGAGTGGCGATGAATCGACCGCAACTGCTACAAAATTGTGTCTTGAAGTTAATGCTATTTTAAAGAGTGCCGGTATGATATTACGGAAATGAGGGTCCAATTCGCAACAGTTTCTTGATGAATTTGAATGGATGAAACTGTTTTGCAATCTCCAATAGAATTAAAAACGACAGAAGCAATGCAGATTCTAGGACTTCAATCGATTGCAGCGTCCAATATATTCACATAACGATTTCAGTTAAACGAAACGCCAGTTCTATAATAATGATTAAAGTAATGTTCAAGTGGTTAAGGCTATAACTGAAAGTAGCGTGGGATGAGCCGTTACCGCCAAAAGACAGCAATTTGGTAACCTTAGATCCATTCATCGACGATGCCCAAGTGCTACGAGTTGGTGAGCAAATAGAGCATGCACCAATACAGTATAATCAATGTCATCCAATTATTTTACCAAACCATGACCTGATAGTGAAAAAATGAAGTGAAGCACCATATCACCAATATTCATTGCGACCAATCGTATCTGCTACATTTGTTGAGTATAAAATATTGGATGTTGGGGATTCCAAGCGACATATTCTATAGTTGCGTCTAGTGTATAGAGCAAAGGCCATAGCTGCCTTATCAAAAGATAGAGTCGTTACCCAAAGAAAGGAGGAGATAATAAAACCGTTCCTATGAAAAGGTGTTGACTTTGCGGGTCCAATAAGAACGATACTAATTCATGGCCGAGATCAACGAGTACGAAAGGTATATTCTCCGCACTTCGGAGTACTCTGGAATGTCATAGTAAATGCAATTAAAACCCATCTGCAACGAGTAACTGGTGAACGAGTTATTTTAAATGACGAGCTTTATTTACGCTCTCCTTATAGTTCAAAATAAAGGAATGTTGAACAAATAATGTAACGTAGATGGTACAAAGAATATATCCATAGTTTGCAACAAAGGTTTAAATGGAAGCATAACGAGTCTAACGTAAAGATGGGTCAAGTTATTATGAGCAAAGACAGCAACCCATTTGAGAATGTTTGGAGACTGGGAGAGGTACTGAAATTGCATAGAAAATGGAAATCGTAACACGCAAATTAAAACTAGAGCTAGTTAGTGCAACCTTGATTTGACTAGAATCATTCCGTTGCTGGCCTCTGATATAACTGGACAGACTAGGCCGGGTTCTTCTTGATTTCTTTACAAAACTAGAGCTTATTAATACGTCCCATAGAACATATTCCGTCAATGGTCGTTTATTGGCATGTTTCTAGAGCACGGCGAATAGCTCTTCGTTTTTTTAGAAAATCGATACTGTTTTGACTAAAATCAGCCGTTCCAAAACGGAAATTGTTTTGTCTTTTGTCACATATTTGTGTCACATCCAGACGCTTTTATGTGAAGTAGAATGTTTTTGGTATTTTTTATTTTTCTGGGATGAAATTCTGGACTAACATCACTTACATCTCTATTCGTATGATTAAAATTGGATTCGATTATGAGCATTGGATTTGGTACACGGACATTTCCTTTAGAATTAAACTAAATCCGATTATGATGTAAATTGGATTGTATGATGAAAACGGTTGAAATGTTGTTTTTGTATTGAAAATAGGATTATAAAATAAGTTGTAGAGGTTCTTTCATTCTCATATTCTCATTAACTCTCGCCAAATCTTATCTTTATCATTTATGCCATATTTAGAACGCCATAATAAATTAATTTCAAAATATAGAATTTCCAGGATATTTCCACTATAATTTTTACACATTGATAAATAATCAATTGAAATGTCTTTAAAACAACTTAATACCATTTACTATAGGTTTTATTAAAAGAGCTTTTAAAATAATCCTGTAAACACCTTTTGTTCAAATAGGTATAATGTGCGACCTAAATTTTGCTTCCGCTTGCTGGAAAGTGGAATGAAAAATCAGGTGGAAACGGTTATATTTTTCATCTTGTGTGAGTTTACGAGTCCATGTATATTCGTACATAAGCATGTTAGGTTTATATCTTCTTATTGTATTGGAATAAATCTGTCTTTACAATTTCGTTACAGTTAATTGAATTTTATTTAATTTACTTTGAGATTTAAGGTACATAAACAGTAAAACACAACAACAATTTGCTATTGTTGTTGTAAAATTTAAAATTAAATTTTCGTATACATTTTATTGTGTATACGTGTACACGAGACTAGAGTTTATAATAAGATCATATTTCTTATTGTTGTTTCAGTTGTGCGTATACGGCGTTTGTATATGTGGTTGATGATTATCTATGGTGGCAAAATATGATGCGCGATGATGTTCGATGGTGAAAATGACGGAAATATGAATTTTATGTGACATCGCGTAAAATCCAATGTGTGTGCCGCTTACTAATTTTATGTGGTGCTTCTTTAATGACACAAGGCATTAACATTATGATTTTTTAACTGCGCGGTTGTTGATGATGCTGTTGTTGTTAAAAGACGTGGAATTCAATTCGAAAGGAAATTTAAAATGCTATTAGGTTATTATAAAAATGTTGATGTGGATTTAAAGATTCTAAAATTTTATGATTTCCTTTAAGACTCTTAATGTCAACCATTTCGTAAAATTTATTTTTGATAATCCGGGTCGATAAGAAAATCGTCTTAGAAATGATGTCGCCAAATCAACAATTCCATTATTTATTTATATTGATTAATTTTTAAAGTATCATTATTATCTAACAACTTAACAAACGAACAAATCGATTGTATACAATTTTTGTACCAATGGGTAGAAAGGGCAAGAGAAGGTCATAACAAACAATTTAGGTTTTATTCATTAAATTGTATTTCTATGTACTTCTGTGTATATTTTTCATTACCAATTTTGGAAATTTTTTACAATATCCTTGAGCACAATTTTCTTATATTTTCTTTGGTATATAATATTGAGAACAATAATACGGTTTGGCTGAAAATAACGACCAAACCAAATACACCACCACAAAATATCTTCCCACTGGTTTCTTTCAATTTCATTTTTACTCGTTTTCATCATATTTAATAAAATTTCAGAAATTATTTTTAACCCAAGAAGCAAAATGTATCGAGCTGGTTCTGATTAAACAGCCGGCACAGTTGTTGTATATGAGATCAAAAGTTCATTTTTTTTGTTATTTCAGGCATTCATAATATACCGTATAACATCTTGGAGTGATATTTTTTCTTATTAAAAATGTAAGAAAGTTGAACCACACGATACCAAAATTAATTCCAATTTAATATATAACAGTTTCAGTTTTCTGCAAGGCGCAAATTTCAATTAAGGCTTTTTTTCTCTGAGGTAATAAAACTGCAGCTTACATTCAATTTCAATTCATACACTGTTATTGTTAGATAATCATAACTCCCATACACTTGGCATCTGATGATAAGAACGCCATCCTATATACATTAACCTAAAAAATCGCTTAATTTATGGATAATTTTGAAAGCATAAATTTCTTGTAAAAACACATACGACTACAGGCACATCCTTCCATTTCTAATAATAAGAATTTATATAAAAATTCATTGTCTTTTGGCCTACATAGTAAACGTAAATATTATATATTTATAAAAACAATTAAGCTTAGTCTCAAAAGCTCTTTAAAAATTAAAATAACAAATACACACAAAAAAGAACGCTTATCTTAAAGTTTTTTTTGCTCCTCTTCTTCTTTGTTTATACATAAATTTTCTCTTCTTAGAATATTCATATTCCAAAAGTTTAAGACAAAACAAAAAATAAATCATTTTTGTATTAAAACATCTAAATAATTTGAAAATGTTCTTCTTTAGAAGTTTGTTGCTAGCTTTATTTAATTCTATAAATAAAAAATGAAAAATACAGTAGAAAAATTATTTATAACAAACTTATTAAAAAAATACTCGACTATACGTACAAGAGTAAAAGCTTCATTTCTCTGCCAGCGATGTAAATAAATATAAAGAAAAACCTCAAAACTTAAAGCACACACATACGAGTACAAAAAATTATCTGAAATGACATAATAACATGAAGATGCTGTAGAAAATAATTTTGTTTAACTTTCGTTTATTTTTAATTAATTTTGCTGTTTCACAAAAACCAAAACAGTCCTTATTCAAAAACATAAGCAACAATAGGTCTGATGATATCAACAAAATAAGGATAACAAAATGTATTTAAATATAAGGAAAAGTTAAAAATTCAATAATCATGAACTTTCCGTACTGTGTATTTGTTGTTGTTAAAAAAAAGCAAGAACAAAAATTTGGAATAATGTAAAATAATTTATGCCTTTATATCAGGACTATTTTATTATTATAATTTTTAATAAACTTTAAAGTTTCCTTTTGTATTTCAAATACAAAAGGCTTAATTTCAGTAGTTTCTGGTTTCCTCATTTAAATGGGTGTATGCCGAAATTAACAAGCAAAATCTGTTATTAAATTTTTATGCAAAAGCACCGATTACCATAAAATATCTTACTCATGTCAGCATAAAGTTTAATTTTATTTTTCATTTGTTTGCTCTTTTCTACCAAAAGTTGAACCTAAGGCAAAAATTTAGACATACTCGTATAATGTATATAAATTCGAGTTCATGTTGTTTCTTCATTTATTTTAGCTCTATTTCCTCATTATTTATGAAACATGATGAAGACGAGAAAATGTTTTTTCATCCGAGTACCATGGAAACTGAGCTTTTATACACAAATTTTAAATTGTAATACCGCTCAGCTTTAGGCCCGTTGTACATTTCAGCTAAGCTAAGCGACAAAAAATAGTTTAGTTTAGCTTAGTTTAGTGCGCTAGCTCGACACGTTGCACATCTCCGCTAAAAAATTGACTCACACACATGACTCACACATCATATTGTACAGTAAACCCTCGATTTAATGGACCCCGATTTAACGGACCCTCGATTTAATGGACAATTTTTTATTTTCCATTTTTCGGTTACCGATTATGATGGGATTGGACATATTGGATGGAAATGGGATTCTTAAATGATTTTTGGAAGAAATTCTCGAATATGGCCACCTGGTAGGGAACTCAGCCATTTCTTAACCGATTATGATCGGATTGGGTACACTGGATCGAAATGAGATTCTTAAGTGGTTTTGGGAAGAAATTCTGAAATATGGCCACCTGGGAGGGAACTCACCCATTTCTTAACCGATTATGATGGGATTGGGTATGTTGGATGGAAATGAGATTCTTAAATGATTTTGGGAAGAAGTTCTGAAATATGGCCACCTGTGACGGAACTCAGCCATGGAAATGGGTTTCTTAAATGATTTTTGGAAGAAATTCTGTAATGTGGTCACTTGGGACGGAACTCAGCCATTTCTTAACCGATTATGATCGGATTGGATATGTTGGATGGAAACGGGATTCTTAAATGATTTTGGGAAGAAGTTCTGAAATATGGCTACCTGGGACGGAACTCGGCTATTTCTTAACCGTTTATGATGGGATTGGGTATACTGGATGGAAATGAGATTCTTAAATGATTTTTGGAACAAATTCTGGAATATGGCCAACTGGGACGGAACTCAGCCATTTCTTAACCGATTATGATGGGATAGGGTATACTAGATGGAAATGAGATTCTTAATTGAATTTGGGAGGAATTACCCGCAGATTCGCATGCAGCGATGCCCGCACATTATGCACATCTGTTTTCAGCATTAAGTAGCCTTGTATGTGCGTCAAAAATAAAAATATAGAAAAATATCAATATATATGTGATCAACTGATATGTGAGCTGTATAGCTGAAAATAGCAAGGCGAATGCACCACGAGCTAAGTTAGTTTTCATAGCTCAAAACAGAAATACATACGTTCCATTAAAACTCTTTATTTGCAATCAAGAGCTATGCACATAGCTCATCTCGCTTAGCTTAGCTTAGCTGAAACGGGTTTTAAGGGCAACGAGCGGCAAAGTACTTCATCGCGCACACAGCCGAATTGCCAAATCAATTTTGAATGCTCAGATATTAGCCGTATTTTGGTGAGAATTAAAATATTAGTGGCCAGTTTTCGAATAAGAAGTGTTTGTATTCTAATTTACCATAGTAAAAGAAATTTGTTCATCACAGTTGGCTTCCGTTTCAGTAGTAATTATGATTCAAATTCGATTTACATAAACCTTCAATTTTTTTGGTTTATATAAAGCAAACTCGAACTTTATTACTACTGATAAAAATACCAACTATGATGAACAGTTTTATTTTACTATAGCAAATTCAGAAACAACGAGTGCTTATTTCAAAACTGGCCTATAATATGTTATTTCTCAACAAAATACGACTATTGTTAGCCTGAACATTTTGTTATTCTCGCATAGTTGTTCGCTACGCTTCGCTCGGGCATCAAAATGCTATTTTGCACTCTAGATATACAAATAACTATTGAAACCGTGTGTAATACAAACTACTTGGCATTCTTTTCGTCATTGTTGGTCATACATCAATTTTTTTTAAGTTTATTCACTATGTTTGAAAGCGTTTAAATTCAAGCCAATTTAGAGAAAATTGTTCATATGTATTAATCGAAATTTTATATCTCCATAATTTTTAATGCGTTTGTGGGAGGAATAACGACTGTGTTTAACTTAATGTGTTTTGGGAGGGATGTTTGTTGACTAAATTTTGTTATACGATACTGAGTAAATTGAATTGAATTCATGGTTGATTTTGGACAATAAGATGAGTATAAGGTGCCTCATTTAGCCGAATCAAATTATTTCGATGTTGTTTTTATTTTCAAAATTTAATATCCAAATATAAATTAATCGAAAACTTTTGATTGCAAAAAATTTCCGCAAAATAAAATATCAAAAATATATTTGATCGAATTTTTAACCAGTTATGTATTTCGTAAATCGTGATCGCATCATTTAGCAAAAAAATAATATCGATGCAGAAAAAAGTTGACTATTTGTTTTTGTTGAAAGTTAATGTTCGAAAATAAAACAATCAAAAAAATTATCGCAAAATTAAACATAGAACTTTCGGTTTACGAATTTTTTAAATCATTCTTCTGTCATTCCTGCGCATAACATTCGATTGCTGTGCGGTTTTGTGGAGTTCCCTTTTACATTATTTTATGTAGTAAACTAAATGTAGCAATCATGAAAAATTTTTGCAAATTTATCATTGGCGATATCGCCGAAGTAAAAATGTAGTTTGTAAACAATTTGCGTGTGTGTGAGTGCGTGGAGACTAAATGACTGTGTCTTCTGCAGCACAGATGGTTCGTCCAACCAGAACTTCATACTTAAGCTTTTTTCATTAATTTAGAGTTCCAAGCAACATTATACTTAAGCAATTTCCATAATATGAAAATGTCTAGAGAATTTTGGCCGAAATAGGTCCACCGTAAGTTACAATTGCCACACGAGCATTTTTCGATTTATGTAAATATTTTGAAAAGTATAGCATTTACGAGAAAAACAACGAGAATTTAAAGATTCTAAATAAAATTTGCAACAATACCGTTCCAGATCAGCTTTCCCAAATTTTTTTATTTTTTACTTTCCTAAATAATGAATTTTGACAAAAACAGTTTTTTTAATTCGGCCCTGTTCAGCCCAGATGCTGAACTCGACCCACTGGAATTAGCAACTTCCTTAGGAGCTTTTTCGATTTTCGACCGGAAGTGTCAGCTTTAGTGGGAGCTTTTTACTTTTTGCATGTATTTTAAAATAATATCATTTACTAAAAAACGGTTATGAGCTAATAGATTTTAAATTTATTTTGCCACAATATCTGTCCAGATCAGTTTTCCCAAATTTAAGCGGTTTTTCAAAAAATTGAGTTCAGTAAAAAATGGTTATCTGTACAGCCCATACGGATTAATTGATCGGGACAAAACTTTATACCAAAGATGTTTCCACAAATTGAGCGATCTCATTGTTCTTTGGCCGAGATCGGTTCACCAGAAGTGCAACTTTCCATTGGAGCTTTTTCGTTTTAGCAAATATTTTGAAAAGTATGTCAATTATGAGAAAACCGACTATGAACTAAAATATTCTAAATTAAATTTACAACAATATCGGGTCAGATCAATTTACCAAAATTAAAATGGAACTATTTTGGACAAAGAAGTTTTTTATATAGTAATCAAGAACATTTTTGACCTTGAGATTTTTACTAAATTTCTGATTCGTCTCTACAGCTCAGACGGACTGATCAGGGGAAAGCTTTTTCTATAAATCGGGAGATCCCAGTGAGTTTTGGTTGAACTTTGTGGAAGTGGCAGATTTCGTTGGGCCTTTTTCGTTTCAAATATTTTGAAAAATGTACAACATTTGCAATGTTAATTAATTTTTAAATAAAATTAATTCACATCATTTTTTAAGTTTTATCGGAAATGACGAGTTAGAGAAGAAAAAACATTATTTCACCAAAATTCGTCATCTCCAAAGTCTAGGCGAATTGTCTATTCGGAATAAAACTTCACTCAACCTTTTCTATTTCTAGATTGTTGTGAAATATGGTACAAATCTGAGTACTGGAAGTGGCAAATTCCAAGGGAGCCTTTTAAATTTTTGCAATGATGTTGATAATTAAAAATATGTGATTGCGCGACCAAGCCACCCCACCATCATGGAAAGTAATGTGCATTTATAGCCGCCATATTCCCATAACAAAATTTTAAGGGCAAACTTTTGCCCCGACAAAGGCTATAACATCCCGCGCGTGAATAAGAATCACGCCATCATATCGTGGCAGCGAACACTGCAACATCAATAGCGGCAACAATATGTGTTACAACAAACAGCGGCAATACGTCTGCAATCAGGAATATTTTTATAATTTTTTGTTTGTTGTAAATAAAATATTTTTTTGTTGTGCTTGATTCAAAGGATACATAAAGCATATCTCGCGTGATACTCTTAACAACCATAATCCATGCCACACCCATGTCAACTTTCACTTTCCTCTTGAGTGGAACATGCAACTTCTATAATCCATGAGGTAGCAAAACCCACCCATCTCCACAATTATCAACACTTTCAATTCAAAATTGATACTTATTCAAGATTACCGGACAAGTGGTGCAGTGATTAAAGCTTCGGCACTTGGACCGGGAGGTACTGGGTTCGAATCCCACTAGAGGCTGGATGCAAAGCGAATTTTCGTCATCGATTACGATCGGTGATGTTAATAAACACAACTAAGACCCACTGTTGGAGTGCAGAATTCAGCGCCGAGCCACCGTTCATGTTAATGTACAGGTTGACATGGAGCTTGCGATGCGCAGGTGGTATACTGTAATTGTGTGAGTGGGTGGTGCGTGCGTGAATGAAAAGGAGGGTATTAATTTGACCTTCAAAGGACATTAAATCCACTGGACAATTAATACTTTCTTTAAAAAACAAAAAAATAATATAAAAGATTGTCAGGTTCCATGAGTCTCACTAGTTACAAAACTAGCGCTTTAAAAGCAGTATTCGAAATTATGAATCAATATTTTCGAAAAAATGGGAAGAAGACGCCATAATATAAAATGCGATGACACATTTTTGCGAGTTAAGCCTTTTATAAGATGAACGTGCCGCGTTGTGATCTTAATGAGGCTTAAATAGTTTGCGATGTAAACGGTTGCCAGGTTTGGGTAATATTCTGATATAACTCGCTATATTTTTTATGGTGTAAACCACCTCAATGATCGGACTATATCAACTTAGTTGGCTGTAATAGAACACTTTTCAACCTCAGACTATTCAATTTGGCAGATTGGTAATTTACCGCAAAAATGTAAACTTACTTGTCTAGACAAAGATGTCGTAAAACTATTGTGTTACTATTTTGATAACATTTAAACGAATTTTTCGTACTAAACTGAAAATTTCTGCTTCGTAATTCTACTTCGAAGTTTTTTTCTACTCCAAATTCAATTCCTATCATATCTAGAGACATCGAATAAATAATAAATTAAGAGGGGTCCGCAGCATTTCTTCCCCCATTTTATTACAATTTTATTTCTTGTATTGGGATAAAACAGAATTCTTAGAAAAGACGTCTATCGAATTTTCGAATTTACAAGTACATTAATCTTAAAATGATACAAACGTAAAGTTTTAATTTGTCAATACATTTTGTAAGTCTTCAAGACTAATTAAAAAATAATTTCTGAGGGTCTGATTGTATGGGCGAGTCTATAAATAGCAGAATGGCGATTTAAGTTTTAGTCAAGTGACTGAGAAGTAAATATAAATTTAAATATTTGTAAAATTTTATCATTAATGGAGACACGATTTGTTTTAACAAGTAATTAATGAATTTTTTTTATTACAAATGTATAATAGACGTGCAGAGATAGCAATAAAGCTACATGGACTTTATATTTTAGGTATTTTATGGTGAATTAATTGGTGGCAGTGACGTCAGTATTTTTAAAGTTACTCATTAAAATAAAACGTGTCCAAAATCTCGATTTAGATTAATGAAATGTAAATGGATTTAAGCTCATAGGTGCCGTTTGATCGATTACGAGTGTAGCAAACGTTAATTATATATCAGACACGTGTCGCCCCATAACATATTTGCCCAGTATCTTAACACTATCTTCAAATTTAGTTGTTGTTCTTTGACACAAATCTCGAAAACTTTATTATATTTTGCACACCTACATACGAATTTTCATATTTTGTTTTACCTTTCTTATCTTTTTATTGAATCATTATAGTACGCGAAGTTAATCGCTCCTCTGTGTTCTTCTCCTTAATAATTTTTTCGTACATTCGAGTTCATAACTGATCCAATTAATATCTGGAAAAACGTTAACAAGAAAGGCGCCTTTAGAGATCAAAAAAAATATTCGACGAAATGAGGAAAACTTTATACAAGCGTATAATAAATTTGTTAATCATGATGTTTAGATAAGAACATTTTTATGTATTTCCCGGATCTCATTTCGCCGAATAAACAGGTAAAATCAACAACAGAATTATTTATTAACTCTAAATTGGATTTCAGCTATTCAGTATATCATTAATACTGAAAATACATACGCATATTATGTATGTGTATGTAATCATAATAAAATAGTTGAGTTTAAGGATATATATGAGACGCGGCAAGGGCTGAGACTATACAATGGTATTGTGTATCCAAGTTAATATATCAAATTAAGTGAGTAATTAGTTCCTGGATAAATACCGCTTCTGAAGAAAAAATGAAGGGGTGAATATGTTGTGGACAACACGCGATTTATTTTTTACCACAAATGCCTGCTCGAACACTAATATTCAACAAATATGTTTCCTTTCTATCCTGTAAGTCGTTCGTTTATTATTTGCTTTCCATTTTTCATTATTTTAATTTTAGGTAATTATCACACGCTTAGAATGTTTTTGCGTCTCGTAGTTCATAGAGATGTGCCAGGCCTTTATATCATATTATAAGTACTAAATCTATAACGGCAAACCAACTACCTTTTCATACAAAAACTGCGTGAACATTTTTTTCGTTAAAATTTAACAATATATTTTAGCAATGTTCATAATAAAAATGTGTTGCCATGTAAATTCAGCCCCGATTCGAGGTAATGTCCTAAAGCTTGAATCTGGAAAACTTTAGTTTGTGACCTAAACTTAAACCCGGATCAAATAGCTTAAATAAAAAAAAACAATACAGTGAATATGGGATGCAACACTCAGAAAAAATATTACTTCCAAATACTTAGTAAATGTATTTTGGTTATTTTAACACAAAATTCTGAGCTAGATAAACCTAATCTCTTGTTTAATTTAGAAATTTTGTGTTTTCTTACTTGGTTAATACAAAAAGTGGATGGAATTTGAGTTACCAGGATATTGGTACGTAGTTTGGTTTAATTTATTCAAAAATAATTGTGTTAGGTGAACAATATTATTGTTATAACTAACACCGGAGTGAAATATTTCCTACAGAAATCCTAAGTAAAAATTGTGTGCTTGTATTTACATTTAGGCGAAACTACTTTTAAGACGTAAAATAATTAAAAACATTATGTTATAAATTATTAATCAATAATTAAGTACAAAATTAAACTCAAAATAAAAACATGGTTTAAAGAGTTTTTGCGAATTCATCGGAATACTACTACTACTGGCGAAGTGATCATCGATCACACTATGTTTAGCTACTAGGATCTGTCACACTATATTTAGATCTATCAAATGTTCGTATCCATGACGATTTTCAGAATTTTGCTATAGTAGTTATATGCTTGTGGGCCATGTTTGGCCATTCCACAATTATGACAAAGTTCTGAAAATTGTTCTGAATATGGGAATTTGATGATCTAACATAAAAACATAGTGAGATCGATGATCAGCTCGCAAAAGGTTAGGCTAGGTTAGGTTTCAGTGGTTGCTTACTGCACACTTAGGCCAATTTTTAGGCCAATTGTGATACTACTCATTCACTCCACATCAATAACCCACCTACTTCACCTACTCACACAACTACAGTATACCACCTGCACATTGCAAGCTCCATGTCAACCTGTACATTGACATGGAAGGTGGGTCGGCGCGTGACACGGAATTCTGCACTCCATCAGAGGGTCTTAGTTGTATTTATTAGCATCACCGATCGTAATCGATGATGAAAATTCGATTTGCATCTAGCCTCTGATGGGATTCGAACCCAGCACCTCCTGGTCCAAGTTCTATGACTAGGAAAGTAGTAAAAAATATTTTGTCCCAAAAGCCGAAAAAATCTGTAATAAATTAACCGCCAATTTTGTTAATAAAATAATTTTTCCCTTGATTGATTTTACAAAACAGCTGGGCATTGTTACCAACTTTTTCCACTTCTATCCAATAAAATAACCATATGTTTTTGGCTATATTAACTAAGTTAAATTAAATAACCACGAATTGGTTATTAAAAATTTAAATTTGATTCAACCTAGATCTTGTTTGGTTTTTAACTAAAAGATTTGGTTGATCGAAAAACACCAAGGTTTTGGCAAAATAGACTCAGATTTTTGTTTAATTTGACCCAAGTTTTTTGTTTGACCCGCTATTTGTTTACATCATCTCCTGACGGCTTGCAAGGCCCTCAAAATTAGAAACGAGTGACATAGAACGGGAATATATTGGCCATCAAAATGTAAGTACAGATATGGCCTGCCGTGATGTAGTTTGTAATTAAGTTTAGATAAGTGAGGAAATAAAAATTGTTCTAGCCTAAACCAAATTTTTATAGAAATAAAAACGGTCACTCTAGATTTTTAAATTTTAGAACGGATATTCGCCGGTGTTAACTAACATTCTTGGAAGAAGACCGTTAACCTAAAATTGTAATAGATTGACTCTCAAAACTTCTAAATTCGCCACTTGTTTGATGGCTTGCTCATATCGAACCGTGACTAAAATCAGCCAATAAGGATGAATTCTGGATCTACCAAATATCTGGAAATCGTATGGGCTGGAGATAGAAGATGATGTAAACGATCTTCTCCCACTTCAGAGCAAATTTATAGTGACTTAAAAACGACAATTTTACTAATACACGTCTTATGATTCTCAATTGAGTGGCTCGACCTGGGTTGTTGTTTTATTATTTCCTTGGACATCTACTCACTACAGCGATATTCCCAACCAAACGGATATTCGAAGTCCATACACCATGAAAGTTAAACAACCTTGCTACTAGCTGATTTAATTTCGATCATAATTTTCTAGTAATTGGCACTTTGATTACGTATTTTCATATCGGTCTCTGAAAAATTTGTGTCAATTCAGAATTCCAAATGGACTTGCCACTCTAGATATTTGATTAACAAACTAGCTGAAATCTCTGCAGACCCTCAGATTTGATTCAAATCCAATGAATACCAAGAAGGATAGATGTGTTTAAATTTCTGACAGAAAGATGTTGTTTTGTAATTTCTGAATAGGTTTGTTTGTTTTCTCTTGCAATTTTTATTTTAATTTTAATTTATTTTAATGTAACTCCACTCTACTTCCCCATAAAAAAATGAACTAACTAAAAATCATTTAAATAAAAAAAATACTAAAAATGAAAAAGTTCTAACAAATTCATTGTAATGTACTCCACGACATCTCTTGGACGTGGTACGTACTAATATAAACAAACGCACTGAACATTTAATTGTCATTTGGTATTTTGGGTTTCAACATGATACCCAATAAGTAATTAATGTCAATTCAAACTGATAGCGAGCGCGATGTGATGCAACAGATGTTTTAGAATAATACGAACTTAGCACCAGAATCCAGAATTCCATGGATTGAAAACATCCAGCGAGCTTTTATGCTTAATAAGTTCAAGTGTATATAGAATGTGTTAAAGAAATCGACGAATAGAATCGACTATAAAATTTTCGATTAAGCAATTGAACCACGTATTAGAGGCGCCCGTGTATGTATTTGTGTCGAATGCGGCACCAAAATCCAAAAAACCTATTTTCATAAATGCGAATTCTGGAGGTCCTCGCCTAATCGCGTACATCAGTCATTTAGGTTCGTCGTACTCTACTGTCGCCCTTGATATAGTTTTCAGTTCTATTATAATGCAGTTGCGTTCATGTAACGATTCTTCAATCCTCCATCGAGGATTTAAATATTTTTTTTAAAAATCTCCTCCCTTTTTGGATACAATTCGGAGTCCTCGATTCACAGATGTATCGATATACCAGAGAAAATATGAATAAAATTGTCTCATTTTTCCATTTTGTCATGTCAAAGAAATCAAAACATGAGACAAACATCCTTTTTATGTTATTCACAAAAATCGAAGATTCGTCTGCAATTTACACAAAAAAATTGTTTAAATCCGCTATACAATAACATTATTTTCGAATACATATACGTTTTATAGTATGTGTAAAAGCAGATGAAACAAAATCTCAAATCGACAAACGAAAATTTTGTTGGCATTTTCTTCGGAAAGCAAATCAATTTTGCCTTCTTTGGGTATAATTCTGCGTAGCAGTTTACATTGTTGGTGCTTTTATACATTACGACTTTATCAGGAAATTTTTTTGTCTTAGAAATTCAATTGACAAATAAACAAATGAAACAAAAAATTCGTTGATCCAGATTTTCTTTAAGTTTTTTGCTTTTTAAGCACAGATTTAAAGTCAGAGAATACGGTTGTTGATTTGTTGTTTGCTGTAAAAAGTTGAAATTATTTGTTGCTGTTTCGTTTCCTGTTCCTTTAACGTTAAGATAAGGAATTAGGAAAATTGATAAGGGTTAATTTTCTCCAATGGATATTACTTAATCTGTGACGCGTGCCTAAATTATCTTGCGTGACATACAAATGTAAGCAAATTTTAGGATGTTTTTGTTGCTGTTCCTTTAATGATGAATAATTTACTGTAAAAGGTTTTTTGTTATTAATTTCCTCACAGTTTTCTTATAACTAACACGTTTATATACGAAATTAACGCATTTTCGGATTTCTCTGAATTGGTCTGCACTATGGTCACGCTCTAAATTTAAAAATGAATTAGAAAAATTTGGGATCAGCGGTAATTATGGTAATAACGACATTTTTATACTTCACGGCTAGTATTTTCCTGGAATCTGTAGTTAGATCGTTTCTAGAAAGAATTTAATCTATCAGTGTGACGGAAAATAAAAATGGAAACTCACGTATTACGATTCTAATATAAAATATTATCGATTGCGATGGGCATTTTTTCTGGAAAATTCGTTTAGGAAGACCTCCAGTGGAAGCCAGGGTCTTTTTTAAAAAAAATTTCTCAGCTCAAACGACTGTGATAAAAATTACTGGTAGGGTTTTTTCGAGTACCGGGAATCGATATCGGAAAAATTAATTTAGAATGTCATCCGTATTGGTAAAAAAAGTTCGCATTTTTTTTATAAAAATTATTGGAGGAGCGTTTTCGAGTACGAGAAAACAATTACGATGATGAGAAGTAGGGAGGGGTTAAGTGCTAGAAATTGATACCAATGGGTTCTTATTCAGAGTGGCCTGCCTACATATAACATTTTATTTGGCCTTAACGATTTTAATAAAATTTGACGGGACTGGGTTTTCCAATGCATGGAAATGATTACAGGACAATATCTCACAATATTGCGCTATGTGATGTTACATCATATTACACCATGTTGCATGAAGATGCATCATGTTGCTTGATTATGCATCTTGTTGGCAGTTGTTATGTGTTCCACTATGTTGCGTTATGTTGGCCCCTCCAAATTGTTTATGAAAATCGTTCAAGCAAAATAAAATGTTAAAAGAAAGCCACAATTAATTCTTGCTTGAACGATTTTGATAAAATTTGGCGGGACAGGATTTGAGAATGCAGGGAACTGATTAGAAGGAGTTCTGATTTCTGGATAATTCATTTGAAAGTCCTTCGGAGTGTTTCTCATGTTGCACCATGTTGCGTGACGTTGCCCAATGTTGCGCAATGGTACCTTATTGTAATATGTTGCATCATGTTGCATCATATTACGCTATCTTGCTAGATGTTGCACCATGTTTCGTCATGTGACCATATTGTATTATGTCGCACAATGTTGTACAATTTTGCGCCATGTTGCTTCGTGTTGAGCCGTGAGTTTTCTTTAATAAGATATCTAGTGTTAAGTTTCATAGTTTCATAGTTTCACGGTGACATTGTATAGTTGTTCTAAACGCGATTTATTTGAAAATTGTTTAATATTTTGAGTAAAATTATTGACTTATAGCATTTGCTATGCAACTAATGGTTTGACCTCGGCCCCCTTTTTATATTTGCTTTCACCCCAAACGATTTTGACGTCGCTTGATGGAACTTGGATTATTTTAGTAGGAACATTTTAGTTTGTAGCCCTCGTTAGTTTAGTAAGTAGAGTGCTTGCTCTATTGTTCGGGGATCCTGGGTTGGATTCCTGTGGTGACCAGTAAATAAAAGTTGTGACTGGGTATTTTAACGTTTCATATGTGTGTTTATATCCTATATTTTCATTCAGATTTTCAGCCATATAGTTACGGCTTTGTCCATAATATATAGTTTTATAAATTATCGATTCCCCGTTTTTAATATTTTCAGTTTACTAGATTTTCCTGTGATGAAAAATGTTTTTTGGAGCTTTGGAAAAAAAATTTTTTTGCAGCACGAATTAAAAAAAAATGGTGAAAAGGGATTGCAGTTGCCAGGAATTGATTGCGATATGTCCTGCTTTCTGGAAAAATCGTTTAGGGTGTCCTATGGTAGGATCTGTTCTCTTTCTTTAATGTTTTTCGGTGCGCCTGAATTATTATAAAAATTGGTGACAAAGGGTTTTCAAGTACCAGGAGTCGCTTGCGGTGGGGATAACTTCGAGAAAATTCGTTCAGAGGAACGATTCCTTAATTTTTTTCACCTCTCACCATTTTTATAAAAGTTGATAAAGGAGCGTTTTCGTTTTCGAGTATTAGATACAGATAGGGACAACCAGTGGGGCCGTGTTCCATCATTCATTGATTCTAATTACGGGAAATTTTTTTCGATTCGATCTATTTTGATCAAAATTGTTGTGATAACCATTTTTTAATAGCAGGTACGGTTTACGATAAGTTCTAATTTCAGAAAAAACCGTTTAAAAGGTCCTTCTGTTCACAAATTGACTCCAATGGGATTTTATTCACGAGAGTTATTGGTGGGACTTGAGCTTTGTTTAAGGGTTATGTGCGGTCGGCTTAAGCTTTTTGTAGTCATGTTGCAATGCTTGATTAAACCGCTCGAACCAAGAACCTAATTAATTTGAACAAAATTTGAATAACGGATAAAATAAAATAAACATGACGGGGTGTGCTCACCCAAGATTGACAAAATATTTACGATTGACAAGTACATATTCTGCTGGAAAATAAGCACAGGATACGCAAGAGGTCAGCGCCCTGCAACAACTAAGTTGGGCCTCCACAACAGACTTAGCCTCTCTTCATCCAGAAAACCCACTATAGGAACTCACACATTATACACTTCGATAGACAAAACGCCGCGCTTCGGAAAGACCCTTTAGATATTACAGTCGAGTTTTGATAAAAAAAAACACGATTTCACCAAAATTCGGAATTTCTACAGTCCAGGCGGATTGGCAATTCGGATTAAAACTTAATACATAAAGTTTTACCATTAATTGGAAGTTATTTGCAAAATTTGGTGGAAATATGTATACCGGAAATGCCAACTGCATTGGGAGCTGTTTTAATTTTTGCAAAATATTGAAAAGTTTAGCATTTAAAAAAACGGCAGTGATTACTTCTATGTTTAAGGAACTGATTGAAAGAGTTTAAATAAATTAAAATATAAGATTTTCAATTTTCAAGGGTTGACCTTGTTGGCTTTCTGAAATTTAAGCAGTGATGATGGTTTTTGACTATATAATACAGTTTTACCAAAAGCCCTGTAATTTTAATTTATCGCCATACAAATTAAGTGGACTATACTGAATTTTATGTATTGACGCTATCGGTTCACATGTGTTTTGCCCAATATATGAACTGTTTAAATTCATGGTTCCTAAAAACCGCTGCTAGTTCTGGAAACCAAACCTAGTAGTAACCAGTTATTATCATGTTCGTTAGTGACTATAACAATTTCAAGATAATCCTTTTGTTGTGATTGGCGTTCAGGCTCAGTTTGAATGAACCAATAAATTTGACAGGGATTTGCTTTAATAACTCCTGGAAACAAAGAGTTCCGGAAACCAAACCGAAACGTAACAACTCGTTAATATGCTGATTGGCGCTACAGGCGCACACGTATTTGGCCCAACATATAAACTGTTTTACTTCATGGTTTCCAGAAACCGTAAGTTGCGGTAACCAAACTTAATGGTAACCACTTATCATGACGTCTGTTACTGATCACACAATTTTAAAAATAATGATGCCGTGGAACTAGCGCCATAAACTTACTCGTTGAAATATGTCTCGGTTCTGAATATATTTCTGTGTTGCCTGATGTAATAATTTATTTTTCCTGGGATGACTTTCTTGGTTAACTTCACATTCGTCATTAAATCCCCATCTTTTCGGATTTTTTGGAACTTGTTCTTAACAGGTAGCTTCGTTCTTTCCTTATATTTAACAAAAGTTGGTTCCATTTCTTTTTATAAACATTGACCAGAAACTTAAAATAACTTATTTGACTACAAAAGCACAGGAAGTTATTGAGGGAATTAAGTATTAGATCTGTCCCAAATTTTCCATGTAGATCCAATGACCAATATGACTATTTAAAGCTTTTCTAAAAATAAAACATATTCCAGATTTTTGGCCAGAACGCACATTAAAATCCTTCCAATATTACAAATCAAAGTCCATAATTAGCTAAGAAATGAATGACTTCCTTCTAAAATATTAAAAGCTCAAAATTCCCTAGCCCAAGTTCCTCCTTTTATTTTCTTCTATATTATAGCATATCACTACAAGCACCTCACATTATACTGTTATGCTATGGCCACTTGTTGCAGAGTGATTTAAATCACGAAGGTTTAACGAAATCAAACGCCAGGCCAGTTTCACCTTGAAACTAAATATTTATATTAGCCGTGTTTCTTGATGCTTGTTCTGATCCGGTTCGGTTCATGTTTCATAAAACGACGAAAAGGCGGTCACCAGATTTGAAATCAAAATTTGTGATCTAAAACAAAATTTGGATCAGGTTTTCCATATGAAATTTCAACTGATGCGAATCAATGAGTTGTCATGAAACACGTTAAATATTTTCGAACATATAATCAATAGCACTCCAATTTAGTAATTTAAATCATGTATTAAATTTTTTTGCAGAGATAGGGTAGATATTCTCTCCATTTGGCACAAATTGATTTGAACAAAAAGCTTTCGGCAATGTGCTTTCTTCGATCATTTACGGTATATTGAATATGGGGAACATTATGTTCTCAAAAAAATTGTTCAAGAATATTCTCATACGGTAGTTTACCGGGTGCCTTCATCACATTGATTTCCTGTTTGCAAACAAATCCACATACACAACATCAATAAAATTATAACACACAGTGAAAATAGAATAAAAACATTGCGAAAGGAAAATGGAAAATTTGTTTATTTACGCAACATAACTTTTTCATTATTCATAATTTACTGATTCACCCCGCACCCCGGAAATATTTGCTACAAGTTTTGTTCTCTAAGGTAATATTTTTAATCCAATTCGTTTATGGAACGGATATACGAGTACACATAGCACGACTGAGCTCTCGACTAATACAAGATTTTTGTAATTGTAAAATTGTTTTTCATTTCAAGCACGTGTCACTTAAAAAATTGATTTTTTGTGACCTTGATTTGCTACTTCTCTCATATACATCTTATGATGTTCATCTTCTGTTTGAATATGAATATTTAATTTATTATTCTTCCAGTGAAATTCTACTTAACGCTACTCGTAATGCATACATTATTTCGTTTATCAAGTGCCATAAATTATGATTGTATATGTGTAGTAATTGAATTAATTGAGATTGTTGATATACTGTTATATCATCCCACATACCTTTTGTTTTGGCATCAGGGCACCTGCCACTTTACACTTAGTTACGTACTGCCCGGTAAAATTTGTAAAATTACAAGATTCAAAAAATCCAACCACG
Source organism: Nephrotoma guestfalica (assembly GCA_963691935.1). NCBI lineage: Eukaryota > Metazoa > Arthropoda > Insecta > Diptera > Tipulidae > Nephrotoma > Nephrotoma guestfalica. Next base: position 249,114,901 of record OY829915.1, read on the forward strand.
TGAAGTAATAAACAGACGTAAGACAGGGGAGTTAAATGGATTTTCAAATTTTTCCTAATCGATTTTTAATTTATATTCAATCATAATAAAAGGAACGTCAAGATGTCAACTGTCGTACATCAAAACGATAAAGCGGGGCGAAGGGATGACAAAAAAATTATAAGAACAAAATATTAACTTATTCAAGAAACAACGTCTTGTGACGTTTTAATCTTACGTTGTTTTTGCCTTAAAAAATTAGGTCATTGAAGTTTTATCGTATTTACTACGAAAATAAAAAAATGTTTATGTCTGTAATCAGTCCTTTTAGTATTTGGTATCAAATGAAAAATATTCTATTTGAATGAAATTGGATACATTCCAGCATAACCAGCAGCACCAATTTGGTATTGACAAAACAATTCCATTCACATAAAATTTTAAGCTTGAGGCTGTATGGTACTCAAATTGTCAAAAACGATGTGTACAAAAAATGAACACAAAATAATTGCCAATTGATCTAATCCGTTTTTTAGGATGAAGTTAGATAAAATGTTTAGTTTGTCTATAGTTCGGTCTCAATGTTTATCGTAGTTTTTTTTAAATGTACAAATCATTTTTCTCAATAATTATCGTCTAAACAGCGAACAAAATTTGCAGCCAGGTGTAAGAAACATAAAATCGATGTATTAATTCATGTTGACAACGATAAGGTTTGACGTAAAAAATTTAAAATTTTGTTAAAAATCTTAAAAATTACGTCAAACGATATTTTTTTAGTTTTACGCCGCAATGACGATTAGTTGTGGCAATTCTTACTATCCCTAGATCCATCCCTAGATCCATCCCTAGATGGCAAATCTGAAATGAAAAAGGAGTTCAAAATAAGTGGTTGAATTTATTATAATATGCAAGGTTGCGATCAGCAATAATGAAAAATAAAAAAAATGTGAAACCATCCAGTGCTTTCAATGAATCGTCAAATTGCCTTCACCTCCGTAAAACAGAGGTCTGCCATGTCACTTAACTGGGATGCTATGTAGTAGTACCCATAACCACGCCGATATGAGGTTTTTGCAGAAGTATCAGGTGTTTGGTTTTTGGCAGCTTAATTCTTGGCTAGATCTAAATTATTATTACGCGATGATTTGGTATCTTGATCTTACTGATATAAGGTAATGGTTTGTTGTGGCATTTTAGATCTGGTAGGAAGTTTAAACTTAAGTGTCTGAGGCTAAATCCGCTTGATAATTTTCTAAAATAAAATATTCAGTTTGGGTCTTTTTGTCCATTTGATCTTCTAACTATACTGAACCCTTTTGTCTTGGTTTGGAATTGGTTGAATTTTGACCAGATTTGATTTTTGTAAGACATATTGAGGTTGATCTTTTTTATTGTTTGAAATTGTTTCACTACTTCGGAATTTATAACGGGTGGGCCATCTGTTAGTCCTTTATTCATTTGTAAATAAAACACATATTTTGGGATGAAAAGTCAAAATTGTTTATTGATAATGAAAAGTGGTTCTATGCCATTTATGTATGAAAAACAATATCGTTAATATGCCCACCACTGTTTCGTCTACAGGCTTGCAACCTAACATCAAAATTATCGATGGTTTTTTCCAATAAAATCGGATCAAGGACCTCAATTTCAACTCGAATGTTGATTTTAAGATATTGAATTGTTTGTGGATGAATCGCATACACCTAACCTTTTCAACAACCCCCTCAAAAAATAATCAAGTGATGTTAAATCCGGGCTTCTTGGTGGCCAAGGAACTTCATAATTTTCTGAAATTATGTGATCAGCAAATTTTGTTGACAATAAATGGATTATTGCACAACTTGCATGGTATGTCGCTCCGTCTTGTTGAAACCAAAGGTCGTTGACACGCAATTCATTCAATTTGGGCCACAAAAACCCAGTTAACATGGTGCGATTACGCTCCCCATTCACTGTAAGGGCATTAAATTCAACAATTTTGCTTATTGACGTACCCATTAAGATGAATTCCATTTCGTTCAAGCATCCAATTAACAAAACAGTGACGATTTATGGTTTGGTTGCTTCAATTTTAGTTAGTTGAATTTTGGGGTGCTGGGCGAAAGCCAGCCTTTCATAAAATAGAACAAATGGTAATTGGGTGGTGGGCAAAATTCGTTGTCAACCACAACACATTGGAACTCCATTTTCAACAAATAGTTTGCCGTATAAATTACTTTACGAAAAATAACTCATCAGAGCCAACAGGACAGTTCTTCGACAAATGAAATTTGTGACAAAGTAGAAACATTCCGAAACGGTTGATATTTAATATGGATAAAACTCCGTGTTGTATTGACATGACTCACGGTCGAACATTTCATTTTCGGGGAGAAAAAACCGTAGATGGTTTAGATACAGGCCACACTAAAAATCGTTTTACTGTAGTATTGTGTGTTTCCACAGCTGGCACGATGATTCGAACACAAATTATATTAAAGGTACTTAAAAAATTCAAAAAGTAAAATTACCTAAAAACATTGATTTAGTTGTGACGGTGGCTCTATGACGACCGATCTAATTTTCAATTGGATTTAGAAATGTTAAGTGCTTTATTCATCATGGATTCATATGGATGCCATTTAAAAATTTAGATTCCACCAAAAAACACTTCATTTCTACATCCGCTAGACGTTTTAATCAATTAGTCTTTTAAAAACGCTATGCGATCAGAATGGAGTAAGAGGCTGGAAGAAAGCCCCGAAGAATTTACAATTAAGTGTAACCAAAAAGAATCAAGTTATCAAAATTTGGTAGATTTTACAGCAGCAGCACTAAAAAAATCCCTTATGCAAATTAAATACCAGGCTATAATCCAGATGGCCAGATAACGTCGTCAATCAGTGATAAGCACAACTCGCACAATCTGTGGCTCAGAGGGGTCAGAGTGGAAGAAAATGTTGACGAAGAATCTGAATTTATACTCCAAGAAAAATTATGCACGAGAGATGCTAATGATATTTCATCGTTGTCAGAAAGTGACTTACCAAACTGTGAAACTGAAGAGTCAGATTAATTAAACTTGCAATTTTTTTTTTGTTTTTTATGGACTATGACTAGTCTATGAGTGACTATGACTAGTCTGAATTATTTAATAGTCAATTATCTATTTACCTATTTAATAATTTTTATACCGTTTATTTATTTTTATTTAGTTATTGTCCACATAAAAATCTATTGCCCACCTTAAAATACTTGTTTAATTTAGTTCACTACTTGGATTTGAAAAAATTTCAATATAATTAGGAAGAAGAATGAATTGAAGACTGAATATAATTCAAACAGACAACAATTTTGGGAAACTTTCACGATAATCTTCGAGCACACAAAAGGCCGAAGTCACCATATTTACAATAAAAACTAACACAATTGTTGGATTAAACATAATTGTTGTAGAAACTAGAAAACTATACTTAAATTAAAATTAAAACTATTCAAATCTTAATACACCGAGGAAACAGTTGTTGAACTCTGGGTAACAATTGAAGGCGAAACTTTCGAAAGTCCGAGCTCTTAACAAATTTTGGTTGCTCATAATTGACGTGTTCGTCTGCGATGCGGTCAGTTTTATGAACATTTCTCGTTAACATATTTTATAAATTGAAGAACAGAATATAAATATTTTCGATCAACAAACAATACAATAATAGAAATGTTTGAATTAAAACAAATCCACAAATAAACAACACAAATATTTGTTATCAAAAATTCTGTAATTTAATTATAGAGAAAAACAATCAACTCTACTACTATTATAAGCAAAATACAGACCCACATAAAACCAGAAAATACAAAACAACCAAAACTAAGAAAATCGAGGTCGTTACGAGGAAATTGAAAAATGAAAATCGAACTGATCAAATTTACATAAAACTCTGATTTAATTCAATTGATTACATTTCGTTATTTTCGTTTTTCAATTTGCCATGTCATGATCATGATACCACACTAATCGATAGTCGGTAAAAAAATTGAAAAAAGAAACCCAAGAAAATTGAAACCATTGATTTTAATCGAATTCTGTGCAAATTGAATTTTACGCAAAATAATAATTAACTTACGAAAGTTTGTTTGGGAGATAGAAAATGATGCGGAACGAAAATGATAAAAAAAATTAAATTAAATGAAATAAAATTGTAAAACTTAGATTGATTGTTTGCTTTTAACACAATTATCGATTTTCCAGCATTCTCAATCTATTCTGTACGAGAATTTTATATACCCGTAGAATTTAAAATGCATGTAAATACATCCGATAGTCATTTATTTTCTGCATGGGCGAAATCAGCTTAACCCAGATAGGGTAAGACTAAATTTTTTTTATTTTCATTATAAGAAATATTTTTCTGGCAGAAAAGAGGAAGCGGCCGTTATTAAACTGTAATGACACAAATACAGTCGTTTATATACAGCCAATACAGTCAGTATCAGCAAGGTTGGGCTTGAAATCGCGTATATCGAAATCCCGTTTTCAAACTCCCATTTTCAAAATCCCGTATTTCAAAATCCCGTATAACAAAATCCCATTTAAATCACGTACAAAATACGGGATCTCAGTATTTCAAAATTTCGTATTTCAAAATCCGAAATAGCGTTTTAAAATGATTTTTGGAAAAAGTTTTTTGAATATGGCCACGGAGACAGAATTCAGCCATTTCTTAACCGAATATTATGGGATTGGGTTTGTTGAATAAAAATCTCATTATACAACGATTTTTGAAAAAAAATCTGGAATTTGGCCACCAGGGAAGGAACTCGGCCATTCGAGAACCGATTATGATGTGATTGGATAAGTTGAATGAAAATCTGATTATAAAATGATTTTTGAAAGAAGTTCTGGAAAATAGCTACTTAGGGCCGAACTCGGCCATTTCTTAATCGATTATGATGGAACTGGGTATGTTGAATGGATATGTGATTATTAAATGATTTTAGAAGAAGCTCTGGAATATGAGGACTTGTGACGGATTTGGATCATTTCGTAACCGAAGCTTTGTAAAGTTTTTAAACTTTAAAATAATATTTCTGAGTGTAGGTTTTGATTTTAAAAGTCTAGAAAACAACAGTTTACGATTAATTATACAGCAATACTCGAACAAAAGTAAAAAATATATTCCAAATTTAAATTTAATCACTGCATTTAGTACAATTTTTGTCAAAATATAAAGTTCATCACAAAAGTCGGCTGAAGTAATGCTGGTGAAGTAACGCATGGTGACTATAAGGTAATCGGAAGGGAATAAGTGAGCTATCTAAATATGTGTGTGATATTTTATACAATAAACCGTGTCTCTAGGCATACATTTTCAAAAATGTAAAGTTCACCCCTAAAATCTGGGGAAATAATGCTTCACGGTAAAGCCACGGTCTATTATATTGAAACATGTACGTCAGTTTTTTCCATAATTTGGAAGGCCCTTGTGAAATTTGGCGAACAGCAGTGTATCGCCGTAATGGGAAGGTATTTTAATTTTTGCAATGTTGCTGAAAAGATAACAATTTACAAAATCCGAACAGATTTTACTGAAAATTCTTGCACTCTTTTCATGATCTGTGAACGTCAAAACGTCAGTCAAGGTTAACAGTTTTATCATGCTAATGTTTATAAACGGAACGGGCAACATTTGTAAATTATTAAAAATTACTACCGCAATTATTATTTATATAATTACTACCTCCAATTTTTGATCGAAATAATCGTCTCACCAGAAGGCTGTGCGTGCTATAGTGGATAAATTCGACACAAAATATTTATTATTGGATGTTCCTGTGGTAGTGAGATAACGCACCGGTTGAAGTACCGAAAATATCGTAGGCTTAAGGGCTTCAGTTCAAAATGAACGAAATAAGTCGATTCCACGCCGTTCACAGGAATTGGGAATCTTTCGGAAATTTGGCGTCAACATTTAGGCTTAGACACTTACAAGATCAAAGTTTCATCGAAAAAACATCATCAGCGATGCAGCTTGAACAAAAGCACATGTGTTTCCATTACAACCACAAAAAGTGACTGTGCGGTGTGGATTTCATGCCGGAGGTATGATTAGACCATATTTTTTCGTAGATCTGAATGATCGCCCTATTACGGCCAATGGAGTTTACTACCGTGTCATGTTGGAAGACTATTTTTGGCCAGAATTGGATGGACTTAACACCAGTGATATGTTGTTCCAACAAAATGGTACCTCGTGTCACAGGTCAAACAATTGACCTATTGAAGGGGAAGTTCAGTAAGTGTGCTTTTCTTTCTATAGTGTTACGTTAAGTCGTTGGTTTATCCTAACAAGCCAACAACGTTAGTGGAGCTCAGGGTCAATCTCGATTGCTCGCAGTGGTCATATTAACGAGATCAAATTCCATAGTTAAATGTATCATGTATACTGCACCTGGAATAAATTTCAGCCCAATATCTCAATTATTCTGAGTTTTATGATAATACAAAATTGTTATGTACTTATTGAAAAATTCTTTATAATGGGGCTAATATTCATTTTACTCACTTTGTCTTTCGACAGGGGAATGGGCTGAGTCACCCTCATTCTGTGTATGTCCTTTTATCAGATATTTATGGGTGATCGATTTTATGCCTAGATGCCGTACCGCATATACAGACAATGCCAACATAAATTTATTTTTTGTTGGCCTGCACAATTGTCCGAATAGAATATAACTTCAGCATTAGCCATGGATGCTTTCTTCTGTAAGTACTTCAAAACACAAGTATCTAATTCATTGACACCTCGATGGCCATTGGATTCATACCCAAACGTAGCATTCTGAGCTATTATTTTGTAAATCATTTAGCTTGGATTTATAGTAAAATACCGAAACGTCGTCTTTCGGTATTTGCATGACTGCTTGGAGGTCGTACACTGCTCCAATACCGTGAAAGTTATTGTTGCTTTTGTCGCGTGTCTTTTCCTCTCGAGATAAGTTCTTTTCAACTAAATGTTGATCGTATTTTTCTTTTAAACAGGTTTTTTCTTCTTGAGCAGCATTTTTCGTAGGCAACACAAGTTTTGCAGAGATCCTTTTTAGATATAAAAATTCTCCTTTAAAGAGCCGATGAAATGTAGCCTAGCTACCATAGGTTTTATTTCACGCATTGCAGTTCGCTACATATTCTTTGTGAATTTCCGGCAAAGAGCGACTGCCATCTATAAACGTTCGGGTTGTGTTTGCCTAGTGTAGTGGCACTCAATTTTTGGAATCGCATTGATATGCTGTCGAATACGATCTCGTATGACTGGATCCAGCGTATTGTGGTTTCCATGACAACATCAGCGTCTTATTTCGTTTGAACTGTGCGAATTGTGCGATCGTTGATATCTAAAGTATTATTAAAAAATACATTCCACATTCATTTTTTCACCAATAATAATTTTCATCAATAAGAATTTGAAATAGAACGTTTTATTCTTCTGACGTGGTTTATGTGAACCGCCTTCACGAACGTATCGGCACTCTCGGGTAATAGCCGTCATTGAATTATTTATACACTGTCTTTGATTTTCAATCTCACCTAATAGTCAATATGCTGAGAAGAGCTGGAGTCTTTCCTCTTGACTAAATTTAATGGAACACTGCAATTTATATTCCAATCCGCACAGATTTTTCATTTCCCTCGGCTTTCGGATTTTTTTATTTCTAGTATGGGTCTCGTATGCTTCACCACTATGGTTTCTTTTGCACTTGTCCGGGTCTTTGTTGCATTTAATCCCTTTTTTGAGAGGGTTCACCAAAATAGGAATTTCCTGGGTAGACGTAGATGGAATATTTAGAAGATCTTCAGTGCACTCCTCAGAACTGCTTTTATTACTTTCTTCTGGATTGTGTAACACATCATTGATAATTTCATCACAATCTTCTGAGGATAACTCACTGCTTTCAGATGATGACGATGAGGAACATGAAGTGCTTGGTCGAAGGCCATTGACCTCACTCTGGCTCTGCAAATATTCTACTTCAATGACAGAATAAACAATAAATTCTACTAAAAGATCAAATTTATCTAAAAAATGCTTACCTGTTTCTTCCGAAGGTTCTTGCGTTGATATTATAGGTAGGCATTGTTTGTTATTTTAATCAGCGGGTTGATGTACATTTTGAGCATCATGTATCATTTTAGCCTCTTGCCCTAAAGATGGGTCCATCATAAGTACATCAGCCAACAGTTGTTGGTTTTTCATTGCTAATTCACACATGAGTTTTCCGCGGGAAAACATTATTAGAACAAGCTAAAATTTCAATAGTACAGTGATGTATGTTTTTATAGTAATAACAGCTTAAATCAAAATAAAACATTTTTAAAGCAAAGTTTTCAATGAAAGAACGTCATATATATAAGATTTTTTGCAGTTTGTTCCGGGTACTGACCTAACTGACAAAGGTCTCGCAAATGTTTTATTAGAAAACATCGTTAAGCTCGGCATTGATACCCAATACCCCATCGGGCAAGGTTACGACGGAGTATCTTCAATGAGTGGACGTTTTCATCTTGCGCAGAAATATATAAGAAATTTAAATTACGCATCACGCAGGTTAAATTTAGCAATATCAGACGCTTGCGACTTAGCGAGTATACGAAATTGTATGAGATCTCCGTCTAGTATTTACAATTTTTTCAATACTCGTAAGCGACAATCAATTTTGATACAAATCATAGATGGCTCCACTCTCGAATCGTCAGCTACGCGCTTGAAAACGGCTATGTCCTACCAGTTGGGTAGGGTCGACATCCTCGCTAGCAACGCAATTATTATCGGTGATAAAAAATGTTGAATTTACGCTTTTGACGCTTCCACTAAGCCGGTTCCTACACACGGAAAACTTTGACTTAGCAGCTGCCATTGAAATGGCTGGTAACGTACAAAGCGTTTTATCCGATATTGCCAATATGTGCCGGAAAACAAATTCATCGGTGTAATATTGCTACTGAAACTCCAGAACCGTATTACGGAATATCAATTTATATCCCATTTTTGAATTCGGTGTTTGGCCAAATTGATGAACGACTCAGTAAGCACAAAGAAATTTTTTGCAGTTTTAAATGCATTTTACCAAACTGAGAATCTGTACATGACAAAAAAATTGAAGAAGCAGCAACTTATAAAATTTGCATCTATTTTAAACAATAATGTCAAAGAAGGATTAGGAGAGTTGTAATTGTGTTGGAAATATGTTTCAGAATTAAATAGTTTAATTAAAAAATTGAATGGACGCGCTTAATTCATGTCCAAAAACGTATTTCCTTCCGTCAGGCTACAACAGAGCGCTCGTTTTCAACATTAAAGTTATTGAAGACTTACTGACGTAACACTCTAAGAGAAGAAAGGTTAAATAGTTTAGCGATGATTTACATTCACCATGATATTACCATCTCAATGGAAGAGGTTCTGGACGAACTGGCTCAACAGTCAACACGATTGTATATAAGATTATGAATTTGTAACGCCCACGATTGTTATTAATAAAAAAAATTTTTTGATTGAATTTTTTTTTTGTTTTCCACTAACATCCCTCCCCCTGTAATAAATTCCTAGGTACGCCTCTGTTTAACTCTACACATTTTTCACTACATTTTTATCTGTAGGTACGATAAACGTAAGCTAAATCTGTAACATTTCATCAATTATATTTCTTTGTTCTTGTGCTGGGTTCAAAAATCATACTCAAGAGTTTTAAAATATGGCAGAGGAAAATTTTGTGGATGTCGAATATTTGGACGAAGCTATTTGGCTTAATTTATCCAGTTAATTTTAAACAAAAAATTTTACAAAAAATTACAAAAAATAAGTTACAAAAAATTTGGAGTACGAAAATTGTGGTGGAAGGAGGATGCATAGAAATGATTGATTAGCTAGTGGTACGACGGTTTGCTGTTTCAAATATTGTGTTCTCAGAACTTGTTGTATTTATAAGGCTTCTGCCATAATTCATTTTAATCAATTTATTCTTCTCCGAATTTCTATTTAAAAGTGTATTTCAATATTTGTTAGCAAAAATTCAAAAATAATTTACTTGAATTAACACATACGAGTATAATTAATGATTATGTAGCTTATAGTATCAAATTTCAATTCCAAGTATCAAAAAATATTTTTTCATCGTTTTAACACCAACAGCAATCGGTTTTTCGTCTGGGTGTAAAAATCTATAAATATCATGAACAAAAATAGGTCTGCACGCATGAACGGGTAAAACGAAACTGAATTTAAGGAAAACTGTTTTTCGACTTCCAGTATCATGTAAATTATACCTGAACCAACTTATATGAATCAGCTGATATAAATGGCACCATATCATGGGGAAAATGTCAAGGATTTTTATGTACTCGTACTGGTGTATAATTCAGGAGAGTTTTATGTTGGGGAAACTTAAGAAAAATTACACCAATATGTTTGCTAGTTTCAACGGATAAATAAAAAAAGCAATCACAAAGTGGATACAGATTGAGTTGATTGTCGTGAAAAATTATCTGGGGAAACAAAAACTTCTTTTTCATGTCTGTTTTGTCGTTTTTGTTTGAAAAACTTTTAATTTAATTTTAGGAAATCTAGCAAAACGTTATTGTACGATAAAGCAGGAAATTATATTTTTTGTTTTGTTTTGATATGGGACATTTTTGTCGGGATTTTCCGCAGAAAACATTTTTGGCATAATGTTGTAGTGGTATGATGGAAGGTGTTGTATAAAGGTCGAAATGTTTTTGACAAATATGGGAAATGTTTCTCGTCGCTGAACTAAAGGTGCCTCAACTAGCTCGTGTGGAATAGGCATCTGATTAAATTTTAAGCGCTACTACAAACAGGAATACTTAAATGTTATTGTTGGTTTTTAATTTCATTTTATAACAAACTGTTCATTACCAGCAACAAAACATGTATTGTATAAAATGAAAAACGATGTTCAACATAAGGATTGGGTTATGAAACGTGATTTGCTTGGAGGTGGAAAACCCAAAAAGAAAACTCTCATAATTTTTAATGTTTTGTTGTTTTTACTGAATTAATAGTTTTTTTTGTCTGTTATACATTTCGTGATTATTACTATTGTTGTATGTTACCACGATTTCAACTTATATTATAATGTTAGTACTAGATACTTAATTAAGTTTTATTTTGAATGTGAGGTTTGAACTTTTTCAGAGTTTTATAGTAAGACAATACGTTTTATTCTGCTGCTTCATTAATTATACTGAACACGTGATTTGGAAAATCGAGCAACGGTGATGTGATATGTGTCGGGTTTAGAACTGTTTTAATTAAAATTTATTTGTTTGGCTAATAAATATCACAGATTCATGAGTTTGTGGTACTCCTTGACTATCTAAACTTAATCAATTAAGTAACCCGCATTTTCTGGTTCCCGCTTTTATAATAATATACACCCTGACTAATATTGTCGTTTACTATAACATAATCCTCCCAATCCATTGCCATCTCGTGTTATATAGATAATATTTTCTTATCACGTATCTTCACCCATTTCATTTCTTTTCTCCGTTTATAATAATTTTGCCGTGACCTCACATAATATTGTTCATGTTTCGAACTCGGTCAAAACTTTTGGTTTAGTCCGAGATTTGTTGTTATTTGCTTTATAAATCTTTAACAGAACAAGAAGAAAAAAGTTGTAGATTTAAGTAAAGCACAAATCACTCTCTTTCTTACTTACTCATAAAATTATATTTTTTATACGTTTTTTAATCATTAATCTTAATTTTCACAGAAGGTTCGAAAATTTAATTCAAAGGTTACCTAAAAATTTATTATTTTGTATTTGTATTTATGCAAGGTTGAACAGAATAAATTAAATAATTTATTAGAGCTTTTATAAAAATTGTAAAATGTTATTCTCAGAAATAGTTGTTGTTGTCAGAATGCAGATTATTTAAAATACTCCCTTAACGTTATTTCGATTTAACTCCCAACGTATCAAAATTGTAATTATAATAAAAAATTATTATTTTACTTCTGAGTAATAAATAAATAATTAAAAATATTTTAGCTATCAGCATTATTTGTTGTTGTTAAAACATGTCAATGACCTAAAAACGACGGATATGAATTCATTCCGATAAACTGAAATACAAATATACGTACAGTTTGCTGCAAAAGTATATCTACCACAGCGTTTTTTTTTCAATACAGAATAAGTAAGCAAAGGTATATTTACTTTTTCTAGAACTCTTTTCGCACCGGAAAAAAAATTCGATATGAAAACGCAATCGAGACTAAAAGTACTTTCGTCAGAGGAGAAAAGACTCATACAAGAGTTGAAGAAGGAAGGCGAATCAAATATTTTCATTGCTCAGGCTCTTGGAAGAATAAAGAGCGGAATTGTGAACGTTTCAGAACGATTTTAAAAGGAAGTGAAGAGCGAGGAAATACTGAAAATATTCATCGTGAACGTCAACCAAAATGTAGTAGCAGTCGCACGGACAAACAAATTCAGATGCTAGATGGACAAAATAATCGAATTTCATTGAGTGAAATAATAAATCAGTTGAAAAAACTAGTATCGAAAGCGACTATTGTCGTTGGATACACTCAACTGGTTTAAAACCATATTCTTCATGAAAAGCACCGTACGTTTTTAAAGATCACCATAGAAAAAACTATGGTTTCTTAAATGTACCTGGAAAGTCTAAAAACTTGTTTCAAACAGCATGAGTTTATATTTGTAATCGAAGCTTAAGTAACTAGCTATGATCTGCAGCATATTGGGGTGTTATTGAAATAATATTAAATTTTTTATTCAGATTATACATTTGGAGTTATCGGTTTTTGTAGTTAAGTATGTATGTATAGTTTTTTGCATCTCAATAAATTCTTTATTAAAAACAGTTAAAAGCAATTAATCATAAATTCGGTGTAGTTATTAATTTCTTAGTAAATTAAATCTTAAATTCATTATCACAGATAAAATCTTCCTGCTCAAACTGGTAACATTCATCAACGTCATGATAATGCTCAGTCACATTATTGCGCTCACGATCCAAAACGTTTTTGTAAAATCGTAGATTATTAAAATTTCGCCATTCGTCACCGTAATGAGCTTTTAGTAGAGCCTCGACATCCGAAAATTTCTCGGGTTTGACATGGTTGCCTAAAAGTATAACTCGTGGTTTTATTGCAGACAGCTAACTCGATGTTTTCAATACTGATTTTCCGCTATTGATGTTAAGCATATAGTTCCCCGGGCGAGAATGGTACCAGCCTTGTCACCTCTGATCAGTATCATTCTTTTAGCAACGTTAAAATTAAAATTCCATTGCCTAGCCAACTTTACTGGCTTCTTAGCCTGCTCGCGCCAATCATTTATTTCGCAATCCGTCGACAATTTAATAATTCTCTCGAATTGCTGGAAAATATCAAAATACTCACTAGGTTATAAGCATAGTAAGCATGGTTATATTCTTGTATCGCCCACCACATCCGGCGGCAATAAGCCTAACTACTAGGGTAATACGCTTTTTGATCTGGTGTTTTAGGCATCGACAAATTTTTCTCACAATCAATTTGATCAGGATCTATGTGATGAGTTTTAAACGCTCTTTGAATTTTAAGCAGGTGGAGCAAGCATCTGCCAATGGTGAACCAAATCCAATGTTATATTCTTTATTGAATACTGAACGAAAAAAACGTTCCTTCACACTACCCGACTCATTCAATTCGTTGTACATCCTCCACAATTTTTTTATAGGCAGCTCGCACGGCAGGTATTTTCGTTGTGTTTGCGAACGACAATAGTGACTTTCGGTACATTTGTAACGATTCAATAAAATGTCTGACCGATTTTTTTTTGTTAGCTGCTTGTGGGATGTATGATCTCCTCCTCGTCTTTCCTTAGGCAGAGTCGCTTTTTCATGGAATTGCTTACCAATGTTACAAACACCATGGTTCCGGATGCCTAATATTTCTAAAAATGCCTTTTGCCAAATCCTTTTTTTTGTGTGTCTTGACAAACAATAAAATATTTCGTACTGACGGAACGATTTTTTTGCGAATCTTCTAAAACTCTTCTTCTTTTTCAAATGTTTTAGAATAAATGTGTCTTGGTCGATTTTTGTGGGATTGCTACAAAATAGTTTTAATGACCCAACTACATGTTTACATGTTGAGAATTTCGGTGAACATTTAGGTTTATACCTAAGACGGTAACAATAGAAAATTGAAACAAGCTACTTATAATTATTATTTAGTGTACTATTATAGACGTTTCTTACCTTTTCCGTTTTTGTTGATTGCGCTTGAATGGATTGCATGACTTTTTTCGAGCATTTCCTGCGGTCGCAGGTTCAATATTTTGTGTAACAGATTCCATGTTATTAAAGGTTTTCAATAAAACTTAAAATTTATTAAAATATACACAACATTTTGATATTTTACTACAAATAACTTTAGCCGTTACAAAACTGACACTCTTTAGTCTTCACTTAACAAAAATTGACATATAGTATTGTCAAATATCCGTCAAATAAGCCAGTTAAAGTTTATTAAGCTGACTTCCAACTGATAACACCCCGTGTTACGATTGCCTCTACTCCCAAATCTGCTAGTAGAGTATCAACCCTGGCTAGCCATTACAACGCTCCTATTTAGCATTTAATCTACCCAGTCGATCAGGGGGCGATAGGGCGTGATCACATCCGGTCTGACGTTTCTAAAGGCCCCAGAAGATTGGATAGCCTATTTGGATCAATGGAATTCCTATTGTGGGCTTCTCCCTGTCTTTGCAAAATTTTTAGTAGGGAATACTCTAAACTTATAGGTCTAAGACCTTGAGACTGCAATGAGAGTTTTTTCCCGCCTTAGGTATACATAAAACAGTTACTTCAGTCCATTTACTAGGAATATGACAGAGTTCTAAGTTGCCCTTGAAGATAACTTCCAGCCAGAGTAAGGTTAAGTCAGTCGTTTGCCGACTTATAAAGTTTAAAGCTATTTATGGTCCATCAGATTTTTTCCTGCTTTTAACATGATTTGTAAGGCCTGCGACCCTGTTGCACGTAGGCCTTTGTCGCGCAGATTCGGAACTACCTGGAAAGTGAGTGTCCAGAAGTAGCTCCAAGGATTCTGCACTAGTCGCGGCCCAAGAATCATCCGATCGTTGGAGGAAGTTCGGAGTTATGAGACTTAGACAATACTTTAGCAGCCTAGATGTCTCAGAGGAGCCCTATATTTTACTACAGTATAGCCTCTTGTTTTAGCATTTTTAATTCGTATTTGTATGTTTTGGTGACTCCCTTGTAGCAGTCCCAGTCCTTAGAATGTTGCTCTAAACAGCCTCCCACATTTTTACTTGTGTTTTGTGGTCCTTTCGAACGTCGTGTTGGCCAAGGTTTACTAGGAGGGGGCGCAGTTGGCCCACCAATACATCAAGCTCTTGTGTTGAATAAGTGGGATTTGGAAACGGTACCGGTATTGAATTACTAAGAATAATTCTAAAAATGTCCCAGCCGGCTTTTCTACTATTTCTGTAGCTAGGTTTTAAGGTAGGTGTTGTCCCCAATTCAAATCCACTTCCCCAAATTGTGTGATCCGAATTTGCATTACTTCCCAGGAAGACTCCATTTTTTTTGTTTTGAGCCTCCCTTAATGAGCTTCCAAAAGTGACAGGTGTGACGGGACATCTTCCCAATTATGTGAAAGGTAAGTTAATATTAGCTAGAGATTTTGATCATTCATCTAAATGCTTGTTGTGATCACATCTGAATTAATGTTATTTTATAACAAAAAGATATTCAGAGTATTTTTAGCAAGAATTTAGGAATGAATTTTAACTTCCTTCTTTGCGAATACCAGTTTATATTTATCAGTCCTAAGTCCTAGTACCCGATGATGGAGGTTACTCCAACCTCCACCACAGTTACATCAGAGTCCTCCTCCGACTGCGATTCCTCCGTGTCTTTAGATAATGTTTCTACCTCTTTACCCATTGTCATGATATTCGGGTTGTCAGCCAGACCTCTACCGGTATCGATTCCACCAAGGTGTCCTCCTCTTCTTTCTAATAATTCTTGAGTGTGACTGCACTGAAACTATTGCTAAATAAACCATTAGTTCCCGCCAGCGACTGTCTATTTAATATGATAATAGCTGACCTATAATCAGCATTTCAGCATTTGGTTCTTCCAATTTGGCCACTCTCCATTCGGTGGTCAGCAGTTGAGGATTGCTAATCTTTAGTATTTCAGGAACTTTTTTCGGGTTGCTGTTTTCCGCTGGTATCTAAGCTCTCGCTCTAGGCCTACAGGGTCTATCCCATCTTACGACTACTTCTAGTCTAGCACCAGGCGCGACTTCATCTAGGCTCTCTCAGTCTTTTCATAAAGAGTGCGTAACCTAAGTTTTATTTTTAATAAATGAGAGTTTGTTCTTTTCTTTTTGTGATAATTTTGATTTTATTGATGTTACGTTAACTACTAGTTTCGAGCATTCTCTCTTTATCAATTTTAACTATTCTTCAAAAAATTGTTATTCTGTGTTATTCTTAGCCAGAGGGGGAGGGGGGGGGGAATTGCATCTAGGAAAGTAGCGACTAAGACCTTCTCCATCTTCCTTCAATTTCTGGACGATATATATTCGACGGCATGGACTCTGTCAATGACACCAACCACCACAAGTGATCATTTGGTACCTCATTGAAAGCCCTAGTTACAGTTTCTAGCATTCTAGTTCTATTTGTATACTGCGATTCCTGCTTTGATCTCTACCTTTTGGATAGAGGCTTCAGACGAACAATTCTTTTCATTTCAGTAATATGTTTAACCCATGAAAGCGTTTTCATATCCCGGTTCGTTCACTCCGCCAAAGGAATCTTATTGAAATTTGCTAGAGCTTCCTAGGCTATTTTTCTGGTTTCGTAAGTTAATACGAGAGAACCATCCTTGCTCGCGCATATGCCTCTTGTGATTGCATTCAAAGAACCAGCCTTGTCCTACCTTAAGTCCTGTTTTTTCAGTACGTCTTGAGGGCTAGGCCAAATGACCAATGTTCTATGTTATTCCAGTTTTCTTCGTACGTCTTGCGGATCAAGTCTAATAACCAAAGTCCCTTGTTGGTTACCTACGCCTTAGAGAGTATGCCTAAAGGCCAAAATCCCACCAAAATTTGTTTCCGGGTTTCTAGGAGCGTCGGACTCTTCTGTTTTTTTAAATTGTTAGTTTCATCCGTGTTTTGTCGTAAGAGTAGCGGAGAAAGAAATGTCCTTCTGTGCAGAGATTCACAGTACACAAATACGGCAGCTTAATTCGGAGGGTGGCACGTATCCAGTCTGGTCGGTTATCAGCACTGTATGATTAACACCTCAAACCGGGCCAGTTCGCGCTTGGTTTTAGTCTTACACACCACAAATGCAAGCTAGTTATCGGTGGTAACCGCGAAAAGGAAACACAAACACTTGCGGAAACTGCAGAATACGGAGCTGAATTTATCAATTTTTTTTGTATACGATTAAATCGAGAACACAAAACTATAATCCGAAAAATTGCTTTGATTGCAAAAACCTAATTAAAATCTAAGAATTGATCAAAATAATTTTATTTAGAGGCCTGATTTTCAGGTAACGGCCCATATTGCCATTACACTTACACAAGTCGAATGTGTGACTCACTGTTGTTAGACTCCTTTGCATTTAGCACCCTTTGGAAAAAAAATAAAATAAAAATATGTGAACATGGTCTGAGTCCGTCTACCTGTTCAATGTACAGAAGATGAGGCTGCAAAATAACACAATTTTTCTTTCATTATGATTGGTGTTTTTTGCGTGAATAATAATAGTCATTTTATCAATTGTAATGCAAGGAAAATATTTTATATTATTAACGAGGAAACAAAAGAATATCGAATTAAACACTATATGAAAAAACAAAAGGGAAATTTCACATAAAAGACTTACCTAATTTTACGTTTATGCTTTCATTTCGGACAACGCAAGCAGCAAAAAATGGTACAACGTTGAAATGAAAAATTTATGTTCCGTGAAAATAATAAGACCATTATTCCTTTCATTGTTTTTCTTGTATATTTCGCTTTGGCAATGCGAACACAAATTTCCCATACTACGGCCACCTGATCGCATGCCCCGCAGATGAATTTTTCATTATTCAATTGGAATGATTGAATTGAGTCGATGACTTGAATATTTTGTATTCCGTTTTATTTACATCTTCTGCTTTGTTATTTTTTGTTGTTGGGTACTTTTTCCCAATTTCAATTTATTATTATGTTTCGTGGAATTTCCATTTTTATTTTGTTCCGATCGATTTGCTGGGAAGAGGAGATGAAAGGAATTTTATACAAATTTCTAATGAGACTGTACATTTACATTTCTATGAATGGTACGTTTCACTTTTCAGGATGAATTATCTGTTTTGTTTTAACAGGTAAATCGGTACCAATTTTATTCAGAGCAGCATAATTCGATGTGAAGGCCACCCACATTATTGAATTTTTAATTTCCTAATTCGCGTGCAACCACAAAATATATTAAGCATTTCTAGGTCAATATGAAAATAAATTTTCTTGCTGCTGAGTTTTCTAATTCAAAAATTCACCCTCTTATGCTATAATAAAATACATTAACAAGAATGAAAATTACAAGGAAGAAGAAGAAGGAAAACTTTTTTTGGTTTATTTACTGTGTTTTCTTATTACGTAAAAATTAAATTTAACACAAAATTAGGAAAGACGTAAAAATAAACAAAACTTCTAATTACTCTTGCTCTACTTGTTACTGAGCCAATTTTCAAAAACTAAACCAACAACTATAAGAAGCCGCTATGAATGAAATGTCTGTACGAGCAAAATCTTGCATGTACGAAGGTATTCAGTATGTATTCAAAACGTGTATGCATCATTATAATTAGAAGGAAAATTAGTTTAATTGGCATCACTTCTTGTTTATATCTACACACAATATTGCATTTAAGTCTAATTGCTGCATATTACGTATGTAATTAATCTTCCTGCTTATATACTAGGTGCGCAACTAAATTTTCGAGTTATTTCAGAAATAACAAATTTCAATAGTAACATAAAAAATTATGTATTCAAAGTATTGTCCTACGCTATCTGCACATTTTTGTTATTTCTCTGGCAATAGAAGAATACCACGTTTGGAAATATCTTAAAGAGTCGTGTTTAATGCCTCCGCAAGTTGATCTTGGGTTTGCGTATCATCTTCATCCAATAAAGCTTGCTGCTCGGTGTCTTAAAATGTTTTTGGTCTTCCGGAGCGCTTCTTGTCCTTAACCAATCTTCACAGGTAGTTTTCGATGGTGAATGTTCTCCGTAGGCCTCCTCAAGCATATGGCGCCAAAAGCTTCCCGCAAATGCTGTTTGTTTGGCACAAAACTCGACATTTTCGATCTTAGAAAAAATATGGTTGCGTTGCGATATGTGCTGATATTACAACTTATATTACAACTGACCTAACTTAATCATAAACCAACCAAAACAAACGAAAATTTGTATGTATTGGTTAAAAAGTAAAACAAGAATGTCATTTAGGCGAAATATTGAATTTGTCAAATAATCCCAATTTAAATTTATAATTAATAATTAGGTTCAACATTTACTAGGATGGGATATCAGAATTTAATATTTTCTTAAGAAATTGAATATCTTGAGACCTAATATGTTTATGAAGAATGTTGTTATGTTTTTCTGATAGGTCTAGACTCGGACTATCTATATTCCAAGTTAATTTTTTGCTATCAGTAAAACAATAACACACTCTTGATAAACATATTAGATCTCGAGATATTCAATTTCTTAAGAAAATCCAATTTCTTAAGAAACTTCTCAGGTAGTAACGACTAGCAAAAAATTAATTTGATCGCGCAAACATTATTAGCTTTTCAACTGGCTTGGAATATAGACAGTACTAACCTAGACCTATCAGAAAACAAAAATATATTCTTGATAAACATATTAGGTCTCACGATATTCAATTACTTAAGAAAATTTTAAATTCCTATCCCTTCCTAATAAATGTTTAACCTAATTATTTATTATAAATTGAAATTGGGATTAGTTCACAAATTCAATATTTCGCCTAAATGACATTCTTGTTTTACTTTTCAACCAATACATACAAATTTACACGTATGTTAAGTTGGCCCGAAAGCCTTTTAATAAAAATGTTTGCGTCCTCGCTTAATTAAAAAAAAAGCCTTTCAGCCCGAAAAATAATACAAAATAACAGAAAATGAAAATCCATCCCGAAAAAATATGTATAAAATTTTTCTCAGGATCTCAAAAGTTTGATCTTCTAATTTTTAAACTAAGTACGAGTATGTGGAAAGATCATGTTCTGTTTGCTTGACAAGGCCATCAACAATACACACCTGGAAGGCCATTACCATACGATGGGGATAAGGGTCATATATACAAGCCATTTGCTATCCAATGATTTTCACTGTGTGATGTATGTAAACGGCCATGTTTGACCTTGTGAACAGAGATACACAAGGCCAAACATGGCCGTTATCAAAAATAGGCCAAAAATACAAGGCCAAACAGAACAGAGATGCTCATGGACAAACATTAAGGCTTTTTCTTATTTTGGCGTTAATTAAGCAATATTGAATTTTTATTGATCTACCACATACTCGTACTTAGTTTAAAAATTAGAAGATCAAACTTTTGAGGTCCTGAGAAAAATGTTATAACATATTTTTTCGGGGTGGATTTTCATTTTCTGTTATTTTGTATTATTTTTCGGGCTGAAAGGCTTTTTTTTTTTTAATTAAGCGAGGACGCAAACATTTTTAATAAAAGGCCTTTTTCGGGATGGTTTTCGGGCCAACTTCACATACGTCAAATTTACGTTTGTTTTTGTTGGTTAGGATTAAGCTAAGTCTAGCTTCCAACGCGTGTTACATTCTTATTATTTTAATATGAAATATTACAGTTTATTACGACTTAATTACTGGGATAATTGTGAAAGCCATAACGCAGTCTTCAGATTGAAATATGTTCTTCGTCAATGGAAGGTGGTTGAAGTAATTATGATTCATACACCAGGTAAACCAGGAAACAATAGAAAATCACATAGGCCGATATCACTACTTCCAGTCATATCAAAAATATTTGAAAAACTGTTGCTGAAGGGACTCAAACCTATAATAGAAAGGAGATGCTTAATTCCACCACACTAATTCGGGTTTAGAAAAAATCACTCTACAGTTGAGCAAGTTCACAGAATAATGAATGTCATTGGGGATGCACTTGAGAATAAGACGATATGCTCTTCAACAAATTCTTGACTTTGGCGATTAGCATACTTTATTTTAATCCGTGAAACAATAATTGCCGTATTTCATGACACCCATTGATCCGGATCAGTTCAAATTTTATAGGGAACACCTGATACAAATTTTGTTTTAGATCACAAATTTTGATTTCAATTCTAGCAAGCGCCTTTGTGCTGTTTCATAAAAAATGGACTGAACTGGATCAGATCAAGCATCCAGAAACACAGCTAATAATAGATTTTTTCTCATTTTTCTTACATTTTACGTATAAAATTATTGAAGTTTGAGGTTATAATTGCGGGAAATATGTTTATTTATTATTAGAGATAGCCACCGAAATGTCTGTGCCTCACAAATCAATTCGTACCATTGTACACGATTGTTTGGGAATGAAACCTGTTATCGCTCGGCTAGTTCTGAAAAACCTGGATTTTCTTCAAAAACTCAATTGCGTAAGTGTCGCTGAAGATATGCGATCGACTCCGATACCAAATTCATAAAACGCATTACAACTTGTGATGAGACATGGGTTTAGGAGTTTGATATGCAAACCAGTCAACAAACTAGGCAATGTTGACTGTTA
This sequence comes from Nephrotoma guestfalica, assembly GCA_963691935.1. Lineage (NCBI taxonomy): Eukaryota > Metazoa > Arthropoda > Insecta > Diptera > Tipulidae > Nephrotoma > Nephrotoma guestfalica. The sequence continues at coordinate 249,136,773 of OY829915.1, forward strand.
TGGAAAGGAGAGGTTTGTGGAAAGAATACTAATGGATTTTGTACTGCGACAACGCACGGCCTCACAAGGCTAACATTGTAAACGAATTTCTGGCGAAAAACTTAACAAATATCATCGAACAACCACCGTATTTATCTGATATGACTCCGGGTTACTTTTCCTCTTACAAGAACCCAAATTACAAATTAGAGGCACCCGTTCTCTGAAGTCGATTCCGGGAAAGGCGTTTGAAAAATGTTTTGATATAAATATTTTATTTTTCATTGACCAATGTTATTTTCCTGACAGAATGTATATTTAAGAATTCCTCAGACGTCAAACGTGTTTGCACAATTTTACAGTATCTTTCCAGAATCCGCCAAACATAGGAGAAGCTTGTGGTATAATGTCTCAAATAATATTATGGTCGGTAAAACCATGACTCATGGTTTCACTCACGGACATCGTTGACATACTGTTTGTAGAACTCCTGTAGTTGACACTTAGCCCCAATAAGGCTAGCGCCATTATCACAGTGTATGTTTTTAAGGCTTGAAGAAAGGTGATAGAACTCAGGTGCATATCTCGGGGGCTTTATTAACCATGCAAACTAAAATAACAATATACGCCTTTTTAAGATTCACTCCACGCGGAAGTGTGTGTTGTTTTTAAATGGCCTTGCCAAATCGATGCCAACTTCTATGAAAGATCGAAATTTTCATCATCGCCAAGATGGAAGTTGGCTCTATACTGCTTATTGTTCTTCTGCGATTGCGCTGGCGCTACACCCCAAAAAGGTATTTGGCCGCCTTAATAATGCTTTTCCGAGTAACTCGATCTACAGCGAGAGGGCGCCATGCTCATTAGCCTACTGTGATTTGCGATGAAATGTCCACCGGGCGGAGTTTTTCATCGATACCAAGTATTTTAACTCAATTACGTTTTCGTATTGTGTATTTGGAAAAAATCAATACAAATGATTTGATATAAGGGAAGTACTGTCTGTGCTTAGCAAAATTGTTATAGTTAATGTATTTAGTACCAAATAGGCAACCTGAATGTTGACGTATGCGCGTAGTTTGGCATTCATGCAAAAGTGGGAACCTTATTCGCCTTGAAACGCCAAAGAGAACATAAAAAATTTGGGAAAAAATCTATCGAATTTGTGTGTGTGAGAACCCTCGAGTTCCTCAAAACAGTCAACAACCGTTGACTCCATCTTTTCAATGTTTGAAAGAAAAATTAATTCGAGGGGGATAAACCTGGCGAATTGAGTGCATGTGGAACCAATACGATCTTTAACGCTTTGATTTTGACCATTACGATAACTGATGTGTGAATGCATTGTCTTGATGAACAACTCCGCAATAAGTCACATAATTCAGCACAATTAATTGTGTTTTATTTTTAAAGCAATTAAATTATTTTCCGCCAATCCCAAAAAACAGTTGCGATGACCTTGACAGTAGATATAACTTCGTTTCAGGTGTGAAATAATGCACCCATATTCCATTTATGGTTATGAATCGAGCAAAGTTCGTCTTTATTACTGTCACAGATTGCCGAATACTTGATTGAAACACACAGCTTTATCATGTTTAAATTTTCAGCACATTTTGGAAATTCTGCCTGCTGACTTCCATTCGAGATCCAATACTATTTTGTGAATTTTCTTCACGATTTCTCACCTTATTTTGTAGAACATTTCATTTTGGCAGGTCGGTCGTACGGCCTCTCCAGTTCGTCTTCGATTTTGGATGGACCTAAACCTCTTAAATGAAATTTTGTATCAGATTACGATGAAAACTTTTTCTATATTTACTAATTCACTGAGGGTGTCGTGTTCACTGTTGATGACTGTCACACAAATATTACAAACTTAAGCTTTATAAGGTGTGTACCCGTGCCTGACTTAGTATGTATGCAGGCCTGAAAAAAAGGAAACACGACAAAATCTCTCAAAAAAAGCTATAGAAATTCTTTGTTGTTAAGTTTTTTTAATTAATTTGTTAATATCTCGTCAATGTGGCAGAAAATTCAATTTTCGTGCTCCTCCTCCAATTTTCATAAATTGTTTTTCATTTTTAATGTGTTTTTCATTCAGAATTTTTCTATTTTCCGCCATGTTGGCTTTAAATTAGTGATCGTCGTGTGGTGTATGGAGCAAGGTCTGTGTGTATGCAGGAAGAGATGTAATTGTTTCCGTTATGGCGTCTACTTTTCATGCATACACACAAACTCTGTATTTTGCATGGCGATCATTGAATTAGAGACATCTTGACGGTGATGATATTCTGAATGAAGGGTGCCGTGAAGATGAAAAAAAAATTATCACGATTAAAGATAAATAACCAAAGTTCACGCTCCGGAGAGTGAAAACTCGTTTTTTGTCACATTTACGTGATATGAGTTGGGGTAAAAAGTACCGTAATAGTCAGGCTGGCTAGGTATGAAAAAAGCCATTTGATAGATCTAACATAAAAGCACGCCTCGCAAAATCTCCATTTGTATTTCTTTAAAATCCAACAGAAATTAAGGGCAATGATGCTTCTGGACAATGTTTGGTCGTTCCAGAACTATGACAGAAGTCTGGAAATCACCAACGACATATTTAACTGATAGATGTAAGATAAAAATATACTTGCATTAAGGTCGATGAAAAAATCTCGACTTGTATTCCGTTCAATGGTAGAACTAACATAATAATACAGTGAGATCAGTGACCTCACCAGTGAGTCTCGTTTCCTTTCATTTTTACTATTTATGCTGGGATCAGCGGTCACCCAAATGTCTACCAACTTAATCAGTGCAACAAGACCTTGTAGTATTTTTTAAATTTCACGAAATAAATATCAATAAAGATTTTTGATTGTCCAAGACAGATCTTCCAAAATTCCGGTAAGTTTAATTTTCTCTTGTGAAACCAAGTCTCTTGCATTCGAGATCTGTGTACGTTGATGGTAAACGAAAATCAAGTGTTCACAAGGTATTCATTCCTCCATTTTTTTGGACTCCCCCCATTGAACGTTATTACCCAAATTAAAACAAATGACTAATTTTGCTAAACATATAAATTACACCCAAAGCAACATTTACAATTTTACTAATTTTTTTTTTATTACAACGAAATATATTTCCATTCCATTTATTTTGACAGTTTAATTTAATAATATTTTCTTGATAACATATGAAGTGGTGATCGACTATATTTTGCTTTTGGTGGGTTCGAAAAATATGAAAATTTTCGCTGGGCAAGTATTTGCTCTATTTAGTAACAGAATCAGTTTTGCGTTTATCAGAGAGGTTATTTTGAAATTAATGGTATTGTTAATGTTAGATTTATTTTCATTATTAATAACAAAGGTAATTACGATATTAATAATAAATGATATATTACAATTTATAATTGATTTTCCATTTGATAATTTACCAAATGTCTATTTATGTCAAATGTGTTTCGCACACACAAAAATTGCATGGGTTCTGGAACTTCGAAATTTCTATTTCTCAGACAAAATCATTTATCAAAAATTGAACGTGTTTATTATTAATATATAAAACGGCGACGACATAAATACAAACAATTTAATGGGAAATGAAAAATAATTTCCACTTTGAGTTGTGTTATGTTGTTGAAATGTTATGTATAGTAAAACGAATGGCGACGATAAAATGGGAAACTACTTTGCAAACAAACGCGATTTATTTTTATTTTTGCTGTTTATGCCACAACTGTTAAACAATAAATTTGTTATACATGTACGTAGTAAATGAAAATTCATTTTTCTTTTTGGGTGAAAAATCATAAATTGTAGAATGGGGATCGAGAACCATTTGGAACATAAATTAAAAGAAACGCGATAGATGAAATCTGGTTTCGCTGTGGTTCAGATGGTACTACGCTTGAACAATTATAACGTGGATAGAATATTCAAGCTAATTGCCAAGAAGTTAACGCAAAATGCTCAATTTCTCAAAGTACTCACAATTTTGTCACACACAACACCAACTATTGCACAAGTTAGCACAATACGTAGTACCGGCTAGTGCATCATATTGCATTATTTGATTTTTCAGTCGGAATCATAGGTACTGGAACTGAATCCACTGGAAAGTTCGAATCTCGTTCATGGCGAGATGCAAATGCGATTTTTCATCATGTGATTACGATCGGTGACGAAAATGAACACAACAATGACCCCCTATCGGAGTACAGAACTCGTGGGCTGACGATTTGGCTACTGCCTCCTCTCTTAAGGACGTAAAACGCGAATTGCAAAAATGTTGGGAATAATTCTGCCCAGAACAGAACTCAGGTCCTTAACTTTTCTTACGTTTCATTCGAAATGTGGTGTGTCCCAAAACAGTTATTTGGATGTGATATACTTTATTCTGCCCGTTAATTATATTGGGTACATTATCAAAAACTCGAATACCTGTATTGCTGTAGTTGTGTCCTTCCTTGCACAATATGATATATTTTATTTTATTTTATGTGGAACTGAATATGTTGTGGCCAATACCCGATTTTAGATAACGAATACACCACCCTCCGTTTCTAAAGTGAAAAATTAAATTTACTGGACTTTTGATAAAACTATCTTCCATGTTATACTGCAAAATCTTATTCCTGCTTAAATTTCAGAAAACCAACAAGGTAAACCCTTCAAAATTGTGTCTTTAAATTTATTCGAATCTTCTAATTCTTTGACGTTCTTAGTAAATTCTAATTTTTTCAACATCATTGCACCAATTGTAAAGCTGCAATGGACTTGGCACATTCGGTACACATATTTCTACTAAATTTCGCAGGGCTCTTCCAATTAATGAAAAAGGTTATAAGTATAAAGATTCATCCCTAGTATTCAATCCGCCGGTACTGAAGAGAAGCCGAACGAAAACTTTTGTTTGGAATTAAACTTCAACTCCTTTTGTTCATAATTGGTTTTCGTAAATGCTACATACTTTTCAAAATATTTGCGTAAAGCGAAAAGGGATTTCGGCTAAAAATGTATGACTAATTTCACGTTTCAAGTTTCGCCATGATATATAGCCCCCTATGGGCTGTACATGCGAGTAGGTCGGATTTAAGTTAAAGAAACATCTTTTTAGCAAAAATCGTCATTTCTGCTTAAATTTTGGAAAACTGATCTGAGCCGGTATTGTCCAATTTAATTTAGTATCCAATATGTTATTATTTGAAAAAATCGATAAAGCTAGTAAGGAGACTGCCACTTCCGGTTACCCAATTTCGGCCACAAATCACTGGGATATCCCAATTTATGGCAGTAGCTTAAGTATGAAGTTTCACCCTGTCAATCAAGCTGCCAGCGTATTTAGTCTACACGACACCAAACACGCACATACCGAGACCCAAAAACTTTACTTCGTAAAAGCTAAATAAAGTACAGTAAGTTAAAAAAATTCAACCTCGAGATTTTTATCAATTTACTATTCACTATATCGCCGAAGTAAAAAAAGTATTTAAAAATCTATGTGTGAATGGTTATGTGCAGCCTAAATGTCTGTTGGCGCGATAGTTTTCCGTAAATTAAGAGATACCAGTGATTTTTAGACGAAATTGGTTCACCAGAAGTGACAGCTTTCATAGCAGCTTTTTCGGTTTTTGCAAATATTTTAAACAGTATAACATTTTCGAAAAACAATCATGTAAGATCAAAAATAAAGTAAAAAAAATATTTAGAAATTAAGTGGGGTGTATTATTGATTTAAGTACAAATTTTCGACCTCGAAATTTTTGGAGATTTCCCGTTTGCTATATAGACGAAATCCTAAAAAGGTTTTTTTCGGCCATATGAGTAAAGCATCAAAAACATCGGCTTCCAAGCGGATGAATGAAACTCAAGAAGCTGGTCTGTTAATGCCAGGAATCTCACTACAAACTTTGAAATGGAGAACTGCGAATAAACGTGGCTGATGTTGTCTAAGTATAACAAATGTTGTCTAAGTTTAGCAAGATTTTAGAAGTAGAATCTGGTAAATCGAACTGTTGAAGTGACCACTAGAAAGACAATTGTTTCGCTTTGTGAGGAGGTTTTTGTCGAATATCCCACAGAAGAGGAAGTATACAAGCAGCTATTAGTAGATTATCGCGCACCTATTAAGTTGGCGTCGGTGCTACCCTAAACTTCTTTCTAGGATTACAGGCGGGGATCGTCCCCGAGAAGTTTAAATCTGGTTCACCACCTGACAAGTGGTGCAGTGGTGAAAGCTTCGGCAAATGAACCGAGAGTTATTGGGCTCGAATCCCACCAGAGGCTGGACGCAAAGAGATTTTCATCATCGATTACGATCATTGGTGTTAATAAACACAACTAACACCCTCTGTTGGACTGTGGAATTCAGCGCCAACTCACCGTCCATGTCAGTGTACAGGTTGACATATAGCTTGAAATGTGCAAGTGGTATACTGTAATTGTGTGAAGAGGTGAATGTATGGCGTGTGGGTGGATGAAAAAGGGGGCATTAATTGACCTTCAAAGGGCATTAAATCTAGTGGATAATCATTACTTTCTTTTACTATTTAAAAAAAATTCAATGGAATTAAATTGATTAGTTGGATAGATATTAAGTTGAAGTCCAATTTGGGAAATAATTGCTGTCCTGAACTTTATAGGTAAATTAATCTATAACAGGGAATCCCAAGAATCCCCACTTTCACAGCTCTTGTAAAATGCTATGTTCCACATAAATAGACAGAAGAAATACTTTATACTTAAGCAGGTTAATCTGAACTGTTTAGGCCTCGATAGAAACAATCCAATCTTTTAAACTACTATTCCTGACCCTTTCTATGCTATGACATCCTGTTATTAAATCCCACAAGTTCCAAGTCTCGATATTTAATGATAAAAGCTCGTAATAACGCTATTCGTGCCTGATACATCCTGATGTTGCCCAGATCTATTATTAAAACCTGTCAGACCTGGTCTCAGAGGTTGATTGCGTAGTATATTGCTGTCGTTTCTACGGTGTTAAGTTTGTTGAGATATTTTCCTAACCGAACTTGCTGAATTCTTATTCAGCGAGATCTCTTCTCTGATCTTTTTCTAATCTGTCATATACCGAGAAAGCGAATTTACTATGTAAGCTTTCTTGAAGCTTTTAAGATTCTTAGCTTGTTTGGATCTTTAATATCCGAACCGTATCAGTGGGTCATGTCGCTTTATCTTCAACCACGTAGTAAACTGTCCAATAACCATTTATAATTATGCTGTCCAGAAAATTTAGGCTTACACCGTCTGTGAGGAGCATTCTTACTGCTACTACAATAGCAGTAAATATGTTACTGAAACGATTTGTTGTTTTATTTGGAGTTCCGGCAGCTTTCTTATCACTTAGGACACATTATTTTAAGATTCTTCGTTCTTCGGCCATTTGCAGAAGTATGTAGGATTTTTTACCACTTCGGCACCAGGCTTCGTTTATCCATCAATTGGACAATCCTGCCTTGAGTTTTATTTGTCATTGTACCAACGCGTTGTCGTAAAAAACTTCCTATTGTTTTAAAAATGACAGCCGTCATGTTGGATGATTTTATTTCTAACTTGTTTCCTTTGCATACTGCTGAGTTGGTGCTAAGCTGACTTAGTCAGCTTAGTCAGAGTTACGTTTTTCAATTTTATCCTGATATCTCTCCGAAAAAGGAACTTAGCATTTATTTTTTTATTATAGCTGGTCATAAAGTAAATTTGATGAGCAGAATAGGTTCGTATTGCTGTGCCGGTAGGTTCGTGCGATAGCCTTCGTAATTATGAGCCAGTGACCAATGTCGTCTCTTGGCCATTCATCTCTCAGTTCAAAATTATGCAAGACAAGGTCGCTTTGTGTAAGTAATAATATAAAGAGTTGTTCAAATGTTCGAATTATCGTAACCTAAACCCGGAAGTGCTCGATAAAAGTGCAGTAATTTTTTCTAAGTAATTGTGATCTTTCTTCATATGTTGTTAAATGGTTCCGGCTAGTGTTGTTATGGTATCAACAGAATGCCACCCAAAAAAATAAAAGAAACTCGTGCCAAATTAACTATGGCAGGAATAGCAAAAAATTTAGTGCACTATCTTGGTTTTTGAAACGAAACCATAGGAGCCAGAAACGAACAGCCAGAATCATATAAAGTCAGCAGAACTCCTCTGGACCATAACACAATAAACTCGATTCGTCCTTAATGATTGAGGACTGTTTAAAATTTCAATCTGAACCTGTACTTTGTACAAGAGCCAAATGGTTTTGGCTGGCAGTGTATTAATTGCGGCTGAAACTTTAAACTGTTCACAATGACATATAACGAATTTTGGTTATCGTGCAATGGTCCGAATTGTTCCCACTGATAAATCAAATAGTTCACAATGATGTACAAATACTTACTTGGTTGTTTCTATTAGTAATCAAAACCAAAATTTTCTTCAATAAGAGGTTTAATTCGATTTACAATTTAAATCCCTTTAAGACGAAATTTAACAACAACAATGGTATTGGCATAAAGAAATACAGGAGGAGAATATTGTAAATCCTTGACAATATACGTTTCATTTTCATTCAGTATTGATCGGGATGTTGTAAAAAATACAAACATAAGATTTTAGTATGTGGCGTAAATCTCACACCAGATGCTATAAATAATCTCTATTTTTAGGTATGGCATACTCGTATATACATTTATATTTCTCTTCCTTAAATCCATACCGATCGATTTCCATTACCTACCTTACTTAATTTCACTTTCATTTTCTTTTATTGAAATCTACGATAAGGAAACATATGGACATGAAATAGTCATCAACTACATGATTTAATTTTGATCAAAGATAACATTAAGGTACGAGTATGTAACATAAAAGACGTTGTACAAAATATTAAAAGGGTGTGGGAGTTCTTGCTCGAATTAATTCGAACATATTTGGATATGACATGGCAATTTTATTTTCCCAATAACAGGCAAATAACCAATTGATATTCTACCAACATGAGCTTTAATAAATTATTTACACTATTGTATTGTATTTGTGTTTACTTATTTGTATGTGTGTGTGTGTATTGTATACGTGCAATTTTTGGTATCAATATAATGGCATACATTCAGTCACGTTTGGTCACACGAATGAGACGTGTACAGTTAGTTAAATTTAGTTCGGTTATTTACCAAACCCCATCCTTAATCAGCTTAAAGCTACTACAGCTTTAATTTAGAAGGTAGAACGAAAGAAGTTGATAACATTTTTTGAAATCATTTTCATTTTCATTACCATTCCGGCCTTCTTTTTTTGATGATGATATATGGATTCATAATTGTACATATCATTTTGCCATAAAGCGGCATAAACAATAAAACTTTTGTTTTATGTATGGACTTTTATTGATCCTTAAAGAAGTCTTAAAGCATTAAACATACATTTCAAAAATATGTTGCACACAATTCATGTATCGCTTAAATCTTTAAGGGGGTTCTGTTTGTTTTACTCTCGAAGACAAAACAATATAGTAAAAATAAAACCAAGAACATAAAACATAAAGAAAATCATAACTTTCTGGATCCAGCCGGCACCAACATCTAACAACACACAGTAGTACAGAGCACCGTAATAATCAGAAAATGGTTAGTAGCTTTATTTCATATTTTGTGGACTTTGTGTGGTTGAGGTATTAAATTTGCTTTGATATGTTTTTATGTTGTTTTCCACCGAGAATATGATGAAACTATGTTATGCTGTATATGATGATGACTATTATGATTATGAATGATGATTTACAATTTTTATCAAAATTACTATTTTCAAGGTGTGGGTGGTTGGTTGGTAAACTAAATTATTACATTTTTTTATGTATTGTGGTTTAATGCTCTTCTAACTGCTCTTGTTACATAAAGTCATATTATTCTGGGGATAACATAATGTTTGTAATATTTTGTATGTTTATAGGCCGGTTACTGTCCTTCGAACTTTTATATAACAACGATTCTACGACTATGTTTCGTATAATCCTGAAAAAGGATATGGTTTAAATTTAACCAAAATAACATATGGTTTACATATCAGTCAATCTCTTACAGTCCTGTAACAATTTATAATTTTCGAATACATTGAATTTATAGTTAACCGAAATCGTTAGTTTTTTAAGTTTTTTGTTTAAGGTATCGTCGGAGCCGCAGTTCGGCATGTTAAAAATAATTTTATTTAAACTATACGTTACCGTACCAGCATTAACAACTTGCCCGATTTTGCAAATATTTATAAGAATATCGCTTTTCCTTCAAAATTTGGCCTCTCTACATCCCGGAATGGCTAATCGTACTTAAATTTCCTAAATAAACATTTTCTATAAATTGGGGCGTCCCAGTGAAATTTGTGGAAATCGGTAAACCGGAATACGCAGTTTCGATAGGAGCTTCTTTGTTTATTGTAAGCTTTTTTTTTTAAATATAGCATTCATGAAAAGACGATTAACAAATTAATATTCCAAATTAAATTTACCACAAAATTCGGCATCTCTTTAGACCAGACGATCGACTACCCGAGATGAAGCTTTTTGCTTAAGCGTTTCCAAAAATACTAGTGAAATGTGGAGGAAATCCCTGTTCCGGAAGTAGCAGCACCTATGGAAAGCGTTTTAGTTTTTTATAGTATTTTAGACATTCTTTGAAAAGTATAGCAATCATGAAACACCATTATGATTAGAAATATTCTAAATAAAATTTGCTAAAAATTGGTCCGAAATTTAAATAGAAACAGTTTGTATAAAGAGTTTCTTCTACAAAAATTATTTTTGTCCACGCTGAATTATCAGGATAAATCGTCATACTTAAGTAATTTTTTATGCATTTTAAAATGGTGCATGCAACTTGGCTAATTTACATTAAAGTGATGTACCACTACTAGTATATATGTAGTGAACAGAAGCTCCTTTCCGTCACATTGACATGTCATTAAGTAATTCATGTCTTTATACCAAATAGGTAGCCCAAATAGGTAGACCAAAGGCTCTACCAAATAAGTGGAAATACTCGATAATGCAAATTGTAGATGTTGAATATCCCCGCTTATTAAAAAAATGTTATAGTCCCTAATTGCTGGTGTTTTTTGCCGGTGAACCAGATAATTTGTTGACTTTGCATCACTTGCTAATTGTATCTACGTCGTTTTGTAGTAAATCGGTATTTTGTTTTGATTTTGTTTATTTGTGTCTCGTGGGTGTGGGAATGAATTTTCGTTGTCCTGAGCATGAACTTTGTTTGTTTCTCTTCAATTTTGATTCATGATTGTTTTCCTTTTAAGGCGGTTTTCGTTCGGAATTTGTCATTTTTCGCTGTGAAATTTGTTGGTGTTTTTGTAGTGTGAAGCAAAGTTTGTGTACTTGACTGGAGAGTGGTAATTTTTTCGTTTTTTGACGATAAATGTTGCGGAATGATAATATTTTCAGGTTTTACTAAAAAACCTTAAGATTTAAGCGGGAATCGTTACAGCTCCGGGTAATTAATTAAGACGTAACTTTAATATTGTATATATAATTTTATTTACTAACTCTACGGTAGTTAATTAACTTTAATAAATTTTTCTGGTTTAGATTAAATTTTATATTTTTTATTTTTATTAAAGGTAGATATTTATTTAAAATAACTGAGCATGATTTTGGGTGGAGGCTTACATTATATTTTGCAAATAGTTTTGATTATTGTTTTCAGCAACTTGTATTGCTAAAGAAGATAATAAAATCTTAAATCTTAATTATGGTAAGATCTAACTTAACTTTATTTAATATTCAAAAAACGTATTTTTATCTTTTTATTAACACTAAAATAATTAGAAAATTTAATTACTAAAAAATTTGATATTTCTGCTTAAAACATTTATGAGTAAAATAAAAAAATGTAAATCTAAATTTAACTAAATTAAATAAATTAAACAAATTAAATAAATTTAGTAAATTAAATAAATTAAATGAACTAATATAAATAATATAAATAAAATAATTGATTTATTTAATCTTTAATTAAAAGTTTAGTTGTATTTAATTTTAATAAATTTAAAAATAAGATTTATTTATTTCTAATGTAATTTAAATTTCGTTTGTAAAGAATTTATTTTGTTTTCATTTACGGTGAACATATTTCCAACTTAGTTTTTTTCAGCAAAATAGACTAAACAAATAAATAAACTAAACAAATTAAATAAATTAAATAAATTAAATAAATTAAATAAATTAAATAAATTAAATAAATTAAATAAATTAAATAAATTAAATAAATTAAATAAATTAAATAAATTAAATAAATTAAATAAATTAAATAAATTAAATAAATTAAATAAATTAAATAAATTATAAATTAAATAAATTAAATAAATTAAATAAATTAAATAAATTAAATAAATTAAATAAATTAAATAAATTAAATAAATTAAATAAATTAAATAAATTAAATAAATTAAATAAATTAAATAAATTAAATAAATTAAATAAGTTAAATAAATTAAATAAATTAAATAAACTAAATAAATTAAATAAATTAAATAAATTAAACAAATTAGATAAATTAAATAAATTAAATAAATTAAATAAATTAAATAAATTAAATAAATTAAATAAATTAAATAAATTAAATAAATTAAATAAATTAAATAAATTAAATAAATTAAATAAATTAAATAAATTAAATAAATTAAATAAATTAAATAAATTAAATAAATTAAATAAATTAAATAAATTAAATAAATTAAATAAATTAAATAAATTAAATAAATTAAATAAATTAAATAAATTAAATAAATTAAATAAATTAAATAAATTAAATAAATTAAATAAATTAAATAAATTAAATAAATTAAATAAATTAAATAAATTAAATAAATTAAATAAATTAAATAAGTTAAATAAATTAAATAAATTAAATAAACTAAATAAATTAAATAAATTAAATAAATTAAACAAATTAGATAAATTAAATAAATTAAACAAATTAAAAAAATTATTATAATTAATTATTTAATTTTAATTCTATTTAAATTCTATTTGTTAAGAATTTTTTGTTTTCATTTAAGGTGAAAATATTTCCAACATAGTCTTTTACAGCAAGATAAATTAAACAAATAAAATAAATAAAATAGATTAAATAAATTAAATAATTAAAATAAATAAATAACTTAAATAAATTAAATAATTTAAATAGATTTAAAGATTAAGTAAACTAAATAAATTGAATGAATTAGATAAATTAAATAAATTAAATATATTAAATAAATTAAATAATTAAAATAAATAAATAACTTAAATAAATTAAATAAATTAATTAAATTAAATAAATTGAATAAATTAGATAAATTAAACAAATTAAACAAATTAAATAAATTAAATATATTAAATAAATTAAATATATTAAATAAATTAAATAATTTAAGTAAATTAAATAAATTAAATTAAATTAAAATAAACTAAATAAATTTAATGAACTAATAAATTAAATAAATTAAATAACTAATTTATTTAATCTATCTATCTCTCAAATTTTGTTGTATTTAATTTTAATAAATTTTAAAATGAGATCTATTTATTTTTAATGTTATTTAAATTCCATTTGTTAAGAATTTATTTTGTTTTCATTTTCGGTGAAAATATATTCAACTTAGTTTTTTACAGCAACAAAAATTAAACAAATTAAACAAACTCATTATATTTAATAAACTAAACAAATTGAATCAATTAAATAAATTAAATTATTGAATTAGTTAAAATTATATTAATTAATTAATTAATTTAATTGAATAAAACTAATAATTAATTAACTTATTAACTGATTAATTAAATAAATTAAATAATTAAATAAATTAAATATGTTTAATAAATTAAATAAATTAAGTAAATTAAATAAATTAAATGAAATAAAAATAAACTAAATAAGTTAACGTAATTAAATAAAATAAATAAATTAAATAAATTTAATAAATTAAATAAATTAAAAACATTAAATAATTTAAATAAATATAATAAATTAAATAAATTAAATAAATTAAATAAATTAAATAAATTAAATAAATTAAATAAATTAAATAAATTAAATAAATTAAATAAATTAAATAAATTAAATAAATTAAATAAATTAAATAAATTAAATAAATTAAATAAATTAAATAAATTAAATAAATTAAATAAATTAAATAAATTAAATAAATTAAATAAATTAAATAAATTAAATAAATTAAATAAATTAAATAAATTAAATAAATTAAATAAATTAAATAAATTAAATAAATTAAATAAATTAAATAAATTAAATAAATTAAATAAATTAAATAAATTAAATAAATTAAATAAATTAAATAAATTAAATAAATTAAATAAATTAAATAAATTAAATAAATTAAATAGATTAAATAAATTTAATAAATTAAATAAATTTAATAAATTAAATAAATTAAATAAATTAAATAAATTAAATAAATTAAATAAATTAAATAAATTAAATAAATTAAATAAATTAAATAAATTAAATAAATTAAATAAATTAAATAAATTAAATAAATTAAATAAATTAAATAAATTAAATAAATTAAATAAATTAAATAAATTAAATAAATTAAATAAATTAAATAAATTAAATAAATTAAATAAATTAAATAAATTAAATAAATTAAATAAATTAAATAAATTAAATAAATTAAATAAATTAAATAAATTAAATAAATTAAATAAATTAAATAAATTAAATAAATTAAATAAATTAAATAAATTAAATAAATTAAATAAATTAAATAAATTAAATAAATTAAATAAATTAAATAAATTAAATAAATTAAATAAATTAAATAAATTAAGTAAATTAAATAAATTAAATAGATTAAATAAATTTAATAAATTAAATAAATTAAATAAATTAAATAAATTAAATAAATTAAATAAATTAAATAAATTAAATAAATTAAATAAATTAAATAAATTAAATAAATTAAATAAATTAAATAAATTAAATAAATTAAATAAATTAAATAAATTAAATAAATTAAATAAATTAAATAAATTAAATAAATTAAATAAATTAAATAAATTAAATAAATTAAATAAATTAAATAAATTAAATAAATTAAATAAATTAAATAAATTAAATAAATTAAATAAATTAAATAAATTAATTTAATTAAATAAATTAAATAAATTAAATAAATTAAATAAATTAAATAAATTAAATAAATTAAATAAATTAAATAAATTAAATAAATTAAATAAATTAAATAAATTAAATAAATTAAATAAATTAAATAAGTTATATAATTTAAACAAATTAAATAATTTAGACAAATTAAAAAAATTATTATAATTAATTATTTCATTTTAATGTTATTTAAATTCTATTTGTTAAGAATTTATTTTGTTTTCATTTAAGGTGAAAATATTTCCAACATAGTCTTTTACAGCAAGATAAATTAAACAAATAAAATAAATAAAATAGATTAAATAAATTAAATTAATAAAATAAATAAAATACATAAATAAGTAAATTAAATAAATTGAATGAATTAATCATATTAAATAAATTAAATAATTAAAATAAATAAAAAAGTAAAATAAATTAAATAAATTAATAAATTAAACAAATTAAATAAACTAAATAAATTAAATAAATTAAACAAATTAAATAAACTAATAATATTAAATAAATTAATACTAAATGAACTAACAAATTTAATCATTAACTAATATTAATCTATAATTAAATACAATTAAATATATATATTCACATATATATATTTAATTGTATTTAATTTTATAAATTTTAAAATGAGATTTATTTATTTTTAATGTTATTTAAATTCCATTTGTTAAAAATTTATTTTTTTTCTATTTTTTATAAATAAGACAGTAATATTTGTTATATGACTGGTTGAATTTACTTAAACACGAAACTATTTTTTTCAGCATAATTGAAACTTGTGTAATAATATTTTTTATTTATTAATATATTTTTATATTTTTAATTCAAAAATGATTAGAATTATTGACAGAAAACGGCATCATACTTTGAACAAAAAATATTTAATTACTAAACATTATAAATACGATTAATAATAATTTTCAAATAAATTAAATAAATAAACCGTTATTATTGTAAATTAGACCGGAATAATTTTCTGTTACTATTTAGGTTTTAAATTATTTTAAATGTGTTCTATTTTTTAGTATTTTTATCTTAATTAATTTAGTTTATTATAATTTTATGTTTTTTTTGTTTTTCACATTTAATATATTAAATTTTTATTTCTAAATAATTAATAAATGTGTATGGCTAAGATTTGTTAATTTTCAAATTAAAAATGGAATAAAACTAATAATAATATTACTATAAAGTTGTTAAAATTTATTGAATTTAATTTTAAAAATATGTTTTCAATTATTTACTTTAAGTTTTTTTGTAAGTTAACTTTATTTTAATCAATTTTTTTAAATAAACTAAATTTAGTTGCATTTAATTTTAATAAATTTTGAAATAAGATTTATTTATTTTTAAAGTTATAGTTTTTTACAGAGACTTAAATTACTTTATTTGTGTTCAAGTTTATTTTGAAATTATTTTAAATTTAGTGATAATTGCACATTAAATCAATTTTGAACTTAAATAGTTTTTAAATTTTTCGTTTAGAATGGGTATCAGTATTCACCATAATATTTAAAAACATGTTCCGGAGACAATTAGTAAATTTCTTAGGAAATTCTCTTCCAATTCTTCTTGAAAAGAACTATAACTCCTCATTATAAGCGAGTCTAATCAAAACTGCAGCAAACCGAACGGAGTTAGCCTTGCCTTAAAAAATTTGCACAAATTAAATAAAACGAGAACTGCTAAAGCTAAATTATTGATCCAAGTTAAATTGGTTTACCAAGCCGTCCGTTTGCTGTCAACGAATTATAAATAGTGTTATATTTGTAATATCATTAAAAGCGTATTTTATATAAAGAAATCCAACGAAAAAAATATCATAAAACCCAGTAAAAAATTAAAGCTTTGTAAGCTCTTTGTTCATTCAAACAATCTTTGTGCTTCTATCAAATATAAAATTTTGCTTTATCGTATACATAACACAATTAAATCATGTTTTGTTATTTCATATAAAACTCGAGCGCGCATAACGATACAATAAAATAAAGCACTAAATTTCATAAAGAAAACAACGGAAAATCGAAAGCTATATGTTTTAAAGCTTTTTATTTGAAACTTTCCTCTCACTTATACCTTCTATATATATATATATATATATATATATATATATATATATATATATATATATATATATATATATATATATATATATATATATATATATATATATATATATATATATATATATAAATATATATATATATATATATATAATATATATATATATATATATATATATATATATATATATATATATATATATATATATATATATATATATATATATATATATATATATGTTTATATATATATATATATATATATATATATATATATATATATATATATATATATGTATATATATATATATATATATATATATATATATATATATATATATATATATATATATATATATATATATATATATTTGAATGCATAGGGCGTATATATAAATTTGGTAATGATTTATTTTCTGAATTTCATTTTGTACTGTGTAGGAAGTAGAAACGGGCATAATATGAGGAAGATGATGGAATGAAAATGAAATTTTATTGGATGAAGTGGAAAATTTAAAACGCTTGAGTAGAAATATATGGTAACAGCTACTGTATGTTAAAGCAAAACTAACAATGACGAGCGAGACTAAAAGCATTCGAAAATTCTTGTGGTTTGTTTTAAAAAATCGTGTTTAAATTAGGTTTATGCGATATTATCCAACCTAATGACACGTGATACACTTGTGTGGTTGGTCACTTTTATTTAAATTTGTGTACTCAATGTGATTGTCGTTTGTATAAATTTTGGGAAACCTATAAAAAAAATATATTTCTGTCCATTCAAAATGGAGATTAATGATCATATAATATAAGGGGGATAAAGTGGATTTTGATTTACTTTTAAATAACTTGGGCCTTTGCTGTTAAATGTTTTAATAATAACAAAAGCACGGACAAAAAAAGTTTTGCCCTATTTAGTTCAAGATAATAAATGTGAAAATACGTGATCAGAAAACAATATCTTAAAGAGATGTGTTTTTTTTTTCGTGTATGGATGGGGGCTAAATCATATTTTATACTCGAGTTGCTATAAGAGACACGACTTCCGTTTCCAAATATCTTACAACATAATTTTTCCATAAATATCGGTATTAACTTTCTATACATAGACAGAGTAATTTACACCAATTCAATTTTGACTTATCATGAAGCAAGCGTACCAAATAAAATCCGCTCTAGGGTATTTTAATTAATTAAAATTTTAAATTAATTTCTTATTTTATTTTAATTCAAATTTTTTTTTAAGCGATACACAGTAAACTCCCTCCATCTTTCAATCACTAACACATCTGCGAAAGAAAACAAAATTTCATTACGTTTTATGAACACGTTGGCTGATAGAGCTTTACATACCATTAATTAAAGCTTCGACCTGTTCCGTCTTACAAAGCGTTAAAGTAATGTATATTCATATTGTTTCTGTGTAATAGAAATTCATTTCAAAGCAAAATATTCATGTTTTTTCATAAATTTTAGTTGACCTAAAATTAAAAATAACAAAAAGCTTTACAGATAAATTCCGAAGAAAATATTTTAAATATATTTGGTATGTACAAAAGGAAAACCTTTTAATTATTTTCTATTTCGCTTTTAGTTAAGCAGATTATTTGGGTATTATTTATGGGGTGTGGATTGTCGTAGATAAAAATAAAATTGATTCTGATTACTGAATATTCAAAAGTGTATACGTTTGTGACAGAATCTCGACGGGCACAGTTATTAAAATAATAAAACACAAGTTTTAAATAATTTAATGTAAAATTATTATTATTCAAACATGGATAAACGACACCATCTAACAATAAAGTACGCAACTGATTTTCATCAAAAATTTTGAGAAATGCTCAGAATTAATTAATTCCCGATATTTACATATAGATTAAATTGCTAACCACATGCGACTACAACCTATCAGCAATAACAATCGAAAATGGAAATATAGTTTTGCAATCATTTTCCATTAATGCTATTCAGTCTAATAAATTTCATTCCGTATATTTTGACATTTTAATTTAATATTTTTTTCCTGATTATAGATAAAGAAAACCAACTCGTTCTCGAACGTTACTCTGGCATCGATAGGTGTACGTACGTTCTAGCAAAATACTGAGAGCAGTCGTATATTAGTATACCGTTTGAAAGGAATGGTGCGGGAGCTGGGAAACGGATGTTTGGAATACAAATGAAGGTAATGATAAATTTCTCTCTAATATATTAATATTAATAGTAGCAATAACGATATTAATAATAAATGATATATTACAATTTATAATTGATTTTCTATTTGGTAATTTAGAAAATGCCTGTATTTTCTACGTAACACACAAGTGGTATACGCTGTAGGAGCTTTCTACATATATATATATATGGGCACAAATCTCAATTTATCAGACAATTCATTTATCAAAAATTGAGACTATATATAGTATATATGTAGCTACATTGGATGACGACAACATACCAGCAGAAAAACGCAAAATATACTAGGAAATGAGAAAACGTCTCCACGAACCATAAAATAATGAATCGCTGCGTAGAAATGAGAAAATGCTTTTCAAACAAACGCTATTTTCATTTTTGTGTTTTTTTACGCAAGTAGTTTTGTTTGTCTTAACTGTTAAACAATAAATTTGGTACACAATAAAAAATATCAAAAAATTTGAAAAGAAAATCATGAATCATTTCAGAGTAATGTTAAAAGAACTCCAAAGGGAAAATTGATTTTATCTTTTGTTATCTTTCATAAATGCGAACGCTATTTATATATTTTGAAAAATTATCTCAATCAAAAGCTTGTGAAATTTTCTGAAAACTCGTTGAAATGATTTATATTTGAAATGTGTTGTTGTTTTAAGCAATTGCGTAACTCTTTATTTTACGTACGAGTTTGTAAAGATGAAACATTAATATACTTTACAGGATATTACTCTAAGTCATTTCTCCTCACCAATATCCTCCATCAGCAGCCCAAATCGATGCAAATTACTTCCTCACAACAGTCCCATCGATCGTGTATTCCTTCGTTATTCCTTCCTTATTATGCTAATCTAAATTTGAAATTAAAATTAATTGTTTTTATTTTATTGGTTTCTCGTACAAAGCTTTTGTCAATAAATTAAAATTGTAGTTTTCCAAATCTACTTAATTAATTTAGAGTTTGGATAACTGCTTTACAAAAGTTATTTGTACCTTTCATATAACAGTTAAATAATTTTTTTTGTTCTGTTTTATATTTTATCTTTTGATTTTTGATTTAAATTATTTTGTCATCTTTTTAAAAATTTTGACTTGAACCCTCCTAGTCTAGAGTATATCAGATTCGTAACAGACATACTTACTGCAATATAATAGACACTAAGATTATCGATACAAACTGCCACTGGTGACTCGCATTTTAACTAAAAATCACTGGAATTTTAAATTGCCCAAATCTCTGTTTGAATTTTCATCTGAAAAATATTTATGATTTTTACTTTGTTTTACTTTGGAAAATAAAATAAAACAGACATATAAAATAAATAATACAAATAAGACAAATAAAATAGACATACACCCGCCCAAAATAATTCAGATGACGTGAAAGTCCCTCCCTATTATTTGTCGTGATGGATGGAGGTAGTAATAAAGAACAACAGAATACTCTAAAATCATCGTAGTTTTATTACAAAACGGTAAGAGTGCGGGAAATACATCGCATATCGGTCCTAATAGCTTCCGTCTCACCATCGAAGGCGATCATTTGGTTGTCATATTTCCAAAATGTCACCTTTATTCAACAGACAAGCAAAATAACCCTCCGATAGAAGACCGATACTTTGGAAGATCAAGCATTATTGCAATAAGCTCTCACCGACCAACTAAAGGGCAAAATAAGTAACGCTAGAAGTACTAGCACAATAATATCTACATGATCGGCAAGCTGCAACTAAATATCTCTACCAAAAGAAGATACACAGAAAACATCAGCTTCCAAGCAGAACTAGGAAACTAATGATACTGTTATGCTACGAGGCTGATCTTCTATCAATCGGGCACATACTTCCAAACTGTGCTAAATCGGAATAACGAGGAGACTCCCAATAGAGCACGTGCTCCTCCAGGTGAAGAGGTCTTTGTCGAATAACCTACAGTGGAGGAAGTAGACGCAGCTATTGGTAGATTGAAAAATGAACCTGGTCTCGATGGAATACTCGCATAATTGATTAAACTAATTGAAGGAAATTTTGTCTTCTTTTCGATACTTGAATCCGTTGTATTTCATTTTGTTCGTTTAAGACTATTCTGAGTAAAATAAAAATTGTCTAAAAGAAACAAAAATATGCTGCTGCTTGAGACTGCTTCAAACTTGCTCGTATTTCATTCCCAAATCCAAACTAGCCGTTTTATAGAGAATTTGGAAACCTTAAAAATGATGCTGCGGAAATTTCTGTACGACGACTCCTTGTCGATTTATTGCAGTTTTACGTATTCCGAGATGCTTTACAAGAATATGGCAACAAATATACAATGTTATTTTTTTCAATTTTTATTTTACTCAAAAAAATCGTAAAAGCAAAAATTTTTTGTTCATTTTGCACCATTAGCAAATATTTGAAACACATAAATTCTCATAAAAACTCACAATATTCGTTAAACTTATAAACCTCGTACGCGCTTGCTTGGGCGACACTTGGGCAACACAAATGATTATGTGCAAGGTTTTCCCTTCGCCAATATGAGATACCCTAAGCGAACCACAACAAACCCGTTGCTATCTTCTCAAATACCACCAATTGAGTCGAGCCATGCACTCTCAATTTTTTTAGCGCAATTTATTTCAAATCAACCCCAATCGTCAGCGAGTAAATTTCCAAATACGCAATTTGATGCTGATTTAAAATCAAACGAACCTTACCATGTTAGAACCCTTGCACGATCGCTTTGTTTTACATTAATACTGAAATTACTACCGAAGAAATCCAAGCCTGGATTGGAAACAGTTAAGAAAGACTTTACTAGAAAAATTCGAAAAAATCGAATCTCGGAAAAAATCTCCAAAAGAAACCTTCTTACTCTTCTATCAGCACGTCTGGAGTTTGACTTTGCAATGTGAAACCATTTTATCCCGAAGACCGACTCATTGAAGTGTTAATACACAATATGAATCCCAAATTGCAATATATCCTCACTACTGATCGCTACTTCACGAACATCAATGATTAATTAAAAGCTGTGCTGCTTGTTGAATTACCAAGACGACGATTATGAATTCGCTGAGACTAAACCTTCGACTGACGGAGATCGAAATATCGTGGCAATACAACATCAACAAAAAGCGAGCCGAACATGTCTGCTATGCAACAATCACCATCACTATTAAAACGTCAATTTAAATCCGTTGATAGAGAACCAATTTGTTTCAATTGTTGTGGCCTCGGGTATATATTTAAAAATTGTGTATTACCACAGGGCATGTTTTGCTATCGCTGTGGATATCGTAATACCACCAGTAATCACTGTCCATGTTGTTTGGAAAACTTATCGAGAGGTCAGAGGAGGTCTGGGATCCTTGCATCTAAAATGAATTTCCCAGTCAAAGTGTCGAAGAAGCCGACCAGTGCAACTTCAGCTAATTTACCCAATGTCACGAGCGAATTTTGGCACGTCAAACATCGCCATAATTCACCAGTTATTTCTTCACATAATTCTAATAAAATAAACCAAGTCAATTTCCCACCATCTTCATCAAACAATCAAACTCCGTTTACGAATTTTCTGCAACGTTCCAGTTTATATTGGCATACTAAAAGACAGTTTAGATCGGTTATCTCTGCTTCCACCATCAATACTGATATGAACGACTCGCGACCGTATGCCAATGTACTGATAAACGCATGAGCAGATTGGGATCTGGTTCTGAGAAGTACCTAAAAATCATTTTATTATTTTTCATAATTCATTTTCTTATGTAAGTACTGCTAGTGGGGAGAAGAAAAGGGTAATCGAATATATCTTGGCATTACTTTCAATAATCAATCTCGTAAATTACGTGTGCATATCGTACCGGAGCTTCGAAATTTCGCCTACCGTCCAAAATATAAGTGATCTAACCCTTGACCTTGATGAGCCTAAACGACATCAGCTAACACCTGAGCCAAATCTTATTCTCGAAGAACTTGTCTAGAAATCCCCTCCTCAAATGACTTAGGACCTAGGAAAATCAAATTGATATCACATTCAATTAAGGTTCGTGAAGGGGTGATTCTATTAATCGCCCTTCTGTTTCGCCCGTCAAACAAAAGCTCATGTATGCCGAATTAGATCAGATGCGGGCCCTAGGCGTTATTGAAGTCAGGCAAAGCTCTTGGCGCGAATAGTGCGATAGTGTTTGGATGCCCGTGAACTGAACAAGTGGACATTCAAAGGTGCCTGTCGCTATAAATGTAAATTTCTTCTCAAAGAAATCGTTTATCTGATATATGTGGTTGGATACCGGTATTAAAGGTCAAAGGTCAATCCAGGGAAGATGCAGGGTATTTTGGATTATCCGACTCGAAAGGTATAGAAGATTTATACAACATTTTGATCAATCCTCGCTGCTCGTTCGCTGCTCGAACTAATTTGGTCTCCTCGGGCTCGACAGCCTTTCGATCATCCGGCCTTTCTTCATTCAGTATGATGCCGGTTCAGATGGTATTGGTAGCGTTCTGTTTCAGGTAGATCATGAGGGAAAATATCGTCCAATAGCGTCCATCTCACAGAAGCTAAACGCATCTCAGAGAAATTACACTGTCACCGAGCTTGAATGCGTAGCAGCTGTTGTCAGCATAAGGAAATTTAGATGCTATATCGAGGACTAAAAATTCACCTTTTATACAGACCATTCTGCATTACGTTGGTTAATGTCCCAGAAGGAACATACAGGCAGACAAGCCAGGTGGAGTTTGAAACTTCAATGTTATAACTTTCATATTGATTATCGAAAGGGTTCGGAAAACACTGTGACTGGCTCCCTTTCCAGAGCTTTCTGTAAAGCTCTTAACACCGATGGCTTGCTAGATTGGATGAAACCTTATGATATCGGTATTGTCACCGACTCTAATTCCTATTTGTTTTCAATCGATGAATTACCAGAACCGAATCACGAGATTCCCGATGATAAATTGCCACCTTTGCACATTAATTTGACATATGAGGCTTTCTCATCTGCTGCGTACTTGGACCAGATTGAAAACATTGAAAATTTAAACCCTGAATATTGTAACTATTTTTTTTCTTGAAGAAAGGAGTAACAGATAAAAAAAGTAATTATTAAGACATTCCCTCAATTACAGTAAGCTCCAAGTCAATCTGTACACTGACATGGACGGTAGGCCGACGCTGAATTCTGCACTCTGATCGTAATCGATGACGAAATTCTCTTTGCGTTCAGCCTCTGGTGGGGTTCGAACCAAGTACCTCTTCCCGGTCCAAGTGCCGAAGCTTTAATCTCTGCACTACTTGTCCGGTAAATTGTTCGTGCAATTGTTGTGTTAGAAATGGTAAAATTCTGGTATGTCTTTCCTATGGATCCAAATACGTGGATACCGATATATCGGAATGGAAACTTCGAGTTCCAAATGGGAAATGACATCCGAACTAACAAAACAAGCCCATTATTGTCCTTCATCAGCCCATATAGCGGTACAAAAACCTTAGATAGTTTACAGCGTAGGTTTTATTGACCCAGATGTTAAACAATTTGTTATTCATAGCAAATGTAAAATAAATAAGCATATGAATTATCTATTGAAACCACGTATGGCAAATCAGCCACTAAGACGGGCTAATACTAAAGCGCTATGTGAATTTGTGGAAAATAACGTTTTCAACATGTTTTCAGTTCTCGAGACCATAATTTCTGATAACGATGAAGAATTTGTGTCCAAACATTCCAAGAGCAATTACATAAGTATGAAGTAAATCATTTGCGTACACCCGTTTACTCACCGCAAACTAACGTTTCAGAAAGAGTAAACCGGACTATTGTGGGTTCAATCCAATGTTACTTAACGGATTCGCATGCGAATTGGGACCTTCATGTACACAAAATACCCTCCAAATTTTTTGGTGTTATTTTACGAATAGCAATATTTGCTCAGACGTAGAATTTACGAAATTTAAATCCAGGACAAGCAGTTTTTGTTAGGTGTTTCGACCGAGTGATGCCTCAAACCAATTTGTTTCAAACTACACCGCCAATTTATATCAGCCGTAGTGCGCGATAAAGTTGGCGATGTTGCTTACCATTTAAATGATGAGAACCGCAAACCGTTAGGATTATATTTTTCACTGATACCTCTTTGGTGTGCTACTTGCTCATTTGGTGCTGCTTGCTCATTTCGGTTATGTACTACAACCAAATATTATTTCGGGTTTTAAATTAAATTTTTATTACCTTCTATAGTGATATGATTGCTCAGAGATGCCTGCCTGCCATAATCGTGAGTCTAGTAACAAAAACTATTAGTCATAAAAAGGCTCCCAAAATATATTACCTCACCTTATAAAACCTGTACTGTAAGTTGATTAATTTATTGCAGTCATCAATTTTATCTCCAGTTCAGAAAAGCTTCTAAAATATGAGAAAAGTTTTTATTAAAAAAAATATTTTTGTTGCTAAAATTAGGTTAGTTAAGGGTTTCCTTTGTACCAAACTTGTTAACTTTTCTTCTCGAATTTAATGTATGTCTAATTGTCTATGTTTGTGGTTTCATTTAAATTTTTTTTTGTTTATCCAGAGGTTCACATTGAGGTTAACATAATAAATTTTAATTTTCAATTTTATGAAAACTGAAAAACAAAAAACTTACAAAGTTTTCAATTAGTTTTCAAAAAATATTTTTGTTTCATTTCATGTCTGCATCTAACTTATAAGGCTCATAAAGAAGTTTTATTTAATTTTCATAAAAGCAAGTTGAGTTTTAATACTTTGTGTACATAGAGTGTACATAGAGACATACAAGCAAATGTCAATTAAACTAATTTTCTTTGTTACTGTAGTCTAAGGTAATGTTTCTTTATTTATCTTGAATACGTACCTGATTTTGTTAAGGTAGTTGTATTTACTTAATGAGAAGTGATTAGGAACTTTTTATTAAATTTTCTAGTTTTTAAACAAATGGTGGGGTGAATTTGTTAATGCCAACACCCGATTTTCTTTTACTACGAATGTTGGTAAAACTGTCTTGTAGAATACAAAATCATTATTCAAGCTTAAATTTTAGCAAACCAACAAGGTTACCACTTGGAAAAATTTAATCACTCAATTATTTGTGGCTTTTAATTGGGTTTAAGTTGGGGTCTTAATTGTTTTTCGTGAATGCAACACACTTTTCCAAATATTTGCAAATACGTAAAACCTTTTATGGAAGCTACCAATTCTGGGAGACTGATTTCGTACAAACATCACTGCAATCTCATGAAATAAGCTTAAATAAGAAGTTGCACCCCGGTAAAATTTTGGTAAACTGATCTGGTCAGACATTGTTGTAAATTCCGGTTAGAATATTATAGTGCGATGTCGTTCTTTTTCATAAATTATACTTTTCAAAATATTTTCAGAAAATGGAAAAGCACCTATGGAAGCTCTCACTTCGACATCGTATTTCAGCAAATCCTGATATTGTGGTAACTCGTGCGGATACTGGTAATGTAATCGTTATAACATCACGAAGTAAATATGTTGCTAAGATGGAAAGTATAATTGCCGGAAGATAATTCACAGTGATTAAGGAATGGCAAAATGCTGGTAATGTGGATGAAAGGACTAGGATAATGTTAAGCCAATATATATATATCGGTTATTCTTAAGTTATACGGATTATACAAAAAATTCATCAACCTGATATTCCATATAGACCAACATCTTGCCAAATGTCCGTCTTTATTGGCCATACACATGCGGGATTTATTGATTAGATTTTCATCTCTTTTTCACACATTTCACCCTGAATCATGTTAATTTATTCTCTAATATTCTTTTCAAGTTGTGCAGTATTATCTGGTTTATTTGCATAAACCGTACTTTCAAGATAACCCCATAAAAAGGAGTTGGGAGCAATTAAACCGGGTGACCGTGGAGGCTAAACCACAACACCAAATTACGAAATTCTATACTAGCTGTACGGAATGTGACACTGTCCTGTTCATCAAACCATTGACATACAATTCTGGCCTATAAAAGATAACGCTCGTCAGTGACTGCAACAACTCAACCATTCTAGCCAAAATTAAACACCATACTGTTACTTTCAAGGGATATGTAATTGTGACAAACTCCAGTTAGAAAATATTGCACGTTAACAAAATATTCCTGTAGAGATTTCGAGCGGTCATTTTGATCCCGGCTAGAGCTCATCGTGTTCGGATGGGATTTTAGAGACATACAGGAATCAGTATTAGACCGCGTAATTATTCTAACAAATTAAATTAAAATAATTACAATCATCATTTTTCTTGTTTGCTAAGGAATCATAAAATTGCGGTCGAAAAAAATGCCTATTGAATGAGGCAAGCTTTGTGCATGCCGGCACAAATCGTGGGGACGTCCCACATCCCAAGAGATGTCTCAACACTGGGCATTAATTGAATTGTAAAGATTTGTTTTAAGCCTAAAAATTAAATTTACCAATGTCAGTTGCTTCTAGAAAAGGTTAAAATAAATACAAGAGAACTTTAATGAAAGCTTTTTTGAAATTTGGTGCCAGTTTGGCCTAAAACTTTTGAGCTGCATCACTTTGGCAAAAGTTCCTTACAAAAATTTATTGCCCGCAAAAAATGTTCGCTTATGGCTTCATAGGTTATACCTGGCTGAATGCTGTGAGTGAGCTTTACGTAAATTAGCCAGTACGGTTTTCTGCGAAACGGTTAACTTATCTGCATTAGAAACTGAACTTCATTGTCCTCTAAGCTGTTTAATTTTCGTAAAAAACCATAATAACGTCCATTGGGGAGAAAATGCTGACCATAAATTAAGAAATATGGTGATCGATCTGTGCTTTCGTGAACTGTATGGGTGAACGAGTTATAATATTTAATGCTTTATTCGGTTTACAAATTTGACAGTTCACCACAAAGTTGTGGTCATCGGCAGACATTTTCACTCAATGATAATGCCTTCGTAAAACCTCGAGAGTCTTCCACAGTCCTAAGTGTGAAGCTTTAGGAGGTGAATATGCTCTTTCTAATAGGATGGTAATGAGCAGATTTGGAACGTAAATCTTCCAAGAAGGAATATCGGTGAAAAGGAAAATTTGAGTTAGGTAATCTGGATGTGGAAATTTGTAGCATCAGGATCTAGTTGTACAAGAAGGTTATTACTACATTCATTTAGTAAGAATGCCTCTGCCTGGTATTGGAGCACGTCCGGTATCAAATTTTATTTACCCTTTCGGTACTCAATTGTGGAATTGAACCGTTGTAGCTTCAGGCCCCAGCGAGCGAAATGCCCATAAAGTTCCCGTTGTCCCATTCAGACTTGCATGATTCATAAAGATGGTAAACCGGTATCCTTCTTCGTATTGTTTAAACTTCTCAACACTGCGCTGCAAGTTTTTGAGAAATAAAGGCAACGGGGCATTCATCACCGCTGCACCTTTGAAACAAAACTGCTCCCACGCCTGTCGAAGGTGCATCACATTGAATACAAATCCCCAATCCCAATCAGGATTACAAAGAACGGGAGCAGAGAAAAGGGCTGGCTTCAACTTCTCAACAGACTCCTGAACGGTTTTTGGAATGGAGTAGAACGTAATAGCCGATATTTTAGAAGGGTCCAGCTTAAGTACACCATCACCGATAATATAGCCAAGATACTTTCTTTTAGGAGAAATTTACTCTTTTTCAAGTTAATGGTTAACCCAGTTTCTTTTAACAATTTGACAAGTAGATCATCAAGATAGACGAAAACCTCTGTGCGTAGCTCGTGAGGTATCATCCGATGAATAAACCTGCACATAGTCTGTTGCGCATGGCATAGTCCGAAGGACATGACGGTAAAATGGTCTAACGGTCGTCCCGGGACAAGGAAGACTATATTATCCCTTTAAAGTTACAAAAATAATGCAAGCTTAAAAAATTGAAACAAAGGATCTCGAATTAGGACAAATTAAAGCTGCCATTCAACAAAAAAATTCTATCAGAATCACTTGTCTTATACGGTGGGATAGAAAATAAACTCCAGCGCAAGATCTCCTGTAAGATTGTTTGGAAATATAAAATCACAATTAACAATGTCGCAACCGGGAAAGTGAACAAAGGCAGGTGGTGATGCCATCAGGAATTCGCTATACGCCAGAGACCTTTTAGTTTTGGCGATTCGAGATAGCATGTTAATTTCTTCCTAAAAATTCTGCGATCGGATCTTAGAGTTCTTTATATTGATGCTTAAACGTTGTCCCAATCAACCTGAATATTAGATTTTTTGCTTTATTCTTGAGTTTACCTAGGTTTAACAAAATCAGAACACCAAAAATGCTTGTTCCGAGTTTTTTGTTTGGCGATAATAGAACATGATTTTTTGAAAGATAACTTGATTGATAACACCTATCAAAGACGAAACTAGCTATTCAATGTCATCAGTTAAACAATTCTCGCGCAATGAATCCAGCAGAGGTTCCTGCTCGAAAGGTTTACGAGTTGGTACTTTAAGGATTATGTTAAAAGATGTACACCTATATGGTCAGACAACTTAGGACGTTACCTTCTATGAAGATCAAATCGATAATAGACATAGAGCAAAGGCTAATGCCAATCACCTTCATTTACAGAACTAACCAAAGTTGGCTCAGAGTCTTTGTTGACAATTTCAAGTTCACAGGTGTTTAAATAGTTCAGTAAGAAGTTTCAATATGACACTTTGAACGGTCAATATTTAGAAATTTTCAAATTTTGTGTATGCGATACATTCAATCGAGTTTCACCACATGAAAATTGACCTGAAATTTTATTCAGGTATTAAAATTAACTCAAAATGATGCACTGTGTAACAATAAAGTTTAATATTTTTTTTTAATTACAAAGATGAAATGCGAACTTGAGAAAGAAAAGATTTTAGTTTAGTTTATTAACGCAAAATTTCATAAACCAGAAAAATTGCAATTGATCACTATGAGTATGAGTAGATATCCGGTGTGCTAACTAAATTTCCATTTTCCACATAGATGGTGCTAGCAACACATCTAGTTGTCATTTATGTCCGAAGTTGTGTTTTGATCATAGCGTGGACAGTTTTTAATAATAACCAGTTGTAATACCAGCACATATCGCAACACAAAAATGTTTTTTCTAAGAACGAACATGTCGAGTTTTGTGCCCAACAAAGAGCATTTAATCGAAGCTTTGATGTTCTGCTTCAACTTGAAAAATAAATGTAGCTGAAGCACTTCATTTGCTAGCGGGGGCCTATGGCAAACAAACACTAACGAAAACTGCCTGTAAAGATTGGTTTAAACAATTAAGAAGTGGCGATTTCTACATTGAGAACAAGAAGCGCCCCTGAAGGTGATACAGAAACTCAAGATCAACTTGCGGAGGCATTAAACTCGACTCGCCAAGGTATTTCCAAACGTTTACATGATATGGAAAAAATTCAAAAGAAGGGAAAATAGATGCCGCATGAGTTGACTGTTTAAGACATATTTAAAAATTCCAAACGCAAAAAGTCGTGGCTTTCACCTGACGAAGCATCAACATCGCCGACACGGCCCAATCATCTAAATCATCTAATCTAAAGACAATGTTCTTCGTTTGCTGGGACCAGAAAGGAATCGTCGTTGGGATTATGTATGAATCAAATTCAAGTTTATTAAAGTCTGAAAATTCATAACTTCAATATCATTGATGGCCAATTGTCTTTAATATAATTGAGGGGTTATAGATTTCGTCTATTAAGTAAAGTAAACGTAATGAGGGTATAGCAATAAATACTAAAATAATAGCGGGGAGAATTGTTCAGATAATTTCAATTAAGTGTCCTGATAATAAATAACGATTAGTGAATTTATTGAATCTTAATGTTGCTATTACATAGCCAACTAAAATAGTAATTATTGTTAAAATTATTAGTGCATGATCATGAAAGAATGTGAGTTGTTCTATGATGGGGGAAGCTCTGTCTTGTAGTCCTAAATTTGATCAAGTTGCCATTAGTTAGGATTCTAATGAAAGATAAACTTTATATATGGAGCTTAAATCCATTGCACTAATCTGCCACATTAGATTAGTTAGTTAGTAGAGATACAAACTCTGAGTAACTATGTTCGGCTGGAGGTAAATTTTGGTGTCATTCAATGGACGAATTTAACTGAATTGGGTAAATAGCTAGCCGTTTAACAATTATGCTTTCTCAGATGATAAACAAGAATATTAAATTACCCACTAAGGAAATTGTTGACCCAATAGTAGAAATAATATTTCAGGATGTATAGGCGTATGGATAATCAGAAAATCGTCGGGGTAATCCAGCAAGTCCTAAAAAATGTTGTGGAAAAAATGTTAAATAACACCTAAAAATATAATAGTGAATTGCATTTTTAGTCATTGAGAATTTATTGTTAAGCCCGTTAATAGGGGGTATCAGTGGGCAAATCCTGCTATAATAGCAAGTACACCTCCTATTGATAATACATAATGGAAATGGGCTACTACATAATAAGCGTCATGTAAAATAACATCAATTGATGAATTGGCTAAAATTACTCCTGTGAGCCCCCCGATACTAAATAAGAATACAAATCCCAATGACCATAGTAATGATGAATTACTAGAAAAATTTTAATTCCTAAGCAATAATTATAGCTAGCGTTTTATAGTCGTGATATTCATATATTGCCACAGAGATGACAAAAAAGTGTATATAGCGAAGGACAATATTTTGAATAAACCATTTTTTATATTTCTATTGAAATTTTCCATTTTTAATTTTTCAAAAAATTCGGAAATTTAGTTGCGCACCTAGCATTTGATTATCCGGAATTTCAAGAAGTCCAAGGTACTTTATCTATCTTGATTGATAGATTAAAAAAACTTCTCAATGGTATACGTTGTGCAAAAATAATACGAGACACACTTAACTAGAATCTTATACGAAAGTAGATTTCTATTTTGTGATTCACATAAATTAATATTCCTATCACAAAAACCGTCCTACATAATTTGGCTTAATTTGTAGAATAATGAAAATCAATGAAATTTCATTAAGAACCGCAATTAAAAATGATAATTAATATAAATAGATACAGTGATTCATGAGAATGTATAATATTTGGATGTATACGTGCTTCGGTTTTATATTTACATCACACACATTTTTTCCAATTCATGGGAATCCTTAAACATTTAATCGTTCCAATTCCATCATCCATTTCATCGAATTTTATATCTTTACATAATTGATTTTCCTGCTGTTTTTGCCTCGTTTGATAATCCTCACGTTTTTGCTTAAGATTACAAAATCAATAGACGACGAGTTTATTTGGTATGAATTGCCTTGGGATAAAGAATGCCATTAAGCGATATAACAAAGCCACCGAAAATGTGATCGTATTGCGATAACTCTCGTGTTAATTTCCAAAATATTTTTATTTGGCCATTTGAACTTTTTGTTATTACATATTTATGCAGTTATATGTATTTAAATT
The DNA here is from genome assembly GCA_963691935.1 of Nephrotoma guestfalica. Classification (NCBI taxonomy): domain Eukaryota; kingdom Metazoa; phylum Arthropoda; class Insecta; order Diptera; family Tipulidae; genus Nephrotoma; species Nephrotoma guestfalica. The sequence goes on from OY829915.1 coordinate 249,169,631, forward strand.
AGGATTTCAAAAATCGATATTTGTATCATCACCTACTAAAAATATTAATAATAATTTCGGTTTCCTCCGCCAGTCATCATCTTCACCAACAAAGTTTTTTTTCAAGTGTGTGCCCATTTTCGATTTAAATTTGCGTATTATGTACGGAAAGCACGGTGAAAATCATTTCCATATTTTCCATATTTGTTTGTGCCTTAATTAAATTAAAATTTATTTTGTATATACGTAAATAATTTACCTTGTAGCTTTTAAAAGGTTTTTTATTGCGCGCTTTTATTCTTTTTTATATTTTTTATGTCTTTTGCATGAAATATTTTTTTATTTTCTTTGACATTTAACAATCAGATAATTATATCAACACTCCATAAAAAACCTGAAGGGTGTCAATCGTGGCATGACATAGATGAATATTTATTTTTCCAGTCTTCCACATCATGTTTCTCGTCTGTAGGTACAGGGCTTTTTAATCAATTACGTCTACTTAATTATGTTTGCATCTAAAAGTTATAGTCAAAACTCGTTACATTTTCAAATTGAAGCATGCGTCAAATTAGTTTTAATATTAAATTGGTAAGAACCTACGTCGAGGGGGCGAGTGGCAGAGATAGAGAAGAAGAGAACACCTTCATCACCAACGTCAAGCAACCAAAAAAATTATGGAATGGAATGAACCCCTACCCCCCATCCCCCCGCCCCTTAGCAGCCCTGGGAGCTGGGTAGGATTTATTGGACCACATTCAATAATTACCAAAATCACAGCGATTACAAAAACGAATACTTATAAAAGAACTAACAACACAAAGCAACAATATGAAATAACGATACGGACGGACACGAATCGGAAACTGGAACATCAGAACTCTAACAGAGCTCAAGTAGAAAAAGAAATGAAACGTTATCACATCGACATCCATTCTTTGAAGTGAGATGGAAAAACAGCTGCGAAATTAATTTATTAATCGCAGAATAATAATAAGAGTGGTTTTCCTTCAAAAATAAGAAACACATCTGCAGATGAAAAAGATGAACGAATTATACGAACAAAACAATACTAGCCACAATAGCAGAAATGCGCGAAACTATATCAAAATTGAACAAGGGGGAGATTGATTTGAATGCCAAAATTAGCCACACAGCGACACAACACCATAACAATTTGAAACAACTCGCTCTATCTTTAAGTAAAAAAAATTCGTAAAAATGCGTTGGATTCTCTGCGAAACAACAATGGATAAACAATTCATACACTTCTGCATTCATCATCAGTGTTGTTGTTCATTGGCAGCAGCTGTAGTCTACACAAAAATATACATACATAAATATAAAACACACATGGATGGCATCACCGGATGGCAGAAAAATCAAATAGACCACGTAATGTTTGTTGTGTGATCAATAAGAAATTCCTCACATAATTTCTCCATCCACTACAAGATGTTAGTCATAAATAACAATGAGGGGTGCACGACGTTGTTGTTTGTTACACAACGAAACTCTGGTAATAATAGCAGCAAAATTTCAAATAAAGTCAGTCGCTGTGCAACCACTCAAAGACCACTCATAGAAATGAAGCCGCCAACAATAGAGAACAAAAATGAACTTAAACTGAAGAAGAAGGAGAAGGTTTTCTCTATCATCATATCTCATCAATTCAACTTACTGCAAGAAGTATTCGGCTACCAAGGACGAATATGCAATCGGAATACATTAGTAGATAGGTATATAGAGAGATAGATGGAAAAAGGTGTGTGAGGAGGAACGCCGTCAAGCGTACTACCTACCATTTGCCAACAAAATACAGCAGAAATAAAACGCGGATACGAAAAAAACAAAGAGCACGTCAATAACGACGGGGAAGTAAGTAAGTAAATTGATCGAAGGTAATTTGCAGAAAGCGCAAGGCAAAATGAATGAATGAAGCAATCCAAAGTGATACAACTACGTGTAGGAAAGTCACACCGTTAAAATTACAAAAAAACCCTCCTATATGGAGGGATTGATTACTGTTCAAATTAACAAACAGATGAGAAGAGAAGAAAGAGACCTCACAGTTAAAGAGATGGAAATAATATTTCGAGGAAGATATGTGTTTGTTTGTTTAACAGCACCGAAGAAACCAAGTAACACCCATCGTGAAGTTAAAAGTGCCATTGAAAAAAGCCGAAGAAAGAAAAAAGGCTGAAAAATACTGCTGGAACAGACATAGACAGTACTATAACCGCCGAAATATTCAAAGAAGAGAGAGAAAGAGAGAGAGATAGAGAGAGAGAGATTCTCCTCTATATAAAACAAGATACATCTACTTTACTGCAAGCACACTCACACTAACACCAATATTCCAGAAGGGTGATTCTGGCAGAATACCACAAAATTAAAAAAAAGGCTTGAGACAAGGAAGATGGTGACCTTAAGAGATTACAAGGATTCTCGCAATAAAGATAGAGATAGAGATACTTTGAAAAATTAAGAAACAATCTGGCTTTAGAACCAGGCACTGATCACACCAACTCAATCCGTATCATCTCAATCAACAATCCAATAAATAGAATTCCACCACTGTTTGTGTGTGGCACCTGTGTGTGCCCTTCGTTGATTTCGAACGCGCATTTGATACGATAAATTGGAACGCAATATGGCAGACACTTTGTGAAATGGGTATCACAAAGAAATATTGATTGAACTCATCATTCAAGAATTGTATCGGGATGCTGGAAACCGAGTTCAATATAAATAAACAAAGTGAAAATATTAATACTTAACACACTCAAGGAGAGTAAGGCTTGGATGCGTACTCCCTCAATGCTGTTCTTGATCGTATTGGATATAAATGTAATGCGGAAATTGGATGCCACGTCTCCTAATGGGGATAACAGGTAAAAAAAACACCTAACAATGGGGTCTAACAGGTAAACTCAATGATCTTCTAGACTATGCGATGACGATATATGCTTGCCCACACACGATCAAACACGCAGACATGCAGCAGAAAGTGCAACAGCTATCAGATTTAGCCAATGGAGTTGGTCTCAAGATAGCTAAGACGATGGGACTCAACACAAATATAACCACACCGATGCGTACATCAACAATGTAAATGAATTTGTATACTTTGGTTGTTGCACGATAACGAAAACAGGTGGGACGGGTGTGAGACATGGAAACACACAGAAAAAATCAAAAAGAAGCTACTACAGGTGCTCGTAAACAAGTAAGTGCCTTCGACGAATACATTGAACTGTATAAACGATCGTGGACGATTTGGACTGTTGTCCAAAAAGACGAAAGTGGAGAGATGGATTGGTCGTACGCTGAGGAAATCACCAAGTGATATAACGATGGCATGGAAAATAACAATGTTAGCTGAAGCGAAACAACTTGGAAAATCATGGGAAGAGATAAAAGATGGAATATAAAAAAAAGTTTTTATATTTCAAATTTTTATTATTTCACAAAAAATTAAAGAAATGTCAAAAACGTGAATTCATTTACTGACCTTATCTTGGGTATACTCGTAAGCGCATTTTCCACATTTTGATGCTTCTGAGTAACGTCGAGTATATCTCCAGCATTAATAATAATAATAATTGACAGCTAAGTAACTTTGTCCGTGGCCTCCGGTAATTCCCCGAAAATAGGGAAATGGGATTTTTTCTGGCATACTAAGGTAATAAGTTAATAGTAATTGTTTTGAAAACAAAGTTATTCATTTGGGAATAATTGTCGCTGCCAAATTCGCTATTGTAAAGTTATAATTTACAAATATTTACTTCAAGCTTTTTCTCTCAATAGACCAAAAATAACTGATTTATAGATGACAGCAATGTAAATTCTTTCCTCAAATTACTAGAATAGAGCCACTGGTTAGACAAATTATATATCGTTTAAGCTAGGCGACAAAAGCGTTCTTCAGAGATAAAGAAAAATTCAAGTTTGAGCTCACAGCTAACTCTGTTCTCAGTTTTTGTTGCTATATTTTTGTGAATAAATTTTATAACGTGCAGGCAGTTCAACACCAAACAATTTGGTTGATCCTATCCCGTTGTTGTCAATTGGATTCGCGTAATTGTCGTTTTGTCCGACTTATACGTTATATGATTTGCCAACGATAGGTGTAGGCGGCGTCGTTTCAGTTTTATATTTTTTTAAACATCGTCTAGCGTGTTGTGTGTTAGAATAAAATATTAGGATAAATCCTCAAAAAAATAATAAATAGAAATATTTAAAGCTCCTTCTCCTATCGAAACATTTTTACGGCTGACAAGATTGTAAAAACTGAAAATTGAACACAAATACAAGCACAACAAATTAATTTTCATTAAACATCTCTTCCTTTTTGTACGTGATTTAATTCTGAATGGATTAAAGAAGCTGTCCCTGTGTGGGTTATTTCGTGAGTTCGGGGAATTTTGCTTAGTTTTTGTTTGTGTTGCTCTTATTTGTATGTGAACCAGCAACAAAATCAAATTCACAACTTTTTCGAAAATTCGTTGTTTTCTTTTTTAATTAAACTTTTCATTTTTATAATTTTCGAGAAAAAGCCTTATGGCAAGATGTTTACAAATATAATTCTGTTATTGTACATAAGATGATAACAAGTCGTAGATGAAATAATGACGGGGCACGTGTACGAATTTAATCTACATTATTAACAATATTTTGGAATATAGTCGGTCTAGAATTATGGTACATTCGCCATCATTTATGACAAATTAACCATTTTGATTCGTACTGGACTTTGCAAATAAAACACTCAGGGTTTTAAGTTACAAACTTTATATCCCAACGATTTAAACTCTTTCAACTATTCACTAATTTACTTTTCGCACTGTTTACTTTTCACTTCTTAACTTGCACTGTTCACTGGTTAAATTACAACTGACTCTGCGTCCCAAATTGCTGGAGATTATTCCTTTTATTGTATCTGGCGATGTATGCGAGGTGTATGTGTAAATCACTTGCATGAACATTCCACGTTGTGTTAGTAACACTCGGTGGTAAACACTCGACCAGCGAGTGTTATTCGTATGCAGAGTAGGATTTGTAATACTACCTCCACCTTGAATTGGTGCTTCCCGAAATATTGTATCGTCCTAATCTATCAATGTAGACCACTTTCATCTTAGTGGGATCCGATTTATTTTAATTTGTTTTTTATGATTTTTTTGAATAAAATAAAAATTGTCTAAAAGAAAAAAATATGCTGCTGTTTGAGACTGTAAACGTACTTGCTCGATATTTCATTCTCAAATCCAAATTAGCCCTTTTATGGAGAATTTCTGTACGACGACTCCTTGTCTATTTATTATAGTTTTAACCAGAGACGTACATACATTTTTCAACTTGCAAACTCGGCTCTCTACGGTAAAATTTTAAGTTTCTCCCTTAGAACGTATTTGTACCATAATACACTCCGCGACACTTGATTACCCTCACTTGGAAATTTTTCATAAAACCTAAGAGAATGCGACTATTATTTGAAATTTTTTCATCGCTTTGGTTTCTATCTTAACTAACTTTCCAATGACTAATACACACACCTGTATGCAATGCAAAGTGGAAATGCCCCATTTCGATTCTTTTGCTTATTTAGTCTGCGACACTTGATTATCCTCATCACTTTGTTTTTGGCGTCGAAGGCGTAAGGTGCGTGTAAATAAATTTAGTTGCAGTTACCAGCTGCAGTTAATAGTGGAAAATGGCTCGAGAAAAAACGCTAACAAAGGTAGAAATTGGAAAGATTTTATTCGTCTTTAGTGAAGACTAGCTGAACGAATACGATGAAGATGAAATATTCCCACAACATTGAGTGATTGTATTACTCAGCTCACGAAGTCAACAATTCTGTTATCGAGGAATTAGATATACAAAATATACCCGTAATTTTCCCTAATGAAAGCATCATCGAAGGGGGCATTATTTTCGGAAACATGGAAATCGAAAAGGAGAGCGAGCATGAAGAAACTCTTAAATGCCATCAACCTAACAAAGGCAATGAAAATAGACAGTTGCGAGAAAAATTTAAAAAATTAATTTGGAAAAATGGGCGGCCTAATTTGTCGCGATTAAACAATTATAAACCGTGAATCTCCCTTATCGATGTTCAGCTGATACTTTGACGATGAAGTACTAGACCTCATTGTAGAACAGACAAATTTATATTCCACGCAAAAAAATTACTAACCCTTTTGTTCCGAATATGGAAGATTTTAATAAATTTCTTCTAGTTTGTGTGCTATCTTCAATCCACCAACTGTCAAACACAGAGCTTTATTGGAATTCTGATGTAGGGAATAACATCATACAAGAAGCAATGTTTTTTAAAACATTTAAAAAAATTAAAAATATTCTTCATTTCGTGGATAATGGATAAGCGCTACCAAAATCTCATCCTCGTTATGATGTATGTGAAGATAGCCTAAATTCCATCCCCGAAAAATGCGATGGCCATACTAATTGTAGCTATCATGACACTTTTTACTGTCACCCCAAAATTCCCCACATTTTTACTCTCAGCCCCGAAAATACTTGCTATCATGATAGTAAAAAAACTGTCAAGACAGCTGAAATTTTCGGGGCTGAGAGTAAAAATGCAGGTTTTTTTGTGCGGTGCACATCGTTTGATGGATGAATGTTTAAATAACATTTGTGATGTTTTTTAGTACTTTTCTATGCCTAGGAGTTGAGATATAGCCCATAGAAGTCAGGAACTATTCGTTTGCCCAAGTTGCGGTGCACATCGTTTGACAGGTGAATGTTTAAGGAGCACTTGCGATTCGTCCTTTTCCAATTTTTTTTTAAATTAGAATGTTCATATAGTCAATAGTATCTAAATTCAATACTTAGAACAAATAGTTTTAGGTACCCGGCCGAGATTAGCTCAGGGTGTGGGGGTTTCCCACGTTGGACTGTCAAGACTTAACCACCTTCTTCCCCCCGGGCATGATATCCCTTTTCATCTCAGGGTTTGGGTTTTCCTCGCGCTGTAACGGAATTCTATCCACTTCCATTACCAAACCAAATCTAAACACTTAAAAATTACCTATTGGCATAACCTTCGAGGTAACACCTCAACATTATACCATACATATCTACCGTGCCGATTTTTCGCATTTTATTTTGTGTATACGTACTCTGCGTAACCACGGCATATATTTTGCAGTGGTTGATTGAACGTATATTTCAAGCCAATGTAACACGATCGCTATGATTTGATTACGCAAGGGCAAATGTTTTTGAGGTAAATGGCATGAGTAATGAACTCTGCTATTGGAAATAATCAAAAATTGCAAGCATCGTGCAATCTATTTTTTTGGAAAAAAAAGTTTTTGCGTGGATCGATATCGCAAAATTGATGTTTTTGGACATTGCCTTTATACATTTTTGTGATGAAGCCACAAAAAATCGTCAATCGGATATGTATAAAGAGTGAATGAATTTGGGAGGGGGAAGGGATTTTTTTTAAGACTGTGAGCCGACTGGTAGTGATACGGGATTAATTAATTGGCAGTTAAACGTTTTTTCTTGAAGAAAATCAATTAGTGGCGAGGACCTTGGTTGCTCTAAGCAAAAGCTAAGAGCTGGAGCTTCGAAGGTAACCCTGCCCATAGGCGGGACACTCCCTTTCTGCCAAGGTGGTCCTCCAACTGAATTGGTAAGCAGGGACTACACTGCGGAAATTGTGTTTGTCGTTTTTTTTTGATTATATTGTTTTCTTTTAACATGATAGGTCTTTAGGGGTTATGAGAACCTAAAGAACCTAAATAAACAACCACTGGTGTAAGCCCGTTTCTCATGATGGTTTGAGATCGCAAATTTTGGGTCCGATGGGTACCCCAAAACCCACGACCGTTCCCCTCTACCAGACTGAGCTGAGGGTACCAATGCCGCATGGGGTGGATACCAGGCAGATAATGGCAATTCTGGGTGGCAAAACTGGGTTGGCTTTAGCTGTAGGTAAAGTTTAACCAACCCGTTTCAACATTCGAATTGATCATAAAACATAATCCAGAAAATAAAATGGTTTACCTGTTAAATGTATGTACCCGGTCCATAAAAATTTATCACGAACATAGATCCGATCGTAAAACCTTAATATAAAAATAAATTGTCAATTAAAAATAATTTTAAATATTTTATTTTGTAATCCATTTTCATGTTGTATCGAATACCAGTGATTCGGTTGTTTAATTCAATTTTCCCAAATGTCATAAAAAATTGACATGCGAATATTAAAAGCATTAAAAAAGCTTCATATCTATTCGTTCAATCTTTGAAATAATGTCAATTTTTTTACAACGTCATGTGCGTTCCTTTTTTATCGCAATGGCATAGGGCCCCGTTGTGTCGATTTTATTAAATCATATAGAAATTAAATTAAAATATGATGGCAGTTTACGATTGGTGTGAGGTGAAACGTCCGACCGTGCGTACATATTTAAAAAAAATGTTTGTTAAACACAATGAACGATAATTAAAGCATAAAAAGCATAAATGGGTTAAAAATTTGTCGGACGTGGGTAAAGAATTTTTTTTTGCATTGTAATCTCGTCCATCTGTGTACCTTGTATACATAAAACGTAATGGCGATATAAAAGTTTTAAAAAAAAATATTTTTAAGGACTTTGGTATGAGCTCGCTACAGAACATTGATAAAACCGTAAAAGAAAGCTTACGAAAACCTTTTGTTTGTATATTACTGTTAACGTTACCGTTATGGTCGTGCTATTTGAATGAAATTAAATTTTATTTTATGCGAGGGCGATACAATATCGGGACAATATTCAATGGACAATAAATATTTAATCAATTTTTCATCTCCCCAATCAAAAGAATATTAAAATTTGCTTATGCGTTGATTAAAAAATTTCATAAAATTTTATTGAAATTTTTATTTTTTCGTAAAACTTAATCTCGCCAATTAAAATTGTAAAATAAATGGGGGTAGCTTTTTGTAAGTGTTGGCTAAGTGAATACAATTAAAACAACATTTAGTCAAATTAAAGTTGCGGACCATCAGATTCCAACGAACTACGGATTCAAGCAACTGATGTGGGTTGCGATATAATCGGATTTACAAAGTCAAACCGAGTTAGAGCTTGGTAACAAATTATTGTTTTCCATAAAATGACGTAAACTTTGACCGAAGACCGAGAAAATCCTTTCTTTATGTGTCAAAGTAATTTCAAAATCGACACAAAATTGTTTATTAAATTTTAGTTTTATTAAAATAATATAAACAAAATTTAACAAAATAATTTGTAATTATTATTTTTAATATTCACATATTTATCACAACGGTCATGATATTTGTATTTCAGTCATTGGTAAAATAAAAATAATTATATTCGTCGCATTTTGTGCACTTAACAAAAGTCTGGCTACTACATTGAAGAATTTTACATTTTGTTCTTTTATCCCAAATTGGGAAATGGTTTACATTATCAAGGCGAATATCTTTTATAGGTATGTTTTGAGCCGAATCCTTTAGTGATTTGATCATTAAAGCCTGTGTTAATTGTCGGGAAAAAGATGAATTAATTAGGGTTTCTTTGGCAGAACCAACAATGCAGAGTGCTTTGCCAAAATAATTCGATATTCGCAAAGGGTCATCGAATGCTGTTTATTTAATTCACATACTATTTTAAGTGCTATCCAAGAATTTACGATAGTAACACCAAGCATAACAATCACCTATCAAACGATGTGCACCGCTGGTTGGGTGACCGAATAGTTTCTGACTTCTATGGACTATATATCAACTCCTAGACATAGATAAATTCTAAAAAAAATCGTACGTGCTCCTTAAACATTCACCTATTATCGTTCTTAAACATTCACCTATTATCTAAACGATAATCCAGGAAACCAAGTTTTTCTTTTACAAATGCCTTTCGGTATTGGAAGGCAAATTTGGCGGTAAATTGTTTATTTGCATCGCTAACCGGATGTTGCTTAACAAACACTTTTTCCCCAAGTTCTAGAGATCGGTTTTTAGTACGAAGATTGTATTGCTTTGAGTATCTAGTATTTTAAAGACAATTGGGTCAAGGTCCCAAAAATTTAATTTTCGTTTTACTTCCCATTTTCAATATCTACGACTTTTTGGCTTCTTGCCAAATGACATATTGAAATAAAACAACCCAACGTCGAAACGTAAATTTGGATATTTCCTATAACACAAACCGGAAATCGAAAATAATATTTTATTCGTGCTTCTATAATGCTTTGCTTAATCGATTTTGTTTTTGTAACTCGTATTTTTATTTCCGTTTCAGAATTATTATTTGTCTGTCGCTTCGAAAACATGTGAATTTTATATTCAAACGTATCACGTGATGTTTAGCGCAGTTTGGTTTTATATATTCTCTACATTAGAATTCTTACAACGTTTAAGGACGCGAAATTAACACCGTCATAAATTTTACCCTAATCTTTTGGTCCTTTTTAATATTGTGTTTTACCTTGCGTACCATTCGTACCAATTTATTCAATTTTTATTTGGTTTTTATTTAAATCACTCAACAAAATCCTTAAATTTTGTTATAACCACAGTGAGTAATGTTTGGTACCGTCCCTCAGTATATGCAGCGTATCACGAGTAAAACCACTCTACCGTATAGTGAAAATCTGCATTTTCTGGGGACTGTGACGATCTCTGATGTAATATTTTATCATTATGGCTTGGTTATGGATCCTGAGGTACTTTACTTTTATTTTTGTTATCAGTATGCCTTTCTGATATTGTTGTTGTTGTTGTTGTTTTACGACCTTTTCTGTATAAATTTCCTGTAACATAATACTAATGAATACCATTATGTTAATTTTATATAAACGCTATCATTATATTTTAATATTGGGTTGTTTCATTTTGGGATGGTAAAGAGAGTTTTTTATCACTATAAATTTCTTGCAAAAAAGATGAATAAATTTAACACTTTTCCTGGTGTCCTTTTTAATATATCTCCCCGTGCTGTACCTTCTCAATATACGCAAAAAAAGGAAATAAGGGTTGATTTGCGTGCCGATTAATGTCTATGGTGTATATGGGCTGCGCACCAATAATCGGGTAAATCAATTACTGTGGTAAAAGTCGGTTTTAGGACAGATTTTTCAATCAGTGTGCCAATGAGTTTTTGAAACAAATGAATTTACCGAAAAATTTACTTAAAATTGATTTTCACCCGACTATTATTGGTACGCAGCCTTGTAAACCAAATTTCTCAGATTTGCCAAATAAAATTGAATACCCCACAATCAACACCAAACTTTTCTGAATTTTTGTTCGATATACGAAATGGTTTGAACTATTATAATTCTGCCTAGATAAGAAACTCTAAAGGGTACGTCTATATGAAATAGATGGAACTCGGGCGATTATTTATGATAATGGGATACGAAGCGATTAAGAAAAAAAACTTGGAGTGGATGAAGAGAAATTTGATAAGTTATTTTAAATGATTTAGACAGGCCAATATCGATTTCAAATCGATTGAAAATGAAAATTTATGTAAGATGTTTATTCTTTGCCTAGCATTTCGATTTTTTAATGGGCTGTGTAAAAGGTTGCCAAGAGGTTGAGCAATTCATACTTTTGAAGTCTGTCTCTGTAATGATTGGTTTTTCATTTTTCGTGGTTGCCACCAGAAATTACTCTATAAAAAGGGTTATTAATTTAAATAGAAACCAAAACAAAGTGGAAATCTATTCCGGCTTGCCAATTTTCGCCAAATTTCACTAAAATATCCCACTTTATGGAAAAATCTTAAGTATGAAGATCCATCCCGATCATTCAATCCGTGTGTTCTATAGAGCGGGAGAATTTTGATAGTAAAAAAAACATATTTTCTATGAAAAATCTGCACAGCACACAGTTACACAGAGAACTTTTTGTGTCCCACTCCTTTAAATGTTACTTGGAAAAATTAGAATAACCTTGCAGCGGCATTCACTGAAGCTACTAGCACTAGCACTAGCACTAGCACTAGCACTATACAATTGATTATGAACGGACAATTTAGAAGCTACCATTTCCGGTAGGCCGATTTCCGCAAAAATGGCTTAGGTTAGTTTAAACTGACAATTTTCCAGAGACTTCTTTAACTTGAGTTCCACTCCCTTCGATCGAGAAATGACATAATTCAATTGTTGAATAAGGCGCAGCATAACGGCTAAACCGAAGCACCTCTAAACAGATTTCAAAAGATTATTGCAGTGATTTCCTGACACTCGAAAATATTGGCTCTCAATAAACTAAAACGTTATTTCTGGTGGCCAACGACAACCGCTTTTGCCGCAGATTAGAAAATTTGCGTTCCGTGAGATTTCGAAAAGGAAAATAATTTTTCTCTTCATTCTATTAGGTTTGATTTGTCCATAAGAAATTTGGATTTCATACGGTGGAGTTGACAATTAGGTTCGAGTAGCCAAAGCCACTAGATTGCTAATGAAAATAACTTGTTATTTTCATATTTCTAAGGGATGCGAATTTATCAGCAGTGGCACTATTCCGGCTTTTCCTGGGGAATAGGAATATTGTAAAAATATTTTCCAAGCATTTTTGCCTAATTTGATTTTTCTGGGCCACTGGTAGAATTAATCTGGTGTAAATATTTTCAAAATTTGGTGGAACAAATGTTTCACTAATTCCATCAGTAGGCCAGAAAAAGAAAAATTATACAAAAACGATATGAAAATAATTTTCCCGATTCCCTATTCCCAGGCAAAGCCAGACGAGTGTCATGGGTAAATTTTTTTAAAAATAATAATTAATAAAAGTTAAAAAATTTAAATACAAATGCATGCAATAGTATTTTATTTCCCTATTCAAGTGAAACCAAGTGTCCATTCCGGCACAATTTCTCAGATTTCTTGTATTTACCATACACGTGTCCATTCCGATTCAAATTTAAAAAAAAATCTTGTAATTTCTCGGGTCCCAACCCTTCTTTAGTGAATTTGTTTTGTGGATGATGTGAATATTTTTAAGACAAAAGCAAAAGCACAAAACAACATGGCAAATAACGATAATAATAATAAGAATAAAAACGTGGTCCAAGATGACCACAATCGGCAGTAACATTCAAGAGATCTGCCTGAGATAGTCATGTCAGAACAATTAACGCGGCTACAAGCGGTTTGGGAAACCAATCCAAAAAGTTGGCTTTTGACAACCGAAATAGTGATCGACACGAACAATATCACCACCGATAAACAAAAGTTTGCCCACACAGTGCTGTCTTTCTCGCTAGCACAGGCAGAAAAGGTCTACTATATTTTACAAGACCCGCCAGCCCTTGCTAGACAAGAAATAATTAAAAGAATAATAATTGATCGCTACTCCATGTCTGAGATGTGTAAATTAGAGGCAATACTCAGCATAATTGAAATAGTTGATCAAAAACCTTCGAACATATTGCACGTTCAACATCATTAAAAAACTCCCTGATTACATACAAACAGAGTTAATCCCACAACATGCTAAACCTGAAGTGAAACCCGCTTACATCGCCGAAAAACTGCACGATATACTGCCCTGGAGTACGAACTATAAAAACAACCAACTAGCGACAAAACACCAACAAAATTGTTATAGGTCTCACGGGAAATTTGGTAACAAAGCATCCAAATTTGAGGCATTTTTGTTACCTAACAAAAGAATTCTGCAAATAGCGGTTGCCAAAACTATCAAAACTTAAGTATTTGGCAAACAATATCACATTTTTGATAAATACTGACGTTGATTTAAGCGTAGTCCCAAGTAAATTGGACTTTTAAGTTCTCCAGAAACGAAGAACAAACAGTAAAAAATATAAGACATCGAAATTTATCTACTTTGGAAGTTTTAGTTTAGAACTCCGTTTAATCAGTTACATCTTATATTCTACACGAACACACCCGAGTATGTATGGTCACGTTTCCGTAAATATAAATTATTTTTGTAATGCCCTATTTCTAAAATCATTGAGTTAACGACAGTTAAGTTTCTAACAAAAAATTAACAAGTAACCTTCTGATGACGTCTTAGAAGAATCCTTGTGATCCTCATAATCTTAGTCGAGATATAAACTACTCAAACAAGTGAAATCGTGATGCCATAGAAATTAAATACAAAATGTAAAATTGGGGAGACCGCTGAGACATGGCATATAGGCAGTTTCATACTTTGTACATGGGGCCATTGTAACCTTCTGATGAAGTCTTAGAAGAATCCATGGGGTGCTCATAATCTTAGTCGACATATAAACTACTCAAACAGGTGAAATCGGTATGCCATACAAATTAAACAAAAAAATGAATATTCGTGAGGCCGCTGGGACATGGCATATGACGTGTTTATTGCTTAGTATATAGAGCTACTGTAACTTCCTGATGACGTCTTACAAGAATCCCTGTAGTCCTCATGATCTTAGTCGTCATATAAACTACTGAAACAGGTGAAACGTTTTGCCATACAAGTTAAATAAAACGTTCGGGAAAACATTTTGTACACGGCATATAGGCCTGTTAGCTTTTATCACTTGAAACTATTTTATTGACTTGATGGCATATTATAACAATCCTTTAAACCAAAGCATGTTTTTTCAAAAAATGTCCACTCAAAATTCTTATTAGAAATTAATTTAACAGTGTAACACTAAACAATGATATACAGGGTGGCTGATAATATTGCTACATTAAGAAACTCAAATAACTTTTTGATTAATTCACGTAATTTATTTTTTCTCGATTCATTTGAAAGATAATTCATTTTTATTAAGTTTTCTTAATTGGTTTTGAAAATAATGGAATTTAAATGGCCACCACGCACGTTAATGCATGTGCGACATCTCAGCAAAAAATTATTCATTACTGCCTGAAGAGTTGCAGCCTCAAGAGAATTGCCTCAATTATCGTTCGAATGAATTGCTTTAAATCATTCAAATTGGTTGGTTTTGTTTTGTAAACTTCCTGTTTGCAATAACTGTTTGCAACAAGAAAAAATCAGGTGCAGTAAGGTCAGGAGACCTGGGGGCCAACGGAATGTGGAGTTTCTTGAAATCAGCTTATTGGGGAATTTTTGCTGCAATTCTGGCATAACTGGCCGGGCTATGTGAAGAGTAGCACCATCTTGTTGAAACCACACAAAGTTGAAAGTGATTCTCTTTAGGCGTAGTTCTGGATAAAAAAACTCTTTCAACATTTTTAAGTAACAATCTCCAGTGACCGTAAAGTAACACCGTTCTCTTCGAAAAAGTAAGGCCCGACAATGTACTTTGATGAAACTGCACACCACACTGTTACGCGAAGTGGATGTAATTCCGCCTTATGAGGTATCTGTGGGTTAGAATCACTCCATATTCGACAATTTTGTTTATTAACATTGCCGTTTAGATCAAAATGAGCCTCGTCAGACATAAAAATACAGTTTAAAACGTTTTCGTCCTCTTCCACTATTTAAAGGATTTTCTGGCAAAATTCCAAGCGAATCGGCAAGTCTTCTGCATTGAGTTTGTTTGTTATTTGAATTGTATAAGAGAATAAGTTCACATCTTTGTACATAATTGTCTGCAGTAACTGTCTGCTGATACCCATTTGAGCAGATAAGCTCCTTGTCGAAACTCTGGGATCGTCTTATGGCAGCAGCTACAGCAGCGATAGTTTCCTGCGTCCTAACTGAAGGGTCTCGATGATACGGATTTTTTGCGATTGACCCATGCTCAGCAAAATTGTTTACGAGCCTCATTATAGTCCATCTGCTAGGATGAGTGCCGCTAAACGGGCGCCTACATTCTCTTTGTACCCAAACTACTTTGTAACGATAATCCAAATTCTTTTCTCAGTGTCCTAATTCTCCATTTTTGTTAAATTTCAAAATCAATCTATAAAATAAAAAACAATTGGAACAGATTAATTACATAGAAAAAAGTTATTAATTTTTTTGTTTGGTAGCAGCTTTCATCAGCCACCCTGTATTTGTTATTTGTTAAAAACTGCAGGCTCGTGAGTATTTTTATTTTAATAGTGAAATTATGACGGTAATTTTAGTTTTATTTTACGACCATTCTCCTTTAGGAAACTCTACTGCGGGAAAAAATATTTACAAACCCGGCTGTGTTCCTGTTGACAACCTATGAACTCATTTTTGTAAAATTAAATTTTGTTTCTGCAACAGAAAACCGAACGTAAAATGGTAAAAAGAATTCCTCGAAATAATAATAATAATAAATTGAAATTAGAAAGAACATTCCAATAATATAAGAAAAACAGTAAACGAAAAAAATATGAAGGAATTCAGGTATTCGAGTCTTCGACTCAATTCAATCATTCCAATTGAATAATGAAAAATTCATCTGCGAGGCATGCGATCAGGTGGCATGGGAAATGTTCTTCGCATCGCCGGGGCATAATATACATATACAAATACAAGAATAAAATAAAAAACGAAAATGATTTTATTATTTTCACGGAACATAAATTGTTCATTCCAATGTTCTACCATTTTTTTTGCTGCTGCTGATTCGTTTATTTTTGTTGTTGTTGTTGGAACTGGAAGCAAAAAAAATAAAATAAGGTAATTCTTTTGATATGATATTTCCCTTTCATTTTTCATTGTGATGTTCTTTTGTTTCCTCGTTAATAATATAAAATATTTCCATGGTATTGAAAAATTTTATTATGTTTGTACCACCCACCATTCCTACACCGTATTTACAGCGAGTAATGAAAGGAAAATTATGTTTTTATGCGATCGAGCCATCTAATTTTTGTATTCATGTTCACACCACCAGCCATTATAAAGATAAAATAACGTGTTGGTCTATTCTACTCGTATATGTGTACGGTAATAGCTAGCAACAAGAAAACAATTCAGTCGTGCAACCCAACAAAACAATGAAGAGACGTGAACGTTGCGGTAACATAGGGAAATGTATTTTCCTCCTTAAATATTTATTTACATCACCACTACGGCAAATAAAACATGAGATATGAAGTTTGTATACAAAAACGTTTATTATCTCAATTTGTCAATCTTAATTTGCTTGTTTGGTGAGCGTGCGAGTTTGTGGTTTCTAGTGGCAATGTAAATAGATTTCGTGCTTCATACTGTTGATAGTCTGTCTATTGTTTTGCTAAACAGATGAAATCATTTTCTCGGTATTATTTGCTTAAACATGTTGCTAAAGTTGTAGGTCAACATTTTTAAACTTACCAGAGGTATAAAATACTTGGTTAGGTTGGGGAAAAAGAAATCCATTATTTTTTCGCTAGATGGCTTTACTGACATATATTTCGTGATGTATTTGTCGCAGTGGGCCATACTTATACTCATTGGAAAGTGGAATTTAGGTACTAAAAATATTTTTATCATTGTTTTGATTGATCGATTTAGTCAATTCCGTTTCGGTAATTTCGTTATCAAAGATGCACTACGCATTGGAACGCCTCTAGTCGAGAATGTCGATGAAATCCTGGAAATTATCGAAGTAGACCGGCATGCGAGCCCCAGGAGCTGAAGGTCGACCACAAAACAGTTTTAAACCATTTGCATAAGGATGGCCTCAAAAGGAACCTCGATGTTTGGGTGCCGCACGAATTTACACCAAAAACTTTATGGACCGTGTTTCTATCTGTGAATCCTTGACGAAACGGAACAAAATCAGAAGCGGATGATGACTTGCGACGAGAAATGGGTCACATACGACAATGCCAAGAGGAAATAATCACGGTTGAAGGCCTGCTAAGCGGCCCAAACAGTAACCAAACCAGGATTGACTGCCAGGAAGATTTTACTGTGTGTTTGGTGGGATTTAAAGAGAATCATCTACTATGAGCTGCTGTCCAATGACTAACCGCTCCATTGTGACCACTACTGATTCATCAGGATAACGCCAGACCTCACACGTTTATGATGACGCGCCAGAAGCTCCGGCATCTTGGTTGGGAGGTTATTATGCGTCCACTTTATAGTCCTTACCAAGCGGTAATCGTCCATGGCAAACGCTCTTGGTGGTGTAAAATGGCCTCAAGAAAGACTTGTGAAAACTGGCTACCTAAGAAATTGCCTTCTAAATGGCAACAAGCCGCGAAATAAACGCAAACATAATGGATTTTTTCTCCAACCTTATATAATCGCTGGTAATTCTACGTGCTATTAGATTTATATTTTTTTTACCTTTTAATATTCTACATTAGACCATCCATGTATGAAATTTACGATAATTTTATTGTTGTTGTATTTCTGCTCCACATTTGACAAGTTTTATCGGAAAATGCAATTTTCTTGTATTCTGCTATTGTGAAGAGACCAATAATACGAAAGTTTGACAAGTTCGCTGGATTTTTCTAGCAATATAAAGCCAGTGAAAATTAAATAGCAAAAACAGTCGTCGATTTAATATAATTTAGATGATATTTCAGCCAAATCGATATTAAGGTTAAACTTGGCACTGAAGGTGGCTGGTTTGGAGAGGGTTGAGCTTTAAATCACATCTCCGAATCCCAAAACTCCGAATTTCAAAATCCTGTAATATTACCATTGAATGTGTGAATTTACGTCAATAGAGTTAGGTAGGATCATGCGCATCTTACCACGTCGTGCGAGCAGTACTTCATGAATAACAAAACTAGACTATTCCAGTTTCTCAGAATCATATTTTCTCCATTTTCATAGTAATGAAAAATCTTTTAGTCTTCAATCACTTTAGGAATTTCTTCAACATTTCTTTACGGACTGTAGTAAAACCCGGTTTGTATAATGGAATAGAAATTAGACTTTTTGTGTAACGTTCCAAAATATAGCCAAAAGGTCAGCATGCTAAATAGAACTCTTCCGTTTCTTAACCGATCTACCGATCATTCTACGAGGAACTCGACCATACTTAGGTGATTTTCATCAAATTCGAATGTAGGTATGAGGAACTAAATTCATCGGTCAAGTGGTGCAGTATTTAAAACTTCAGCATTTGAACTGGGAGGTACTGCGTTCGAACCCTACCAGTTCGAATCCTGCTAATGGTGTTATTGAACACAAGGTCATACCTGTTGGAATGCAGAATTTAGTGCTGATCCTTCCTCCATGTCAATGTACATGAGGTTGACATGAGGCTTGCAACCTATAGAAGCTATATTCTAATTGTGTGAGTAGGTGATGAGTGGGTGTGTAAGTGAATGAATAGTTCACGTATCTCTTACAACGAATGATTGATTTCAAAACTAAAAAAATTAATTTCTCAAAATTTCGAAAATTTGTTCAACAAATGAATGATCGGGAGTGAGAGTTCGACCCAACAGGAAGTTTTCGGTTGAGGAAATCTGTTCGAATGACCATGAGGTCGAGTTTGAGCAGGAACCATTGGTGTTGTATGAGAATGCTAGTTTGAAATCCAAACCAAAGCAAGAATTTGCCCCGCAGTCAAATTGAATGGAGCGGTGTGGGTAGATATTTTTTTACAATATTAGTTAACGGCAAACCTCTAAATTGTTTAGTTGACGCTAGGTCAACAATTACCGAAAATTACGATTGTGGATACAAACTTGAGCGCCTATGTTAATATTAGGGTGCCATTGCGAGGTAAATTGGACGTTAATGTGTAATTTTTGAACGTTCAGACGGAATTGCCACTGCTTAAGACGGCAGCAGGCGGTGCAATATTTGGACTTTAAGGTCAGCATATGGAACAGGAGAAAACGTATTTGTTTTCTATTTCATGCGATTGGCAAACCAAAGTTGATGATCTGTGTATGAAATATTCAAGCATTTTGTAATCAGGTTCGGATCACTGTAATTATTTCAAAGCCCACTTAACCTTGAAACCAAATGCAGCACCCAAACGATTCAAGGCATGTCCGTTACTGTATCAACAGCTGAACACAATTAAAAGAGAGATTATAACGTGTTGGTTTCAGTTGGCATTCTTACACCAATCCAATTCAGTCGATGAGCCGCATACATCATTGATGTCCGGAAAGCTGCCCAAAAGTTACTGAGAACCTGCTGCGATTTTAAGGTCATGGTAAACTCTCAACTCTGCGTCGATCAGTATCCAATTCCTAGAGTTGAGGAATTATTTGAGCGCCTGCAAAGAAGGAAACGATATTTGAAAATTGACATCAGCGAACAGAAAGGTCTAGTGCTTATTTCGAGTTCATTTGAACTGTTCCAGCACCAAAGATACAAATTGACGTTTGACATAGCTAGTGCGCCAGCAATATTTCATTTTTTGAAAAATTTTCAGCTCCTCTTTAAACATTGAGTAAGAAAAATATTCCATTTGTTTGGTCAAAGGAGCAAGCTAATTATTGTTGTCGAATAAAGAATTCCATTGTGTAAGGGTCTCAGCATATCCAGTTTCGACGTGGCTGTCTACTCTTCTTAACAACAGATGCCACAAGTCACGGAGTAGGAGGAATATTCAGAAGGAATATAGTTTAATTGAGAAATTAGCATCCAACGAAATGTTGGAAGAGCTTTCTCTGGATAGTTGAGAAATTATGTTCTAGCGAGTGTTCAGTCCTATGTGAAGGAAGGGTGATTCTGTCTAAAATCAAGATCTTCAGAAATTTGATGTAAGCAGAAATCCTATTTTTGTTTTCAAGAGTTCTTATTTTCTATATTGAGTTTACTCGAGTCACAATTCCCCTGAGCCTGCGTATGAAAGTTTTGGTATTGTTGCATACTGGAAATTAGGACATTGTTCGAATAATGCAGCTAGCCTGTGGACACTGCTGGTGGCCGGATATCGACAACGAAATCGAAACTATAGTAAAGAAATGTCGAGCATGCTAGGAGGTTGCTCCGATTTTGAGAAAGGTGTTCGAAAGTTAGTCAATCGTAACGATGCTACGAGAACGCTTACATCTTGACTTTGCTGGACCTATTCTAGGTCATATGTGGATGTTATATGTCATGTTATATGTCTACATACGTCATGTAGATACCACACAATACTACCAAATGAATGGTTCGCGCGCTACAAGATCTTTTTCAATGTAAGGCTTGCTAAACAGCATTGTAAGTGATAATGGGACAGCAAACGAGATCTTTCAAAACTACCATGAATAAACAAATAGGAGGTAGAGCTAGTACTGAATACGCGAAGCTAACGTTCCTTAGCAGTTACCGATTTTTGCCTGAGTTTTGATGAAAAATTTCCGAGCGGAAAACTTGATGGTCGGCAACCAAGAACCGTTATCTCTCAGAAATCTTCCGTACTCAACTTCAACGAAGAGTAAGGGGACAATGTGCATCGTGTGTCAGCTCGTTTTATGAGAAACTTTTCATCTAGTTCGAAGTGGATAGATGAAAAGACGAAGCCGGTGTTTGGTAAGGCGATGTTTAGTTACACAGAATTGTTTGGCACGACGCCATCAAAACTAAACACGAGCTCGATTACTCAAAATCAACATCAATTATCGAGTGAGGTTGCTAAAGCTAGACCTCCATGACTCGATAAACACATGCATCAGAACACACTACTAGTAATTATTCATCCGCCTGTCTCATTTACTACAACAATACATTCAGTTCTATCATGCGGAAACGTTCAGCCCTGTGGTTAACTTTATATTGATTTGAGCTATTATTGCGCAGGCTACATTAAAACTAATAAAACGCAGCAGACACAAGGACAGCATTTCTCAATGACGATGGCACCGGACGAGTATTCAAGCTAGAACAAGCGTTGCACTGCTGGAACAAAGAGTGTACGTCATTCTCTAAAAAAATCGACTTTGTGGCCGGGAAATCGAGGGAAGTCGCCGGTTCTATTGCCATAACGAACAAGGAAGCTATTTTCCTGGCCATTGAACATTTCCACAGAGAATCCAAAGTCAAAACATTCGACCTAAAATATTTGCAAGCGTATGAGTAAAACTAAATCCTACAGTCTAGAGAAACCAACTTTCCGTATGTGATCGGTAGCTTAATGTATGTGGTTGTGACAACGCGACCAGACATCGGTTTTGCTATTGGCTATGCAAGTCGATAGTTGGATAAACCGGCGGCGGCGCATATGTATGGGGTAAAACGCATTATGAAATACATAGAGGCGACAATATAAATTGGAATTCGATGTGAAAGTGGCATCAATATGAGTCTGTGAGTCTACAGTGACCCAGACTATTCAGGAAGCATCGAAACCAGGAGGTCGACGGTTAAAAGTCAGTAGCGTTATCGACGACAGAGTCCGAATACTGGGCGATGGCGTGTGTGACGAAGAAAGTGATGTCATTAAATAAACAGGCGGCCGACATAATGACCAAACCGTTACCAAAAGGTAAACATCAATATTTTTGCAAAGTGATGGGTCTTATGCCAAAGCAGAATTAATGTGATTTTAAACAAGTTAATGTTTATACGGTGTAACGATACTCGGAGTGGTTATCGTTCCAATCCCTGAATTTTAATTACACTTTCCTTTTTCTGTGTATGGGAATTTATATTTTGTTTTGTTGGCGCCAGCTCCTATAAATAGTTGTCTCATACCTTGGTAAGGGATTATACCGACATTTTTTTACAAGCATAAGTGGGGTCAAATTAATTTTTTTCGGTTCTTGAATTATTTTCGGTACCCAGGAAAAAACGAAACGATAAAATTCTGTAATTTTGTATTAAAAATTTATTGTGAAAAATGGTGATAAGCCAGTTAGTTTTCAATCAAAGGGGTGGAAAAAGATTAATAAACAGACCAAGATGATGACGATTTTGTTGTTCATTTATGTTTTGGATTTATTGTTTGGATATCATGTAATAACCCACAGATAACAGTGTTTAATCAGTTAATTGTATTAATTGAAGAACTGGCGACTACCACGAATTAGCATGATCATTTAATGTTATCTGGTCATCACTACACCGGCCGTTAGCGTTTACGGTTGTGGAATCGACGGAAGTAATGTGGGCTGTAACTACTGCTGAGATATTCCGAGGGCGACATAATTTGGGGCATTTCGGTTAAAAGATTCGTTTCTTTTCTTCTATCGTACCGTAACCTGACGAGCGGTATCCGCTGTTACCTTTGTATACACCATAACGGGCCAGAGTTGTCCGATATAATCGTCACCACTAGCGCTGAAGAATCGCATGTTTTATCATAGAAGGCCCACGTGATCCTAATGGTCTGTTACTATACTACGATTATACGGAGCAGGGTTGCGTCACATATTGGTTACCATCTTGAGATAGGAATTTAGAGATAGATTTTTCCAACGTGCGTCCTTTACAGAAATTTGTGGCGACCTACCATTCCTGTTCGTCAGAAGTACGGCTGGGGTAAATCCAGCCCATGAGGTTTTCCTATTT
This sequence comes from Nephrotoma guestfalica, assembly GCA_963691935.1. Taxonomy (NCBI): domain Eukaryota; kingdom Metazoa; phylum Arthropoda; class Insecta; order Diptera; family Tipulidae; genus Nephrotoma; species Nephrotoma guestfalica. The sequence goes on from OY829915.1 coordinate 249,192,909, forward strand.
AATTTCAGTTGTATTTGCTTTTATTATCTAATACTTTTATTTTATATTTTTTATTCGCGTTTTGATTTTATGTAATTTTAATATGTATATATGCTACTGTAGAGTGCTTTACAATTAGTAATAATTATTTGCTGTGTCTGGATGATGGGCTGGGTGAAGGACTTCGGCGGACGTTGAGGAAATCACTAGTAATTTTTTTATCATAGCGAGGTGGAGAAGTGCCATGCATGCTTTAATGACCCCCATGACTACCCTGAGCTTTAGCCGGCTAGCAAACCTCGCGTATAGTCCTCTGCATGGTAAATTCTGATAATGCTCACATTGAAATTAGTGAACGCACTCTCTAAAATTTTGTCAAGTATTTTTTTTATTCGTTTCATTGCAAGTTGGCCTGCAGGTTGGAAAATTAGCAGGATTAAGATTGATTCAACAAGTCAAAATTATCAGGCAATTTCTTTCGTTCGTGTTACTTCCCCACTGTTTTTCCATCTCACTTGAAGCCGAGAAATTCGATTTTGTAATGTTTCATATCTAATTGCGTTAGTCTAGATGCATGCTCTTGTTTGCGTTGTTTTTACTATTTCGTTTTTTATTCGTTTCTGGTGGGCGCACTTGCATGGCAGAGAGGGGGATTGGGGAGTTAGGGGCAGTTTCGTCTATTCCAGTTTTTGACTTTGGTCTATGTTCTTCCCACGCAATCACTCAAGTTTCTGCGAACCCATCGTACCAATCTCTGCCACTCGTCCTCTACATTGATGCATAACTAGCACTGCAGATAATATAAGAAACTAAATGTACAAGAATTATGAGTCTAGAAAGATAGTCTAGACCAAGACGAGATATTTACTTAACCTTTGCCATTTGATGAGTATTCCAACTCTGACTTTGTTAGCTCACTGGTGTGATCTTTTTTTGTTTTTTGTTTATTATTTAATCTTAAGCACTCCCAACTCTTTCGCAGTTCACTTTTCATGTCCTTACCTTACGCGATCGCCTGTCAAACCGAGTACGTAGGGCTATAGGTCCGATTTTATCACCATCTGCACCATCTGCGCCTGGCATGGTGGATGGGTCGACCCATAAGTTTTGTACTCCAACAGTAGGTCATAGTTGTGTTCCATTCCATCACAGATCGTTATCTGATATCGAAAAATTCCTTTTACATCCTGCTTCTGCCGGGGTTCGGTTCAACCACTGCGGTTTGCTCGGTTATGGTTTGATTTAATGGATTGAAAGGTGCTTGAGATTGATTTACGCGATAAGTTTCAGAATTCTATAATCTCTAGTCGGAGTGCAGAACTCGTGGGAAGAACCATCCTCCACGTCATTGCGACTGGAAGGGCGCTATGAAATGTGCAAATGTTTTTTCGTATGGCGTAGTGTGTCCCCTCAGTACAGATTGAAGAAGAAAGAATTAAAAAAGCTTCATGTTTCAGTCAGTTACTAAAATTGAACGTCAATTGTTTTGCCAATTTAACTATCGATGACGAGTTTGGTGCTGGTTTGTTAAACTAATGCTTATTTTTGGAATATTAAGTTGGACTTGTTAGTTTGGCCGTTTTTATGTGGTGACTAGTTTGAAGAGTGTTCCTCTTGCTTGACGATTGATTTCCGCGATAAAAAGCACAACACAAATTTTGGAATTTTGGAATCCTTAGACTAGTGAGAGCTTCCATATGTAAATTTAATTTCGCCGGTGTCACACATATTTCCTTGCTTATCTTGAAAACCATACATATTATTTACCATCTCCGGCATCCACCTCGCCCAATTTATAATTTCATTTTACATTTTATTTTCATCGTCCTCTTCGATTTTCCTTTTTTATGTTCCGTTTAGTATTATACAGGAACATATTGTGTAGGTATAGAGTTAATAAAACTTTATATATCGCATGTCTATGGCAAATACCTCATCTGGAAATTAAAAAGAAACAAGGATGTTAAAAATCCCTTTTTTCGGTCGATTTTCTATTGTATCGACAAAATAAAAGGAATTATGAGAAAATTATACCTTTCAGATATATTGGGACGTATAACAATCCACACATACACCATAACAACAGTATTCTAAGAAATTTTTGTTTTACTAAATTTTGATTTAGTGTTTACGTACCATATTTAAGTATATTAACTCTTTACATTGCCTTATGGATCTAAAAAATAATTCAAAACAGGATATGATTATATAAAGAAAAGTTAAAAGGATTTTAAACAGGTTATTTCAATACGAGACTCTAGAAGGCGAATCCTTAATTGTATACTTGGTAGTATTATTTATACAGGGTGTCCCAGAGTTGGATGATCAAACGAAGCATGGTGATGGGGGAGCTGATTTCCAACAAAAACAGCCAAGCAAAAGATAATCCACTTTTAGTGTTTTTTTTATAGAAATTGCATGTGCACTCCACCAAAAAATTAATTTAAAAAAACAAGAGTTCTTTCGTTTAACTTTCGTTTTCAATACGATCTGGAAGAGTATTCCCACTCAAAATTTTTTTGTTGATGTTAGAGTGACGCAAGCGGGAAAATAATGTACTACAGAAAGTTGACCCTTTATCAGAAAAATATGCGACACTAATGCAGAATTTAAAATGGTATCACACACCGGGCTAGTCACAATAGAATGTTTTTTATCAATTTTTTTCACAAAGTAAGTCGTGCTTATTATAAAATGCACTTAACAAAATTTCGATTTCTAAAATCGATGCCTTCTCAGAAATAAAACAAAATGATGAACACAATGGTAAACTAAAGTATAAAAATTTTTTTAAGAAAATCTAGTAGCCGGAATTAAACAAAATTTGTGGTTTAAAAAGAAAAACATTTTGTAATTTCACTTCAGTAGTTCCATGTATACATACTCCAACGTTTATAATTAAAATGTCTATAAGCTATGTGATTTATTCCCACCGCGAATATGCAGAAATGCATTTCATTTATGGCTTATGTAATGACAACGCCCAAGCAGCAGCAAGAAATTAGCAGAGACGATATCCAAATGGGGAACTCTTTACGGTTTACAAAGTATTTTAAAGCGTACATCAAATTTACAGTGAAGCCAAAGTCCTTGGTCGTCCGAGAAGACATGAAAGAGCCGGTCAACTTGATATAGACGAAAATAGAGTAATTGGTATGGTACAAGATGACCCATCATCTATAAGTGTTCGTTGTTTATCAAAAAGTTTCTTTTTCAAGAAAGGCTGGAATTTATGGAGTGACGAAATTTGTTTTAAAAGGACGGAATATCCAATATCCATAATTTACACTATTGAGCCAGCGTAAATCCAAAAAAAAGTGCGGCGTGGTCGGTTTCAACACCAATTTGGAGTCAACATGTGGGCGGGAATAGTTGACAGAAAATTGTTTGACCCATTTGAGCTCCCACGTCGGATCAATGTGGAAGTCTATTTAAGTTTTCTGCAAAATGAATTGGATGAATTACTTGATACCGTTTTTCTACAAATACGTGGGAATATGTGGCTGCAGCATGATTGACCTCCTACTCACTATGAACTAGTAGTGAGATAACACCTGTACGTGAATTGTCCAAGCCGCTGAATTTGAAGAGGAGGATCCATTGCATGGCCACTCTCCTGATCTAAATACTTTAGACTTTTTTCTGTGGGTTTCTGAAAGAGTAAACCAGACCGATCAGGAAATGCGGCAACGTATAATCGAAGCGTCGAATATTCGTCACTTTTAACGAACGTGTATTTCGACGGATTAAGCAAAATTTTATACGGTGATTATGTATTTTGGCAAATTGTGGAAACTTCGAACACTTATTATATATACACTTTAAGTTATATTGTGCATTTTATAATAAACAAAACTTACTTTGTGAAAAAAATTGATAAAAAACATTCTGTTGTGACTAGCCCGGTGTATGATATAATTTTAAAATCTGCATTAGTGTCGCAAATTTTTCTGATAAAGGGTCAACTTTCTGTAGTACATTATTTTACCGCTGGCGTCACTTAAAAATCAACAAAAAAATTTGAGTTTAAAGAGACTTTACAAAACCATTGTTTTTATTTGAAAAAACACTAAAAGTGGAATAACTTTTGCACCATCAACAATTCTAAAAAACTTGACTGTTTTGTTGGAAATGAGCGCCTTCATCACCTTTTTTGTTATTTTTTTTTTTTTTTTTTATATAAAGAAAGTATTAACTGTCCAATGGTTTCGATGTCCTTTGACGGTCACAATTAATACCTCCTTTTCATTCACACACACACCACCCATTCACACAATTACAGTATACCACCTGCACATTGCAAGCTCCATGTCAACCTGTGCGTTGACATGACGGTGGGTCGGCGATGAATTCTGTACTCCAACAGAGGGTCTTAAAACCGATGATCGTAATCGATGATGAAAATTCGCTTTGCATCCAGTTTCTGGTGGGATTCGAACCCAGTAGCTCTCGGTCCAAGTGATTGCTTCGTTTGATCGTCAAATTGTGGGACACCCTGTAAATGACTTCGTATGACTCAATTTTATTAAAAAATATAAGTAAAACCTTTTTGTTTGTGTACGATACTGTGTATTATGAAAATTGAGTTATCGATTTTCCCTTACACTCGTATACGACGTTGTTAGGTGGTGCGAGATGGTTTTAATGAAAACGTCAATACTTATAATTTCAGTTTTCTAGGAAATTTATATTATTTTTTGCTGTTTGATGTGTAACATCTCAATTAATCCATTTGTCTTATGTTGTTTGTTCATCCCGCGCTTCTAAGACATTTTTCTTGTAGCAGCTACCTTATGGTATACGATGATGATAATCTTTTGTGTGCACACATTTTATATATGAAAGTAGAACACGGTTTTTTGTTGGTAGGGTACACAAAAAATTTCATTACCAGAGTTAAATATGTCAACTGTCAACATGAATACCATGCACGTAGAGAAGAGTCGGAGTCTATTAATTATCGTACCGATGATGAATTTGTAATTAAAGTCGATGTAGGAGTAATTAATTATCACGTTGTGATCGACTTGATGATTGTGTGTAACATGAAGAGCTCTCGTGTAATTTTAAATTATGCAATTTTTTCAACAGAGTTTGATACTAAAATTTTGTTAACAATATGACAAATGGTTGAGATCGTACCTTCTACGTTTTATACTTACCTTTCCACTAATTAGAAAAATAATCTCAGCTTGACACATTTTAATTAAATTCTCCATTTCCTGAATAAACTCTCAAATGATTTTATTTTTTAATTTTATTTTTAATTTATTTACATTTTTTTGCAGATGTCAAAGAGACACTTTCACAATTTTTTAATAATATTTTTTTTTCAAATTTGCAATGTTTGCCCTATATAAATTATTTCTGTTTCCGTTTGGCTTGTTAATTTTTTCAGTGCTTGTATAAAAAAATTCTCTTAATTATAAATTTTATGTATAGTTAAAATTATTTTTGTTTTAAATTTACTTGACTTAAGCTAAATTTTTCCATCCATTTATGCATAAATTGCAATCCGGAATCTTCATTACTTTTATACTAGAGGGGAATACGATTTAACGTATAAATTAAGGAATTTAAATTCGGACCCAATACCCAGAGGTAAATTTATTAAAATGCTCATTGTGTTACTTCTAAAAGGTCTGTTTTGTGTATCCTTTGTGACGAAATCTTAATATCAATTTGGCAAATGGAGTGCGATTGAATAATTAAGAAAATAATTGATAACAGTGAATGATGATGTGATTTGCTTGTGGCGGCATTTCGCTGCATAGCAGCCGGATGTCGTTCACCATTGATTATATGCACATAGACGCTAGCTGGTTGAGCGACCGATGGTACACACGTATAGTTGCCTGTATCGTTCTGGGCCGCCTTTTGAATATTTAATCTGGAATAAGGAATGATAAATTACTTATTCGGAACTGTTTTTATTAACTTCTTGTTGCACCTCGAATGCAATCCGTCTGACCAATCTGTCTGAATACTAAGCCTGTTCGATAAATCATTCGATAATATGTCGTTGTCGTAGTAAGGTGTACCGTCTAATAAATCAGTCTCTTTAAACCAAAAGATATTACCCAGCTCGTGCGGTCCTTGTGAAATTATGCACACTAGATTTATATCACTGCCTGATTTAACATATAGATCGGTTGGTCCAGATATATTTGCTTTGGTTTCTGTGGACGAGAAATACAAAACAAAATTGGTTTTGTTTAGTAAACAGAATTAAAGGCAATTTAGGTACATAACTAGGTGAGGTTGAGGTTTTTGCAAATTTATAATTCGTTATATCGCCGATAAATGTCTGATTGTGTTCTCCAGCCCAGGCGGATTGAATCGCCGTAGTAAAACTTCGTACATACGTTTTTTCTATAAATTAGGAGATCCCGAGTGTCTTCATATACGATTTTTTTTGCAAATATCCTTAAAATATATCGTTTACAAGGTCACGATCATAAACTAAACGATTCTAAATTAATTTTGCATTTACCTGTAAACAATTTCGGTCCTGATTAGTTTTCCAAAAATTGAACGGAAATTACGATTTTTGAAATAAAAAAAATGGAGGGGTGATGATGCTGTGGCCAAGACTTGGTTTAACACACTTAATTTCTAACTCGGAAAATAGCCCTTTTGTGATATTGGAGAGCGAAGCCCTAGATTCATATTTCCCCGTGGTGCTCTATTGGTAACTCTAAATGAACTAAGCGGCGTAGTACACTACATGTCACGGCGAGTTATTTGCACCCTTAAACCAATACCAAGTCATCGTCTTCTCGTTAGAGGTGGCTAAAGCCGGTGTTTGTCTTGTATCAAGCCACTCGCTATATAAATGAGTTAAACGTATTATTACTGGATGCTTTAAGGTTTTTCATTAGTACAAGACCTACACATGTAACAAGCGAGTTGAGCGACGGGCTTACAAGCTTCTCAAAAAACAACTAATTCATGAACTCTACACGACGGCCTTGAATTACCATATCAGATTCATCACAAACACCACTCCATAAATTGTATATAAATCGAACGTGTTTAACCTCTTTGAATCTAGAGATCTTCAAAACCTGTCGAACCAGTCATTAGACGCACTTGCACTACAAGAGCTTAGATGGTCTGGGAGTGGATCCCATGATATCATCAATAGTTATACTCTTTATTACAGCGACCATCAGAATAGACGAGAATTTGGAGTTGGCTTTGTCATTCATCGGCGCGTGAAACAACATATCTTCGTCTTGCGCCCTATCAATATGTGGATATGCACGGTCAGACTCCGAAGATAAATCAGATATCATCGAAAAACTATTCTTTGTCGAGTTGGATGGTCTCTCAAAGACACACCAGCATATTCGACGTTAGATTTAACAGAGGTGCAAGTACAACTCATCTACGCTCAATAGACAAGCATAAAATACCGTTCGATGGAATGTCGAAGACCTCCGAGATCCAGCAATGATTGGTTCGATGATCACTACACAACGAAACTCTAGAAGCACTCTAGCAAAAGCTAGCGCGAAATATGAGATCATGTATCGAAAACATAAGGTTCCAAGCGGAACAAGGAAATTGAAGGAGCTGTTTTGCTAATGCCAGGAATCTCACAAAAAACTTCGAACCAAGAAGTACTGTGCCGTCAAAGACGGGAACAAGGAGCCGAAAACAACTGTGGCTGATGTTCTCTCAGTGTGGAAAATCTACAGTAGGTGCAACAAGAGCGTATATAGCAAAAAACTAAGTAAAAATGAACTACGAATTTTTGTTTGTTTTTATTATGAAAGTTTATTGTATTTTCTTTGACACTACCAACTAATACATAGTAAAGTCACCATTACTGTTAAACATTGCCTGGCACCTTTTATCCATACTACCAACCAAATTTTATGGAGATGGCCAATTCTATGCTGTGAAGCCACTTTTGAGTTTAAATTCTGAACAGACTGTGCTGCGGTGTTTCCGATCGTTGTCTGGGTGTCTGAGTTAGGGTTCTCCGCTTCAAGCCATTTCCGGACAGATGGTAACAAACCTCGTGAATAAATACAATTATTACCAAAACCTTGGTTGGTGGAGCATTCCCATACATGGAGATGGGACGGGTACTTAACACTTCGGACAATTCCTTTTTGTTTGTTGCTAAGTTTACCAAACACGCCTTTTAACATTTAACCACCAAAAGGATGACTCATCGGGAAACACAACATTCGTCCAAACTTTGTTTATATGTTCATTCGCCCGATGTAGTCGCGTTTCAATGTGTTTCTGTGTTAGCAGTGGTTTGAGCAGAGTATTTCGATATGCGTAGCGTAAGCAAAGAATTTTCATCAAATAACTGTATCATGGCGTCATCCTCCTTTTTTCTAATGGTTCGGTTTTTCCCTCTATCTGGCAAATCAACATTTTTATACTTTGAATAATGGGTAACCCACTTCTGTACAAAAATTTTCCCCGCCCACATGTGTTTCTATAGTTTTAAGTACAGTTAAGCAGTACAATCTCTTGTTGGACCTACTGTACTTCCAAAATTTACTAAATCGTATGATGAAGTAATCCTCAGTAGAGCAATTGCTCCATCACTTGAAGAGGTCTTTGTTGAATATCACACAGTAAGAGAAGTAGCCGCTGCTACTCTCCTCTTGCATCAAATCTATACGGTCTTCATCGTCTCTATTTGGGATTGAAAAGAGCTGCTGGAGAAAAGCAACATTGAACTTTTTGGTTCTACAGAAATATTGTGCCAGTTTTATAACGTTCAATCGCTACGTAAGAAGACTTGCTTGGAGGTGAACAGTAGCAAAACCTATTTTTTAGCAATACCCTAAACCACCTCCATAACAAATCTCAGAATCGGCGAACATATAACAGCGTTGAAAACTTTAAAGAATTTTGGTTAGTAATAACATCGTCAAATGATATGCAGACATAAATAAAAGCTCGAATCGGTACCGGAGTAAGAGTTTTCTACGTCCAATCAAGATTATTGTGATCTAAATGTCTATCATAGTCGTTAGACTTGTGCTAGCTGTCGGAATCTAGAGCTGGATCCTGACTTCTAACAATTCTAGGTTCTTATCGTTTATCGCGGTGGGCATATGAACGATATTGTTTTTTATAAATAAATGGCAGAGAACCTTTCCTTATCAAACCCAAAATGTCTGTTATAATTTTCAAATGAAAAAGGACTAACAGAGCCGCCCACCCTGTAAAAACAACAAATAATAGCTCGACTTAAAGGTAGATCTCTACTATTTTTAAGGGTAATCTATAATTTCAACACATGTTTCGTTGGACCCGTTACAGAAGATCAAGTTTTTTTGGTTATAAATGCTACATTCGTATTTCAGATTCATATGTCAAAATTTCGATAGACGATGCAATACAAAACGACGCAAATCGAGACGCAAATAATTTTCCTTTAAGGAAGCAAATCGATAAACGCAAACCGTTTGGTTGATTAATTATTTTCTAAAGAGTATCGGAACGGGAAGCAGTCCTTTAGCAACGGTCACAAAAACAGTATGCAGTAATGGTCTCCATCTAAACTTACATTTGCCTCGTAGCCTCTTTTAGTTACCAACACGTTCGAAAAAGCTCCAACCTTATTTTAAATTTATTTTAAATTCAACTCGGATACAACATTCAATTCACAACACGATCATTTCCTTCCTATACTTGCGGATTAAGTACTATCAGCGAATTATTGATCGTTGAAAAGGATTTTTTGCCTCCTCTTTAATACACCCAAAAAATTACCCCGTTTTCCTATCAGTTGGATTAAAGGTTCTTAATCAATCCGGGACTGGTAGTGTTGGCTATTTGGAATCCAAAAAATAATGCTCAATTAATATGATCTGGAATTAAGGCTCGTACAAGGCTCACTCAAACACGAATTTATTTAAAAAATGATCAAGATATTTTCTCATGAGATATCGTTTTCACAGAGGTTGCCTAACAGTTCGGCCAATGCCAAAAACTATACCTCATTTCTATATGAGCTGGAAAGAAGGTCCGTACCGGGCCCGTAGTACAGTAGGACCTTGTGACATCGAGTATATGTGAAGAGAAGATTATAAAAAATAAAATCAAAATCAACTTGCTCAAAGCACAAAGGAGAATTACATTCGCAACCTATAAAATCAAGATTCCTATGTATTTGTTTATCATTCTTAAACAACAAAACAATATCAACTTTATACAAATTAATTCAACTTTAAAAGCTCCACAAAACCAATATAAAAAAATAAAACGATATACGAGCTTTTTAAAAGTACGCCTCGCGTACACACCGCACCAAATATTTACCTAAATAAAATTATGTTTCCTTTATTACGGTAAATTTATACACATACGTAATAACTTAGAAACACACATATACTTTTTCTGGCATAAACGTTTTTCAGCATAAATTTAATTTTGCCATTAAACATGCTCTATTTATTCATATAACGACATACCTCCGTATTCAAAAGAATTTACAAAAACATATTCACTTCCAACATACCTAAATCATACACCCATAACAGAACATAACATAACATAAAAACATAAGTTTAATGTTAAAAAAAATGAAAAGAAATTTTAAGGTTTCCATTTAAGTAACGTAAATTTCCCTAAAAAACCGGAGGAGCATAAAACATAAACGAAAATCAATTCTGATTTTCCAACATAATTTATATCTCTCCCCTACTCGTACAAATCTCCGTATGTGAAGCAATATTATGAGCTTTTCATAAACGTATTCTTCATATTTAGATACGAATATGAATTTATAGAAGCTTCGTATACGTAACATACAAAGTGATTTTCAAATTCAAGACATGAACAAAAATAATTCACCTACGATGCGCTCTATGGTACATGTGAGAACGTGCGGCAAAACGTATAAAACCGACCAACGAAATAAATTTTCTACTGCGAGGATCTCGTTTGCATATCAAATTGCAATGTAATTAGATGCAAATAACTGACATCGAAATATCTGCTTTATAAATACAAGAAAGGGAACACAAAGCATACATACCTAGCTTTCATATAAAAATGCGAGTGCTTTTTGAATTTATAATTTTTGGTATTAGTTGAGGAGTTACCCTGATTTTGTATATATGAAAGTACTTTGTATTCTCGTAGATATGCAAAAAAGATAAATTTTAGTAACAAATGAAAATAAAAATAAATGTTAATTAAAATGGAAAATTGAAACTTGGGAAATTGTAGTAAGACGTAATTGTAAATCTGTTAGATAATTCTTGTGAAATGCAAAGGTTAAATGTCAAACTATCTGCATTAATTAATGGTCAATTAATTTTTCTCTCAATAAATTGATTGCGTTATGAGATGTATGGCATGCTGCACCATCTTGTTAAATCCACATCTAATTCATGCCACAACAAATCTGTTGATCCAAATGTCGATCCAAAATAAGTGTATTGACTGTGAAATTATAGTCGTTGATGAATGTTTTTTTTATGCAGCGGTTACATATGTAACAACGTTATAGATTACAGATGTGCGGCTAGTAACGCAACTAAATTGCTGGAAAAATTTCCAAATGATTTACGAAACGGTATGAGATTAGTAATGGACGATATGCCTGGTTTGCGGAGGTTCTGTAGTGAATGTAGGGAAATCACGCAAAAATTGAAAAATCAAAGGAGACTATAATCGATAATGTTCTCCAAAGAATGAATCAATTAGAAGTGACATTAACAACAGTGGTTCAAGCCTTGTCCCAATCTTCTGTTCAACCAGAAGAAAGTTGGGTCACAAAACCGACAAATTAGAGATGATAAACTAGAGACAAAGATCGAGAATACTGACGATTTGTTTGTCCAACGCATGATGCCTAAAGCTAGAAGCTATCAGATCTAACAACAGAAGTTTCCCCCAAAATAAATATCAGGGAATCCAGACCAAGAAGAAATAGAAAATATCAATGAATTTATATACCTTGGTTGTACTCTAGCGCAAACGGGTGGCACAGATGAAGATATAAAGAAACAAATCAACAAAGCCAGAATAACATTCAAAATGTTATATAAAGCCTGGAAAACATCTGTCCTATCCCGCCACACAAAACTAAAAATGTTCAATTCGTGAGTGAAATCAGCATTGCTGTACGGTAAACAAAATAACAAGTGTTGAGCTCCTTAAGCAAACAAATCAAGCAGCCGTTGGGATCGAAATAAGAAAGCACAAGTGGAGGTGGATTGGCCACTCTGAGGAAATCGTAGAATGATATGACAAGAAGGTCTCTGGCATGGAACCGAATAATGAAAACAACTCGAAGAGTGGGCTGGGTTCAAATATAAGCAATAGCACTCAACAGAGTTAGATGATCCAGCTCAGTAGACGATCCAGGTAGCTCCAGAGTTATAGATGATCCAGCTCATTCTAACTATAGGAGAAAAAGGGAAAACATATATTGCTTGAAATATCCAGTGAGCCAACGGTCATATTTTGGCATTAATTAGGATTATGGACCTATAGGAGCTTATTTAATCAGCAGAAACTGTATTGAGTAACGGCCGGCATAACAGGCACACGGCAAGTTGCTGCATCTCCTTTCCAGCATTTAATTCTCCCAAGCTGAATACACAATACTACGGGTATTTAGGTGAACACCGTATAAAATATTACCGTATAAAAACTTGGGGTCATATTTTTAAATGTGAAGAAAGAATAACCTCCATCATGCGGGGATTGAGGAAAATTCCATTTTACTCGTAAAGGAAAACGATAACGGAAGACAAGAAATGTTTCCCGATATCATTTAATAAAACTTTATAATTTAACTCACTATTTCAATTTTAATAATAATTTGAATGTAGATAAATAAATAAAACTATTTAAAATAAAATGGTGCCCAAACTTTTATTTTAAATGTATCGATAACTTCCATGTGCCGTTGTAACCGACTTTAATCCTTTTTCTTTAAATATTGCTCGAGCAATACTTTTTAAATCGGCCAATTTTTCACTTTTTGTTCACGTATTCCACGGTGAACAGGCGGGTGCGTCATTAGAAGTAGATACATATATTATCATCAATTGTGATAGGTACAAAGGCATGGATCATCCTTCATGGATCACACCCACAGACCGAGAATGTGTTGTGGAAATGGTAGGACGACTACCGAACAATTCATTCAATAAATCCAAAAACACAAACCTTGGTGCGCTGCCACCACTTCCACGGCCTTTGGTGGCTTTGTATGATCTCCAAAGCGCTCTTCAATTACTTTCGACGGCTAATCGTGCAATTTTGCTAAAACTTGAAAATCATTTTAATCACTATAATATTTAAATTTTTTTAAATCTATTAAAATAGATTTCCAGAACTGCTATTTTTAATATTGGTCGCATATTCCCCTTATCTGCTTCCATAAACTTAGATTAGAGATTTAATTTCCTTATATACGACGAATTTTTTTAGATGTTTCTGTTTTCGGCTGTTCCAGTCATCAGTTTAGCTGTCACATTTAACTACTCATAAGTACTAGCGGTTGGGCGACTGGAAAGCCACTAATGTCAATTTCTCTCAGCAACGCCATCTGTTTTCAAACACGGGTACTTATTGGTCGACCTCGTATAAGAGCCAATAAACTTTGGCAAACGCCTTCTAAGATATCATGTTTTATGTTGTTTATGATTGATTATTTTACTGTCATCAAATATAGATAATAAGACTATGCCACATTTCAGCTTAATTGGATATCGAGAAATGGGTGAAAAATCGATTACAAGTGATGTAAAAATATAAAAAGCTCCAATGAAAGCTGCCTCTATCGGTACACAGATTTCCAGCAAATTTTTTAATTAACAGAAAAGTTTAACTCGTCATTTCCGGTCAAACTAAAAAAAATATCCAAAATATTTACGAGAAACGAAACACCTCCTATGCAAATTGTCACTGATTCATGTATTATCATCGAAGAAGACTTTGTAAAATTTTAGGTCAATTGGACATCGAGGAATAAGTGAAAAATCAATTACAAAATCTTACCCACACAAGGACGGATCGTGTTAAATAAAAGCATTCAAAAATTTCACATTTGTTTCAGTAAAGAAACTTTGGTACAAATTTCTCTACACAAATTTTAGGGAACAAAAGTCTCACATCATTTGACTTATTATTTCGAAAACTTTTACACCAAACTGACTTGTACTAGACCAAAAAGGAAACGGAAAAATGTTACGCGTAACCTCATCTATTCTAGCCTTAAAAGCAGTCCCTACGAAATAAGGGTGACGATGTTTTCTTTAATTAAAGGGGAGGATCCCGAACGTATTGCTTAGAACAAATTTTAAATGAGTTAGTTTTGTTTTTTTTATGTTAAGTAAGTACCATGTTATGAAGAAAAAAAACTCCGGATGTTCTCTACTAACAGTAACAAGTTCACACCAACATTTTTTCTAGCTGGAATGCAATTTTTGTAGCTGGAATATAACAAAAAACTTAACCAAAAACTAAATATGGAGCTTTCATGATACAACGGTTTACTTTTTATATATTCTCTACGGATTTCCGTTTCATACTGTGAAAAAATATGTAAAAACATAAAAATCGGGATTGCAAATGGATGAAGCGCATATGAATTTGGTTGGTTGGATCCTGATCACATATAGTCGCTTAACATATTATACTCGTATAAACACATACACGTATACATACGAATTGGTGGAAAACGATATAAATAAAAATTCTAAATATACAATTTTCCAATTTAATATTTTGCCATCAATATTATTTATTCACGCCATATAAATTAAATATTTAATTTTTATGAATTTTTTTTCTGGTTTATGATCCCAATGCCGCCATTATATATTTATTTTTGTTGTTGGGAAATACTCATTAAAAGCGAATATACATAAAACATAAACCCTAATGTGGAAAATTTATGGTTTGCGGTGTGGTATTTCAAGAATCTTATCCAATTTTAAAACAGTTTTTCATTTAATATTTTACAGAAGTTGATTCAGAGTGGCAGAGTGGATTCATCTAATGGGAATAAAAGTTTTTACATATTTTTTTGTTTGTTTTTGTACAGGCATACCTTTTAAATTCGAAACACTTTAGACACGGCTGTTTTGAATATAAAATTAAGTAAAATGTTTTATTGAATGCTACACGCTGCAGCTTTGGTAGGAGTTTAGTGGTAATGGTATATTTGCTCACGAGCTATATAGCGCTAATTGATATACCTACTAACGTCGAATTCTTTCGGTTGTAATATCAACTCCTCATCCTCCTGTTTGTCCTTAAATTTCAAAATTTAAATTGGACTGGATTGATGCACCATAGTTTATTGTCATCATAAAAAGCAATAAAATTATTAATTTGCTATTTTGTTCTATTTTCATAGCCCATAAAACTTTAATATTCTGCATTGATCATATGTGACACAAAACAAATATTGCAGTATCAAGGTTAGGTGGATGCTACTGGAAATCGGTTTTCGAATGCGCATGATTTTCATTACCGACAACTTGATAATATAAACAATTTCGGACGATAGTAGAAGGTGAAGAAGGTGGTTTAATATACATGTAATAATTGTTTTTAAGGCAATCTCGCTGCCGAAGTTATCACACCAAAAAAAGAATAAATGTTTTCATCACCAAATTTTGGCGAAACCCAAAAAACATAACTTCAATCGAAATTCTACAATTTTTTCTTTGGATGTAAAATAAATTGTGTAAGCCAGCTGCCACCAAGGTTGATGAAAAGTGAAAGACAAACTAAATATTTTGTTATAAAAAAATACAATTCAAACAGCATAACAAAATGTGTTTAGCACAAGATGGCAATGGTAAATTGTTTGTCTTGGATAAATTTGACAGTAGTTGTCAATATTCAATTCTGTTTACCCTGACCCGTTAAAATATATCACGTACTGTCTTAATGGATACAACCCGAATGAAAGCATCATGACCATTATGAACTTCTGTTACTCTTTCAAGAGTCCATTTTATGGTGGAACTTTCTTGAAATGAAGCCACGTCTTTCTGGATTGTAGCATACTTAAATATTCCAAATGCCACCACCCGCAATTTGATACATTTTTGAACCATTTGTCATCTACTTAAATGGGATAATTTTACTTCGATCTTCCTTTACTGCCATCTTTATGTTGCTGTGTCCAAGTAGAAAATGTGCTGAAGTCTGCATATCTAAAGTTGGATGGGTAGTAGTACAAAGTGTTCCACTGTTTAAAATGCCTTCGATATTTCAGTCAGCATTGTCGTGATCTCTTCCTATGACAGAATAGTACTTCCAACTACTCTTGAGATGAAATTTCATCGATTTTATGGAAGATTCCCATATACATGCAAAATGTGGAGCTTGTTGAGGATGGAAACGCCATTTAATGTATACAGCAGTAAAAAATCATTGAAATGTTAGCTGATAAGAAGGTAATCGAACGGCCCAGTTGCTATCACCCGTGAACTTGGTAAGTTGGCCATAATTTGTGTTCGAAGGACCGCCTTATTATAGGGTTACCAGCCAAACCGCCGCATCCTCGTTTTAGTAATATCGTTGACAAACCACAGAATGTAACCCCCCACCCACTTGTAATTTTTACGGTACAAAAAACATTGGAATAGCATTGACTATTCACTCGCTGATCACTGTAGAGCATGCCGCCAAATCGAATGAGCCATTAATGATTTGCCACCATTCCACGGTATGCACGGTCTGGTTGAACTCTGGTGGAATATGACTTCAACATGATCTGGTTCCTACATTTAAGATCTCCGCCGCTCGGTCACAATGAAATGTGTACCATTGACTTGGATGTTCGCTTAGCCAATCATTGACATCCTTGGAATCCGTCCAAGAATAAATTTGATTTACTTAAATTTGTGTTTCTGTCATAATGACGTTAAAATTTGTGATAACAATATTGCAACTAACTAATTTGGTTTTACCTGTCGTTCGGTGTACAGTAACGTCAAATGTTGAAATATACGGCAGTTACTAAAGGAGCTTACTCGCATCATAAAGCATCGCTTACTCGCATCACTTGCGTCTGACGACCAGTCCGTTTCATGTGCACGGAATGTTCCACTTGTTGTGTCCTTGTTGTGTGTCATGTTCAACACTTTCACCACATTTGTGCTATTCTGTTTCTAATTATTAAGGTGGCAGCTACCGTATCGATCGGCATCTGTCATCACGCCATCCACATATATACATATATACATCATTAATGGTACTTACAGTAGTTGAGCACCCTCGTAGCGAAAGATGATGCTGATGACAACCCATATGTCACTGTTTGAATCCAAACATATGGATAAATCTCACTGGATCAATTTTCTCGCCATAGTATTCTTTGGAAACTGGTATCACCTTTAGCGAACTTAACTTGACTATACATCTTTTCAATGTCAGTCGTGATACCTCTTTTTTCGAACCCGGAGCAAAATGCTTACTAAGCTAGCCGTTCAAACCACCAAATAACTATTCAACGATTTCTCTTGCTAGAGTTGTGCCAATCCATCGAATACTACTCGTAGTTTGCTGCCGGAGTCCGATGATTTGAGTACCTCGTGATGTGGCAAACAACAAGATTGTAAGGTAGCTTGAGTTTGCGGAATTTCAGTCGTTTGACCCAATGAAATACACTCATCCATAAATATGAGTTATAATATTTTAAGCTCTGGATTTTGCCGAAAGCGAATGTCAATAGGTTAGAATATTTGTAACACAATATCGAACTTGTTCCCAATGTTTTGTGTTAATTTCTTGAATGGCAATTTTACGTTAAAACGAACGAGTGTCATTTCTAATGGTACGTTTACTAAAGTATATGATTGATAACCTCACTTTACCTCTTTTCAGGCAAGAGCATTGGTTTACCACTGCCAAATCCATAGTTCCATTTAATATTAACCGGTCCGTCATTTCTATCTGTTCAGTATGATTTCTACCGTGAACCACTCATCCAACCACGGTATTCTACAAATATAAATTTACCATATTAAAGCATTTTTTCCATCGCGAATGGTTCAACTTCGGTTAGTTTGATAAACATTGGATCAATTAGTACAATAGACCCAAACTGATCCATATCAAGCTAAATCGGATGAGTTGGTAACCAACATATACCATGAAGTGTACAGTGCTTGTCTCTATGAGGATTTCCATGGATGGCCGAAAAAATGGTAATGCAAATAGTATCTTTGTTATCTCAGCTGACTAAATTGTAAGTAGCCGAATCTCGAAAAACCTAATTCCACTATCACCTCCAAATAATGTCCAGTAAATCTATCAGAAAATCTGAAATTATCAAAACTAAATTAATAAAATATTCTGCAAGTTTAAGTTTCTCACTTGCCCATCGATCCTACTATTACAATCAGATAGGTTTTAATCCTTGGTAGGCACAAGCGAATTTTAATACAAGTCTGACCGGATAGGGGTGTGATGTGGTGTAAATGGCAATTAATTTAGAAATGTGCGAAACTAAATTAATTACTTAAAATTATCGCTCATTTTAGAATAACCCACTGCCCATCGATGCTACTTTGGATAATGGGGAGAGGGGCGAGGGAGGTTGAAAGAGAATCCAAAACTGAATTTATTAAATGGTTGGTAACTTTTGAGTTACCAACTATTCTTTATCATTTGAATAGGTCAAAATTCTAGGTAAATTTATGCGGTGCTTGAGACAAATCTGATGGATATTATTTTATTAATTTAGTTTCAAAATTTATGATTTTCAAACATATTATACCACATTGCAATCCCCTCCCCTCCCCTTCAGGATTGCCTCAAACCCCGCCTGGACCGACCAAGGATTATAACCTATATGATGGCCATATTAGGGTCGATGAGCAAGTAGGTACAGAACATTTTATTATTTCAGTTTCGAAAATTTCGGATTTTCCTATATCACATTACACCCCCTATATCCTTCAAACTTTCTCCAAACTCCGCTTGGGCTTACCTATTATTATAACTTATTTCATGGCTTACTTATCTGAAGTTCGAAAGTTATCTAAGTTTTTGAAAATTCTTGCATTTATTATAATTTACACCAGAAACCTGCCACAAACACTGCCTGGGCCATCCTAGGATTATAACTTATGATGGCCGTTCTGAATTTATTGTAATTTCATGGGATTAGAACTAATCTGGTAAAATTAAATAGCTCCTGGAGACTATAAATGCAATCTGATTATTTGGAGGTGAAAGTAGAACTAGAGTTACCGAGCAACATATCTTTCGGCTAGAAAATATTTTTTCGGCTGGGATCGCAAAGACAACTCACTATTTGCCTAACGATTTCTCGGTTGAAAACTTTCGGCTAACTTTAACAGGGAAGAGCTTATTAACAACATACAGCCACTCAGCAAGCAACGATCTGTCGCAGACATTATTTTCATTCATAATTGTTTTTTTGGTGAAAATATATTACCAGTGAAAAAACATGCAGTGCTTGGACTGAGAACACTAAGAAATCAGAAAAAGGCAAAATTTCTGATCAACAATAATCTCGGAACCGAATATTTTAGCAGCATTTAAACAAATTTGATGTACGAGTTCCTGTATTTTACCGGTCTATGTTAAATTTGAGGAAATATATCTTTCGTTTTAATATTTTGCTTACCTCATACTACCACCATATGTATGTGTGTACTTCAAGAACCAGAAAGACGAGAAAAGATATTAAAACGTAATCCGGTTACATAAAATTCATAATCTACAGAATAGATTCGGTCTATCTGATAAAAACACGATTATTCATTTACGAAATTCTTTTTTTTATTATCCCTGCAATCTATCTGATGCCAAGGCTCTCCAACTCAATCGCGGTTTGCTTTTTCCGTCCTTACTTTTACGCCAGTGTTAGCCAATTCGAGGATGTACGGTTATAGGTCCGATTTTATAATCATCTGCACATTGCATAGCTCCAGCCCAGCCTATACTGGCATGGAAGATGGGTCGGCCCATGAGTTTTGCACTCCGACAAAGGATCATAGATGTGTTCCATTTCATCAGATCACAGCTCGTAATCTGTTGATGAAAATTTCTTTACATCCTGCTCCTATCGGGATTCGAACCCAGTACCTTCCGACTTAAACCCCAGAGCTTTAACCATTGTGCCATTTGGTCGGTACGAAATTCTTTCACAACATTTTAAGTGCAACACCTTGTACATGGGCACGATACCGATTCAAAGATATAAACTGAGTCTTTAATCACAAATAATCTCTCAACTTTTAAAAGTATTTTAGTAACGGCGAAAGGTTTTCGAGTGGTGCTTTTAATTAATTTTAATTATTTTAACATATTACAGCATTGTAAAGCGGCCTGAAGAGTGAAAAACATGTGTTTAACTCCGGGCCATTCTTCAATGCAACTAATTTTTATAAAAATTCTATTTATTATTTCAATTGATGTTGGGTGTGCATATTTGTACTTAATAATTGTGTCAAATCTTGTTTGACCAAGGTTTTGTTATTTTTGGTTAGCAGCCAATAAAAAGAAATCGATGAAAAGGTTTAAAAACATCAGAATTGGAAAATTCGATTAAAATTTGTGCGTAGATATTGGTTTTAATGGCCAAAAGATGTTTTCCTTTTCATAATGAAATTTGATTGGTTTTTAACCTTTCGATATGTAGGCATTAAATGACCTGGTTAAATGTTTACCGAACAAATTTATTTTCCCACTTTTATATTGTGTTGCTCGTGCAAATTAAATTTCTAGTTAGCTCTTAGCTAGATTAGTCTACATAAGTGCCAGTCCCAAATAAATAACTTTCTATTTATTGACTTACCATTATATCCTTATTCGCGCAGTATCACGAAACAAAGGGTGTGAAGACCAACAAAAAAAGGCCAAACAAAATAACGAATGGACTCACAACATTTTTCGTTCCTTAGAGGTAAGTAAATATTGTTTCAAGTGAAATTTTTGTTGTATTTTAAATCCTTAATATACTTGGTATGTGAGTTTTGTTGCTTTCTGTCATGCATTATACCCTTTTCCGTTATCGTAACAAATGGGTATTCTACCAAAATCAATTCGGTGTTGTTGTTGTTGTTGGCCTTATTTTACTTTTCAATATGTGATTTGGGAGTTTTCCGTAATATTGTGACTTGCTTTTGCTACATCTAAGGCATACGAGAAGGATAAAATCTAGGGAAGTAAATAATTCCACTTGTTGTCGGGTATCGAGTTACTATTCGATGAAACGGATTTTTTAGTTAGATTTATGCTATGATGGGAAGTTTGTTTTGTTGTCGATGTATCAATATTTCAACAATTTTACAGGAAATTCACAAAATGTGTACCGATTGCAAAGATACATTTTAATATTGACTGTAATGTTTAGACATCTGCTGTTGAATTCGCTATTAATTATTATTAATTTTCATTCTGTTATAGGTAAGCTTATTCAGTTGTCGTATGATATTGACTTTTGCAAAAGTTAATTTTAGCTTGCCTATTTGTCTTCGAAAATTGCTCGTGTAGATTTTCTGGAAAATTTATTTCTGTTCTAGAAAATATTTTATGTTATTTTCCTCATTTATTTTTCTTAAGAAAACTTTCATTCGAAATGCGAGCAAGGTACGAGTAATATACTTTTTAGCGAGTAAAAAATGGAGGGATGTATATGTTGTCTAAAATACAGTGGGCCCCCAATTTATGGAAAAAGTTAAAGTTTCATCCTGATCAATCAATCCGAATGGGCTGAATAGGGAGCAAATTTTCGTTCGACACATGAACGATATCGCTGCGAATTTAATTTACAATCTTCTAGTTTTAGTTGTTTTTCTCGTAAATGTGTACTTTTTAAAATATTTGCAAACCACGAGAAAGTTCTTAAGGAAGCTGCCATTTCCGGTGGACTGAAAGCTTTATGAAAAAAGCTTAAGTATGAAGTTGCACCATTATCAGTAGTGTTGTGCCGTATTTTCTACACCCATTAGTTATTATACATGTGTAAACAACGTTAAAAGGGAATTTAGAAAAAGGCCATCGACAATGTAGAGAATGTAGAAAATAGGTCAACAATTTCAAAAATTATGGTTTTTGTCAGAAATCAGACATTTTTTTGTTGCTGGAGCCATTTCAAAATAGAAAAGAAAAATTTCCGACACAAATAAACCATTCTTGTTTACTCTATCACAAAATAATATAATTTCTTCGGTAAAACTACACAAATACTCCAAAAATATTGGGATATTTGTGTCATTGAAGCGTGATGCAGAATTTTAATTGGGCAAATCAAATCGGTTGTACACAACCTCGACTTATTTCTGCTAAATCTGACTACTACCTGTTTTGTGTGAACACGGTATTCGTTACGAATTTGTAAAAGGTAAACGGCATAGTAAACAGAAATTTCCTCTCTTAGCCATATTTATTCTGGTATACTGGTGAAACATCTCCATACCTACATTTTATTTGGGATCTTTAAGAAATTAAGTCGGTCCTGACTAGAACTGAAATTACAACTTCAACAGCAGCCACACTGGATACAAAAACATTTGTTGATGATGCTGATACTTTCCGAATTCATTGAAGGAGATTGCGCCACAAATCGAAAAATTTGGAACAATGGTCGAATATGAAAATTTCATAAACTGTAAATATATCTAAGCTGTTTTGTCCGCTCAAAATTGTTTACGAACGTTTTATTTTCAATTACTGGAACCGAAATTACCGGAAGGTTGCAATTCACACTTTGACAGTTTCAAAAAATAAACTTTGTAACCGTTTAGTTTAGAATATGTTGAAAATTATTATATTTTCGAAAATAAATAATCAAACAACACCCGCTGTGAATATATGGCCAGAATATATGGCGAATACAAAATTTCTTATAAATTATTTTAAACGAACTAATTTCAGCCACTTGTATTGTAAAAATGGATTTTGCATTAAGAAGAAAACGTCGTACTGGAAAAAATAAAATAAGGAATATTCTTATAATCTACTAATTGTATACATACTCTACCAATTGTCGGCATTGTCCACGCAAATCTTAATTCCCTGTACAATTTTCAACACTGACAAGTTGATAATTGCGAAATAGACAAGTTTCATCTCAATTGGTGAATTAATTTTTTATCAAAATTCGTTAAATCCGTATAAATTTATGGATGGTCTGAAACCAGAAGGTGCAGATTTAATTTGAAAAACAGCTCCTATGGAACATGCCGATTTCCGAAAAAATTTCGCTGGAACCATCTAAATAATCGAAAAAGCTTCAGTAAATCGAAAATAAGATCTTCGTTTGAAGCCTTATTCCGAACCTTTACACCTGGAAGCCCAAAAGTCTTCTTGTTGTCAAGTTTTATTTCACTAAACTAAGGGTAAGTCCAAATTGCGTTGCTAGGAAATATCTGGGAAAGCTCAGATGGTTTCGATTATGTTGTCACGATTTCCCAGGTGGTATACCAATATCAACATTGTTAAATCCGCTCTCTGTGGAGGCTAACCCTATGGATTCTGGGGAAGACCGTCTATTGCATTATCAGGGAACATCAAATCCGTTCCAGAGAAGACCAAATTTACTAAGATCACCGATTAGAAAAGTTTCATTAAGTTCATAAATATTTCTTGAACAAACCAATCACAAGCGTTGAAGAAGATACTGATATGGTAGATAATCGACCCTTAGCACGAATATCAGTTTTAATAGTGAAATTGCGGACGTATTCGGGTGACATATAAAATGATCATTATCGAAAAACTAAACGACGGAAGAACCATTCTCAGAGGTGATTAACATGCGAACAATTTGGAAGATTTCCTGTTCAAAATATTCCTTACCAGTATATGAGTGGAATACGATAAAACACGACTGGTTTGTATTGTAGTATGTTGCGTTAAACAAACATTAGCATTTTTTAACTGCTAATGTTAGTGTTCAGGGTATAAAACTATTTCGATACATTGTAACAAATTGTTGTAAAAAATCAGTGCCACCCGGTATAAGATAGGATACCTTAAATTTTAGCAGAACTATACGGTATGCGCGATATACCATTAGCCAATGCCACCCCAAGTTTAAATAGCAGCTTAACGGGAAGTGTAATAAATTTCATATTCCGCAATAAAAAATTTTAAAATTCTAGGTCGAATATCCTTAGAGTGGGCTGGAAGTTCTGGTGCAAAATTAACAAATCCAGAACAGCACTTAGCCATCGAGAATAAAACGGTGATAATTTCCGTGGTTTAAAAAACATCCGAGCTAATCAAAGTGTTCGTTTCTCACATATTTTACTGCATAGTGCCATTGCCTACTTACCAATCACACGTAAATTGAACGATAATGATATTTTAGGTTCTGTATTTATTTGACATTCGTATACCCCCGAGTCCCGAAATTGTAAATATTTTATTTGGAGCGTCCAAATGTGTGAATTTTCTGATTTCATCACTTGGAATCGCTGGTCAGATGTGTAAGTCAAAATGCCAGCTGTTAATATATGTAAATCACGTTTTCGTATCCATGATACCTGAAATGAAAGAAAAAATCTCGATTTAATTTACTTCCATTTTTGAAAGAACAGACCAAAGCATCAAAGAGCAATTTTTAAGAAAAAATTATGTATCTAACAACTATAAAAGGCAAGGAGGGCATCCAAACTTTACTCACCTATTTTAATCAAGTAATTTTGCATTATTCTTATTAAAAATCAAAACTCAAGGTGCCTCTGCTTTAAAGCGATTTAGGCGTTTAAAATGGAGTTAAATTAAATAAATTTCGTGCTCTCTAGTAATTTTCGTAAATCTTCAGTTATGATTTTTTGGAATTATAACAAGTGGTCCAACTAAAGGTCTGTACTAAAGACAGAAATGTCAAGTGGGGTAGTCGGGCCCTTTGCTCGAACATATAAATAAAACATGCTAACTGCAATAACTGCTCCAACTGTTTTTGAGATTGGGAATAACATGAACCTCAAAACTTTGGGATCGCTCATACATTGAGCGAAACCGAATTAGCCTCACGCATGTTTTGTAAATAAAACTTTTGCATTCGGTAAACAATACCAAATGCAAATATAAATTTTTGCTGAAAAATTGTCAACATGAATTAATTTCATTACTTTAATCTTTAAATTAATACGCGAAATTAAATTAGGCTCAAAACTATTTTTTTTTGCCAATAAATATTTTGTACGTCCATCTTGGATTTTAATCACCTCGAATAATCTATTCGGCATGCTTGCATCTAAGAATTTATATCCGGATTTGAATCCACGCTTCTCTAACGCGACTTATTAATTTCGCCACTTATTCAAACTGATTACGATTACGGTAAACTTCCCGGGGAAGGATATCGCAATATTTCATTCACTGAACCATTTTTTGTTTCTTTCGACTTGTGAACGGCTGCGTTGTCCTTTTGGAAGATTTAATTGGCCCCCATGAAATCTC
The DNA here is from genome assembly GCA_963691935.1 of Nephrotoma guestfalica. Classification (NCBI taxonomy): domain Eukaryota; kingdom Metazoa; phylum Arthropoda; class Insecta; order Diptera; family Tipulidae; genus Nephrotoma; species Nephrotoma guestfalica. The sequence continues at coordinate 249,218,292 of OY829915.1, forward strand.
CGCTTGTTCAATTATGTTGATTTCTAACATTTCCGTTTGTCTTTCGATTTAATTTTCGTATAGGAATCCAGGCTAGTGGAAGTTTTCCGTTGTAAACCACCTCATGATTCCCACCACTGAAGAGCACCGTTTTTTATTCTTCTTTCCTAAGTCATATGAGTTTTGGCAAATAATGATGGTTTGTAAACCCAAACAATATCAGGTAACTGGTTGCCGCGTAAAATTTGTTGAACCCGGCGAACTGTGACTGGTAGCTGCATCTTCGCCCGAATTTGCGTTGCTGTCATGGGCTTATCTACAGCATTATGAAAAATGTGATACGGACTGCGATCGTTTACTTTTCGTTTGGCCACGTTTTCTCTGTCTTTTTGTTGCAATTTGGCGGTTTGTTATGCCTGGATTTTTGTATGCCTCAAGGAAATTATTTCTTCATTCGTGAATCGTTTTCCTCGTCCCATTTGTTTTGTTAAAGTTTATTTTATTCCGAATTTTTTCTTGTATTTCGCTTTCGGAAACGTTAAATAACAAAAACAAATTTTTCATCCATCACCAACTGAACAAAATAAACGAGTCGCTGAACGTGTGCGTTATAATTTGATGGCAATGAAATAAACGTCACGAAAATATGAATCGTTTTAATACAAACGACCGTTTGAGAATTTTATTAGTGCCGAAAGGTGTTTTCTTTGATAACAAGAAAAATGAAATTTTTATGTCGAACATAAGATGTATAATTTAAAACGATGAACATAAAAATAAAAACAAATTCGGTAAATTTTTCACCACTTGCCTTACGTGTTCGAGTCGATAGATCTTATTTTCATTAATTTTTCTTGCTGCATAGCATAAAATAATCTGCATCTGAAGTACTTTAGTATATTTGGTGTATCATATGTTTTTTTCTTTAAGATTTATTTTCTTTTAATTTGCAAGTACATTACGTTAACAAGGGCCAAGCACAAAATAAAACGAAACGTCGAGTATTCGAGCAAAATTTGCTTTCCTTTATATTTTAGTGTTAAAAACACACCTAAGATGGCATCAATTTTAACATTAAGTTTAAAGTTTCGACGTTCTCTTAAATTAGTATTTTGAGCCTTGACCTCCATTTGATATTTTACAAGAGTAATCGAAAACCATTCATAATTTGCAGTACTATGGCAAAATTATTTGCGAGACTCTTATTAAAACGAATGGAACCACTAATAACGAATGAAAGCGATATCGTACATTACAGACAGACAATTTCCTGATAAACAGGAATTAACATACTCACAAATTAAAGAAAGCTAGAGTACCTCAAGGGCTTGTCTTAACTTAGGGAAGTTACTAATAAACTTCAAAGTGCGTTAGACAGAACTAGGGTATGAATATTAGTCCACCACTTTAATGGTACGATTTTTCGCGGCACCTTCACTTTATTTTATTATAAAGACTGACTCTTTTCTTCTCTCATTTTTTTTTTCGTGTAATTGCATGACGTCTCGATATTTATTGATAATCGATAAATATCGAGATTAGCGAATTTAGATGGCGAAATAGCTCTGTTCCGCAAAAGAAACTAACCCTCGTAATTAAGCGGCGCGATGTATAAATATTTTTGCTACGAGGAGTGCCGCTACATCACTCCCCTCCTGGATCGCAAACCGTAGTGTTTTTAATGAAATGTAACCGTGTTTCGAACACTACGTTTTTGACCTGGGTACGAATACGTGTGAACAGGTTTCTAAATTTTTGGGAAAGTACGTTGCCTGTTCGGTAGTATGAAGCTGCTTCACGAAATCCGAAGTATTGAAGAATTCACCGGGAACTTTATATTTTGGCCAAATACCAGCTCTGCTGGTATGCATCCTAGGTCTTCCTTGGAAGAATCGTTGGAAGTTCTGAACTCCAATGGGATGTGTTACATCGAACTGTATGCAGTTGTCCGAATGCAGTTGTCCGAGCTTCGATGAACAACGTTGATTCAAATTGTGTTCCTTGATCTGCCGTGAAGAAGAGTGGGACACCATATCTACAGATATACTCATTGTAGAAGATCTTGCTTGCGGTTTTTGCAGTCATTTCTCGAATTGGATAAGCTTTTGGCCAACGGGTAAATCGGTCGGCTATCGGTAAAATATAATGATAGCCATCCGATTGGGGCAGTGGACCAAATAGGTACATGTGGATGTGTTCGAACTTGTCACTTGGTAGCTCTAATTTACCAAGCTCTGATTTTGTGTGGCGGTGAACTTTGGACTTTAGGCATGGAATACAAGATTTAGCCCAATTGCTTCTATATCAGTATTCATTCATAGCCATAAGTATTTTGAAGCAATAAGTTTTCGCGTAGAATGGATGCGGGAATGAACCCGCCTTAGACTATCGAAGGTTGTCCGTCGCATGTTGAGGGGAACGAAGGGTCGATTTTGTTGTACCAGTAATTCCTTCGTATCGATGGAGAAGACGTTGAGATCTGTGAGACGTGTTTCACCGTAATCGAAATGTTGTAACTGCCGGGAATTACGTCCTGACTTTGACGCATTAGCTGTTGTAAGTGGTATATGGTCGGTAAATTTTTTGCAGAAATTTCGGCCTTCGACGAAATGGCAAAAGTGTTTGACTGCTGAATATATAGCAAGAAGTTCTCTATCGAAAGTAGAGTATATAATTTCCGAAGGAGAGAGCTTCTTTGAAAAGAACGTTAATGGGTGCCAAAATCCTTTATTGCGTTGTTATAACACAGCTCCAACTGCTACATTGGAAGCGTCGGTGGTTATGTTGAACTGCGCGTTGTTCCGTGGTATAAAGCGGTGGTAATAGATCACCATACCGACGAACTGCTGTATTTGGTGGATTGATGTTGACTTTGGAAAATTTGTAATGACATCAACTCTGTCTTTCGACGGGAGGATGCCATCTTTCGAAATTGTATGGCCCAAGAAGTCGTGCGACTTTACGCCGAAAATACATTTCGAAGCTTTGATATTAATTCCATATGCGGAGAGTCGTTTAAATACTGACCCGAGATGTTCCCTGTGTTCCATCTCGGAGCGGCTCGCAACGAGGATATCGTCAACATTAGAGTAGACGAGGTCCAGCCCTTTTAACACTTCGTTAAGGAATCACTGGAATGTCTGAGCTGAGTTACGAAGGCCATGTGACATTCGGGTGAGCTCAAAAAGTCCAACAGGAGTACATATCGCTGTTTTGTGAATATCCTCGAGAGCCATGGGAATTTGTAGATATGCCCTACCCAAATCTATTTTCGGGAAAATAGTGGCGCCGGCGAGTTTCAATGATAAACTGTGTATGTGCGGGATAGGATTTCTATCTGGAACGGTAGCGGTGTTTAGCTGTCGATCCACAAGGGCGCTTGTCCTTGTCTTTCTTTTGCAACATATGTAATGGTGCGTCTCCTCACCAGGTGATGATGAGGGGCAGCAAATTTCGATGTCATAAACTGAAATTCAAACTAAATTCGTTGCGTCAAGTTGTCGCGGTTTAGCACAAGGTAATCTACCTTGCGTGACGACGTAGTAGACTACGTTATGTTTCACTGGGAGATTGGAATTCGTAGCCGCAGTGATCGAGGGGTATTTCTTCAAAAGAGCCGTAATCGTTGTTGACGCTGAAATGTTTTGGATACGGCGTATCAACTTTGGCGATGATTGCGCTCACATTGACCATGAGACTATATTTGGACAGAGTGCAGACGATGAAGGGATGTGTGAACGAACGCGTGAGACCGAGATTTACCTTCAAACAATTTGTACCGTATAAGTAGAAATTGGGGATCCGTTTGCTGCGGTAAGAATTCAAACGGAACGGTGTATTTAGCATGTCGGAGAAACTTGTTTACGGGGTGATCTTGGATGAAAAGACGGCGAGACAAGCCAATCCCACAGTTTGCCGTACAGACAGGAGGATTTAGCGGTTTTTCGTATACTTCAAATGTTTGGAAGTAACAGCGGTGGTAGTAGCAGAGTTCGGATCGAGATGATGATCTTGACGTTGGCCTGTATCGGTAATTGAAATTCTGTCTATTGTTTGACGATCTTTTACGTTCACCAATGTTTATGTTGCCCAGTGTTCTGTGTAGATCGGCCAATTGTTGTTGCGTCTTGTCCAGTTGTCTTTGCATTGAAGAAAGGGCTGATTCACCGTCAGCAGTTGCCTTGCTTGTGGTTGGCTAGTTGATAGCTGCAACTGGTTTTGGTGCTCTGGATTAAGCGTAAATCCCGATATTGTCGGCGACCGGTAAGATTTCTTCGATGTCGTTTTTTATATCCCGCGCCATTATCGCTCGTAAGTCGTCTGGCAAACGTTTTAGCCAGAGATTTTTAAGCAAATCGGTATTTACTAATTTCAAATGACCTGCTTTTTGTTCAAGCAGGCAATAAAAGTGGAACGGACTAAAGCATTCCATTCGTTGGAAACCAGAGAGTAACTCGTCAAATCGTTGCTCCTTGCTAATAGTGTAACGGTTGGTCAACGCGGATTTCAGTCGGCTATATTTCGTACCTGGCGTTCATCGTCGCAACAATTCGGTGGATTCCGAATTAATGTTCGACGAGGATGAACCATGCGGCCGGGTGTTTGTTCCAGAGGAATGGTACTTTCTGTGGGTTCTTGTATAACTTGGTCGTTGCCGGCGATGCTGATGTGCCAACATTGTTGTCATTATAATCTTCTGATGATGAAATGGCCATTTGTTGTTTCGGTTCCATCTTTATATATATATTTTGTTTTTCACTTCACTCGCGATAGCGGAACTATTTATTTTATAAACTTGTCTATATAATTATAGACTCAAAAAAATTTTTGGAGAATTATTTTTTTAGTTTGACTTTACAAGCTCAGGCTCAAACCCAGAAAAATGTTCTGGCTTTTGGGAAGGATCTCCCAAATGTCAACACATAATAAACTGATCAGATTTAAGCAAATATTCAAACTATGGCTGAATATTATAAACTATGGGTTTATGATACTCAGCTGTGGGGTTGTAGTAAACCGCGTAACAAGAACATCATCCAACGTTTCCAAAAACATAGTTCTGAGGGTTATTGTTAACGCTTCTTGGTACGTACGTGCTAGCGAAGTCTTCAGGGACCTTGCAGTGGAAATAGTCACCAACGAGGTAAGCATAACAGCACGAAAGCATGAAGAGAGGTTTCACAATCACCCAAACGACGAAGCCAATTGCTTAAGCACCTCAAGGCACAACCAACACTAGATAACATTTAGCAGAAACCAACGAGGACATCCTCCACAAAGCAACAAATTAGGTTTGAAATGAAATGTTGTTAGTCAATACATATAGAGGTACATTGTAAAAAATGGATTGAGATTTCTGACGCGTTTTTTAGAACCTGTGTTAATAACAAATTTGACGAACTCTTCGTCCTTAAGAGGGTATTCATAAAACGGAAACGAAGAGTTAACCTAAAAAATAGATGTCATTCAATAGGATCAGTAGGATTATCATTGAATTTCACATCCTCTTCCACTGCCTGCTCGTTTGGAACTTCCTCGTCATTCCCCACTATTTATTGTTCAGATACACTTGTTCATTATGATTTTGTGCCAAATGAAAGTGAGTTTCTGTGGATATTAAAAATTGGCCGTTTTGAAACTCCTAGGACAATTTACATAATTTACTTGTCTAGATCTTATACTCATCTAAATCCATTGGTTTCGGTTTAGGTGTAGGTGCCTAGTGATTACGTGTTATGTGTATGTATTATTTTATAGAACCGGTTTTTGGAACAGATTTTCTAGTCCTTTTATGACTGTTGTTAGCATACTGGGTTCTGTAGTCAACTTTTTATAGTGTTAGGAAAGAGATAATACCTGTCGCAAATCAGCTGGCTCTCTAATTCTCAGGAGTCGAGGAAAGTCACCTATTAAAATTGGGCAAAGGTGTCTAAGGTTGGTTTTAGCAAGTTACCAATTTTAAGTATATAAATAAACCTGATGCCGGACCCTTTATGTTTATGAGAGGAAAATCTGACTAAATTGTATCTCCTCTTCATTTTAGTCTACCGAATGTAAGATGCAAAAAATTTAAGTTGACTCATTCTAATGAGTCATTGAACGCCACATGTTTCTTAGTGCTGGTTAACCTCGTTCGGTAGCAAATGGGGAATCTTTCAGCTCCAAACTATGTATTCAGAAATTAGTTAAGTGCATTTGTACATCTTCCGAGGGTTTATCACAAAATTTGACTTATTAGGAGTTACAAAACAATTTTTTGTGTAGTCGTTGCTGTCAATAAGTTTCTTCGACACAATTGCCTAAACTGCTTTTCTCTAATCACATATCGGCGATTACCAAACTAATTCAATGTTAATACGATTTTTATGGTTATTCAAAATTTTTTCGAACATTAGCCGCTTAATGATTGTGATATTTTCGCGATATATAAATAAAAGCACATTAGGGGGATTAAAAATCAATTTTCACCAATGTTATAAATTCGTATACACTCGTAAAAAATTATTATGTATCATCAGCCTAAATAATTTGTCAATCTTACTGATTGCTGGCTGTTGTTGTCGTTTGATTTTTTGGGGTAAAAAAGAATCACAGAAAACGTTCATCGATCAAACTTAAGATTTTCCGGATTATTTTTTTTTGGCTACAAGCAGTGCGTTTTAAAAATGCTTTGAAAAATTATGATTGAAAACTATGTTTTTGTTATATACAAACGACATAGTCTACAACAAAACCACACGAATCGACCTACCACCAGAAGAAACATGGAAATGTACTTTAATATTTTTTAGGAAAATGAAAATCACGAAACATTTTAAATTGGAAAACTCGATTAAATTTTATATTTTGTTTGTAATTCAAAAAATTACCGACAAAAGTATCAAGATCTTGATGTGAAGTTTTTGCAGCCAAAGTTATTTTAAAAACGAAACTTTCTTGATTTTTCATTGTTCGAGTCGCATATACGACATAAAATGTACTCGTGTACATACACAGTAGTTCAGAAAAAGTATCTGGTGCATAAATTATATTACGAGAAATGGGAACGGAAAATTTAAATGAAAACGAACAAGTTGAGTTAAAAGTTTGTGTGAATGTGATGAAAAATGATAGGCATCGTACGTTAATTTTTGTGTCGTGGAATTATCAAGAAAAATATTATTTTCTGCAAAAGTGCAAGAAAGTTTGAGCCATCTTTCGTTAATTTTGTTATTCCTGTTATATCGAATTTGTTGCCTAATCAATGTAGGTGGTTTGGTTAGTCCCGTAATGAACTAATTGAAGAGAATGTGGACCATGTACTAAAAACTTACGAAGTTTTAAAAGGCATACCGAAATACTACGGTTTATTAAGCATAATCCATAATAAAATTATAGGACATGGCGACATTGCGCTGGAGTCGTATAATATCCGATAAATTGGAGCAAAATATCCAAATGTCTCACGATGATCTACTTGAATAGCAGATAGCGGCACTGTCCAAGAAAATTATGCCATACAAAAATTTTACCAAATGGCGTATCAACACCTCTCATTAATTTTAAATAAATTATCTTGTATGGATATGAGCAACAAATCACTAAGAAATATGACATAATAGTAACACGACAAGGCACTTGACACCTTCGTCAGAGATTTGAACTCTATACCTCCTCTTTCGCCCAGACATAGTGATTATCAATTGTACAATATCCAGAAAATATTTTACTTTACATTTTAGACAAATTAACTACACAAAGCAGCTACAGGCTCCTCAAAAAGGGATCTTTCATAAGCTCCTCCAAATAAATAAATAAATAATAACCATAACAAAATACAAAGAACACATCAAACGGTACCGACTCCGGAGGAAGTAGATTCATCCGAATATAACAGTAACGCGATTACGGCATAACCAACGAGGACGATGCAAATTAGCAAATGGATTACGTAGATTCTACAGAAAATCCAAATTTTGACCAACCCGAAGAATAACTTAGATTCTTAGATTAGCTCGCTCGTTGCTTCCCTATTACGAACTCGGAGAGAATTTAAAATTTATGATAAACACCGGATCAAATAAAAATTATCTTCAAATTAATCAGCAAGGCATCCCATACTATAAAGGGCCAACCATGATTCGCTTTGTAGGGAGTGGCCTCTAGGAGGCCGCAGCTAAATCGATGAAGTACCATCGCAGGCGAATGGTTGGTAACACTATTTTAACTCTGGAGGAAATGTTGACACTCATCATTCAAATTGAGGCGGTTCTGAATTCGAGGCCAATCTGCAAGCCAAGTAGTGGAGAAATAGATGCATTAACACCCGCACATTTCTTTATAGGTCAACCACTTACACTAGTTCTGGAACTTAAGTCATATAACTGATATAAAATTGACCTCGTCAGCCCGATGGTCTATGGTTCAGAAAATGTTACAACACGTCTGGTTGCGTTGGCATAACGAATATCTAACCACTTTGCAACAAAGGTCGAAGTGGACTACTAAGGTGCCAAATTTAAAAACAGACGACGCAGTTATTGTGCGAGACGATCAAATGCATCCATCCAGCAAAATGGATGTTAGGAAGTATAGCCAAAGTATACCCAGGAAGAGATGGCTTTGTAAGAGTTGCCACGGTACGAACGATATCCGGAGAATTCAAGCGACCAATTCACAAGCTTTTATTATTACCTATAAATTGAGTCTAGCGGTTCAAGGCGGTCACAACTATAAAACGAGTGGCTGGGTAACCTACATCTAAATTATATAATAACTAAAATAATAAATTATAACGTTTTGTGAAGTGGTTTTTCTTTGTAATTATAATAAGACTTTTAATATCCGAAAACCAGGGTGCTGCTTAAATCCAACCTGCTCCGACAAAAACGTAGCGTGCTGTTTAAACCTAGCCTGCACAATAAAAAATTATATTTTTTTTTAGTTTTTTTGGCATCAAAAGCGTTATCTAATATGTATTTATTCGCTCTTGAATTTCTCAGTTTGCAGTTGCCGCCACTTCATTTTTAACTTGTTTCTCTTTAAATTCTGCAGAATATTGTGCACAGCAGCATTAAAATACTAAGAGTTCTCAAACAGTCTGGGGGTGTTTGAGTTTCTGAACATTGAAAATTGCATTCAATTTAATTCTTTCAAATTGATTTTCTCTGATGGAAGGTGATCATTTAATTGAGTATTAAACAATTAAATCAAGTCACAATTTACAATTCCAGTGTGTTTTACCTCAAATTTAATTATAATTTCAATTGTTTGTATTTTCATACCAATACCTTTTGTATTTTGTTATCGCGGAAAATTTTTCCTAAACCTTCAATATTTTACCAATAAATCAATCAAATAAGTGAATATACACACTTACACGTTTGTATTATTCAATTCAGTTTGAATGGCGCAGGTACATAACATACAGGTATTTCAAAAGGTACACTCATTTATTTAAATAATAAATAACTGAAAAATTTTCTTCTACCTCGCAGTTCGGTTCGGAAAAATATGTCAATCAATATATCAATAATATTACGGTATTTCATATAACGTATATATTCTGTTAACTCATCCTCGATGTATGTGAGCCCCACATTGCAAAAAAAGGATTTTCCATTTTTTTTTATATCGATTACAATTTTCACATTCCGATGTTAAATTTAATTTCCTAAAATTTGAGAGCAATACAAAACCCAAACAAAAATACATTTGCCTTGTTCATGTCGATCACAATTGATTGGGAATTTTCATTTATTTTTTATGCTCTTCTGAACCAGCCATGTACAATACAAGGCACATACAATGTTGAACGATATAATGTGGAAAATGTTTTGCAGAATTTTTAGTTATTTTGCGGCGTAAATACCTCTCAATGGTTTGGAAAATGTAAGAATTTTATTTATTTATCTAGACAGAGGATATGGTCCAATATATTTACTAGATAAATATTTTTGTATTTAAACATAAATAAATTAAATTTTTATCTTTAATTGCAAACCGTTTTCCACTCCATTTTAAGATTATGAGTAAATCGTTTTAATTAGCCAAGATGAGACAATAAAAGTAAAACCAGCAATTTACAAAAAATGCGCATCTTCTTTCATGTTAATTTAATTTTTGCTTTTGTATAAGAATTAACAAAGACATTATAGAGACAAACCAAATAATTTTCAGGTTACCTACCTCATAACAAAAAGGAAATGGAAAACGCTAGGGCGTAAAACGGGAAATTAATTCACGAAGAGAACAGCAACCAATTGAGAAAAAAAATCGTTAAAATTAATTATCAGGGATATTAACAAAAGAATTTTTATGTAATTAAGCCAACGAAATTCGTTTCCGCTGCTTCCCATTTCATGTTACGAATATACCTTGCCGAAACATGAGAAAACACAAGAAGAAATTCTGTTTCTTTTTTAATTCTGAAAGATACAAAAGAAATTCTGTTGTATTTCTTTCGACTGGAAAAATTTAAATTTTTTATATTTTCATGTTTTGTATGAAGGCTGTAACATTCCTTTTTAAACAAGGTGGTCACGTAGAGCAAACAATAATTTATATTACTTTTTTACTATTTAACACTGACAGAATTCTCGGGTAAAATGAACTCAGATTTTGGGATCAATTAGTAGCCTTTTTCTCTTTGTTATAACTTTGATTCCGAAAGAGCGTATCTGGTGTAAATCTATCTTAAATTGTTTGTTTGAGTGATGTCCTTGTAAATGCATAATGTTATCGATTTTTGATTGAACATATGTTGTGCCGTACTGTCCGAATTTAGCATCTAGTGATACAATAAATTTTTCGGATAACGTTCCAATGTAGTTTAAAAAAAGTAAGATTAGGTTTACACCTCATTGGATTGTAAATTATGTCCTGCGACCACGCTAAATAACATACATTTCGAAAGAGGAATGTAAAATAATTATGGAACATCTGATTCTTTTTATAAAACAACTAGCTGACCCGGCAGACGCTGTCCTCCCCCAGCTCGAGTGTCTGATATTTTATGCATTTGACATACATAAAACATATGCGTAAGTCACATGCAAATAAAATGTTATTTACACATCTTAAAGTTGCGGAACAGTGTGACAGATTGCCATACGAATACTATCCGTATAAAACTTAACCAACTTATACTAGGATTGTAAGATAGGATTGTCGTTTCCGAGGGTATCATTGAGATACGTGGCAAAAATACGATTTCTCTCTTAAACTTTCCGTTCAAAATCGTTGCTTCAATAACATTTCCGGCGATCCGCTTGATGATCAAACGTGAGCCGGTGCATAATCTGGGTGGGTTTAAATTACGAAGCAGAATATTCGGCGAACCAATCTTTAATCTAAGATTGTGTGGTGGCGTTCCTGGATAATTTACTGCGTCATTTCCATCAACGACATTGTTGATTGATTTGAGAGACATCAGTTCGCCTGGCAACGACTCGACGGCGGGTTATTTTGCAATTGTACTCGCATGTTGATGGTCAATCGAACGGTCTCTACGCTAGCACCAAAGAATAGTTTGCTGTTGCCGTTTAAATCTTGGATAGTTCTATGCAATGCTTCGAGTGAATGTTTATGAGCCATAATACATTAATCCCAGGCAATGATCGAACTTTTTTGCAGCACTGCAGCCATTCCGCGGTTTTTTTAATGCTACACATTGCGTTCGGTTTATTATGAACGTCTAATTGCATTTTGAGCGCTGAATGTGCCGTTCGTCCACCATCTAACAAAGTGCCCGCAATGCCTGACGATGGATGCAATTGCCAAAGCAACTTTGTGCTGCGAACATATCTTTGCACGGGTAAGTGATATTAAAAATGACTTCCTCCTGGTGCATTCATAAAGAAAAAGCCGTCTTGTTTAGCAGCAACAGACAGCATAATTCGATCATAAATACTTTTTTGTTCAGCAATGACGCATTGTTCGCAATAAATGTAGCTAAGTCAACTTTGTTATACTGTTCTTCTCGCTGCATATCACTGTTAACTAAGTCATCCGCCGGACGATCAGGCGAGGACATACCATAATGATCTATTGGCCAATTTGGAATTAAAATACACAAATCCTCGATCAACACTAAAGCTTCATTGTACATTTATGGCGTGTAATCAGTGTTTGAAACTCGGTTTGTGTACTTAACTCGGTGTAGTAAATATGTCTTCAGCCATATAATTCTCGTATTTTTCCTGTCGTTAATAAAATTGCGGACAGTTGACGAATGTTATTCGGCGTGGATGTAAATGCTGCATTTGCAAATTTCAGACAACTTGCTGCAACAGACTGTTCGCAAAAATTGGAAAGACGTTGGTCCCGGATCATTCGCCAACAACAAAAGAAACATTTTGCCAACCCAATGTATTGGCTTTGAATACCCCCGCGATTATTGGATGTGTTTTGCCTTGTCTACGTGAATCCCATGTTTTCCTGACTTGTTCCATGTAAAGTTCCATGTTCCATGTGTTCCATGTGCCATGTATCAGGTTCCGCTAAGTGTCGTTTTTGGTGGCTCGAATGCTCGTTGGAGAGCATTTCCATCAGTGAAATATACACGTTGAGCATTTTCAAGATGAATCTCAAGGTGCTCGACACTTGGGTTTCGTTCGTGTATGAGAAAACTAAGAATAAGCCAGACAGCTTCGATGTATCTGCCCATTTGGTATCGTGATATATCCTCATTTTCATTTATATTTTGTACTTCAAATACTGCCAAATCACTACCTTTATTAACATATTTGCAAATGTACTTGATGGACTGTACAGAACTGCAAAACTCGACATTAATATGAGCCGTGTACGTTTTTTAAAGTTTTGGTGAGTATAATACCACCCACTGATTATCAATTTCAATTTGATTTGTAGTGTTCGACATTCGCATTGTGAATGTGTGGTCACCATTCTCTGCGTTTCATTAAAACATTGCTTTGGGAAACGCTTTGTACCTTTTCCATTGTCCATGCATGGCGATGTCATGTTAAAAGCACCGCACGGACCATGGATCATATTTGTGGTAACAATATCGAACAATTCTTGGTTAATTGATCGATCTGGAATTTCTGCAAAAATTATTTGGTCCATTTCCTCTGGGTGGATTTTATCTTCAAGCCAAATCAAAATATGAGCATGAGGTAAACCTCACTTTTGCCACTCAACCGTATATATCCAGCAACGTGTGTTACCAAATCCATCAATGACTTCAATGAATTTTTGCTTGAACACAAGTGTAGTGATACCATGACGATGCATTGGTTGTTGGCCTGGCAATAGCAAAGTTTGTATTTCCTTCCATTTTGGATTACATGAAAATGTAATAAATAAATTTGGACGACCGTAATGGCGTATATAAGTCATCGCATCTTGTATGTATTCCTACATGTATCATGAACTGCCGATGTAGCTTGAAGGTAGAATAAATGCAACACCGATGTTGTTGATATCTAAATTTCCATCGACGTTTCCGATAATAACACCACGTAAGTAGATGTATTCCTCCGATCGCAATTTAGCCTGGTTGAATCGAATATATTGCAAACGTTCGCTTGCGGTCTTAGCGTACATGTCTACAATATATTGATGGTACAGATGGCACAATAACGGGTTTGTTGTGGAAAAATGCCAAAACGGACATTTATTTCAAAAAATGCCAAGTCTGCTTCTGGATTTAAGATCGCGAAGGGTAGAGTAACCGTACTTCTGTGCAGTAATACATCGGGAGATTTCATAACCAAACCAATGACTATTTATCGGGCATTGAAGACTCGAGCCACGAAAATCAAAGACAAATCCAGTTTACCCATTTTTTTGGCGGGCCAATAAAAAAATCCTGGGTCACAGCTGCGTTGTTTACTGATTGGTTCCAAAACTGCTTCATGCCTCAAGTAGAGAGTTATATGAAACGAAAAAATCGTATCTTCAAGGTTTTGTTAATTTTGGATAATAGACCAGGGTGTCCAAAAGAGCTGAGCCATCCAAACGTGCAAATAATTTATTTACCAGCCAATACGATATCAATTATACAACCACAAGCTCAGGGTGTTATTGCACCATTTAAATCTTATTACATTCGTCGTACTTTTCAAAACATTATGGATCAAATGGAATCTGATACGAATATTTCGGTGCCAAAGGATTGGAAAAAATTTTCCATTATGAAATGTGTGGACATCATTGCGTTATCAATCAAAGAGTTGAAGTCTTCCACACTTAATGCTTGCTGGAAAGCTTTATGGGCCGCTATCGTACTCGAAGCAAATGTCATACCACCCATTCAAAATGAACTAGATCAGATTTTAGAAATAGCAGGTTCAATCGGTGGGAAAGCTAAAATAATCAAACTACCACCATCAAAATTCCAGTTAGAAAAGTAATTTGGCTCTTTTCTGAGATCCCTCCAGTAATATTGCCAGATGGGCCTATCTAAATTAATTTTTGTTTCGGAAAATCACCTATTGTTAAATAGAGGTTAGTAAAGGTAGATAAATCACAAAAGCAGAACAACGTGACTCGCGTTGGCTCTATCAAACACGTGCAACTTAGTAGCGTATAATCAGCTTTGGTACTGACATCATTTTGCTGTTTTCCAGCCAGACCATCTTTCATAGCAATGAAACAAAAGAATTTTGAAAAATTTGATTTTTTGCTATAATATGTAAGTAACGATTTATGCTTCATAAAAATTCCTAAAAATTCAAGAAATCAATTGGATATATATGTAGGGTGGCGCATAAGTAACGTTATGATTTATTTAATGAATAATTTTTTGTTTGATTTTATTTAACGTTGGTATTTATTAAAATTTAGAATATAATTTGGAAATATGTTCACATTATGTTTTGAAGATAATATCTTTCAAATGGTGCCTATTGTTTGCTTCGACCTAACGAGCTCTTTCCAGAGCATTTTCCATAACTTTTCTTAGAATTTCCAGCGCCCTCACTTCTTCTTGTACATTGGCCTTAAGCTGTTGGATGGTTGGCTTATTGGTATACACCTTACCATTTAGGTTGCTTCAAAGAAAAAAATCAGGAGCCGTTAAATCGGGCGAACGCGGTGGCCAATTAAAATCAGAAAAACGCGATATTATTCGATCGGCAAAAATATCGCGTATGAGAGCCAAAGTTGTTGCCATAATTCTGGATTGTTCTCTACCTCTGGCCTTAAAAAATTTTCGTTTTCGAAAAAATATGGTTCAATGATCCTTTTTGAAGTAACTCCACACCATACTGTGCATCTAAGTGAATGTCTGTGATATTCAACAATTATTCTTGAATGCTTGGTGTCCCATATTCTGCAATTTTGTTTATTCACGTGACTATTGAGGTGAAAATGGGCCTAATCGCTCATTAAAAGTTTGTGAATAAACTCGCTGTTTTATAGGCACAATTCTTGAAAACGGCGATGATATTGAATGCGTATTTGTCCTTCATTTGGTTTTAACTCGTGAACCATTTGAATCTGATATGGGAAAAGTTGTGACATATGTAAAATTCTTTGCAAAGACCGCCTAGACATCACCAACTGCTGAGAACGTTGCTTGGTGGAAGTTTAGATATTTTCCTCAATATTTGCTTGCACCCGAACAATGTTCACATTATTTCGGCCTGCACGAGGCCTTCCAGCTTGCGAAAGATCACAGACAGTCGATTGTTGCCGAAAACGCTGACCCAATCGGTAAATTTATGGAGCACTAGGTGCATTTCGATATGATTTTTGTGTCTGAAAAAACGAAAAAAATACGTAACCAAAAAAAATTAGCACTAATCAAATCATAACGTTACTTATGCGCCACCCTTTAGTTATGAAACGTACTGTAGATCTCGAATACACCACACTTAATTTCTAAATCGAAAAATTGCAAAAAAAAACGTAAACGCCCAAATTTACCAAGATGGGAACCAACAACATTCAGTTTGCACAACACCACTGTACACTGTACAAAAAAAAGTTTTTTGCAAAAAGTCCTTATTTCCGCTCAAATTTAATTTAGAATCGTTTAGTTTAGTTGTGTTTCTCAAAAATGATAACACTCAGCGTCGTGTTATAAGGGACAAAAGATGTAATGTTAGAAAATGAGTTTTCCACTTTAGCGTTGTTTGTTTGTCTTTTGCAATATTGATAGTGTGAAAATTTAATAATGGAACAAAATAAACGTTTTATGATTAACTATCGCTATTTGAACACCATTCAAATTAATTGACTTAAACATGTTTAGAGTTCTTTACGGTTTCATAAGAAGCAACATTTCTCCAGTATAGAACAAGCGATTTACGAAATAAAGACACAAAATTGTGGTTGCGGATTAAGGATATGAGGAAATACCGACTTTAGAAATCTAAACGTTTTAATTATAGGTAATTTAAACTTGTTAATCTCTACAGAATTTCTGCGAAACATAAAATTTACGACAGAAGAGAATGAAATGCTTAGTAATTACAGCTTTAGATGCTATGTAGGTTGCTTTAATCTGAGATAAGATAAATTTTATAATTTAATTAAGTATTAAAATAAAATTACGACTGTAATGTGATACATATGCAAAATAACAAAGCAATTTGTTTTAGCGAATTGTTGAACCATTAATATCTGTTTAAAACTCAAACTGTTTTATTGTTCAGTTCGTATGAGATTATTACTGGATCAGTTTGTAGAATTATTTTTGTTAAAGCGAGCACTATAGATACGAGCCGTATCGACTCGTATGCCGACTCAAAAGTATATCGAATTTTTAAGTATTAAACAGTGAAAGACTATTACACAGGTGTTAATCTAATGCGAACCTAACGAAAACAGCCGAAGCCTCTTTAATCTTTGGAACATGATATACGCAAGCCCCGTTAATTACGAATGCGTTCTGAATCGAAACACCGTTTCCCATTGCAGTGTTGTGAACGTACCGTTTCATCTAACACCCTACCAGTGTGAGTATACTTGCCAAGACTTCTTACCTTACCGTAATCCATAGAGGGTTCATAACCTACATGATTGATTAAATCTCTAATTATCGTAATATTTTGCAACATTACCGATTGACCGTTTATTTTCTTAAACACCAGATCACATGATGACAAATAATTTCATAATTTATGGAAGAATCGTAATATTCCGGTACACGAGCAACACTTTTTGGCTGAACAGCAAAGAATATAAAATCGCAGTTTAAAAATGTTTTTCCAATTTGGTGTTGAAATCGAAACATTCGTTGAAAATTTTACTGGGAAATTGCTAAATTGAACAACTGTTGACGCAGTCATATTTTTAACGGTTTGCAAATAATTAGTTGTCAAATTTTTTGATTGTTCTAATTGGATTTCTTACATTTCAACAAAAGCTTGATTTTTTAGAAATTAACTTCGGTTTCATATTATTGAGTATTTCATCAGTCAAAATTGATGTTGCAGGCTTTTATACCATCTCAAAAATCGTTGCTTCGAGTCCAACTCGAGGCAAAGTTTTTATTGAGCAATAATTATTCTTACTATGTGACGATGTTACTAGATCAAGTATTCCTCCAATACTGGTTGGCAATTTGATTTTAGAATGGCATTCAATCTGCAGGGATATGAATGGCAGCGATAGTCATCGTGGAAAATAGTGGTCGATAGTCGATTAACATCGACGTTAATTGTCAAGACAGCGCAATTAAATTGCCATGCAGACACAGTTGTTATTTAACAGTGAACAGTGCGAAAAATAAAAGTGAACAATAAAAGTGAAAAGTGATAAATAGTGATAAAAATTAAATTCTGAGTGTTTATTTACAGAATCCAGTACGAATCCGGATCCAATGCTTGAAGTTCGAAATAAAATATAACTTGTGTGAAAGCTCCTTATTAAAAAGCTATAGCAAGCGTTCACCTGTAGAAGGCAGATAAAAACAATACAGAAACATTAAATACTAACTAATCCATTCCCTTTTCCCATTCCCATTTTGAAAATGAACGATAAAAGCCATAGTAACTCTTTATATTTGATCGAGTGCCATAAAAAAATAACTGAGAGAGAGAAAAAAGAAATAGTAAAAGATCATCCTACCCGGTATGCCAGTATGTCTCATCCATCAGCAGTCTACCCATTCCATCCGACTTGCGCACTTGGCTAGGATTCAATAAACTAATCGGTTTTAATGAAAACCATAGTATTAAGAAAACTGTTTTTTTACTTTTGCTTATATTTGGGTGCAGGACGGACTTTCCGACTGCCCAAGTTCCTTGTAGTTGCCAGTGTTCCTGCACCCAACGCGCGATCGTTGAAGTAAATATTGTTAGCTACTTTATATTTGAGCATTACACATATCGTGTAGTCTATCAGAAATTCAAATTCGTTTAGCGAATTCCACTTCTTGGATGTTTAATAAATAAATTCGTGCTTGACTTGAAACCATGTGCATTGATCTTTCCTCATGTTACCTTTCTTGGCATAGCAAATGGTGCTATTTTCTCCTTTAGTTCTGCATAACAATTACTAAGCATTAATCTGTAGAACACGCAGAGTGCAATATTTCTGTGGGGTTACAGACTGTATAGATCTTTTGTAAGTCTGGGTGTTACTTATTATTCGGATGACACACCGCGTAATTCTATCCAGAAACTGGTATCCGGATCTAAAAATCCGTATGCGATTTAAAGAATCTTCTTCATCTATAGAAGAACCCAAGTGTGAATTGGCCAGAAGAACCCACCGCGAATGATATAGAAGAATGCAATGTTATAGTATCATCAGCAATGCCATGGATATGGTTAACAGTGCTTTCCAGCGAATCATTCAACAAAACCAAAGTCGGAGTGTATCGTTGATGATCTCCCGTTAAAACTATGTTAATTTTTCGGTCTTTGTCTGATGCCGAAGCTTGTCAAAAGCCTTGGATATGTTTACCTGATATTATTTTATTAATTTCAAGATACTTCACTAAGATGTTGGTTAATGAATTTCTCAACGACTTTTGCATCGGCTGACACTATTGATATTAGTCTGCAGTTTTATCACAACCACGTTTTAGGACCGGTTGAACGATGGTACTCTTCTAGGCGTTCTGGTATTAACCTTGGAAAAAATTTTGAGGTAATATAAGAGCCAACGCACTGGCAATCTCTTTCAGTATTTGAACTGAAATTCTGTTGGGTCTAGTGGCCTTATTTATTTACATTGTGTTTAGTTCCCTGAAAACAAATTTCTTCGAGATGTTGATGGGGTTCATTTTGGAACCACAATGCTATTAACGGAGGACTCCATCGGGTAAAACAAAGGTCGAGTTCGATGTGAAGGCATTTACCCTAAGTAAGTCATCATTTCAATGCTGAAATGGATGTATTAGAAATATTGGCAACCGATGCGGCCACTTTTGAAAAATATTAACAAATCATAGACATTCAGACCCAGATTCGAAATGAATAATATTGGTATTACGAGTATATGGCATAAAGCCTAACATTGAAACGTAATAGCTAATAATAACAAATGGCTATTGATTTGAATATGATCGAAGATGTTTGGGATCATAACGAGATAGTATTCCCCTTCCCCCAGGCAATACCCGTCAACATTACCTCGGTCAATTACCCTCCCAGCCCATTATCTCCCACCTCCCGACTTTACCTTCGATCAATACTTTTCCGCCATTACCGCCCGGTCATTTTCCCTCAATTATTCCCCCCACTTATTACCTTTCTTCCCACCTCCCCCAGCCTTTATGAATAATTTTTATGGACAGTATCTTAGCACAATTCGTTTTCGCACCTTTTTCGGGTCTCAAGTCGATCCTGAAGTGGATTATTGTCATAAGGTACATAATTTACTTGAAAGTATTTCGGTTGCTCTAATAATTCGAATATTCCGGGAACATAGTGGCCAAGTGGATGGACCTAAGCGCCAAACTATATAAAAACACCAATATTATTGTCTGATACCATTCCTTCGGAAAATATATTAAAATATTGTATTTCCTGAGTTTGATCATTGACAAACAAATCGAAAAAAATGCCATACTTTGAAATACACGGGTTCGAGTTCACTTAAAAAGTTGAATTTAAAACTAAAAACACTATATATGTCGTAAACAATTGTAAACCTGTATTAAATCTCTGTAAATCTGTAGCACGATGATTAGCCGGAACCTTATAAAGCCAGCTAGAACCATACAACAGCCAAACTAACTATGGAACAAGTAGCAGAATGCATTGTGCATTATTGTGCACTATATGAGTTTGCAGCAGAATCATATAATGCCATCCAGAACCATACAAATCCAGTCGAAACAAAATGTTTACAAAAATAATTTTGGCGCTTGTACAATGGTCGCAGTGCAATTTGGATGATAGTGCAATATATGAGGTTTCCGGAATGATCAAAACGTTATGCACTACAATGCAAACCCAACCAGAACCCGTAAAGCTAGCCGGAACTATATGAAGTCGGTGTGAAACATTCTTGAGTAAGATAATTTAAATGAGCATTTCACTGCATATGCACTTAGAAACGGTTGCATATGGAAAACTTACGACGATTTGCAAAAAGACGAAACCAACACCAACACTTCACGAAAAATGCTTGCCTACATATTGTTCTATTTACAAGAATCCAAACCAAACAATGCCAAACAACCAAACAAGAATCCAAACCAAACCCAACATAGTTGGTTTGGTTGTTATATGGTTCTAGTTGACTTTATCAGGTTCCGGCTGGAATTGTTAGGTTCCGACTGAAGGAGCATAGTGCACCTGATGCACAATACATCGTGCTACTTGTGCCATAGTTGGTTTGGCTGTTATATGGCTTTATCATGTTCCGGCTGGAATTATAAGGTTCCGGCTGAAAAAGCGCAGTGTACATTGATGCACAATGCACCGTGCTACTTGTGCCATAGGCGTATGGTTCCTCCTGAAGTTGTAAGGTTTTTTCCCAAAATATCGTATGTTTCTGGGTGTTATAAGGTTCCGGCTGAAAAATTATAAAGTGCAAAATGATACTCAATGCATCTTGCTACTTGTGCCATAGTTAGTTTGGATGTAGAGGGTATGGTTCCGGCAGGATTTGTAAGGTTTTCTCAATTATAACACAACGTATCGTGCTACTTGCGCCATAGTTGATTTGGCTGTTATATGGTACTAGCTGACTTTATCAGATTCTAGCTGGAATTATAAGATTTCGATGAAAAAGCGCATAGTGCACAATGATGCTCAAGGCATCGTGCTATCTGTGTCATAGTTAGTTTGGCTGTAGAAGGTATGGTTCGGCTCAGCTTGTAAGGTTTTTTCTGTTTCTGGATTTATAAGGTTCCGGCTGAAAAATTATATCACAATGCATCGTGCTACTTGTACCACAGTTAATTTGGCTGTTATATGGTTCTAACTGACTTTATCAGGTTATGGATTAAATTATAAGGTTCCAGCTGAAAAAGCGCATAGTACACAATAATGCTCAATGTATCGTGCTAGTTGTGCCATAATTAATTTTTTTGTAGAGGGTATGGTTCCGGCTCAACTTTTAAGGCTTTTTTCCGAAAAATCCATAGTTGATTTGGCTGTTATATAGTTCAAGCTGACTTTATCAGGTTCTAGCTGAAATTATAAGGTTTCGGATGAAAAATCGCATAGTGCACAATGATACTCAATGCATCATGCTACTTGTGCTATAGTTAGTTTGGCTGTAGCGGGTATGGTTCCGGAAGAATTTGTAAAGGTTTTTCCCCCAAAAAATCATATGTTTCTGAATTTAAAAGGTTCCGACTGAAAAACTATATAGAATGATGAACAAGGCATTGTGCTACTTGTGTCATAGTTGATTTGGCTGTTATATGGTTCAAGCTGGCTTTATCAGGTTCTGGCTGGAATTATAAGGTTCCGGGTGAAAAATCATATAGTGCACAATGATGCTCAATGCATCGTGCTACAAGTACCATACTTGTTTGGTTCCGGCTGATATCTCCGGCTCTATCTAGAACAGTAGCCTTTTCATAATACTTTAGCTAAGTACTGAGATATGGGTTTTCTCGTCAAGTGATGTTTCACAATCGAAAAGTACTCTTGAGACTATCCCATACAAATGACCATTTTCTAAAAATGCTCCAATCGTCATGAAAATTTACATAAGCGGAAGTTACCGGAAACTATCCAAATCTGGTCAATCATTTGGGGCATTTTAAGAAAATGGTCATTTTTATGAGGTGAAATATATTGTTCAAGAACATTTGTCGATTTTGGTCATGAAAATTTACTACTATGCGATATACCCAACATATGTAACATATTGATGACGCGTGACAGATAATTTGAATTCATAGAGATTTAACACAGGTTCACAGTTTTTTGCGACACATAGTGTGTTTTTTAATTTTAGATACAACTTTTCAAGCCGAACTAGAATCCGTGATAATAAACATGTGACTGAAAACAGTTTTTTGATGAAAACTGCGGTTCAAAATGGTTAAAAATTGAAATTAACATTGTAGCAAACTAAAATATACTGATTTGACCTTTGTGCAGTGAAGGAAGCCAGTTTGCCGATTTTCTGAAATAATTTAATTATTTTATGATCAACCGACCATATTTTAAATATATTTTAGATCCGAAATAGCTAAAGATCCAGGTCTCTTTTGTAACGGACAACCTAGTAAGCAGTGATTGATATAATTGGATTCAGAATAAGTTATCAACCGTGTTAATTTGGTAGTTTTGTTGATTTCCAGTAAGAACCAAGTATTCGCTGTGAATCAAACACAAATTGAATTAGACTCCTTTCCTGCTAGCACTGAGGTTAGATACTCGTAACTACAGACCAGTTTCAAAACGAAACTATTTAATTTATTTATTTCAACACATGCTTATAGGAAAATCAACTTAGCGTAAACACACATGTATAAAGCCAGGCAACATCCAAAATTCATAAAGATTATCTAAATCCACAAAACTGCTCCTCTAATATGGTTATATGTATAAATACACATTTGAGGTTCATATCTATAAAATGATACCTGTACTGTTGGATCCATTTATCCCTGAAAGTACAAATGCAATAAAAATGGGATACCTTTTAGAAAACACAAAATATTGAAATACGAAAGATGAAAATTATTTATGTATTTGATTTTCCTATATTCATACTCCATACGATACATTTCCGTTACGGGCATGGCCTCAAATATGGTTAGGTAGAAAACAAACAAGCTGGAAAACGATAATGTGAAAATTTTTATTATAACATTATTGATGAATTTCATTGGAGGGTAAATAGGACAGACGAAAGTATCAAAATGTTGATAGACTTTTGGGTCGGCTGAGCAATATATTTTGTAACACTAATAAAACAGAAGTAAATAATCACTGTACTGGAATTTCACACATGAGAGAATGATTACGATCAAGTCAAGATGTTAAATTGTGGAAAAATTGAAAGGACATAGGACATCTATAATAATTGCGATATACCGAAACGACCTTGTCGCATATATTTCCTCTTCACGTCTATTACTGTATATATATACGCACACACATAGTTTAAGGATATTAAATTATCCCCAAACTTAATTAGAAACGATCCATATCAAATTGTGTAAAACGATACGGACACAAAAAACCAAGTGAATTTTTTTTTGTCCAAAAAGACAAAAGAAAGTCAGAAAAATATTATTTAGCAAATACAGCACAGCAGTTATATAAACCGAAATCCTTAATTTTTTTTGTACATTTTCAGTCATTTGACATATCAAAGCAATTAATTTTTTCTACTTTTGTCTGTCTGATTAAAACACGGGAGCAGCAAAATACTAAAAAATTTAACATTGTGAAAAGGATATAAAATTGGAAATAATTTTCCAGGATTTTGTGACTTAATTAATTTTTGTTCTATTTTTGTAAAACCTGTAACTTTTTGTCTATGTGTGTTACCCAACTATAATATACCTTTGAAAAACAATTTTACACTACATCAAAAGACTTAAAAAAATTAATTTTCCTTTGTTTTATGCCTATTTGTAATTTTTCATTATTTTTCCTAGAAAATGCTGTTGGAAAAAAAGATGAAAATCTATTTAATTACATTACAGGTACGCTTTTCTTTTGTAACCCCATTTTATCATAGTAAATCAAACGGATGCTGTATTTTGCAAGATGCACCAACCATTAATTATTGAGAAGAGTTCTAGCGCACTGTTACATTTAATTTAAAAATTTTATTCCGTTTCTCATTCAACGCCGAAAGGACATATTTAGCAAAAATATACTAATAGCTTTTAATATTCCGGGTGGAATTTGTTTTGGATGACATTTGTCAATTCACATCAGATAATCGTAGAGAGTGATCGATATCAATTTAATACGGAGCATCTAACGCCGCAACAACGTCTTGCCATTATTTAAATAATTGTACAATTGTGAATACGCGGAGAAAATTACGTGAGATTTTTTGAGATGAGCGACAAATAAGCCAACCTACACCAGAAACGTAGGGAGGCAGAGTGTTGCTAATGTCCAAAAACCACAATGAGATTTTTTAGGATAAATTTCACTATTCTGTTCACAATAGTGAAATTTGTCATAATCCAAAAAACATTTGAATGTGGTAGTTAGTAATACTAAATTTGGATAATTCGATTAAAACATTGATTTAATTGTTTTTACACACTAAAGTGAGATCTAACCCAGCAAGTTAGGAAAAGGCCGCAAAAACTAAATAAATTTTGGTGTAAAATTATGTTCAAAAATATTTAACACGAATTTAATTACGACAAAATTGATGTACTTGTGATGCTACTGAAGTTAGCAGAAAATTTTCGCCGACAAAAAATTTGAAAAATCAATATCACATACTCGAATGTTTAAAGGTCATATGAACTAGATGAAGTTAAACCAATTCGCAAATAGCTGGATCCCTTAAATATCTGGCTAATTTCTTTCACTATGCTGCTACATCGAATATGGCCTGATTTTTGACACAAGTGTTCACTGTTAGTGCCATACCTCAAATTCATAGCCCACTAACACGACAAATTATAAATTCGGGATCCTATCCTATTTACGGATTGGTCTAACTTCACCCGGTACAAATCACCACTAACCATGCGTCCAGATTTTAATTTATTTCACTATGATGCTACATCAAATATGGCCCGATTTTTGGCACAGGTGTTCACTGTTAGTACCACAACTCAAATTCATTGGCCCGTAACACGACAAATCATAAATACGGGATCCAGCTATTTACGAATTGGTCTAACTTCATCCAGTTCATATGACCTTTAAACATTCGAATTACGTGATATTGGGTTTTCAAATTTTTTGTCGGCGAAAATTTTCTGCTAACTTCAATAACATGTAATCTTCGGCTAATATCAACAGAATTTTGTACTTCCACCTGATACAAAATGTGTCGGTAACGCAGTTTTTTCGGCTAACTTCAGAATTGGGAATTGGGAAAAATATTTGCAAAGCATTTTTGTCTTATTTATATTCTTATGGCCTACTGTTGGAATTAGTTTGGTGTAAATGTTTTTAAAACAAAGATATATTGGGAATTATTTTCCCCTACAAAACTTTTGTGGAGCAAATATTTCCCAATCAACTTTGTTTCGAAAGTATTTACACCACACTAATTCCAACAGTAGGCCAGAAAAATAAAATATGCAAAAACAAAAATGCTATGAACATATTTTTCCCAACTCGCTATTCCCAGAGAAAGCCAGAATAGTGCCACAGGTCAGCAAAATTTGCCTTAGAGTACTTAATTCTAACGAACAATTATCAGAATTTTTCCGAAAAACTCCTATAAACCGACATGCTCAGTGACGTATATTCTGAGAGGCTACTAGGCCCCAAAGTTTATTTAGGCCAAATTGGGGGTTTAGGGTGTTTAGGACAGCCAAATTTGTATTGGAGTACTATAATTATAATATACAATATTTTAAATTGAAACCGAGAACCAATCATTACGGAACTACCGCCGACTGTATATATATATATATATATATATATATATATATATATATATATATATATATATATATATATATATATATATATAACCGAGCCACTTATCCTAGATGTGCGGTGGTGGTGTGCTGCTTTAGATAGACAATGACTGCTGGACTGGTAACTCAACATTCTATCGAACGATCTTTTTTACTTGCCTCTGGAATGTAGATGACAGACATTTAATACTTGTATTTAAAGATGACAAGCATATGATCGTCGTTCATTTGGGTACATCTGTAAGATCTAACATCGGATATGATAATAATTGGCGAAATAGAGCTGATGAAAAATTGGGTTCGCAGGATAGGTTTTTGTCAAGCTAACTGGGGCAGCTACTTGGATTAGGTTATTTTCCATCAACAACCAGAAGTTTTTCTCTTGCCGATAAAGCGATAAAAATTTTAAAAATATCGATTTGTGTTTAGTTTATTGCAATTTAGAAAAACCCTAAATGTCCGTACCCCATCAACCAACATTAGGTGATATAGAGATTCACTTTAATGTAATATCGTCTAGTAAACTATACTAAAAAGGCACCACCCTCACGTATAAAGAATTATCCATTTACCTGCTGCCGACAGAATTTATAAAACGAAACCGTGTTGTCTTTAAAGAATCAGAAAAATATAAATTATGCAACATCAAGCTCCATAACTTAAGCTTACCAACGATAGAGTGTACTGTGTTCTTAGGTTCGAAGTGTTTATACTCGTATTGTCTTCATAGCCAACATTCAAGTGAAATATTTAATTTGTGTTTCAGTTTTACCTGTTTTTGCTTCAATAAAAATTTAATTACTTTCGATTCGTTATCGACACATGAATCTTCTTTATCGACAATTTTAAGTTGATCATTTGAATTTGATAGGTTTCGATTATTGGCGAGAGAGTAACAGGTTGAAATTTTCTATATGCAAGTTTTGTGTGTACAGCATCTTGTAACAGTACATAAAACTCACCATTCAGTCAAACAAAAATAAAATAAAAATCTCCATTGAAAGTAAACATGGCAACATGTATCGCTTTTTAACCTGGAACGTAACAACTTTATTACAAATTCCAAAAGTTTATATTGTCGGGTACACAAACAAATGAAAGTTGTGTGCCAAGCTCTCCACATACGTATATTTACATGCATAAATATTAACTTTGAAAATGAATCCTAGAAAAAACAGAAAACTGAAATTAGAATTTTATAAAAGTAGTCAGTTTTATTGGTTTTACACTCTAGCAAGTCTAGTTGATACACTTACTCGTATCTTATGGCACAAACTTTGTATGCGGTAAAGTTTAGTTTGGGACAAAATAAAAACTACTCGTACACTGATATCACATTTGGCTTTGTAATTTTTTGTTGCATATTCCATGCGGTTTTCTTTGGTAGTCACAATTCCATTTTTTTAAGGATTTAAGCAGAATTATATATCCCATGACTGTAGTACGTCATTTGTGGGTTTGTGTAATGTGTCACTGTGGGTGACATATTTTGGCTATTACATGTCGATACAGTTTGTATTATTAAGGTATAGAATTCATTTTATTTCTTGGCTCTAATTTTATTTTGTGGCTATCAATGATGTGGTCTCACAAATAAAGGTTCTTAGATAAACTAAAAATATAGTTATTGACTAACCAACATAATTTACAAAATACTATTCGATAAATCCTATTAAAGTTAGCAAGTTGAAAATGTTCAGCCGAAAAATGTCGATAATGTAGATTCAAACTAATCAAACGAAAATGACAGCAGTGTGACATGCCATTTAAAAACGTCAAGCCAACTTTCATGTTGGGAGTCCGGGAAAACTCGGTTGAATAAAACATATAAAATGGTTAAGAAATCCACAGAAATACTCAGCCTAAAAATGCCGATGTTGCAGATTAAATTTAATTAAGATTAAATGACAGCCGAATAATGTCGATAATGCAGATACAAATAATTTTTTTAATATTATTTATAATTTCCACATGAAAATTGACCTGAAATATTTTCCTGGTATAAGCATCATTAAGACCTATCATTTGAGTCTATTTGCAGTCATGACACTTTAAACGGACAATTTTTAGAAATTTTTAAATTTTGTGTGTGCGATATATTCAATCGAGTTTTCCCGGCCTCCCAACATGAACCTGAAAGTTTTTCCACGAATGAGCATCACTAAGACCTTTCGTTTGAATCTATTTCCAGCCATGACACTTAAAACGGTAAATTTTTAGACATTTTCAAATTTTGTGTGTGCGATATATTCAATCGAGTTTTCCTGGACTCCCAACAAGAACCTGAAAGTTTTTCCACGTATGAGCATCACTATGACCTCTCAGTTGAATCTATTTCCAGCCATGACACTTTAAACGGTCAATTATTAGAAATTTTCAAATTTTGTATGTGCGATATATTCAATCGAGTTTTCCCGGATACTGTTAAAGTTAGCCGAAAGTTTCCAGCCGAAAGATGGTAATGCAGTTAGTGTCTTTGATAACCCAGCCG
The DNA here is from genome assembly GCA_963691935.1 of Nephrotoma guestfalica. NCBI lineage: Eukaryota > Metazoa > Arthropoda > Insecta > Diptera > Tipulidae > Nephrotoma > Nephrotoma guestfalica. The sequence continues at coordinate 249,246,707 of OY829915.1, forward strand.
AAAGGTGGTAATGCAGTTATGATATTTCCACCCCAAGTTGAAATGCCGTAATATGTCGATAATGCAGATTGTGTTTAACTTCAATATTCAATCAAAAAATCCCGCCAATACAGATTTTAAAGTAACAAATAATACATCAATTTTTTAAAAGAAAAATCTCACTCAAATCTCATTTTTCCCTTATTCCGACGATAAAATCGTTCATCATTCCAGATTTTGGGACATGGACACCAATCTGACTATGCTGATTCGATAGCCCATGACCATAGGTAGATTTCGATTATTGGTTAGGGGTAAGTCTGATGGGGTTATAGGTGTCAAATGCCATATTTGTTTTATGCAGCCGAAAAATGTCGATAAAACAGTTTAATGTTCTCCAAGCAAAGTCGTCCATCATTCGCGATTTTGCGACATGGACACCAATCTGACTATGCCGATTCGTTAGCCCATGACCATAGGTAGATTTTGATTATAGGTTAGGGGTAAGTCTGATGGGGTTATAGGGGTGAAATTTTTATTTTTCCCATATTCCGACGATAAAAACGTTCATCATTCCAGATTTTGGGACATGGACACCAATCTGACTATGCTGATTCGATAGCCCATGACCACAGGTAGATTTCGATCATAGGTTAGGGGTAAGTCTGATGGGGTTATAGGGGTGAAATTTTTATTTTTCACATATTCCGAAGATAAAATCGTTCATCATTCCATATTTTGGGACATGGACACCAACCTGACTATGCTGATTCGATAGCCCATGAGCATAGGTAGATTTCGATTATAGGTTAGGGGGGTAAGTCTGATGGGGTTATAGGGGTGAAATTTTTATTTTTCACATATTCCGACGATAAAATCGTTCATCATTCCAGATTTTGGGACATGGACACCAATCTTACTATGCTGATTTGATAGCCCATGACCATAGGTAGATTTTGATTATATGTTAGGGGTAAGTCTGATGGGGTTATAGGGGTGAAATTTTTATTTTTCACAAATTCCGACGATAAAATCGTTCATCATTCCAGATTTTGGGACATGGACACCAATCTGACTATGCTGACTCGGTAGCCCATGACCATAGGTAGATTTTGATTATAGGTTAGGGGTAAGTCTGATGGGGTTATAGTGGTGAAATTGGACACCAATCTGACTATGCTGACTTAGTAGCCCATAACCATAGGTAGATTTCGATTATAGGTTAGGGGTAAGTCTGATGGGGTTATAGGTGTCAAATGCCATATTTGTTTTATGCAGCCGAAAAATGTCGATAAAGCAGTTTAATGTTCTCCAAGCAAAGTCGTCCATCATTCGCGATTTTGCGACATGGACACCAATCTGACTATGCCGATTCGTTAGCCCATGACCATAGGTAGATTTTGATTATAGGTTAGGGGTAACTCTGATGGGGTTATAGGGGTGAAATTTTTATTTTTCACATATTCCGAAGATAAAATCGTTCCTCATTCCATATTTTGGGACATGGACACCAATCTGACTATGCTGATTCGATAGCCCATGAGCATAGGTAGATTTCGATTATAGGTTAGGGGTAAGTCTGATGGGGTTATAGGGGTGAAATGTTTATTTTTCACATATTCCGACGATAAAATCGTTCATCATTCCAGATTTTGGGACATGGACACCAATCTGACTATACTGATTCGATAGCCCATGACCATAGGTAGATTTCGATTATAGGTTAGGGGTAAGTCTGATGGGGTTATAGGGGTGAAATTTTTATTTTTCACATATTCCGACGATAAAATCGCTCATCATTCCAGATTTTGGGACATGGACATCAATCTGACTATGCTGATTCGATAGCCCATGACCATAGGTAGATTTCGATTATAGGTTAGGGGTAAGTCTGATGGGGTTATAGGGGTGAAATTTTTATTTTTCACAAATTCCGAAGATAAAATCGTTCCTCATTCCATATTTTGGGACATGGACACCAATCTGACTATGCTGATTCGATAGCCCATGAGCATAGGTAGATTTCGATTATAGGTTATGGGTAAGTCTGATGGGGTTATAGGGGTGAAATTTTTATTTTTCACATATTCCGAAGATAAAATCGTTCCTCATTCCATATTTTGGGACATGGACACCAATCTGACTATGCTGATTCGATAGCCCATGAGCATAGGTAGATTTCGATTATAGGTTAGGGGTAAGTCTGATGGGGTTATAGGGGTGAAATTTTTATTTTTCCTTTAATTCCGACGATAAAATCGTTCATCATTCCAGATTTTGGGACATGGACATCAATCTGACTATACTGATTCGATAGCCCATGACCATAGGTAGATTTCGATCATAGGTTAGGGGTAAGTCTGATGGGGTTATAGGGGTGAAATTTTTATTTTTCACATATTCCGACGATAAAATCGTTCATCATTCCAGATTTTGGGACATGGACACCAATCTGACTATGCTGATTCGATAGCCCATTACCATAGGTAGATTTTGATTATAGGTTAGGGGTAAGTCTGATGGGGTTATAGGGGTGAAATTTTTATTTTTCACAAATTCCGACGATAAAATCGTTCATCATTCCAGATTTTGGGACATGGACACCAATCTGACTATGCTGATTCGATAGCCCATGACCATAGGTAGATTTCGATCATAGGTTAGGGGTAAGTCTGATGGGGTTATAGGTGTCAAATGCCATATTTGTTTTATGCAGCCGAAAAATGTCGATAAAACAGTTTAATGTTCTCCAAGCAAAGTCTTCCATCATTCGCGATTTTGCGACATGGACACCAATCTGACTATGCCGATTCGATAGCCCATGACCATAGGTAGATTTTGATTATAGGTTAGGGGTAAGTCTGATGGGGTTATAGGGGTGAAATTTTTATTTTTCCTTTAATTTGACGATAAAAACGTTCATCATTCCAGATTTTGGGACATGGACACCAATCTGACCATACTGATTCGATAGCCCATGTTCATAGGTAGATTTCGATCATAGGTTAGGGGTAAGTCTGATGGGGTTATAGGGGTGAAATTTTTATTTTTCACATATGCCGACGATAAAATCGTTCATCATTCCAGATTTTGGGACATGGACACCAATCTGACTATGCTGATTCGATAGCCCATGACCATAGGTAGATTTCGATTATAGGTTAGGGGTAAGTCTGATGGGGTTATAGGGGTGAAATTTTTATTTTTCACATATGCCGACGATAAAATCGTTCATCATTCCAGATTTTGGGACATGGACACCAATCTGACTATGCTGATTCGATAGCCCATGACTATAGGTAGATTTTGATTATAGGTTAGGGGTAAGTCTGATGGGGTTATAGGGATGAAATTTGTATTTTTCCTTTTATTTGACGATAAAAACGTTCATCATTCCAGATTTTGGGACATAGACACCAATCTGACTATGCTGATTCGATAGCCCATGACCATAGGTAGATTTCGATCATAGGTTAGGGGTAAGTCTGATGGGGTTATAGGGGTGAAATTTTTATTTTTCACATATGCCGACGATAAAATCGTTCATCATTCCAGATTTTGGGACATGGACACCAACCTGACTATGCTGATTCGATAGCCCATGACTATAGGTAGATTTTGATTATAGGTTAGGGGTAAGTCTGATGGGGTTATAGGGGTGAAATTTTTATTTTTCACATATGCCGACGATAAAATCGTTCATCATTCCAGATTTTGGGACATGGACACCAATCTGACTATGCCGATTCGTTAGCCCATGACCATAGGTAGATTTTGATTATAGGTTAGGGGTAAGTCTGATGGGGTTATAGGGGTGAAATTTTTATTTTTCCCTTATTCCGAAGATAAAATCGTTCATCATTCCAGATTTTGGGACATGGACACCAATCTGACTATGCTGATTCGATAGCCCATGACCATAGGTAGATTTTGATTATAGGTTAGGGGCAAGTCTGATGGGGTTATTGGTGTCAAATGCCACATTTGTTTTATGCAGCCGAAAAATGATGAACGTTTTTATCGTCAAATTAAAGGAAAAATAAAAATTTCACCCCTATAACCCCATCAGACTTACCCCTAACATATAATCAAAATCTACCTATAGTCATGGGCTATCGAATCAGCATAGTCAGATTGGTGTCCATGTCCCAAAATCTGGAATGATGAACGATTTTATCGTCGGCATATGTGAAAAATAAAAATTTCACCCCTATAACCCCATCAGACTTACCCCTAACCTATGATCGAAATCTACCTATGGTCATGGGCTATCGAATCAGCATAGTCAGATTGGTGTCCATGTCCCAAAATCTGGAATGATGAACGTTTTTATCGTCAAATTAAAGGAAAAATACAAATTTCATCCCTATAACCCCATCAGACTTACCCCTAACCTATAATCAAAATCTACCTATGGTCATGGGCTAACGAATCGGCATAGTCAGATTGGTGTCCATGTCGCAAAATCGCGAATTATGGACGACTTTGCTTGGAGAACATTAAACTGCTTTATCGACATTTTTCGGCTGCATAAAACAAATATGGCATTTGACGCCTATAACCCCATCAGACTTACCCCTAACCTATGATCGAAATCTACCTATGGTCATGGGCTATCGAATCAGCATAGTCAGATTGGTGTCCATGTCCCAAAATCTGGAATGATGAACGATTTTATCGTCGGAATTTGTGAAAAATAAAAATTTCACCCCTATAACCCCATCAGACTTACCCCTAACCTATAATCAAAATCTACCTATGGTCATGGGCTATCAAATCAGCATAGTCAGATTGGTGTCCATGTCCCAAAATCTGGAATGATGAACGATTTTATCGTCGGAATATGTGAAAAATAAAAATTTCACCCCTATAACCCCATCAGACTTACCCCTAACCTATAATCGAAATCTACCTATGGTCATGGGCTATCGAATCAGTATAGTCAGATTGGTGTCCATGTCCCAAAATCTGGAATGATGAACGATTTTATCTTCGGAATATGTGAAAAATAAAAATTTCACCCCTATAACCCCATCAGACTTACCCCTAACCTATGATCGAAATTTACCTATGGTCATGGGCTATCGAATCAGCATAGTCAGATTGGTGTCCATGTCCCAACATCTGGAATGATGAACGATTTTATCGTCGGAATTTGTGAAAAATAAAAATTTCACCCCTATAACCCCATCAGACTTACCCCTAACCTATAATCAAAATCTACCTATGGTCATGGGCTATCAAATCAGCATAGTCAGTTTGGTGTCCATGTCCCAAAATCTGGAATTATGAACGATTTTATCGTCGGAATATGTGAAAAATAACAATTTCACCCCTATAACCCCATCAGACTTACCCCTAACCTATAATCGAAATCTACCTATGGTCATGGGCTATCGAATCAGTATAGTCAGATTGGTGTCCATGTCCCAAAATCTGGAATGATGAACGATTTTATCTTCGGAATATGTGAAAAATAAATATTTCACCCCTATAACCTCATCAGACTTACCCCTAACCTATAATCGAAATCTACCTATGCTCATGGGCTATCGAATCAGCATAGTCAGATTGGTGTCCATGTCCCAAAATCTGGAATGATGAACGATTTTATCGTCGGAATATTTGAAAAATAAAAATTTCACTCCTATAACCCCATCAGACTTACCTCTAACCTATAATCGAAATCTACCTATGGTCATGGGCTATCGAATCAGCATAGTCAGATTGGTGTCCATGTCCCAAAATCTGGAATGATGAACGATTTTATCTTCGGAATTAAAGGAAAAATAAAAATTTCACCCCTATAACCCCATCAGACTTACCCCTAACCTATAATCGAAATCTACCTATGGTCATATGCTATCGAATCAGCATTGTCAGATTGGTGTCCATGTCCCAAAATCTGGAATGATGAACGATTTTATCGTCGGAATATGTGAAAAATAAAAATTTCACCCCTATAACCCCATCAGACTTACCCCTAACCTATAATCGAAATCTACCTATGGTCATGGGCTATCGAATCAGCATAGTCAGATTGGTGTCCATGTCCCAAAATCTGGAATGATGAACGATTTTATCGTCGGAATATGTGAAAAATAAAAATTTCACCCCTATAACCCCATCAGACTTACCCCTAACCTATAATCAAAATCTACCTATAGTCATGGGCTATCGAATCAGCATAGTCAGATTGGTGTCCATGTCCCAAAATCTGGAATGATGAACGATTTTATCGTCGGAATATGTGAAAAATAAAAATTTCACCCCTATAACCCCATCAGACTTACCCCTAACCTATAATCAAAATCTACCTATAGTCATGGGCTATCGAATCAGCATAGTCAGATTGGTGTCCATGTCCCAAAATCTGGAATGATGAACGATTTTATCTTCGGAATTAAAGGAAAAATAAAAATTTCACCCCTATAACCCCATCAGACTTACCCCTAACCTATAATCGAAATCTACCTATGGTCATGGGCTATCGAATCAGCATAGTCAGATTGGTGTCCATGTCCCAAAATCTGGAATGATGAACGATTTTATCTTCGGAATTAAAGGAAAAATAAAAATTTCACCCCTATAACCCCATCAGACTTACCCCTAACCTATAATCGAAATCTACCTATGGTCATGGGCTATCGAATCAGCATAGTCAGATTGGTGTCCATGTCCCAAAATCTGGAATGATGAACGATTTTATCTTCGGAATTAAAGGAAAAATAAAAATTTCACCCCTATAACCCCATCAGACTTACCCCTAACCTATAATCGAAATCTACCTATGGTCATGGGCTATCGAATCAGCATAGTCAGATTGGTGTCCATGTCCCAAAATCTGGAATGATGAACGATTTTATCGTCGGAATTTGTGAAAAATAAAAATTTCACCCCTATAACCCCATCAGACTTACCCCTAACCTATAATCAAAATCTACCTATGGTCATGGGCTATCAAATCAGCATAGTCAGATTGGTGTCCATGTCCCAAAATCTGGAATGATGAACGATTTTATCGTCGGAATATGTGAAAAATAAAAATTTCACCCCTATAACCCCATCAGACTTACCCCTAACCTATAATCGAAATCTACCTATGGTCATGGGCTATCGAATCAGTATAGTCAGATTGGTGTCCATGTCCCAAAATCTGGAATGATGAACGATTTTATCTTCGGAATATGTGAAAAATAAAAATTTCACCCCTATAACCCCATCAGACTTACCCCTAACCTATGATCGAAATTTACCTATGGTCATGGGCTATCGAATCAGCATAGTCAGATTGGTGTCCATGTCCCAACATCTGGAATGATGAACGATTTTATCGTCGGAATTTGTGAAAAATAAAAATTTCACCCCTATAACCCCATCAGACTTACCCCTAACCTATAATCAAAATCTACCTATGGTCATGGGCTATCAAATCAGCATAGTCAGTTTGGTGTCCATGTCCCAAAATCTGGAATGATGAACGATTTTATCGTCGGAATATGTGAAAAATAACAATTTCACCCCTATAACCCCATCAGACTTACCCCTAACCTATAATCGAAATCTACCTATGGTCATGGGCTATCGAATCAGTATAGTCAGATTGGTGTCCATGTCCCAAAATCTGGAATGATGAACGATTTTATCTTCGGAATATGTGAAAAATAAAAATTTCACCCCTATAACCCCATCAGACTTACCCCTAACCTATAATCGAAATCTACCTATGGTCATGGGCTATCGAATCAGCATAGTCAGATTGGTGTCCATGTCCCAAAATCTGGAATGATGAACGATTTTATCGTCGGAATATGTGAAAAATAAAAATTTCACCCCTATAACCCCATCAGACTTACCCCTAACCTATAATCAAAATCTACCTATAGTCATGGGCTATCGAATCAGCATAGTCAGATTGGTGTCCATGTCCCAAAATCTGGAATGATGAACGATTTTATCGTCGGAATATGTGAAAAATAAAAATTTCACCCCTATAACCCCATCAGACTTACCCCTAACCTATAATCGAAATCTACCTATGGTCATGGGCTATCGAATCAGCATAGTCAGATTGGTGTCCATGTCCCAAAATCTGGAATGATGAACGATTTTATCTTCGGAATTAAAGGAAAAATAAAAATTTCACCCCTATAACCCCATCAGACTTACCCCTAACCTATAATCGAAATCTACCTATGGTCATATGCTATCGAATCAGCATTGTCAGATTGGTGTCCATGTCCCAAAATCTGGAATGATGAACGATTTTATCGTCGGAATATGTGAAAAATAAAAATTTCACCCCTATAACCCCATCAGACTTACCCCTAACCTATAATCGAAATCTACCTATGGTCATGGGCTATCGAATCAGCATAGTCAGATTGGTGTCCATGTCCCAAAATCTGGAATGATGAACGATTTTATCGTCGGAATATGTGAAAAATAAAAATTTCACCCCTATAACCCCATCAGACTTACCCCTAACCTATAATCAAAATCTACCTATAGTCATGGGCTATCGAATCAGCATAGTCAGATTGGTGTCCATGTCCCAAAATCTGGAATGATGAACGATTTTATCGTCGGAATATGTGAAAAATAAAAATTTCACCCCTATAACCCCATCAGACTTACCCCTAACCTATAATCGAAATCTACCTATGGTCATGGGCTATCGAATCAGCATAGTCAGATTGGTGTCCATGTCCCAAAATCTGGAATGATGAACGATTTTATCTTCGGAATTAAAGGAAAAATAAAAATTTCACCCCTATAACCCCATCAGACTTACCCCTAACCTATAATCGAAATCTACCTATGGTCATGGGCTATCGAATCAGCATAGTCAGATTGGTGTCCATGTCCCAAAATCTGGAATGATGAACGATTTTATCTTCGGAATTAAAGGAAAAATAAAAATTTCACCCCTATAACCCCATCAGACTTACCCCTAACCTATAATCGAAATCTACCTATGGTCATATGCTATCGAATCAGCATTGTCAGATTGGTGTCCATGTCCCAAAATCTGGAATGATGAACGATTTTATCGTCGGAATATGTGAAAAATAAAAATTTCACCCCTATAACCCCATCAGACTTACCCCTAACCTATAATCGAAATCTACCTATGGTCATGGGCTATCAAATCAGCATAGTCAGATTGGTGTCCATGTCCCAAAATCTGGAATGATGAACGATTTTATCGTCGGAATATGTGAAAAATAAAAATTTCACCCCTATAACCCCATCAGACTTACCCCTAACCTATAATCAAAATCTACCTATAGTCATGGGCTATCGAATCAGCATAGTCAGGTTGGTGTCCATGTCCCAAAATCTGGAATGATGAACGATTTTATCGTCGGAATATGTGAAAAATAAAAATTTCACCCCTATAACCCCATCAGACTTACCCCTAACCTATGATCGAAATCTACCTATGGTCATGGGCTATCGAATCAACATAGTCAGATTGGTGTCCATGTCCCAAAATCTGGAATGATGAACGATTTTATCGTCGGAATATGTGAAAAATAAAAATTTCACCCCTATAACCCCATCAGACTTACCCCTAACCTATAATCAAAATCTACCTATAGTCATGGGCTATCGAATCAGCATAGTCAGATTGGTGTCCATGTCCCAAAATCTGGAATGATGAACGATTTTATCGTCGGCATATGTGAAAAATAAAAATTTCACCCCTTTAACCCCATCAGACTTACCCCTAACCTATGATCGAAATCTACCGATGGTCATGGGCTATCGAATCAGCATAGTCAGATTGGTGTCCATGTCCCAAAATCTGGAATGATGAACGTTTTTATCGTCAAATTAAAGGAAAAATAAAAATTTCATCCCTATAACCCCATCAGACTTACCCCTAACCTATAATCAAAATCTACCTATGGTCATGGGCTAACGAATCGGCATAGTCAGATTGGTGTTCATGTCGCAAAATCGCGAATTATGGACGACTTTGCTTGGAGAACATTAAACTGCTTTATCGACATTTTTCGGCTGCATAAAACAAATATGGCATTTGACGCCTATAACCCCATCAGACTTACTCCTAACCTATGATCGAAATCTACCTATGGTCATGGGCTATCGAATCAGCATAGTCAGATTGGTGTCCATGTCCCAAAATCTGGAATGATGAACGATTTTATCGTCGGAATTTGTGAAAAATAAAAATTTCACCCCTATAACCCCATCAGACTTACCCCTAACCTATAATCAAAATCTACCTATGGTCATGGGCTATCAAATCAGCATAGTCAGATTGGTGTCCATGTCCCAAAATCTGGAATGATGAACGATTTTATCGTCGGAATATGTGAAAAATAAAAATTTCACCCCTATAACCCCATCAGACTTACCCCTAATCTATAATCGAAATCTACCTATGGTCATGGGCTATCGAATCAGTATAGTCAGATTGGTGTCCATGTCCCAAAATCTGGAATGATGAACGATTTTATCTTCGGAATTTGTGAAAAATAAAAATTTCACCCCTATAACCCCATCAGACTTACCCCTAACCTATAATCAAAATCTACCTATGGTCATGGGCTATCAAATCAGCATAGTCAGATTGGTGTCCATGTCCCAAAATCTGGAATGATGAACGATTTTATCGTCGGAATATGTGAAAAATAAAAATTTCACCCCTATAACCCCATCAGACTTACCCCTAACCTATAATCGAAATCTACCTATGGTCATGGGCTATCGAATCAGCATAGTCAGATTGGTGTCCATGTCCCAAAATCTGGAATGATGAACGATTTTATCTTCGGAATAAGGGAAAAATAAAAATTTCACCCCTATAACCCCATCAAACTTACCCCTAACCTATGATCAAAATCTACCTATGGTCATGGGCTAACGAATCGGCATAGTCAGATCGGTGTCCATGTCGCAAAATCGCGAATGATGGACGACTTTGCTTGGAGAACATTAAACTGCTTTATCGACATTTTTCGGCTGCAAAAAACAAATATGGCATTTGACACCTATAACCCCATCAGACTTACCCCTAACCTATAATCGAAATCTACCTATGGTCATGGGCTATCGAGTCAGCATAGTCAGATTGGTGTCCATGTCCCAAAATCTGGAATGATGAACGATTTTATCGTCGGAATATGTGAAAAATAAAAATTTCACCCCTATAACCCCATCAGACTTACCCCTAACCTATAATCGAAATCTACCTATGGTCATGGGCTATCGAATCAGCATAGTCAGATTGGTGTCCATGTCCCAAAATCTGGAATTATGAACGATTTTATCTTCGGAATAAGGGAAAAATAAAAATTTTACCTCTATAACCCCATCAGACTTACCCCTAACCTATAATCGAAATCTACCTATGGTCATGGGCTAACGAATCGGCATAGTCAGATTGGTGTCCATGTCCCAAAATCTGGAATTATGAACGATTTTATCTTCGGAATAAGGGAAAAATAAAAATTTCACCCCTATAACCCCATCAGACTTACCCCTATCCTATAATCGAAATCTACCTATGGTTATGGGCTATCGAATCAGCATTGTCAGATTGGTGTCCATGTCCCAAAATCTGGAATTATGAACGATTTTATCTTTGGAATAAGGGAAAAATAAAAATTTTACCTCTATAAACCCATCAGACTTACCCCTAACCTATAATCGAAATCTACCTATGGTCATGGGCTATCGAATCAGTATAGTCAGATTGGTGTCCATGTCCCAAAATCTGGAATGATGAACGATTTTATCGTCGGAATTTGTGAAAAATAAAAATTTCACCCCTATAACCCCATCAGACTTACCCCTAACCTATAATCAAAATCTACCTATGGTCATGGGCTATCAAATCAGCATAGTCAGATTGGTGTCCATGTCCCAAAATCTGGAATTATGAACGATTTTATCTTCGGAATTAAAGGAAAAATAAAAATTTCACCCCTATAACCCCATCAGACTTACCCCTAACCTATGATCGAAATCTACCTATGGTCATGGGCTATCGAATCAGTATAGTCAGATTGGTGTCCATGTCCCAAAATCTGGAATTATGAACGATTTTATCTTCGGAATTAAAGGAAAAATAAAAATTTCACCCCTATAACCCCATCAGACTTACTCCTAACCTATAATCGAAATCTACCTATGGTCATGGGCTATCGAATCAGCATTGTCAGATTGGTGTCCATGTCCCAAAATCTGGAATTATGAACGATTTTATCTTCGGAATATGTGAAAAATAAACATTTCACCCCTATAACCCCATCAGACTTACCCCTAACCTATAATCAAAATCTACCTATGGTCATGGGCTATCGAATCAGCATTGTCAGATTGGTGTCCATGTCCCAAAATCTGGAATTATGAACGATTTTATCTTTGGAATAAGGGAAAAATAAAAATTTTACCTCTATAACCCCATCAGACTTACCCCTAACCTATAATCGAAATCTACCTATGGTCATGGGCTATCGAATCAGTATAGTCAGATTGGTGTCCATGTCCCAAAATCTGGAATGATGAACGATTTTATCGTCGGAATTTGTGAAAAATAAAAATTTCACCCCTATAACCCCATCAGACTTACCCCTAACCTATAATCAAAATCTACCTATGGTCATGGGCTATCAAATCAGCATAGTCAGATTGGTGTCCATGTCCCAAAATCTGGAATTATGAACGATTTTATCTTCGGAATTAATGGAAAAATAAAAATTTCACCCCTATAACCCCATCAGACTTACCCCTAACCTATGATCGATATCTACCTATGGTCATGGGCTATCGAATCAGCATTGTCAGATTGGTGTCCATGTCCCAAAATCTGGAATTATGAACGATTTTATCTTCGGAATATGTGAAAAATAAAAATTTCACCCCTATAACCCCATCAGACTTACCCCTAACCTATAATCGAAATCTACCTATGGTCATGGGCTATCGAATCAGTATAGTCAGATTGGTGTCCATGTCCCAAAATCTGGAATTATGAACGATTTTATCTTCGGAATTAAAGGAAAAATAAAAATTTCACCCCTATAACCCCATCAGACTTACCCCTAACCTATAATCGAAATCTACCTATGGTCAAGGGCTATCGAATCAGCATTGTCAGATTGGTGTCCATGTCCCAAAATCTGGAATTATGAACGATTTTATCTTCGGAATATGTGAAAAATAAACATTTCACCCCTATAACCCCATCAGACTTACCCCTAACCTATAATCGAAATCTACCTATGGTCATGGGCTATCGAATCAGCATAGTCAGATTGGTGTCCATGTCCCAAAATCTGGAATTATGAACGATTTTATCTTCGGAATAAGGGAAAAATAAAAATTTTACCTCTATAACCCCATCAGACTTACCCCTAACCTATAATCGAAATCTACCTATGGTCATGGGCTATCGAATCAGTATAGTCAGATTGGTGTCCATGTCCCAAAATCTGGAATGATGAACGATTTTATCGTCGGAATTTGTGAAAAATAAAAATTTCACCCCTATAACCCCATCAGACTTACCCCTAACCTATAATCAAAATCTACCTATGGTCATGGGCTATCAAATCAGCATAGTCAGATTGGTGTCCATGTCCCAAAATCTGGAATTATGAACGATTTTATCTTCGGAATTAATGGAAAAATAAAAATTTCACCCCTATAACCCCATCAGACTTACCCCTAACCTATGATCGATATCTACCTATGGTCATGGGCTATCGAATCAGCATTGTCAGATTGGTGTCCATGTCCCAAAATCTGGAATTATGAACGATTTTATCTTCGGAATATGTGAAAAATAAAAATTTCACCCCTATAACCCCATCAGACTTACCCCTAACCTATAATCGAAATCTACCTATGGTCATGGGCTATCGAATCAGTATAGTCAGATTGGTGTCCATGTCCCAAAATCTGGAATGATGAACGATTTTATCGTCGGAATTTGTGAAAAATAAAAATTTCACCCCTATAACCCCATCAGACTTACCCCTAACCTATAATCGAAATCTACCTATGGTCATGGGCTATCGAATCAGCATAGTCAGATTGGTGTCCATGTCCCAAAATCTGGAATTATGAACGATTTTATCTTCGGAATAAGGGAAAAATAAAAATTTTACCTCTATAACCCCATCAGACTTACCCCTAACCTATAATCGAAATCTACCTATGGTCATGGGCTATCGAATCAGTATAGTCAGATTGGTGTCCATGTCCCAAAATCTGGAATGATGAACGATTTTATCGTCGGAATTTGTGAAAAATAAAAATTTCACCCCTATAACCCCATCAGACTTACCCCTAACCTATAATCAAAATCTACCTATGGTCATGGGCTATCAAATCAGCATAGTCAGATTGGTGTCCATGTCCCAAAATCTGGAATTATGAACGATTTTATCTTCGGAATTAATGGAAAAATAAAAATTTCACCCCTATAACCCCATCAGACTTACCCCTAACCTATAATCGAAATCTACCTATGGTCATGGGCTATCGAATCAGCATTGTCAGATTGGTGTCCATGTCCCAAAATCTGGAATTATGAACGATTTTATCTTCGGAATATGTGAAAAATAAACATTTCACCCCTATAACCCCATCAGACTTACCCCTAACCTATAATCGAAATCTACCTATGCTCATGGGCTATCGAATCAGCACAGTCATTTTGGTGTTTTCTGGTTGAATCTATAACATCTATATAAAATAAATTTTTGAAAGTTGGCCGTATGCTGCTATAATAAACACATGAAACTATTAGTTAATATCGTTTAGATTGGAAATTGTATTTGTTGTTTGTCCCGATATATATGTTTGCGGCTGGTTAAGTAGATTAGTCACTTTCGACTACGATATTTCAATTTAATATATAATTTATTTAACTTTCGGCTCTAGTAGTCAAGACACTATCTGCATTATCGATTTTTTCACTTTCGGCTGGCAACTTTCGGCTAACTTTAACAAGGTTTTTCCCGGACTCCCAACATGAAAATTGACCTGAAATTATTCATGTTTTGCTTTATATATTTCTTCGAGTTGTCTCAGTAGTAAAATAATTTTGTATTATAGTTTTAATGCATTTAATGCAACGAACTAAACACCAAATGTGTTGATCTGATTTTATGACATTTTTGTGCTGGTTATGTATACGAATCTGCCTTACCAACTACTAGCGGATAATTCGTATTGTTTTTAATCTACATTATCGACATTTTTAGGACGATAATTTTAGTTGTTACAGCCGAATCTGCATTGACGACATTTTTCGGCTGATTAGTTTTAGTCGTTACAACCGAATCTGCATTATCGTCATTTTCGGCTAGACCGAGTCGGCTAAGTTTACTAATATATTTGATAACAGAATTCTATTATTAAAACCATTATAAGTTTAAGAGTAACACACTTAAAACCAACACACAAAAATATCCTTGTCACGTTTAGTTTATGCTTCAGGTTTCTTTATTAAGTTTTATAGGATATTGACAGTTACTCCTCTTGTAGATTTTATATTTGTTAATTGTGCAACAAACTTATGCCATACTGTTTCATTTCGTAAAATAAGTATTCCTCTATTATACGCAGTAAAAAATGCAAGGGCCAGTATGTTGTGGCTAACACCCGACCTACTTTTTAGCAGTGATGTTTACGATAAATGCATGGTACATAGATCTCGAATATGCCACACATAATTTTAAAAAGAAAAGTCCAAGTTTAAATTTCAAAATACCAACAAGGTCAATCCTTGTTGAAAATTTAATCTTCACGGTAAAAATTCAAAAAGATAGTTGTCCCTTCCGGTACACAGATGTGCACCATATTTTGTATGGACCTCCCAATTTATGGAAAAAGCTTAAGTATGAAGTTTGATTTCGAATAGTTAAACTGTAGAGATGCCGAATTTTGATGAAATAAGTTTTTTGATCCAAACTCGTCATTCCCGGTAAAATTTTAAAAAATTATTTGAACCAATTTTGTTTGAAATTTAATCATACAATTTTTTCTAATCCTTTATTCGTAAATGCTATATACTTTCCAAAATATGTATTTGCCTATTCGGCAAAAAATCACTTGGATCTGTCAATTTGTGGAAAAATCTTATGTATGAAGTTGCACCCCTATCAGTCGGTTCGTCTGGGCTAGAGAACCAACAAAATTTAGTCTGCACACGGCTCCACACAGACAGAGAGACTGTCAGAAAGCTACTTTTTTGACTTCGGTATTATAGTCGTGTCGACGACTCATAGTCATGTCAGTGGCAATAGTTGTGTCACGTCATATGAGCATTGATATTCTTGAAGTTGATTCAAGTGACGCGGGTTCACTGGCTTAAAAACATAAAAAAAAATATATTTAGACACGATTTAATTCCATAATAGAAATGCTATTTACTTTTGATGGATTCGACAAAAAATTTCCTTGTCACAAAAAATCAGGTAACAAAACGTCACACCAAGTGAGTTTAGTCGTAAGATGCGACTATTACAGCGATTGTTACAGTCCAATTACCGAAGTCGTGTCACTTCTAGCGACGTCACTACATTCACTTCACTTCACAAATTCGTATTATTGAAGTCGTTTTAAACGACACGTATACTACAATAAAAATATCGGGCAACACTAATAATTTCCTCAAATTTGACAAGCCATTCGATGGAAATTTTCAACAAAATCTGTTATGTATTTACTAAAGCAGCAAAATATTTGTAAAATGAATATAAATTATATTACAAAAAAATCATAAGACAAAATGCATCTAGGTGAGGTTACCAAGACGCTGAAACCTTGGTTTCGAACTAATGAAACTAGAGTTTTTTAATTTAAAAAATTCGGTCGTCTCATCAGACTGCAGTGACCAAACTACAAAAATATTGAAAATACTTTGCACTTACGTATAAAGTATAATCACAATGCCGATGTTGCTCCGTGCTTGGACTTCACTGGACGCGAGAGCATTTATCACACACCAATTACGATAAATATTTTTTATACTAAATGTACAACTAATTATTTTTCTAACGATTTTCACTTCAATTTTACAATGGCCGACTACGCATCCATGAATGAATTTCACGGCACTGCCGATTGGGACTTTTTACAGCACGGTGCGGATTTGAATGACACGGTGCACAGATTCAACGAGCTTCTCGGGAGTGGTACCGAGAGACACGTTCCGCGGGTTATCAATAATTAATCCGGCTTTCGGTAGCCATGGTGTAATACAAAGGTGATGCTGCTCGAGAAACGACGCAACAAGTTTCATTCCCTTTACAGGCTTTACGGCGTAGAATACTAGTCCGATATCGTTAACGCCCGCAATGAATTTAAGACCCTTAATTGGTTCCTTTTAATTAATTACGTAGTGCAAATAGAACAAGTTTTGACATCCAATCCCAAAAAATGTTGGAACTTCATTAACAACAAGAAAAAGATATCTGGTTTTCCGTCGAATATGTCTTATCACACCTCCATCGCCAGTCATCCATCCGGCATTTACAATTTGTTTGCCAAATTCTTTGCATAGCTTTACAAGCCACTTCAGTCTACTTCCACCTCTATTGTATCTTCTTCTCGACGTTAGTAAGGGAGCGTGTTATGACGATCTTTCACCGATCTTATTCAAACGATTTTTTCTAGATCCCTTGAAAATCTCATGTGTTCATCCATTTTTCAAGGTAATAGAAGTAATGTAAGTAATTATCGAGAGATCGCTATTCTCTCTGTGTTACCCAAACTGTTCGAGTCCATGGCTCACAGAGTATTGCACTTCCCAAAAAACTTATTTCTCCTTTTCAGCATGGATTTTATCCCGGTAGGTCTACCGTGTCTAACTTGTCCTCATTTTGTGGTCATCTATTTGACAGTCTACACTCCAAGCAGCAGCTTGACGTTGTCTACACAGATTTCGCAAAGACTTTCGATGTGATTGATCACTCCATTCTTATTAGCAAGTTGGAGAGTCTCGACTGATATTTCATTCACGCTGACTGGTTGCGTTCTTATCTCTCAGATCGTTGGCAATCCGTTAGGATTCTGGATTGTTTCTTCCCATTATTTCGGGCGCCATCCGACGTGTCTCATGATAGCCATATCGGCCCACTGTTAGTTGCATTATTTATCAACGACATTGTAAAATGTTTTAAGTTTCCCAACTGGGTCTCTATAGCGTGTTAGACTGCGAAATGTTACAAGATGATTTAAACCGCTTTTGCAGTTGGTCAATTAACAACTTACTGGCTTCAAACGTGAGCAAATGCAAAACTCTTTCTTTCTTCCGTATCCGCTCACCTGTTTTTTTATCAATACCAACTAACTGTAGAACGAAAACATTGGTCGGGTTTGGTTCATTTCGGATCTTGGTGTGATCTTTGAATTTGATTTGACATTTATCAGACGACGTTTACCATCCATGCGTGCTTGTGGACGTTCTTCCGTCTTATCAGAATCGATGTAATCTTTTGAAACTGCAACGTCTAGGTAATTGCCGAGATGTAGCTTCCGCGCTGTTTGTGCGTGATGTCATCAATTCCCGTGTCGATTGTATTGAGTTACTAGCACATTTCAACTTATACGCTCCCGAACGTCGAATGCGTCAACGCGACGGAGCTTTCTGATTCCGAACTACGATCTTTCTGATTTAATTCCGAGGGTATCGCGGGTGTTCAACAAGGCCTACGGAGCTTTCGATTAGCACTTGGCGAGAAATTCATTCAAGAAATACTAATAAAGGATAAACTTCATTAGGTTCCATCGATACCTTTTTAATTACTAAGTTTCAAGTCTGCAACAATTCTCACTTATTGGGGGGGGGGGGGGATTTGATTTACAACAACTTTATGCATTAATTGATCACGAACCGTGGTTTCAAAATCAATATTTTCTTGACTTCCACGAACAATTTTATAAGGAATTTTAATAAAGTGATCTTAAAGCAAGGAAATAAACAACAGGTGTCTGGACACTGATAACCTTTTAAAAAATTTGAAATTTTTCACGATTTTTTAAATTTGAAAATATTTTACAAAGAAAATTAACTGCCAAAGTTTTATAAAATATTGCAAGTTAATTTTCTCATTATTGTTTAAAAAAAGTTTTATCGGATGGGGAAAATGATGTTGGCATTAAAAACGTTATACACGCACCCAAATAGCGAAATAGAAAACACGTATTTATTGAAAGTTTATTTTGGAATTAAATAATTAAAGTTTTACAAATTTAAGTGATATTTGTGCAAATATTCATTCGCTTCTTATAAAGAAAAATCTTAAGTAAAGACAAAATTTGTTTTTTATCAAGCAGATGTGGCGTCCAAAAAAACACAAACCCTCTGCTAAAAACCACTTTCGACTATTTCTTAATATCAACAAACAGAGAATCGTAAGAAACAGTTGTTAATAAAGTTAATGGTAGCATTGGGACGTTGTCCTATTGTTTATATTTAACCAATGCGTACTACTGTAGTAGAAAACGTGCTCAAAATAAAATTTGGAAAAACTTTTTGTAAATTACGATTCTAAAACAAATACGCAGAGTACACAACATTTGTTTGACCTTCCCACAATGTGAATAAAACAATTCGGTTCGGTCCCATTGTGGAATGGGAATCTTTGGAATAGATTTTTGTGATTGTGAAAACTTTTAAAGTAAATATAAGAAAATAATTGAATTGTTGATTTGGCGACAAGAATTCTGATTGATTCTCCAAACAATGTTTATAAGGATGTGTATGATATAAAGGACAAGATATATGGGATTTCCAGTGAAATGTCATTTCAAATGTTGGTTACCTGCACACGTGTCTTTGTACAGCGCAAATTGATATTAATGCATTCATTAGATTGGCTAAAGCAATGAATTCTGTATTTTTTGACTCTAAATTATTTCTTCTCCAATCAGCCTGAGAAACAATGGCGTCATAATTCGCATCCATTTCTACCATAAAAACCCGCACCACATAAATTCACACTCTAATACCAAAAAACAAACAATATGAAGAGAAATCACAACACGTACTGCGCGTATTTATGTACACAAGAAAATGTAAATGAAAATTTAATTTTCGTTTTCCGAGCTTTATTTTGTAGTTGTTTGCGTGTGTTAATTTCAAAGTAAATTAAATAAACTTCAATTAACTCAGATGAAATTGAAGAGCAAAGATTTACTAGTAACGAACTTCAGACCGGCATCTACGAAGCTTTGATTAAAAAATGTTGATTGCCTAAATTTCCATTTGCATATTTTTTTATGTTTAACCTGCTTTTACGAGAATTATGTTTTTTTTATTGTCTTTGAAATCTGTTCTTGGGTAAGTTCGCTTTTCCCGTCCTTACTTTCAAAGCCTTTGTCAGTCAGTTCGAGGACCTACAGCTACAGGTCCAAATTTCATAGAACCATCTGCCATCTGGCCAGGAGGTCATAGTTGTGTCCCTTTTCACCACATATCGTAATCTGATGATGAAAATTCCTTTTTGCCTTTCCTATCGGGATTCGAACCGGGTACCTCTCGATCCAAACGAGGTAAGTTTTATTCATATAAAAAGCTGACTATTTGTCATATTAGCTATATTATGTTGTCTTAAAAATTAAAAGTTCACAATACAAATTTTGTATTTTCTTTATTAGACCAATATATCGCACATGACCAAGTACAGTGACACAACTCAAAAAATTAACTTTTCGAGTTAACCCGCTAGAAAGATGCGCAAAGTTCGATTTCATATCCTGCAATAAAGACATTTTGTTTTTCCTTTACCGAAAGTGAGATGGCACGATGTGTCGTTATTCAATTTTTGATGTTTTTTTTCGTGATTAGAGAACAGTGTCTCTTTATATTTCAACCGAGATAGTTCATATTTTTTGTGTAGTAAAACGACATGTTTTGTGACAGTGTTTTTAAATAAGGTAAGCGTTTTTATTTTAATTTCTTAGTCCGAATTCAAAAAGTGTCATTATTCCATTTTTATGCTGCATTAGAATTAACGTTAATAAGTGTTCTTTTTAAAGTTGTGTCTTTTTTACTAAGCAGAAAAAAAATATTTACGGTTTTATTTTGAGTTATGACTATCTTCGCTAATTAGTTATGCAATTTTTTAACAAAATTTTTAACAAAATACTTGCTTTAATTAAAAAAGTGTCAGTTTTCAAAGTTAGGCTAATTTTTATTAGAAATACAGGGTGGCTGAGACCAAATGTTACTGACTTCACTCTGCTGTCATTTGTGTAGTTGTCATTTTCGCGCGTCAATTTTTTGACAGATTGAAGTTTGGTTAGTTGATTACGCGTGGTCAACAAATAATTGTTCTAAATTAATATCTTCATAAAAAAATCGTAATGGAATTCAAACGTAATAGTGTAATTGCACTGAATTTGGGTGGAAATTCACAAACAGCAATAGTTCGTCAGCTCCAGCATTTGAATGTGAATAAAATGTTTGTGTATCGAACAAGACTGGTAGCATCGCTAAACGCAACAGAGGCGGTCCTAAAAAGACAGCAACATCTAAAGAAATTATACGAAATGTGAAGAAGCGAATCCAACGAAATCCTCGTCAATCAATTAACCGCACGTCTACATGTTTCACGATACAGCATTCAAACCGTATTGAAAAATGAACTACACTTGAAGCCCTACAAGATACAAAAAGTTCAAGATCTTACGGAGGCACAAAAAACATTAGCCTTGAAAGAACACGAGCATTGAAGGCCTTAACCGAACGTGATGAGATTCAAAAAATTGTCTTTTCTGATGAGAAAATTTTCACCATTCAACAGTATGTGAATTAACAAAATGATCGTGTTTGGTTAGAGCACAAGTCCAACGATAATTTGGACACAAGAGTTGCCATGCAAGCAATCACCAGCTTATGTTATGGTTTGGGCTACAGTGACTGCAGATGGACGCACTCCTCTGGCTTTCATCGAACATGGAGTCAAGGTAAACCAAGAGGTGTACCGCCAAAAGATCCTAAACGATGCTTTGCTACCTTGGGCACGTAAACACTTTGGTACGAACCGTTGGACATTCCAACAGGACCCGGCACCGTCACACAAAGCTCGAGCGACACAGCAATTTTTACAAAATTGCGTTCCGCGGCTGATTTCGGCGAAAGAATGGCCACCATATTCACCAGACTTGAATCCCATGGATTTCTCCATATGGTCCATTTTGGAGAGTAAGGTGTCCACTAAAAAATACGAAAGTGTTGATGCATTGAAGTCAGCTCTTGTTCGAGAATGGAATAAAATTCCGCAAGCTCACGTTCGGTCAGCATGCAATGCTTTCTATGGAAGACTGAATCAAATAATCAGAGCCAAAGGAGGTCATATCGAGCAGTAACATGTTTTTCATAAAATGTAATATGTTTTCAACATATTCCACGAAATTTCTATAAAAAATAATCAAAATTAAAAAAAATACAGCGTTTTCATTTGGTAACACTTGGTCTCAGCCACCCTGATTTATTTAAGTTGTGAGACTTTTTTAAAATCAAATTACCCATAATCCGAATTAAAACGTTTTGGGTTTTAACAGTTCTACAAACAATAAGACTGGAAAATGAAAAGTCTGGAAAAACTACAGACCACGCTGAAATAAAACAAGCAATGGAGGAAGTTTGTCAAGATAGAGGCGAAACATAGCCAAGAATATTCCAAAATGTTGACGAATGGAAAACCGATGAACCAAAAACTGAAACGGACATAAAAATTCGATTGCACTGAGTTAAATCAGTACAGAGCTACAATGATGAAATCAAAAGTGAAAGTTCCTTTGACGAAGATCACGATGATTCATTAGAGGATCCACATTTTATGGGTGTTGACACCCAGTTGACATCCACTGAATCAGAATATACGGATACTGATCACTGTGACTTAGAATCCGCAGATTTTGATAGCGCCACTAAACCCAATTACTCCACTAGTGAAATGCTAGATGATTCCCAAGTCGAAAAGAAAAGAACCAAATCTAGACGAGCAAGACCAAATGAGTGGATAAGGAAAGAAGTATCAATTCTTAGAAATAGCAGAAAGTCGTATAAGTCATCACACACAAATCAAAATGTACGAGAACGGCAGATACGATCACCGTGTGGCCAAAAATGCCGAATAAAATGTTCGGACAAAATAACAGCAGAACAATGGACAATTATCTTTAAAAAATATTCGGACGTGCAGAACCTGGCAAACCAGCGACATTTTATTTTAAAAAGTATTCAACAGATACAACTCTCATATCAGAGATCCGGGAGTAATCGACGTTTGAACAGCTCATTTAGTTTCGAAACGGAGAAAGGGTGAAGGTCTGCAAACAGTTCTTTAAGGCAACGATCGAAATAAACGATCGACCAATACGAACTGTTACTGAAAAAAATGAAATTGGTTTTTTGACTGAAACACCGAATACGTCAACACATAAATTCTATTCCACGTATTGTAAGTCACTAACTCCGTCAACAAACCACTAGGGAATTCATAGATGGCGGCAAAACCATTGCCGGTTTATATAGAGACTACACAGCTAACTGTAATCGAGACGCTGTTTTAAATGCCTCGTTATCCACGTTCACTTTCATTTTTAACAACGAGTATAATATTTCGTTTTTCATTCCGAAAAAAGATCAATGTGAACTTTGCACGGCATTCGTAAATGCGGACCATGAGGAAAAAAAGGCTATGAAAAAAAAATTACGATACCCATCAATTGGAGAAACAGTTGTCTTGGGCAGAAAAAGAAACTGACAAGAGAAAGGCTATGGAGAAATTCGTCGTTGCCTGCTATGATCTGCAGGCTGTCTTACCTGCCCTAAGAGGAGACATTTCAGTATTTTATTATAAATCTAAAATCAACAGTTACAATTTCACAGTTTCTGATATAAAAATGGTGACGTCTCCTGTTTTTTCTGGCACGAAGGCGAGAGCAATAGAGGTGCTATTGAAATTGATACATGTATATTCAAATATTTAAAGCAGCTTGCGACGTCGCACACAAATCCAGAAGTTGTGTTTTATTCCGATAATTGTAGCGGACTACAAAAAAACAAATTTACTATCGCTATATGGATTAGTCATAAATTGTTAATTAAGGGGCACACCCAAAACGAAGGCAATAATGTGCATACCGTTATTGAAAAGGCTGTTAAAATATCTTTAAAATCGAGACCAATTTATGTACCACACCAATACGTGTTCCGATCTTTCGCGCATCGAAGAAAACTGGCAAACCGTATAAATTAATTGAACTTTCTTTCAATGACTTTCTTGATTTTAAGGATGTTTGTCAGCATTATGGAAGCAATTTCAAGATAACAAAGAGCGGCGAGCAAGTTAAATTGGGTGACGTAAAAATAATCCGAGTGGAGAAAAATTTACCTGGAGTTTTTTTTCCGTCAAAACGTCTTACGACCAGGAAAATTTCCAAAAAAACACAGTAAATAATAGAAAGCGTAAATCGCAGTCGTGCAACTCATCTTGTGGATTGAAACCAGCATATTTAGAAAAGCTTAAACTAAGATTAATTATAATTATTTTTACCTGTATTTTTTTACCTGTGATTGAATTAAACGTACATATATAGACCTTGTTAACGTTAGCCGAAAGTTGCCAGCCTAAAATGAAAAAATCGATAATGCAGATAGTGTCTTGACTACATCAGCCGAAAGTTAAACAAACAATATATTTAATTGAAATATCCTAGCCGATAGTGACTAACCTACAAAATCAGCCGAAAATATGTATACAGTCGTAATAAACTACAACTAAAACTAAAATACCGATATTAATTTATAAGTTTCTCATGCATATACTCGTAATATGGATATAAAGTACGAAAATTTTCCAGGTCAAGTTTCATGTTGGGAGTTTGGGAAGATTGAAAATTGAAAATTTTTGAAATTTGCACGTGTATTTCACTCCCCTCAATTTTCCCGAATTCCCAATATGAAACTTGACCTGGGAAATTTTCCAGCGATAACCGTCGACAAATCTATTCAAATAAGACCTTTTCCAGACATAACACTTTAAACGTTAAGTTTATAGAAATTTTTGAAATTTGCACGTGTGTTTCACTCCCCTCAATTTTCCCGAACTCCCAACATGAAACTTGACCTGGAAAATTTTCGTACTTTATATCCATATTACGATATGCATGAGAAACTTATAAATTAATATCGGTATTTTAGTTTTAATTGTAGTTTATTACGACTGTATACATATTTTCGGCTGATTTTGTAGGTTAGCCACTATCGGCTAGGATATTTCAATTAAATATATAGTTTGTTTAATTTTCAGCTGAAGTAGTCGAGACACTATCTGCATTATCGATTTCTTTTCATTTTTGGCTGGAAACTTTCGGTTAACTTTAACAGTATCATAGATAGTATATTTTTGGTAAAATTTTATTATTGTTTTTATGTAACACTGTGGGCAAAAAATAGTAAGACTTCATAATTTTAAAGTTCTTTATTTATTTCTCCAAATCTATTTCGCCCCCCTCAAAGAAATCCCCCCGGCCTCAATACACTTGTGCCAACTTTTTTCCAATCCTCGAAACAGTTCTTAAAGTCAATTTCCGAAATCCAATGCGCGTTGCGAATCACGATTAATGTCTTCAATTGACTCAAAACGGAGCTAAATCAGGCGAATACGGTGATTGCGGAACGATATGGGTGGAATTTTTGGCAAAAAATTACGTAAAACCAATGCAGTATGAGAAGGTGCAATATGCAAAAATCAAGATTTGTCGACCCATAATTCCGGCGTCTTTTTACGAATAGCTTCGCGCAAACGACGCATAACACTCAAATAGTATTCCTTGTTGACAGTTTGGCCGGTCGGAAAGAATTCGGAGTCCACCACATCTCGGTAACGGCTCACCTTTGGCACGATATTCGGTTCATGACATCCTGGTTAAGTTTCATGACATCCTGGTAGTAGGAAAGCATTGTTTCACAAACGTCAACGCGACGCTTTTTTCCAAAAAATTGAGTGATTTTGGAACCAATCGTGCTTTCACTTTTCTTAGGCCCAAATGATCTTTCAAAACGGTTTTCACTGATCCTTCTGATATTTCAACGATGCCAGTAAGGTCTCTGACTGTTAATCGTCGATTCTCAAGCACCAACTCGTTGATTTGATTAACGTGTTGATCATCAGTTGATGTTGATGGCCGTCCTAGACGTGGTTCGTCCTCAGCACGTTCTCGACCCTCTTTGAACAATTTGTACCAATCAAAAACACTTGCTCGCGACACACAATTATCACAGAAGGCCTTTTGCAACATTCTGAACGTTTCGGCACCACAAAATTGATTCCGCACACAAAATTTAATGGAACTTCTGTGTTGGATAATTTCACTCATTGTAAAAATCGCCGAATGTGCATTTTTGTACTTCAGAAAGACAAGCGTATACAACTAATGATTATTTAGATGTGACATTTGGCACAGTTTCACTGACAGTCATACCAACATAGAAAAAAAATATTTCGACGAATGGTTTTCCGGGCGAAATTTAAATTAAAAAGTCTTACTACTTTTTGCCCACAGTAGTATATTGAAATAAATAAGTTTTATTGAATTTTGTTGATCTATTGGGTGTCTTTTTTTTAAGTTTTACATCTTTACTATTTCAAACTGCCACATTTTTTAAATTGTGTAATTTTTGAATAAATAAAACTGACACATCTAGGAAAGGAGGTGGGAAATGGTGATAAATGCCGCTTAAACGCGAATCAAAATTCTTAAAATAAGATTCAGTAGTGCTCTCTTAAGTGTCAGTAACCAATATTTAGCTCAAAGAGTTTTTGATTAAACCGGAACATTATGAAAAAAATTAATTACGTAATTATTAGTTTTGTTTTTGCTCTCCTGAAAAATTTAGTTGTTTGAGTTGTGTCACTGTACTTTGTCACGTGCGATATGTACTTGAGTATTTCTTTCCATTTTACCAACATGCTTGTTTAAATTTTTAACCTTTGTTTTGATCAAGGAATCTAATGGTTCCATTTGTGTCAGCCACTTTAGGGACACTCTGTATAAATAGTGGTTTACACATTTTTATTGTAAATATACGACACCAATAACCGACACCAATAAACTCAACAAATTAAATTAACTGTTAGCTTTCCTACGTAGCACCGTAGTTCAACTTGTCACGCAAAACATAGCTTGTAGTTATATTATGTTTCGATTTTACAGTACAGGAAGAAACAAATAAATAAACTTTTCCTGAAAAACAATTGAAAAATTATAACAACATTTTCATGTACTTACATCCTTATCACCTATTCGCTCAACTTTACAGTGCAAAAATCCTGTTTGACCAAATGTAAATGTTACATTACGTTGCACCTCGAAATCAAAATACGGTTGTAAATGGGCTGTCGAGTATTCGGTGGCTGTAGGCAATATAATGCTGGCTGTTACTTTTGGTTTGCACCCCCAGGAAGAAGATGATACATGAAAAATAAAATGTAAATACAATTTTGAATAAAATTATTTTCATGAAAATAAATTTTTTATTTCATAACAAAGTAAATTCTGTCTAATGCCTAATGGAAATGAGTAAATATGTATCCACCTATATGTGGGGAAAAACCTATACAGTACTTTAC
This sequence comes from Nephrotoma guestfalica, assembly GCA_963691935.1. NCBI lineage: Eukaryota > Metazoa > Arthropoda > Insecta > Diptera > Tipulidae > Nephrotoma > Nephrotoma guestfalica. Next base: position 249,274,321 of record OY829915.1, read on the forward strand.
AAACCATTAAATTTTGAAACGAATTATTTTTTGAAAAACAAACATTTATAAAGTACAAATTTGATCCGATTTCAATAATTTAATTTAAAACAATTTTTATTGGAGCTTGCCTGTTTTCCGGATAATTTTTATTTTCCCGATGGGATTTTATAAATACATTTTTGAGAGTTAGTTACATTACAAAATAAAATATTAATTTTAATAGCATTTTGCATTTCACAAAAAGTTATTTGAATTTATACGGAAAACAGATTTCAAGTTTGAAGCATTTTCGAAAAATTGGTTAAAACATTTTCGTGAAAGGTATATTGAATGTTATGGTAATGGAAACTAAAAATCAATATATTGCAAACCGATTAAACGGATTTAAATAAATAGACGTACAATTTGTGAAAATCGATTTCTGATAACAATATTGAATAATTTTAATTAAGGATTACGGAAGAATATACTTTGTATTGTTAGCATTTTTATGGAATGGGCGATTTAGCATTTCTCATCAATTTTCAGGTGGTTCGTTAAAATTTATTCATCATTTATGGCAATTTTATTCTTCCCGGGGGTATTAAAAAGGCATCTCCGCCCTTAGTTTCGATCCCTAATTTTGTATTAGATTTGAGAACCCACTGATGGTCCCTGATGAGGACAGTATCAAAAGGGATGGGCAAAGTAGGTGAGACAATGTAATTTGCGTGGTTGTCGACACTTGATTTATTAAATAGATTACATTTTAATTTTTTGAGCCTGTCACGTCGACAATGTAGACAACGCCGACAACCTAGGAAAATAAATTGGTATCTCAAATTTTCATTATTTTCTCTTTAGCTTAAGTGTGGCGGTCTGTTAAAGTTGCTGTTTAGCAATTAGGCGATTATCTTATTGTCCTAGTGGCTAAATAAGGTTACATTTTGATACGAAAGCATAACAATTATTCACCGGAATACTGACTAATTTCATCTTTGACCTAAACTAAATGAACCAACGCAGACGTTTTTCACTATTTCACAAATCCTATCCAAAATTATAAAGTAAGTTGCACACTATTGTACTATTGGGGACTCCGCCCTTTCCCAATATGTGTCGTTACTAGTACTGCTTACATGTATTATAAATGGGCAATACTGGTATTCTATAGTACTTGATGTCCACTAGCATTTTTAATCCTTGAAAATGTCGAGTTTTATTCAAAATAAACGTTGTTTGCGGCAAATTTTATTACATTATTGTATTGCAATGAAAAGTGCAGCGGACACTCATCGTTTGCTCGTGGAAATTTACGGTGAGCAAGCTCCATCGAATACAACGTGCAAATAATGGTTTCGACGATTTAAAAATGATGATTTTGGCATTGAATATAAAGAGCATGGAAAACCACCCAAAAAATTTGAAGATGCTGAATTAGAAACGGTGTGGGCGTAAGATTCTTCTCAAACACAATCAGAATTGGCTGTAGCATTAAATGTTGATCGATTAACTGTTGCGAAACGTTTACAGACAATCGGATTAGTTCAAAAAGCTAGCAACTGGGTTCCACATGAATTAAAAGAAAAATACCTCAAACGACGAAAAACCATTTGTGAAATATTGCTTCAAAGACAACAAATAAAAGGTTTTTTACATCGAATAGTTAATTTAGTTGAAAATGGATTTATTACTCGTATATGCCAGTGAAGTTTATCCAAACTAATCCAGAAAATACAACAACAACAAAGAGTAGTACTGGTGTAGGTAAACATTCAGGCGAATTTGTATTGAGTAATTTAGAGGATATGTGATTTTCCAATTGACTTTAGTTACATTCCAAACTCATTCTAAGTATTTTCTAAGCATTTAGCATGAACTTTAGTGATATTGGTGGACTACTTAGAGAGTGTCCCAAGATAGTTATATAATATTCTAATGGATCTGACAGGGTGTTACATGAAATTTAAAAATGTGATTTTTCTAATGAGCCTCAGCTCATTCCAATGTCATTCTAATTATTTAGCTAAATGATTAGATTAAGCTAAATGCTTAATTTAGCATAAACTTCAGTGATACTAGTAGATTACTGAAATAAAACGTCCCAAACAAGTTTTACGATTTTCTAATCGGTTTGAAAAGGTGTTCCATAATATATAAAAATGTAATTTTCAAAATGATCCTTAGGTACATTCCAAAGTCATTCTATGTATTTTCTAGGAATATACCTAAGGCCCATTTCAAAATCACAATTTTAAATCTAATGTAACACCCTGTCAGACCCATTAGAATATCATATAATTTACTACGGACACTCTTTTGGGTTGAAGCAGTCTACCAATGTTACTGAAATTCATGCTAAATGGTTAGAAAATACTTAGAACGACTTTGGAATGTACCTAAGGATCATTGAAAATCATATTTTTAAATCTCGTGTAACATCCTGTTAGACCCATTAGAACATCATATAACTTCCTTGGGACACTCTGTTTTGTTTTATTAGTCCACCAGTATCCCTGAAGTTCATACTAAATGCTTAGAAAATAATTAGAATGACTTTGGAATCTACCTAAGGCTCATTAAAAAAATCACATTTTTAATCTCATGGAACACCCTGTAAGGCACTAAGGATAATTTTCTAAGGACCCCCTTATGAATTTAAACAGTTTACCAATGTCACTGAAATTCATGCTAAATGCTTAGAAAATACTTAGAATGACTTTGGAAATTACGCAATATAAATTCGCCTGAATGTTTACCTACACCAATACTATTACAATAAGTTTATTGTTGTATGTTTTGGATTAGTATCCAAACTAATCCCAAATTTCACTAGCATTTTATTATGAGAATTCCAAACGCAAAAAGTCATAGGTGAAGCTGATCCATTGCCGAGGTATTCATTGCAACAAGGTTATGCTCTGTATCTATTGGGATCAGAAAAACGTGGCATGTTATGAACGGCTGGAATCAGGTGAACGATCGATGTTTTCTGACGACAACTAATACGTTTGAAGCGAACTTTAGAGGAAAAACGACCAGAATGAGTGAATAGACACAACAAATTAATTTTTCAGTACGACAATGCAAAACCGCGTGTTGCAACTGTTGTGAAAAAATTGTAAAGCACAGGACCGGGAATTTCTACCCCACCCGCCATATTCACTAGCCATAGCTCCTTCAGTCGATCTAGCGGTCTCTTTCTGGACAGCGATTCAGTTTGCATCGCTCCCAAAGACCAGGGTTTCTTCAAAGAGGAAATCGGTAAATGACCTGAAAGATGGGGGAAAGTTGTAGCTATAAATGGAGGCTAGCTACAACTTTCCCTCATCTTTCAGACGTAGCTATAAATGGAAATTGTATTAATAATTACTTCAAACTAATTTTAACTTTTATAATTATTTTTTTAATTAAATTTTAGAATTAAACTAAAATCTGAAATTAACTGAAACCATCTATCTAAAAATATGGAATTTGCTTTGTGCGTCGCCTCTTATCAAATAGATCTTTTGTTTATCACGATGGAAGATTTCTATCGACCATAGCAGTCAACAATTTTGATATTTTCGGTTTGTGTGTGTCATACATCTGTCAACTGTCACATTAAACTTCCCATTACGATGTTTTAGAAACCTTGTCAATGCAAGTTTAAATATCGAGAATATGGCGTTAAGAATACGCTTGAAAATATGAGTTTAAACTGTATCAAGAGAAATATGAACATACCAAGATGCTTTTAGATTTCATGAATTCTTTAAAGTCAGCCCCAATTGGTAAGATCACTTCCCTCTTGTATCACCACCACCCGTTTTCCTTCTCATCGAAGTAATAATAAAATACTGATATTTTCTAGGCGATTATTTTTTTCAGCTACCATAGAAGTACCAACGGACAGGGAACTACCATTCGGTCACTGCCACCCACATTATTAGCCCTTCAGCGATTTGATTGTTTGTACTGTGAATTATTCTCAAATGTTGACCATGTCTTTGAGGTGAAAACCTCGACTAAGAAACAACACACACGCTGTGCAAAAGAGTGTTACGCCATTATAATTTTACCGAAAGTTGGGTCATACTGTATTTACTGCTTTAAGTTGAAACAATTGCCCGGAATAGTTTCGAACTCTGGCAGTAAGCGGTAATTTCCACTAAATCGGCGGTTCTCAATTTTTCCAGTCACCAAATTTAATTTTCCGTAGATAACATGCTCACCTCGATAACATCCCCAACGTGCAGGTTGAGTATGTTGAACATGCACAATGATCCACCAGAAATAAAACAAACCACAGCCATGCGATGAAAATTAATGAATCCAGCTGGCCTAAGGCTAATTCAAACTAGTATTCATTTACATCCTACAATTCTGTCTCTTCCGATGCTAGTGAAGTTTATCCAAACCAATTCAAAAAATACAACATCAACAAATTTATTATAATAGTATTGGTGTAAGTAAACATTCAGGCGAATTTATATTGAGTAATTTAGAGGGATGTGATTTTTTAATTGAGTAGGTACATTACAAAATCATTCTAAGTATTTTCTAAGCATTTAGCATGAACTTCAGTAATACTGGTGGACTACTGAAACAAAAAGAAGTTTCCCAAGCCGACCAAATGGCACAGTGGTTAAAGTTATGGCGCTTGGAACAGGAGGTACCGGGTTCGAATCCCGATAGGAGCAGGATGCAAAAAGGAAATTTTCATCAACAGATTACGATCAATGATTGCTATGCAATGCGCAAATGGTAACTTAAATCGGTTCTATAGCCGTCCGTCTTCGATTTGGCAGGAATTGCGTAAAGTAAGACGGTGAAATCAATCTCGAAAGAGCAGGGAGTGCTTCGGCCCCAGAAAAGGATCGCATGGACTAAAAAAATAAAATAAATAAATAAAAGTGCCCCAAGCAAATTTTACGATTTTCTAATGGGTCTGACAGGGTGTTCCATGAGATTTAAAAATGTGATTTTTTTAGAAAATACTTAGAATGACTTTGGAATGCATCTGAAGCTCATTAAAAAAATCAAATTTGTAAATCTCATGGAACACATTGTCAGGTAGCAATTTTGAAAATATAATCTAAATATTAGGCATGTTATGAGGCACACGGTATGTTAGTTGGAAATATTTTTTGAAGTAATAACAATTTACAATAACTAAAATGTCAGTAAAAAGTTGAAAGTATGTAAATCATTCGATCACTAGTAACACATGAATTACAAGTATTTAGTTGTCGACGTTATATACGAGTAGTCAACGTTATCGATGAGTTGTCTACACGATCATGTAGAAATTAGTATAAATGACGCGTAAACGCCCATCTCGGGATTATGTACCGCACCTTGAGTTTCTTCTGCTTCGCTCTTAATTTCGAGAGATTGAAACTTGTTATCCTTAATCACTAACGTGAGTTCCAGAAGTTTATCAAAATATTACTAGTTAGTGTTCGGTTCGAACCAAATGGTCCACAATCCGCTGAAAGTGTTTTTCTTTAATATTTGCCTTTTGTTCGCATTATCAAAGGTTTGTCGCCGAATTCTTTTATTTTTGACTGTTTTTTTACTAAACTATTAGGATTTAGTGTTGTAAATACCTCTCATTTGGGCGATCATTATTAAAGGTAACAGAAGGTGATTATAGAGTTGGTAGTAATAAGATTATTATAAACCAAAAACATTTACCTGTGGGAATTAATACAACAAATAAAATAACATTTCTGGAAACGCTAGCACACAGAGACCATCCATATGAAATTGTTCCCATAAACAACAAGCATAGCATGCCATCCAGATGATGCTGATAACAGTAGAGTAATATCAACAAAATACAATAGTGGTATTTTCAAACATTTACTAAAATGATAAGAAATGCATCCCTTTTACAAAATTATTTACATTCCTCTAAAAACGAGAAGGGTTACAAGAAGCTGAAAGACATCTGTTACGAGAAGATGATTTTCTTAAAAAATCGTTATCGTTTTCATGTTGTTCCAAGACAAAGCAGCAAATTCAGCAGATTCACGATGTTTACGGTGGTCCAATGGCTTCAGTTCTTGAGTGAGAACAATTTTATAGAGATGCAAACCCAAATCTTTTCTCAAAATCCGCCAGGTTGTCGTTTGAGACAGTCCCAATTCTTGAGAACGTCTTGGAATCTACAAATTGCGGTCTTCAGCAACACTTGCCTAACGGCAGCAATATTTGCATTACTTCGAGCGAATCTTTGTCTTATTGGCATTTCAACATTATGTAAAGAAAATGTACGCTCAAAACTTTCAACAATTCGACGAATAGCGAGCACACTTGGACGATTATTACGACTATAAAATGGCAAAAGCGCACGAAAAGTTGCAATTGGAGAACGATTATTTTGAAAATAAAACTGAATTATTTTTGAACGTTGTTCTTGCGTATATCTCACCATGATGAAATTGTAAACATTACTGAATACAATGAAACAAAAAATGACAGCTCATGACATATTACAAATGGCCGAAACGTCACTTAAAAATTGTATCATTCCTATTGGAAAACCCTAACCCAACAGAAACAAGAAATAATTCTGTGACGAAAAACGACAATAATTTTTAATTGCTACGGATACTCACGAAATGAATCATGACAGTCTACCAAAGAATTTTAATTTATTTTCACTTAGTAACGTGACCAGATTAAGCGTAAAAACAAATAAATGAACACACAGAGTACATTACACAATAAATTACAAATATTTCTGGAAAGCGTTGCTTCGAGGGTGATTTTCTGCCGCCTTTTTTTGCTGTGTGCTGTTTGGTGATATTCATGTTGAAATGAAATATTAAACCGAACAAATATTTTCTTCGTTTCTTTCCCAGTTCAGGCGCTTTTTTTGCTTGTATTTTATTGTTTTGGGTTGATTCTGTTCGTTTTCTTGGAACAAAACAAAATTGAAATTGCCTCTGACCCGCAAAATAATAAATTTATGTTGTGGACTGTTTATTCACACAATACAAAAAATCCGAATATATGGATTTAACATAGATTTTTGATATGCGCTACAGTGATTTAGATATTAGGAATAACAGTAATTTAGTATCTGCTGTTTGTTAACATGAGATGTTTTATTATTATTTGTTGAATGTTATACATAATTTGAGAAGTCAAGCAAAACGGCTGGGTTTTGATGACGCCATGGTAGATAGATGTATGTATACATAATTTTGTGCAAGCGTGATTCGAATGTAAATTAGCATATTATATTTTTGGATTTAGAAGGCAGTGATTTTTGGTAATGTGATTATTACTTGCAAATTAGTATTGTTACGAATTTGTCGTTTCAAATTCGGCTCGAAACACTAGATTGTGAATACCGTTATAGAACTTGACGATTACCACTTACTATTTTCCCGTACTCTCTTTCGCAGATCTTCAATACCACAAACTATAATAAAACTATCTCTAATGCCAATGCTTAAACCTAGATGTCACTAATCTCACACACAAAATCCCATTAGTTTTCTAAACTTTAAATGAGCAATTTTCGGTGAATAATTCTCTCGTCCATAGTGAATTAATTGCCCATCAAACCAACAGGCGAGATCGTAATAACAGTATTAACTTATTCTTGTTGTTCAATTGTATTGTACGTAATTTTAATTATCGGGTTTATCGACCAAAATTTAAGAAGAGAAGAACATCAAAATTTAGATTAATTCAAAACTAATAATAAAAACGGATACAGCACGACAAAGCATTCCCAAGCAAAAAACAATGCAACAAATAACCATTTTTAATCCACTAAATTCACAGAATGGAAGAAAAACGGAAAGGGAGCAGCATACAAAAGATACACTGCTCCGAAATATCGAGCAAGCAATTCAAACCGGGATGCGACATATCGAAGCAATGGACATCATGTTTCAGCAGAATCCTTCGTGCGCAACCTAAACAACCGAGTAATCGGATCAATCTAGTGAAGTGCGAACACCCGTACCATCGGAACAACTGGGTTCAAAACAACGCACTCCGAACGAAGCAACAAAAGTTAAAACCACAGCGATGCAGACCATCACCAGAGTGGTAAAGAAGTTAACAGTCGAACAGAGATTGGGAGGACTGCAAGAAATCATATTTAAAAAAACGCCAACCGCGTTCGAGAGGATTAGCAAAACGCGTGACACAAATTCGAAGCGCAGTACAACAGGACGCTGGACCGCGAAACACAGCACAACCTGGGCTCGTGTTTTGCTGGTTCCATGCGACATTCGCACATGAAAACCCGTGTCAATTCAAAGAAATTTGTGGAAGAATCCCAGTAGAAAACAACCAAAACAAAATTATAAATTGGTTGAGAGGAATAAATGGAATACTGAATTAAAATTGGCTATATCCGGTGTTTCATCCTCAACAATGTGATATGATTTGATATGATTTAATATATTCATTTATTTATTTATTCATTTATTTTGTTTAAATATCACAATAACAATTTCTGCTAACTTTAACCCGCCTGAAATCTAACACAGCCCATTCTGTGCAATAGCTCATTTATAATGAGATATGCAGGTTGGAGTGAGCAGTACAATTTTAATAATAACAAATATGTTTAAGAAAAATATGTTTTTGTAACACTTGCACGGTAACGCCGGCTATACGGAGAGGTGATAAAGGCAACATGTGTTATTAGCTTCTGAATTTTGCTCAAATTCCTTGACATAATATTCAAGGTGCAGCTTTATTCATGCTATTTATGCCCATAATTGATTTGATATGAATTAATATGATTTGATATAATTTGAGATAATTTGATATTATTTAACATGATTTGATATGATTTTGATATAATATGATATGATTTGATATGATTTTATATTATTTGACATGATTTGATATGATTTTGTTAGGATATGATATTATTTGATATGATTTGATATGATTTGACATGATTTGATATGATTTGATATGATTTGATATGCATTGATATGATTTGAGATGATTTTATATGATTTGATATTATTTAACATGATTTGATATGATTTTGAAATAATATGATATGATTTGATATGATTTGAAATGATTTGATATGATTTGATATGATTTGATATGATTTGACATGATTTAATATGACTTGATATGATTTGATATGAATTGATATGATTTGATATGATTTGATATTATTTAACATGATTTGATATGATGTTGATATAATATGATATGATTTGAGATGATTTGATATGATCTGATATGATTTTGTATGATTTGATATGATTTGATATGATTTGATTTGTTTTTATATATTTTGATATGATTTGCTATGATTTGATATGATTTTGATATAATATGATATTCTATGATATGATTTGATATGATTTGATATGATTTGATATGATTTTGATATGATATGATATTATTTGATATGATTTGATATGATTTGATATGATTTGATATGATTTGACATGATTTAATATGATTTGATATGATTTGATACGATTTGATATGATTTGATATGATTTGACATGATTTGATATGATTTGATATGATTTGATATGAATTGATATGATTTTATATGATTTTATATGGTTTGATATGACTTGATATGATTTGACATAATTTGATATGATTTGATATGATATGACATGATTTTATATGATTTGATATGAATTAACATTTAACATGATTTGATATGATATTGAAATGATATGATCTTATTTGATATGGTATGATATGATTTGATATGATTTGATATCATTTTATATGATTTGATATGAATTAATATGATTTGATATGATTTGATATGAATTGATATGACTTGTTATGATTTTATATGATTTGATATTATTTAACATGATTTGATATGATATTGATATGATATGATATTATTTTATTTGGTATGATATGATTTGACATGATTTGATATGATTTTATATGACTTGATATGATTTGATATGATTTGATGTGATTCGATATGTTTCGATATGATTTGATATAATCTGATATGATTTTGTATGATTTGATATGATTTGATATGATTTGATATGATTTGATATGATTTGATACGATTTGATATGATTTGATATAATTTGATATGATTTGATACGATTTGATATGATTTGACATGATTTAATATGATTTGATATGATTTGATACGATTTGATATGATTTGATATGATTTGGCCTGATTTGATATGATTTTATATGATTTGATATTATTTAACATGATTTGATATGATTTTGATATAATATGATATGATTTGATATGATTTGATATGATTTGATATGATTTGATATTATTTGATATGATTTGATATGATTTGATATGATTTGATATGATTTGATATGATATGATATGGTTTGATATGATTTGATATGATTTGATATCATTTGATATGATTTTATATGATTTGATGTTATTTGATATGATTTGACATAATTTGATATGATTTGATATGATTTGAGATGATTTGATATTATTTAACATGATTTGATATAATATGATATGATTTGATATTATTTTATATAATTTGACATGATTTGATATGATTTGATATGATTTGACATTGATATGATTTGATATGATTTGATATGCATTGATATGATTTGATGTTTTGATATGATTTGACATGATTTGATATGCTTTGATATGATTTGATATGAATTGATATGATTTTATATGATTTGGCATTATTTAACATGATTTGATATGATTTTGATATAATATGATATGATTTGAGATGATTTGATATGATCTGATATGATTTTTTATGATTTGATATGATTTGATATGATTTTATACGATTTGATATGATTTGATATGACTTGACATTATTTGATATGATTTGATATGATTTGATATCATTTGATATGATTTAATATGATTTTATATGATTTGATATTATTTTAAATGATTTGATATGATTTTGATATAATATGATATGATTTGATATGATTTGATATGAGTTGTTATGATTTGATAAGACTTGATATGATTTGATATGATTTGATATGATTTGATATGATTTGATATGATTTGATATGATTTGATATGATTTTATATGATTTGATATGATTTGACATGATTTGATATGATTTGATATGATTTGATATGAATTGATTTGATTTGATATGATTTGATATGATTTGATATGATTTGATATGATTTGATATGATTTGATATGATTTGATATAATTTGATATGATGTGATATGATTTGACATGGTTTGATATTATTTGATATGATTTGACATGATTTGATATGATTTGATATGATTTGATATAATTTGACATGATTTGATATGATTTTATATGATTTTATATTATTTGACATGATGTGATATGATTTTGATATCATATGATATTATTTGATATGAATTGATATTATTTAACATGATTTAATATGATATGATATTATTTGATATGGTATGATAAGATTTGACATGATTTGATATAATTTGATATGACTTTATATGATTTGATATGAATTGATATGATTTGATATGTTTTGATATGATTTGATATGATTTGATTTGATTTGATATGACTTGATATGATTTTATATGATTTGATATTATTTAACATGATTTCATATGATGTTGATATGATTTGATATGACTTGATATGATTTTATATGATTTGATATTATTTAACATGATTTGATATGATGTTGATATGATATGATATTATTTGATATGGTATGATATGATTTGATATGATTTGATATGATTTGATATGATTTGATATGATTTGATATGATTTGATACGATTTTATATGATTTGATATGGCAATTTATCAACACTCATTCAAAGTTCTTGTTTACCGAACCAGCAGGTAACATCAATTTCTCATGTGGTTTTACTTCTCAGTATTTTTATATTTTGTTATAAATTTCACATTCCTATTGATCATATATGTTGTCTGACACTCCGACATTATATAGATGTACTCGTATATTATTATTATCATATCTTTAGTATTGTATATTACAGAGCAATATAAAAGCATCAAAAGCAAACAAACAAAAGCTGCGTAACATAAATTTTTCACCCCCCCATAATATTTATGGAACGTTGTGCGCCCATAATGGTATGGTTTATATGAAAAAGTTTCTTGTGTAAAAAAACACGAATTAAATGAAAATTATGATTGAAGTGTAGTTTTCAAGTCTAATGGGATTCGTGCATATATTTAGAAGAATTTATTTGTATAAAATCAAAATGGAAACAAACATTATTATGATTAATGAGTATAAATTACAATATGCGCAGACACAATTTTTCCGCCAAAGCAGTTTTTTCACTATACGTTTACGATGAGCAGACAATAAGACTACACCAAATCATCTTAATAATGTAAAAGCTAATGGGATATGCATATTATAGCTAACACACATGTATAATCATAATTTACATTTATTACACAAATAAAATTCGCAACCGAGCTCGTATTTTCAATTGTATTCCAAATCGTTCTGTTTTTCTGTCTATTTATTCATATCAAAACCATATCAATGATTTACGCATTTGAATTAATTATTTGTATTTAGCTATTTGATTAAGCTGATTCTTATACAGGGTGGGCTTTAAAAAACCCAGGCTTTTATTTCGAGAACGGTACTAGATAAGAGAAAATTACTTATAATGCAATTTGTTAAGGATCGAGGGCGATCTTAAATGACCTTCAAATTAGGTTAAGGTTAGAGTTTTTAAAATTAGAACCTATACTATTGAGTGCTTTTTTTATTAAGCAATTAAAAATAAATACTTATTGTTCACAGATAATTTTTGTAAAGTTGTTACGACACCCTGAGGGGTCATAACATTATTTCCTTTCCTTTGTTCTTTAGAATTTTTAGTTCCATGGTAATTGAATGAATGATGACTTTTATTGATGGCATTACCATCTGTTCTATGATATTACTACTAACATCGTTTGTCTCTACGGAAATTGGCCCTAATATTTTGTTTTGTGTTTTTGTTCACATGCAGTGTTCATGTAAACGTCGAATGAATGTTGTAGAGCGAGACCAAGGTGTACACCTTGTGCGTGTTTGGGGCCGCCGGAGATGTAGAGAGATATTTTTATTATGCTTTCTCCTTTTATTGTGTGCGATTGATGCGTGGTGTGAAAGGGTGAGCGAGTGATGCCCACGAAAAGAAAACGAAAAAACGCCAACGAACAAAATATGCTTCTAGATATTTAGTATGGAATTTTGAGCTGACATATAGTCAAGTTAATGATTATCTTTTGGAGAATTTAAAATTAAGTATAAAAATAATTTATTACGTATTATTAATTGAGTATTACTAAATGTTTAAATAATGAAAATAAAAATTGTTTTATATACGATACCAAATATTGACTTTAATAAAAATCATTTGTGGTATGAACAGTTAGTGAAAAATAATCTTTCTAATATACGGAGAGTTGGTAAGTTTGGATTGAAGAACGTTATCCAAATTGGTTCAAGAATAAAAATCCGCAAGTATTCAACCGGTGACGCGAATATTCTACGGACACAGTGGGTATTCAACGGGCTTCGCCAAATATATGAACCGTGAGCTGTAAAGCTAAACGGGTGCCGTCATATTTTTTGCGGATATCATATACCCTCTGGTGCCACATTATTCTACGGGTACCACGTTATTTTCCGGTGCTGGGTACGTTTAATCAACGGGTGCCGCAAATTTCTACGAGCGGCCAATTGAGGAACGACGCACTTTTACGGATAAGGGTGGCCAACAACGTGGCAATTTGCAAACTTGGTTACGGCGTGAAGACGCCCAATGATATTTACGGCTACGGGTGGTCAACAACGTGGCCCACCGCATTTGTTTACGGCGGGAAGACGCCCAACGATATTTACGATTACGGGTGGCCAGCCGCTTTTGCCGCACGGCGGAGAGACGCCTAATATTTACGGCGGCCTATCGCAGCCAAAATTATTAACTGCGAAAATACGCCCAACCCATTTCGACAATCCAGGACGCTGCAACCCTCAAGGACGTCAATGAGGTCAAAAGGTACCGATTTTTTTGTTTTTTATTTTATTTTTATTACGTTTATTTACGTATAACCTTTGATTTTGTTTTTCTTGAAAAATTTATTGAAATAAAGATAGCACGGCGTTTCCTGGCATTCGGTTTTATTTTATTTCTCCCTAATCGGCCTCGCTTTATTTTTCCGTTATTTTTTTAGTTATGTTACCGATTTTTGTTTTTTTGTGATAAAATGAATTACTAAATTTTTCGCACTGGTATGATGGTAGGGGGGTCTCATTACGTATCGGTTCCATAGCTGCAGGATGAGCTTGTCACTCCCTTTCATCCCCTTGGCAGGTCATCCATATGGTCGGAGTATCGAGTCCACCGTAAAATCTACACGGCCTCTCCGTGGCACTTCGGCAGTCTCCTCTGTCGAAGTGTGTAATGTGGGAGATTACCTAAAAGTCTATCCGGGTGAAGAGAAGCTTTGTCTGTAGGTTATCCCTACCCTCTAATGCTGCTCTGCTGTGGCTAGGCATTGGCCCCTAGGGATCGATGGGTCATTCGGGGGTCTCGTCAGCAGACATTGTACTTGTCATCCGGGGAGAACCCGCCCTGGGTGGGCACATCCGGTTATTGTTGTTCCTGGGTGGGCACATCCGGTTATTATTATATTATTCCTCAAATTTCGGCCGACTTAATTGTTGTGTAAATTTAATTTAGCTTCAACATTTAATTTAATTTTTGTGTGTGTTCTGCTCCACGGTGTAGGCCAGGCATATGCAAGTCTCAACTTCCCCACGACTCAAAAGCCCTGAGATCTAGTCGGCCAAATCACCGTGAAGGAGGACTCTGCATATTTAGAAGAATCTCCGGGTTGTCATCGTGTTATCCCGCAACAAAGTACATTCATTATTTCAGAGATATCAGCAAATACTGATGTTTGCTAAAGCAAACGAGTTGTCTCTAATGTTTACAGTCTTAAATACAAATTTAAGGGATTAGAACAAAAAATGGTTACAAAAAATTAATTGTTAATTTAATTTATGTTCAAAATGACCCTCATTTGATTCTATTCGAGCTAAAAAATTAGATGAACTTCTAATTCAGATTCTGATATATAATTTCTGAAAATATCTTTAACTCTTTGCCTCTTATTTTCTGCAGTGGAAGGCTGATTAAAGTAGGATCAGTTTTTCTCTTTACCCCGTAAAGTAAAATTCATACATTTATTAGGAAAAAGTTAATTTAGTTATTGTCGGGAAGCTGTACCAAACGGGGAAGGGCACCATTCAAATGAAGCCATGTTTCTTGTGTTTCTCGTAACGGAATGTCTTTCAATAAATTGAAAAATCTTCTAACAAAAAATTATTTTTTTTTCTAATCCATGCAATCTTTTCTGTCTTTACTTTACGCATTTTCTGCCAACTCGAAGACGTACGGCTATAGGACCGATTTAAGTTACCATCTGTGCATTGCATAGCTCCATGCTAGCCTATAGTACTGGACATAGAAGATGGGTAGGCCCATGAGTTTTGCACGCATATAAAGGGTCCCCTATCCCCCCTCATTAAATTCTTAAATTATTGTGTTGTTAGTATTCCATCAAAAAGCATTTACACTCCAACGATGTTAATCATCAACGGAATGCAACCAATATGTATTCACGTCACTCCAATAATATAAATTGCCAATAATGAAAAAATGGAATTCTTGATCTAAAATCATTCCCAGATAATTCTTGAAGCAATGATATGTGGTGCCCATGAATATTTGAGTCGTTGTCGTTTGAGAAATTCCTCTATCTATCCTGTGATACTGCAGCTAGCACATCTACAACACTTTCCTCAGGAAACTGACGACCATTCGTTTGGTTTTTATACTTCCGGTAGTGCTAAACTTATCTGCTAAACGATTAAATACACCTCTTTTAAAGTGCCGACGATTTGGATGTCGTTCGGCGTATGTTCTAATCGTCATCTGTTCATTTTGTCGACAGTCACCATAGATCATCATCTTCTCGAATGCTTCTTCATTAGTGTAGAAATCATACCAAAAATTTTTGTGTCCATAAAAAGTATTTATTTTTAATTGCTTAATAAAAAAAGCACTCAAAAGTACAGGTTCCAATTTTAAAAATCTAGCCTATATCTCCGAAACTAATAGGTTTCAAGGACATTCGGGACCACCACTAAGCGTCCCTCCCGACCCTTAACAAATTTGGCTATAAGTAATTTTCTCACGTCTAGCAGCACTCTCGAGACAAAAGCCTGGCATTTTTTAAAAAACTCACAATGTACACAATTCAAATCTTATACATAACCTAATTGCTGCTGATAGGAACAATGTTTTTTTGCTCCTTGTCGTGTGCTCTATGCATTTTGGATAGAAATAGCAATAATTTATTTTTATATTTAAGATTGAGCGGCACACAATTTCCATGAAAAATCATTAACATTTAAATTG
The DNA here is from genome assembly GCA_963691935.1 of Nephrotoma guestfalica. Lineage (NCBI taxonomy): Eukaryota > Metazoa > Arthropoda > Insecta > Diptera > Tipulidae > Nephrotoma > Nephrotoma guestfalica. The sequence goes on from OY829915.1 coordinate 249,290,701, forward strand.
AATTTTTTGTTTTTATTATTATTTATTTTTATCGCTGGCCACATTAATTTATTTAATTTAAAGAATAATAAAATTTATTGTAATTTCCTGATCCATCTTCTTGGCTAATAAAAACTGAACGGACAAATGAAATATTTGTTGGGTGATTTTTGGAATAATGAGTTCTCTAAATTTATTCAGATGGAAAATTGTTTATTAGCAAAAATCGTTTTGTTGAAATTCTTATAGAAATCTTCTTAACGCTATATTCGGCAACTGATCCATTATTTCTTAGTATTTCCTTTTTAACAATAAATCAGTTTTGTCCGTCCAGCTAAAATTAGAGATTCAAATGTGCATAACGAGATACATTTGTACCTTCTGGCTTCCAATAATATTTTTACTGTCTTTTCAAACTAGTTATGACTGCAGTGTTTGTGGACTTTGTTGGGAAGAATTAAGAATATTTCGAAAACACATCTATTACTGCAAGAATACATTTGTATTTCCGCGCTGTCTGTTAAAGTTCAATCCTCATGGTCAAGGTGACTGCTATGAAATGGGTGATCGAATTTATCCATAATATTAAGAAATCGTTCCCGTTTCCCATCATTCTGCTGAAACTTTATGTACTTGACGCATCTTTTAATATATTTAGTGAATTTATCTTCTATTCTTGGAATACAATATGACTATGGATTTATTACCAATTAGATAATTTCGTCATCAAATTGTTCCAAGTTTAATGACCACCTAAGTATTCAATTATTGATAACCTTTTTTCTATGGTATGTTTCAACGAGTTACAATCAGTAACTACTTTGTCCCGTGTAAATATACGCGAAAGCGCTTAAATGCATATTCAATGGCTAACGTCCAGAGCTCAAGAAAGCTTGAACTCAAGCTCACCTGACTTGCATCCGTTTGCAGTTCAATAAAGAGATTAGCGAACTACATGCGACTTTAAGTTTTCAAATGCTTCCAATTTTCTTTTACCTTTTGCAAATTTAGCATTGTTAAGTCATAATTTAGTGAAACCCAGAAAACGATGTAACTCATTTGTATTCTTTGGTAATGGATAACTTGCCTGATACTGGGTTTAGTTCCCTCACTATCAAATAATAAAATATTTTTGCACTTGCATTTCCAAGCAATTAAGGCGAATTACCTTGAACACTTGATCAATAATTTCTAATTGTTGCTCCAAAGTTCATGTGACATCACCGAATAGCTCTCTAAAAACTTTCGAAATAAATCGCTGCAGGCGTGTGATGAAACTCATTTTTAGAAGCAATATTAAGATATATCTACACGTAAATAGTCTGTGTGTACCATTCTTCCAAGAGACTAACACTTTTGGACTTGCATAGTCACTATGACAATGTCGTATTACACCTTTTGCAAATAAATCATTCTCGATTAGCATATGGTCTTTGAGGTGGAAAATTAACACTTTATCGGTCGACAAATTCAAACTCATTTTACGTATGACTTCGGACTCGTCTCGTTTAGGAAGGGACTAATATTTGTATAAAGACCAATTACTCTTCCAAGACCGCACGCTGAAAGTCATCATCAACATTATTATTATTTTTTTTTAATATAATTCAGGAGAATTATAATCAGGGCAACATAAAATTATATTTCCAGGGCAGATCACGACAAGCAAAATATAGATATCTACTTTTCACTGCTTCAATACGATTTATGTGGATATAGTGGTACGGAGTCCATACCTGACTGGCATACTCGAGAAGAGGTCGAACTAAGGTAATGTAGAGCGCTTTCGTAACAGATCAATCAAGGAATTCCTTAGACCAGCGCTTAATAAAGCAAAATTACCAATATGCTCATTAAAGTTTAATTCGAGAGCACAGATAACATCAACGTCCCGAATAGGCGATGCTCTTGCCATAGCATCCGTATACTGATGGAATAATCTCTAAGGTGAGAGAGTAATCGCTTCCAAGAATAAGTAACGGATTGACATTTACTGACGTTCAGTTCGAGATGATTAATTGAGCACTGGATTACAAAGCGGTTTAGCTCGGCTTGTAAAAGATTGGCGTCAGCGTTCGTTGAAATATTTTTATAAATGTTCATATTATCGGTATTCTCAGGGACAACTGAGCTTTTAATAAACGGTCAACGTCATTTATGGAAAGAATGAATAGGAATAGTCCCAAATGACTACCCTGGGGTACGCCTGAGGACGCGATAAAAGGAGTGGATGTGGATGATCTGAATGATACTTGATATCGACGATTTTTTATGTAAGACTCCATTAAGAGCAGGAACTGTACTAAAAAGCCTATGACTTTAAGTTTAAGCATAATGCAGCCACCATCGTGTTAAAAGTGTTGTGGTGTATTGAAAATCAAAGAACAGAGGTCTGCAGTGAAAACACGATGTATCATATACGACACTCTTAAATAGCGTGGGAATGCAGGACATAGTCGCAACCTATCTAGTAAGAGTAGACTTGCAGCCTTTCTTATCAATGGGGATTATGAATGAATCTTTCTACAATGTTAGGCAAAATGGCAGAAGATAGTGATTTTGATGTCTGAGTCTGAGTGCAACCTTCCAAATATTTTAGATAATTCACGTTAAACTCAAAATCACGCGTTGAGATCTACTTGCATCAGCAACACCCAAAAATTGCAAAGTAAAAGCGTGCTGTTTGTATCTCAATGTCGCTGCTACTATTTAAGATGGTGCTAAATCAATAGTGTCCGGTAGATCTTTGACTTTGTTAAAGTCAGCCTTGGGAACGGTACTATATTTCTGATTCCAAGCGAGCGTGGTCAAGAGTAAATATGCTTACAGCTCTAATGCTTACAGCATTAGATTAGTTTCTGTTAAAAAATCTGATTGAGTCTGTTCAAGTTGTTCTTCATATTGCTGCTGTGGAATAAACCAAAGTTCAACATAACCGTACATGAAACTTCCTTTGATGTATAGTTGAGTTAGAGGATACGTAAATGCAGTCCTCCGAATGTTTATCTTAGATGTTCATGTTATCTAATATAAAGTCAACAGCATCCATGAGTAGCTGATGCGTCTCAATCGGACTTCTTCGAATAGAATGAAAATTATTTTTCAGTGTCATTTTTATTGGCAACTTTCGCACATAGCAGCTCGATGTTGTTAGTTCTAGGAATTAATAATTTAAAACAGTCAAATTTAGAACGAACTGCAATGAGAACTCCTCGTCCGTTTGTGTCCGAAACGGCAGTGTTCACAATACCATTTTTACGAATAATATTAAAATAAGCTGTGAAGTACCTATTGCTATGAATGTCGCTATTTAAATTAGTTTCCGTTAAAACAAACACATCAAAGGGGAGTGTTTCGGATTTTAGAAACACCTCACAAGATTTTTTTTAATTGTAAACGGCAACGGCTACAAATTTTCACCACTTAATTTCGACTTGAGTATAATGTTTGAGTAGAAAGAAATCAGGTAAAGTTTAACGAGAAAAAACACAATTATGCACATTCTCGCATAAACGAAGTCATGGTCAAAAAACCACGTACTCGTGCTTTGTAACTCACTTCGTCTGATTGGTGTTCCAATTAGCAACAATTTAAAATGGAATGAACACATTGTTGCATTGGCCAAGTCAGCTTCACTGGAGCATAGGTTACTGGATAGGATTCAGCGGCGTGCCATTTGAATAATACGCAACCCCAGATTACAGGAGAGCAAGATAGCCTACAACGCCAAAAAGGTGTTGCGGAACTCTGCGCATTCTTCAGATTAATCCGTGATAAATGTTCTGCAAAACTAAAGAAGAAAATACCACCATTCGTTACGCCTTGCATGTTTATGGTGGAAATGCCGAAACCTACAACTGAGAAAGCGAAGCACGATTTTATTTAGCACACATCCAAGAAGTGAAATTCTCTAAATGGTTTCGATTTTCCGTGGTACTAAAAAATGCACAAATTTATGGCAGCTATGAATCTTTACTAGAACGTAAAAAAGAAATTTAAATTTGACTAAATCTTAAAGTATAAATAAAAAATACGTAATGAACAGACCATGACGAAACGGAGGTTAAAGGAGGTTAAAACATAACAATGTGCGTAACGGAGAACCACTCAGTTATGGACGAGCACGGTTTCGCATCACACTCATATGTTGATGACATTTTATATAAGATAAAAATATTATCAGCAAGTTGTTAGCACTGAAAACCTACGAGTAAGGTTCGGTTTCTGGTCCTGACAACCACACCACGTAAAGAAGCTGCGTAATGTCTTTCGCTCATAAAGTGCTTGAATATAGCAATAAAGGTTAACTCAGGAGTGTAAAGAAACCATCTTGGATACGCTTCGGCGAAATCACTTTTTGGAGCGAACTAGTCTTAAGTAGAATTCTGAACATAAAAGTCGTCTTGAAAGCCACGAAAAAATGAGAGTTTCATCTACTCCAACATTAAATCCAGTTGTTTTGGATATAATCACTGCTACATTGGGTACACAAGTAGACGTCTGTAGAGAATGTTTGCGGTCTAAGATGGAATGACTGATCGCGTGCGATTTGCCGAGCTCACTAGCTAGTGTCTGAACACAACTTTTCTTCGGTAACTCCATAAAATTTGGACATTTAGCTAAATACGCCGAAAAATGATACGAGAATCCACCCTCATCATACCACCATTTAAAATACGGTTCGCACCCTTTTTAGTACGGTCAAACAACAAAAAGCGATAATGTTGATATTTACTTTGTATTATGTTTCTTGTTATTTATTAACGTGAATCGATGATCTTTTAAATAAAGAGGAGTAAAGAGAAAATGTCAGCCGGTTAAGGGTATAGCCTCCGTATTTTGGGAGGCGCAATGTATTTTATTCGTCGGCTATCTAGGGAATGGAAAGACAATCCACAGCGAATATTACATGGCATTATTGGGGCGTTTGAAATAAGAACTTGCGAAAAAACGGCCTCAAATGCAAAAGAAAAAATGCCCTTTCGCCAAGACAGTACACCGTGTCACAAGTGGTTGGCCACTATGGCAAAATTCCATAATTTGAATTTCAAACTGCTTCCTAATTCACCATATTCTCCTGATCTGGCCCGCAGCGACTATTAAATTCTTTGTTAGCCTCGGTTTCCTCATATTCTGTTCACTACATAGTTTTTTATTTATACTTGAAAATTTATCGCAGTTTATAATGAAATTTAAGATTTTGCGAAACGTTGTGCAAAGCAATGTCGTTTTTTATTTTCATTCCTTCACGCGAACATTGCACAACGTAATACAGTGTATTCGGTAAGTTTGTATAAGTTTCGATCGATTTCTAGATAATAGAATATTACCATAATACCCGGATAATCCTACTATAGGAAATAAAATTTTGCAGACGACATAAACAGAAACAAATCGCTATAAATAGTTTTTCCGTATTTTAAAATCAATTAAATAACATTTACTGCAATAAAAATATGTGTAGGTACATAAAGCTTTAGAAAATCGCTGATGCATTACAACTTTTCTTCAAACAAACTTTATATTTTTCTTTCACACTGCATATTGCTACAAAAATGCAATTTTATGTGTTTAAACATATAAACTGGTATAAGTTTGGGCCACCCGTCGTTCTCGCTCGTCCACCAACTATTAGTTTTCGTAACGAGTATACAATGTACTGATACAGTATACACGAGCTGTTTTTGTGCAGAGGAAAAATTTATTATTTTCCAAATGGATTTTTCCTGCTAATTTTCCATTTTTGTTTTTAATTAAAAAGCGGAGCAAAGTAAATTATTTTAAAATAATAACTTTTAGGAAATTTGTTTTGTTCATTTTTTACTATAAATTTAATTTAATTTAATTTTACCGCTCGTTATTGGATCGTTAAATATGATGTTTTTGCTGGACGAAAGTGGAAAACACACAGAAGAAAATTTAATTGAAATGAATTGTGCGGTTTTTTGTGCAATTTTATACGAAAGAGAGGAATTTCATGTTGTTGGTCTTAATGGAATTTCCAGGTCTTTCAACTTTATATTACTTTGAACTTGTGAAGGTAAAAAGATTGTGTTGCTGTAACTTTCGTTTATATTTGTATAAAACATTATACACAAAATTCAAGGAACTGTAACGACATACCTGCTCAGTCGCGAATAGGTTTCAAAATAATCGTGGGAAGGTCACACATAGGTCACAATTTTTCACGGTAGATCTTGAGTATTTTATCAATCAATCAAATTTTATCAACCACTTCCAGAGATTGAAGCAAGATACCTATAGGTACCAATTCGGCCTATAGGTTTATCTTTATCTTTGTGTTTTTTTTCTCGTTATATTTGACCTGATTTCTTTCTCTCCAGTCAAATTTTGGCTCTCAAATCGGAATTCAGCGTGGTGACAACTTCTAGCTGTTTCTGAAGGATTAGGTTCCACATTAAAATGTAGAATGTGGATGTGGCATCATCAGCAAAACTTTGGATAGGGTTAATAGTGATATTCATTGATGTATAACAAAAAAAATTCAGTGACAAAACTGATCCCTGAGGAACACGACATTTGTGGAATGTGGCACTGATGATATCCCGTTAGGCACAACGTTGATCTTTTGGACATATTGAAATATTTTTGTCCATTTCAGGGTCATCGAACCCAAGCCATATGGACACGTTTATAAATGAAATTCTCATGCCAAACCTTGTCAAAAGCCTTGGATATATCCAATGCGTTTGCATGGAGCACGAAAGCCATACTGTTTATCTGAAATTATTTGATTAATTTCAAGATATTGGCATAATTGATATTGGCCGGCAGTTTGAGAGGTCTGTTTTATCACAACCACGTTTCACAACTAGGTATACCATCGCACTCCTCCAAGCGTTCGGTTATTTACCTTGCTTATATAAGAAATTTGTTAGTTAATATTGGAGCCAAATCACTGGCTAACTCCTTCAACATTCGAACTGGAATTTTGTCGGTTCCAGTGGAATAATTTACGTCAATTGTCTTCATATATCTGAAGAAAATTTCCCTGAAATGTTGATGGAGTTCATTTTGGAGCCACAATCGGAATTGGCGAGGGCGTTACTCCATCGGAAACAACTAAGGTCGAATTCGATGTGAAGGCATTTGTCAGTAAGTCGGTCTCCAAATATGGATCCACCACCAAAGCACTATCTGCTCATTTGAATGCGGAAATAGAAGTTTTAGAAATATTGGCAACTGATGCAACTAATAAAAGTCTAATCTAATAAAAGAGATGGAAGATTTTAACTCGGAAGCCTTCGTGGCTTTCTTCTTATCGGCTCGTTTCACTTCCTTAGCACAAATTTTTTCCAAGTGTTTCGTGTCCTTATATTCTATATACAGTGTGCGCAATTCGTTTAACCCAAATAATTATAAAGACATTATTCTATACATTTTTTTCACTTAGAATTTTTTTTATCCCTGCAATCTGTTCTGGGGCCAAGGCTCTTCCAACTGTTTCACAGTTTGCTTTTTCCGTCCTTACTTTTACGCCAGTATCAATCAGCCAATTCGAGGACGTACGATTATAGGTCCGATTTTATCACCATCTGCACATTGCCTACCTCCATGCCAGCCTATACTAGCATGGAAGATCGTTCGACCCATGAGTTTTGCACTCCGACAGGGGGTCATAGATGTGTTCCATGTCATCACTATCGGGATTCGAACCCGGTACCTCCGGATCCAAACGCCAAAGTTTTAACCACTGTGCTTTTTGGTCGGTCAATTAGAATTATTCAATTCATTTTACATAAGTATAAGATAATTTTGATAAAAAATGTTTTTTTGGCATCTGGCATTAAATTTGGACAGCACATGCGCTCCAATTCCTTCCCAAGCATCCTAAATTGCGGACTTTAAGGAAGCTACCGTATCATCATACTGCATTTCATTATGGTAAGCTTTACGCGAAATTATTTCCCACAGATTTTCGATCGGATTTAAATCCGGACTACGTGATGGCCACTTCGTTAATGAAATGTTTCGGTCGTCAAGCCTTGCACGCGATAACCTGGAGACATGTATAGCTGCATTATCCTGCTGGAACGTTACATTTCTCGCATAAAATATTCAATGAACGGTATGAAAACACCACCGAGCAGTTCGATGTTCCGATTCGAGCTCATTCTTGTAGAAATAAAACACAGGGGTGTCGTTGCGGTTAATGAAAATGTAGCCACATTATTGCAGTTTTTCCTCCAAAGTTTCTACTCATGAATGGGGGAGTATTGCTAGTAGTAGGAAAATCCGTCCGAGCCATCAAAATTAAATTTTTTTCTCGTCAGGAAAAATAACTTCTTCCCATGACATGTGGAGTTTAGTAAAATTTAGGGGAGCACCCTTATGAGATTGTTGCAATGGTGCTTTTTTGTATACGGTGTTCGGTGTATCAAATAAAAATTGTTGTACGCTTAGTTTCCGTGTTGGTAGGTCCATTTTATGTACAATTTGAGCAACACTTAATTTGTTTTTTGTCGCTTCAGAGCGAAAACGTTTTTTTCTTGAAGAAATCTTGGTATTTCCTTTCGATTTTGCGTTAAGTCCGTAGTTTTATTTTAATTTAAGGCAATTTCTTACAGCTTTTGTTGATCGATTAATTTGTCTACCCATTTGGGTTACTGGTAATCCATTTTCATTCAATAAATCAATTTCTATACTTTCTTATTTGGGCAAATACTAGCCCGCCAGCATTTTTTTTAGCAAGTCGCCTTTGAGTTAAAATTTTTAACAAATTAATCTTTCTGTGTTCTTACTAAACCATTCCTTCTAAGTTGATAAACAAATATTAAAACCCCACTTAATTCTCACAATCGAATAACGCTTCAAATTACATGGTGGTACCTTGCTCCAATTCCTGGAAGTTGCTTGTTCTTCGCCCAGATTGACAAAATGGTGAAGATTTATAGTGGATAATTATTATTACCAGGTTACATTTTCTCCTCTCGATGAAGCGAAATAACGGAAAATGTACATTAAAAATGTCCAATCCGACCTATACAGTGGTACCTAGCCCCAATATCTGAAAGTGGTGTGATACTAGCCCAATTTTATAAAATGCTCAAGATTTCGGTAGAAAATAGCTTTTAACTAGGTAAATCTTCTCCGCTAAGTTAGACTATTTCGACCTACTCAGTAGTATCTTGCCCTTATCTCTGGAATTGACTTTTGACCCAGATTGATAATATACTCAAGGTCTACCGTGTACAATTTGTATTAACAAGGTACATTTTCTCCGCTGGGAAAAACCTAGTACAGTAAAATGTTTTTCAAAAACATATGGAATTAACCAGTCAAATGGCATCAGTGATATCCCCAAACGGATTGATGTTGGAAGAATTTTGAGTATAAATTATTCAGTGCACTCATAGAGTATGAGTGAATTACTTTTAACGGCCAATAACAAATCATCGCAGGGTTTGTTCCAAAATGCCACGGATCATTTCTATAGGCTTAACCTTTGAATGAGATAAGTTTGATTTCCAAACGGATTGGTAGCGAAATCGATTGACTGAATTCGTTGAGTGGCACACTTTGGATGGCCAATAACAGGATATTGTAAAGTTCGCACAAAAATTTCATAATATACATATGACCCCTATGGACTTAACCTATCAAATGACACCAGTGACGTTTCCAAATGGATTGACGTAGGCAGATTTTTGAGCAACTTTTATTAGCTTAAGCATTTGAGTGATTTACATTTAACAACCAGTAACCACGACATCGCAGTCTGCACCAAAATGTCACTATTATCGGATGAATTCTATTGTGTTAAACTATTAAATGAGGAAAGTTCGCGATAGATTTTTTTGAATAAAACTCATTGATTGGATTCGTTGAGTAGTTCATTTTGAAGGGTGACACTACTAATTTACTCAATAAAATCTATCTATCTGCTAATCCGCTTGCAAATCACACCAACTGCATTTGAAATCTTAAGTTTATAGAAGTCATCCGATAATAGTGCCATTTTGGTACAAACTATGCGATGTCTTGTTATTGGCCGTTAAATATATTTGACTCAGACTCCACGGATGTACTGAATAATTTCAACTCAAAAATATTCCGACATCAATATCCGTTTAGGAGTGCCTTTGATGTCATTTGACAGATTATGACCGATTATGAGTTTTGGTTCAAACTCTATGTGCTGTTATTAGCCATTCAACGTGTGCCCCCATGAGTTTAATCAACAAATTTTATTCAAAAAACTCTATTACCAATCCGCTTGGAAATCAAACTTATCTCATTTGAAAGCTTAAGCCTATTGAACTCATTCAAAAATAGTGAAATTTTGGAAAAAAACTCTGCCATGTCTTTTTATTGGCCTTTACAAATATTTCACTCAGACACCATGGGTGCGCTGACTAAGTTCTTTTGAAAATTATTCCGACATCAATCCGTTTGGGAATATCACTAATGCCATTTGACAGATTAAGTCCATATCTGTTATCTAGGTATATAATAAAATTTTGGTGCAAACTCTACGATGTCCTGTTACTGCGAATTCTAAATTATCTAGGATATTTTAATGGATGGATATTTTAAGGGATATTTGAATGCAATCCGGTAGTTAATCTAGTTAATCTGTTATTTTGAATATAGTTCAAATAACTTTGGTTTCAGGAAATTCTACTGTAAGTTGCGGAGTTGCAGAATGATTAAATTAATAAATGTTTCAATTATTTAGAAAGCCGGAAAATACGAATTTAGAATTAAATTTCAGGAAATTTACAGTTGCTTGTGAATTAATGCTTCATTGTAATTGTTGATTGTGTAGTTTAGAATTGTGTTGTCATTTTATTACTAACGACTTTACATAGGTGTCTGTAACGGGTCGAGTCAACCAATTTTGGTTAGGAAGCCGAAAAGTATTAATAGAATTAAATTTCAGGAAAATTCCAGATGCATGTGAAATAATAATATTTTTTCTTAGGTTGCCGTTTTAAAGAAGCAATTGTTGAAGACCAATACCATCGTTATCCATTAACCTATTAAGCCTTTATCCTTCATCTAGTAGATTAGAATTGTGTTGTCTTTGTGTTACTAACTATCGGCTATACCTAGGTGTCTGTAACCGGGCCGATTCTGTCCCACTTAACTAACCTATCCAATCCTTCGGTTTTGTTATGTGTAAAAAAGGGTGTACGGTGGACCCGGCGTCATCCGGGAACTCAAGCCTAAGAACTTGGTCGTACATTCAAAATCAATCAATCAATCAATCAATCAAACTCTACGATGTCCTGTTACTGGTCATTCAAAGTGTACCAATCAACTAATTCAGTGGCCGTCCAGTTTTAAGCCAAAATAAAAGTAATTTTAATTTTTTTCTAGACTACTTCCCAACAAAATAAAATCTAGAAATAAATGAAACAAGCATAAATCTCATAACTAGTCGTCCTCTGCTCATATAATTTAAAAAGACACGAACTCATCATCATCATAAATACATTTGAACTCTTCATAAAAATATCAATTCCCTTAGAAAGTAGGCAAAGGCAACGACGGCTGTATAAATACGACGAAACCGAACCAGAAGCAAATAAAAACTTCATTAAATCGTAATTCTTCGAAATTTTTTCCTTTGGGTGGGTAATTTACAGTAAAAATGTACAAACTTACGGAATACACAAAGATCGCACATACACAATATAAAAGCAAATTTAATGAGATAAATCTTCATATTTTTATTGAAAAACGACGAGAAATATAATAAAGAAAATGTATATTTTCCTCATGTTCAAGTTGCTGAGTTTTCGTTTTAATAAACTTTAAAATGAAAATTTTCGTTTTCGTGATTTTTTTGTTGGAAAACTCTGTTTCCTGTTTCTCTGATAATATCAATCTTAATTTAATTTCGTTCGTTCGTCTTGTCTGTTGTGTTGTGCCATTTAAAATCCGTTTCTACCCATCGTACAAAAAGGTAGGTGTACACAACGACAAAGCTTAATTTAGAAGGAGGGGTAGCACCATTTCTTGTTTGATTAAAAAAAATATTTTTCTATATTTACAAAAATAAAATTTTGTTTTCTTGGAAAAGTTAAAGTTTTTCTTCTCCGAATTTTAATGCTCATGTTAATCTCGAAAATAAGATAAACATGAGGATTTAATTCGTCACGTAAGCAACCCTTCAAATTTCGTTAAGGCCCAATTTACATGCGGACGAATTAATAAATATCGAAGCATGATAATGGTATTATACATTTTTGGAAAATGAATCTGTCGTAGTGACGCCAGTGCTTACGTATTTAACATTAAACGATAATAAATCTTTACACTCACTAGATTTTGGTTAGCTTTAAATATGTATACAATACTTAAAAAAAATTTCATTCGAAACATATTTTGTATAATACACACCCCACCCATACGAGACATCAATCATTAAAATGGAAATAAATTTTCAGCGGAAATCATCTAGCATAACAAAGTCATGTTGACATTTTAATTCTAAAAAAATATTATTTTAACAACATTGGGTGAATTTATCAAATTGCATGACTTATAAATTGATGTTAAGATTATCATAACAGCTGTTAACGTTAAATAATATGTTCTTTGTGCTTTAGCGCTATATATCGGTCTAAGATGTTTACAGAAAATATGTCTATAAACATGAAAAAAAAATTATCTAGAAAAAACTGTTCAAGGATGAATTTTTATCTTGGCTGAATTTCTTAGAAAGGCTATTTATATTTATTTATTTAAAAGCTTTGCTCAAACATATTGTATAGAGTATATCCGATTAGATCAAATAAATCTAAATCAACATTAAATTTAAAATTGTATGCTCTATGTATGCTACAAATGGAGACAGCGAAAGCTTTTACTAATGGATTATTTACTTGTTTGAAGTTTTAGTTTCAATTTCTTTTTAAATTTTGTATATTAACTTGCGCTGTTCACAACCCTTTCTATTAAAATATGGAAGTGAGGAGACTCCAAGGCCGAGGAGTTCCCATATAAATTTTGAAAATAACTGATTTGTACCATTTATCTTTTCGATTAACTTTTATTGAAAATTTACTTAGGTTTCCGCTACGCAAAGTAGTTAATTTAATTTTTTCTCGTTTGTTTAATCATTTCGTATTTAAAAATTGGAGGGAAGTGTTACCTCTTAAAAGAAAATTAATATTTAAGAAACAGTAGTCAAAATGGATGTAGGATATTAACAAATAAGCATAAACATTTATTTTTCTGTCAAGAGACAAGCTAAAAATTTTAGTTAGTATTAATAATTACTTCGCGGCATTAAAATAAAAAATTTCTTAGTTCAGTATTTGTCTGCACAACACGAACATTTTGTAAAATTAGTTAAGTTTATAATTTTATTGATGTCGGCTAATTTCACTTAATAAACAGATTTTTTTTAATCACTCGATCGATTTCGACTTATTAGGTCATCATCAGGAGTATCTACTGATTTCTAAAACCCGACGTATTAGTCACATTATTAAGAGCGTGAGAATAAAACAGGGCGGGATCCGTAATTGGTCACACTAACGGATTGCTCTCTGTTCATTACGAATATTTTGGTTAAGAAATATGAATTTTCGAATTTCGTAAGATTCTAAGGCATCTAAACGTAGTTGTATGATTTTCTAAAGTTAAATGATTATGGAATCTTGATTGATTGCAACCAGATAAATGTTCTTTAGCTCTAACTTCAAAATTGCGCCCAGTCTGTCCAATATAAGAGAAACTACAATCATTGCAATTAATCCTATAAACACCAGACTTGAAAAGGCGTCAACTCTAGATTTATTGTTAAAAACCATTTTCTTTATTGTGTTATTATTATAAAAATCAAAACTAATATTGGTATAATCGGACTTTCCTATGTACTCTAAGCGATGCCAATTTTACCTCGTTGGGCTATTTTTCCTCGGCGGTTAAATACCCGTTAGAATTTTACGCTTTAGTTTTTTATTCAATAACTTTAATATAGTTTTATGCTGTGTGCCTAACACGATTTTTGTTGACTAAATTATAGACTAAACTTTTCGAGTTGACATTACGCTATTCGCCGCTAGGTGATAAACGAAAAGTCTCCTATGCTGTATAAGATAGCGGAAATTTCTCAGCGGAAAATAAGAGATTTCGCTACTCGCCGCAAGTGGCAGCACCCTCACACAAGAGATTTTTTTTATATATAATTAACAGCGGAAACTTTTTATTCATTTTGTATCTCTTTTTTCACTAAATAAACCATCCCAGCGAAATAAAATATTAAAAGTGATCCTTAAAATGACAAATTGATTGATCTCCGAAGTAAAGGAACTCGGTAAATGAAATCTTGAAATTTAACAATATTCCGTCATTCCGCCATTCTAAAAGAATGACGATGAAATTTGAATAAAAGTATTGATCAGGAGCCCAAAAATTAGGACAAAATTCTAGGATCTGTTCATGCTGGACTAAACTTTGTTTATTAGCTTATTTTCAGTTTTTAGCCAATATCTCAAAAACTTCCACTAGTAACCAATACTTTCGGTTGTTTTTCTAATAGCTTATGTCATACTGAGACTAGCAGGAAAATTTGGGGAAAATTGTTGGATTAGAATTTTCACTATAATTTTTCACTATAATTAAGTATTGGTTAGTAGTGGAAGTTTTTGAGATATTGGCCAAAAACTATAAATAACTTATATAACTTAATAACTTATATGCCTGGGAGCACAGGCAATTACTATGCTCACAAGAATCGATTATAAAATTTCTGATTTTATTACAGAAAGCAAAGCAATAGTGCTTGACAGGGATCTAACTAGGTATTTTAAGACTTCGGTTAGTAAGTGTATCAACCAATGCCAAAAGTTGTTTGATGGAACTGGTTGGAAGTACTCTGACATGAATCCATCTACTCCGATGCTTTATGGTTTACCACAAATCCATATGGAGGGCATTCCGATTACACCAATAGTTGCGCATTGTAATGCTCCTGCCAACAAGCTGCGTAAGGGTTTCATAAATTTTTTCAATAATCATACTAATTTCTTTTCGTCTTACTCGATTAAGAACTCGGTAGAATTGATTAACAAAATTCAAGACGTCAACATTCCATTACATTCCAAAACTTTTTCTCAAATAGTTTGTAATTACTTAGATAGGGATGTTCTAGATGAGAGCTTACGTCGTGAACTGAAGTTGGTGTTCGAAATTTGTGTTAAACACAATTATTTCTGGTTTGGCAATACATACTTCAGATTCGATGATGGTCTACCCATGGGCTCCCCTCTGTCGCCTTTGTTAGCTAAAATGGTTATGAATTTCTTCGAACAAATGATTTTATTAAACAATAATAATTATTTTCGTCATATAATCTTTTTGGTATAGATATGTTGATGACATACTATGCCTATAGGATGGAACTGATAGACTGTCAGACTCATTCCTTACTTGGTTAAATTCCCGATGCAATTATCCCTAGTTCTTCAAACCAACCGCGTAATATTAAAATGACAGCTTTCCACTCACTTGTAAGTAGACTAATAAATACCCCTTTGACAGATTTAAATAATAATATATAGCTTGTGGATTCTTCCTCTACAAATTTCATACCAACCTTGCTCTGGTAATTGATAACTACTACGACTTCACACGATTATACCTAAAATTTTACCCATAGACTCAACTCCCAAATTTGCCAATTAAAAGGTGGATTCTTCTTGTGTAAATTCCATGCTTCTGAAGTGTGGCCGATGATTATATAAAATGATTGGCTTTACATAAACAAGAGGCAAATATAACTATTACAGGAGTTGTTCATCTACAGCGGGAATTATGATCGGTAATGGTAATTGAAATGGATAGGAAGCATTATGTTTTTTATTGGGAGTCATTATTCGAATTTATTACATCGTTATATTGAGCTTCTTCGTCTCAAGTTTATTTAAACGACCAGATAAGGTTGATTTTATAACGCAATACTGGCAAACTGGGGTTTACTTAGAGAACACTAGCAACAGGTTAATAATTGTTAAAGTTAGCCGAAAGTCTTTAGCCGAAAAATGTAGATGTGATTGAAACCCAACACGAAACGTAGATAATGTGGGTTCAAATGATCAAAATTGTCGCATCAAACCGTAAATTTCGATAATGCAGATTACAAAGAAGATTAAGTTCAATATTCAACCGAAAAATGCCAAGTAATAAATTAATCATCAATTTTCCAACAAAAAATGTCAAAAATAGACATCTTTACAATAGCCATGCAACAGTCATGTTTAGCTGATGAAAGGTTTGTATATCAAGATTTTTACAGATGAACGCCGATCTAGCTGAACCAATTTGATGAACCATGACCCTAAGAAAAATTTTATTAAATGTTTGGACTGGATCTGATTGAATTATATTGGTGAAATGTTCCTTTTTCCGTCCTTTCGACGATTATACTATCCACCATTCGAGATTTTGTCAAGATAATAGATTTAAATTCTAAGTTTGGGGTGTCGATTTTTGTCGATAAAATCGTTCGACACTCGATAAAATCGATCTTCATTCGAGATGTTGCCGCTATAGACACCAATTTGACTATGTCAATTGGTCGATAGCCCATGGCCATTGGTAGATTTCGATTTTTTGTTTGGGGGTGATTCTGATCGGGTTACAGGGGTGAAATATTCATTTTCCTCATGTGTGGTGAATAAAATTAATTCGATATTTTGTCAGATAGGCCCTAATCTTATTATGTCAATTTGATGGCCCATGACCATAAGTAGATTTTGATTTATAAATTAGGCGGTTTCCTTTTGATGGGGTTAGAGGAGTAAAATTATTTTCCCCATCTATAATTTGATCGTTTGAAGAAGGAGAAAATACAAATTGCACCCTATAACCTCAACAGACTCATCCTAAACCATAATCAAAATCAACCTATGGTCATGGGCCGTCGAATTGTCATAGCCAGACTGGTGTCTATCTAGCAAAATGTCGAATGACGAACGATCAGAATAGTGTATCTCTGGCAAAATCTTGAATGATGAACGATTTTATCTACAAAACATAAAGAAAATAAAAAAAATTCCCCTATAACATCATCAGATCCACCCTAAACCTATAATCAAAATTTACCTACGAGCATTGGCCGTCGAATTGACATAGTCCGTTTAGGATATATCTTGCAAAATTTCGAAAGATGAAATTTTCCACTGACGGAAGGAAGAGAAAATAAAAATTTCATCCCTGTATCCTCAACAGATTCATCCCAAACCTATGATCAAAATCTACATCAGTTCTTGAGTAATCGAATTGTCATAGTCAGATTGGTGTCTACTTTGAAAAATATCGAATGATGAACGAGTTTATCGCAAAAACATGGGAACCAAAACTTCACCGATATATACTCCCATCAGACCCACTCCAAACCTATAATCAAAAAATCTACGACGATTTTATCAACAGAAGAAGGTGGACATCAAAATTGCATTACTAGGTTATAGGAAACTACCCAAAACCTATACTTAAAATCTATTTATGGTCATTGGTCACTCAATTGAAATAGTCAGATTGGTGTCTATCTGGCAAAATCTCAAATGACGAACGATTTTATCGACAACACATGGAAAAAATTAAAATTTTACCCATATAACCTTATCAAACCCATCCTAAACTTATAATCAAAATTTACCTATGATCATGGGCCGTCGAATTGACATAGTCCGATTGGTGTCTATTTTGCAAAATCTCAAAAGATGAAAGTTTTTACTGACAGAAGAAGAGAAAATAAAAATTTCATCCTACAACTTCATCAGACCTACCTCTAACCTACAATCAAAATTTTATTATGGTGAAGAAGGGGGAAATACTATGTTCACCCCTATAACCTCATCAGGATCACACACTTGGGCCGTCGAATTGACATAGTCAGATTGACGTCTATCTGACAAAATCTCGAATGACGAAGATATATGGTCCTGGCAAAATCTTGAATGACGAACGATTTTATCGACAAAACATGGCGAAAATCAACATTTCACTCCTACAATCTCATCAGGCCCACCCCAAATCTATCATCAAAATCTATCTATGGTCATGGGCCGCCGAAATGACCTAGTTAGATTGCTATTTATCTGGAAAAATCTTGAATGACGAGCGCTTTTATTGTTAGAAGAAGGAGAAATAAAATGGTCAACCGTAAACCATAATCAGACCCACCCCTAACCTATAACAAAAATCTACCTATTGTTCTGATTTGGATTTACCTCTCTGCGATTTTATCTACAGAAGAAGGTGGAAATGAAAATATCACCCCGATAACCTCATCAGAACTACCCAACAACTATAATCAAAATCTACCTACGGTCATGAACTATCGAATCGGTATAGTCAGATTGGTGTGATGTATATATGGCAAAATTTCGAGTGAAGGACGATTTTTATCGACAGAAGAAGAGGGAAATTAAAATTTCACCACTATAACCTCATCAGACCCACCCAAACCTAAAATCAAGATCAAAATATGGCCATGAGCCATCAAATTTACATAATCGAATTGGTGACAAAACATGGTGAAAATAAACATTTCACCCCCAATGACCTCATCAGACCAATTCTAAACCTATAATCAAAATCTACCTAATGTAATGGGCTATTGAATCGGCTTAAACAGATTGGTGTCTATCTGGTAAAATTCCGAATGATGGACGATTTTATCGACAGAAGAGGGGGAAAATCAAAATTTCACCCCAATAAGCCCCTAATCTACCTATTCCTTTCTACCTATCCATCCATATCTACGTAACTATTTCATGCTTGTTTAAACTTCTTTATCGAAAATTTTCGGTTGCATGAACCAGATATGGAATTTTTTTATTAACTTATGTCTATTAACTTCTAACTTCTATTAACTTCTTCAAATGAGACCTTTCCCAAACATAACACATTTACCGTTTTTCAACAAATTTTTGAAATTTGGCCGTGTGCCACTTTAAACATGAAACAATAAATTAATATCGGCATTTCAATTTTATTTGTTGCTTCTTATTACATAGGGTCATATAAAAAGTCTCTGCGGTTTTGTGGGACATTTTTGAACAAAAATTTTATAAATTTTATTCAAGTACATATTGACCATTATTATCTATGACCTTTTGTCATATCTTCAGTAGCTTCATAATTCGTCGTTTATCGTCGAGAAACTTGGCCAAATGATTTTCAGCGGCGCTTCGGTCGACTAATTTTTTTACCATCAAGAGAGTTTTTTAGAGACCGAAACAAATAGTAGTCAGAAGGTGCAAGGTCCGGGCTATACGGTGGATGCATTAAAACTTCCCAACCAGGTTCCGTCAATTTGTTCCGAGTTATCAAGGGTGTGTGTGGTCGCGTATTATCATGATGGAACACAACTCCTTTTCTGATGGCCAATTCTGGTTGCTCTTTCTGGATTGCTTCGTTCAAACGGTCGAGTTGTGCACAGTACAGAATCATTATTGATGGTTTTGCCAAGTTGCAGCAGCTCATAATGGACAACTCTCTCTCAATCCCACCAAACACTCAACATGACCTTGTTTGCCGTCAATCCAAGCTTTGAAGTCGTTTGTGAAGGGTCACCAGCCTTTAACCATGACCGCTTGCATTAGATATTCTTTTATTTCACCCGTTTTTCAAATCCTGTAATGTTTTGCTTCAAAAATGGGTCGATTTCGTTGCGTTTCAGCAGCATTTTACTGATAGTAATCCGGTCAGTCAAATTTCTTTGCCTTAATTCTCGTGGCACCCAAACATCGATTCTATTGACATTTTCAAATTACTCCAAACTGTGATGTGGTTGATGTGTAGTGTCTCCGCTATTTCCTGACAGCTTGTGTGCCGGTCTTGCTCCACCAGTTACAAAATTTCATCGACGTTTTTCGGAGCGAACTTTGACATCCAAATTTCCGGAACAGAATCGAGCTAACCACTCCTGGGTCCTTCGTTCACTCACAGCAATCTCACCGTACACTTCACAAATTTTTCGGCATGCTTTTCCAGCGATTTTACCTTTTTTATAGTAAAAAAGCATCGCAAAGCGTATTTCTTCAGATATTTCACTCATTTTCAAATCAATATAACTTTTATATAAAAATGTAAGCTGAAATGTCACCTTTTAAGTACACATACATTTGAGACCATCGGGTGAGTGCTACCCGATATATATAGGCATCAACACCACCTAGTAGCAAAAAGCGCGGAGACTTTCTATATGACCTATTACATTCCTGATGTAGTAGCCGAGACACTATCTGCATTATCGATTTTTTATAATACTCGAATCGTCTCAATTTAAAAATCTCTTATGATGATTCGTTTCTACTATTATCTAGATCTGGATATTTCTATTGATAGTATAACAAAACTAAACTAATCACCCATAAAACAGCATCCCGAAGAAAAAGGAAAACTGAACTTATTTCTAATTAAGAATAACATTCCTGTTTGCCATTCTACATTCAAAAACCTCTCATGTAAATATCATGAACAAAACAGAGATGAATTCTATGTTTTGTCTAGAAGTAGAGCTTTGAAATGAGCTTCCATACATAAATAGATATGTATACATGTTATACTGCTAATACAGCAATAATTCAAAAGCATACAATGCCAATCATGTAGAATAAAAATAATAAAAACTAAGCTTTTTTATGTTATGGTGCCATTGTTCTGTAGCGGGATGTGTTTGCGTTACATACAAATATTCGCTTTTCATGTACGTAACGAAAGGATTGGATTGTTTTTGTTTCGTGTTGTTCTTATATTATGCCTCTGGGAGTACGTGTCGATTTTATATTTAGAAACAATTTCAAACTACGTAATATTGTTATTATTGTGTATCTCTACGAGCATACATGAATAATAATTACTAGCATGTAGAAGCACCGCAATATGTTACTTAAGGGAAATTGAGTTACTTCTTGCGGATCATAATTAAATCTTAATCAAGGTAATATATCTTCTTTGCTGTGAGACCTATTTGGAAATCTTTCATGTAAATATCAAAAGTTTTTGGAGTTTTGGAATAATGTCAAAAATCAATGTTAGTCATCGCAATCGGCAATTCGGTGGGACGTAATCGTAATATATGTATGTGGGGATAAATTTAATTAGCTGAAAATTCCGTTCGTCATTTGATTCTTAAAAGTAGATTAATATTCAAATAAAAAGGGTTAAACTATATCCCCCTTAGATTAAATATATATTCCATACAATTAAAAGCAAGGCGGAAATTAGCCCTAAAATATTCTAAATCATATAATTATCATAAAACATTCAGTTTAAATGCTTCAATCTGCAAACATTATATTATGACGATGTTTATATTTATTCTAAGCGTTAACATCATCAGTATCATCATCATCACCGGAAAAACATAATTTTCGTTATAAAAATAAATCGCGAAGCAGCAAAATTGTCGCACATTTTCCGAGTAAACAAAATTACATTCATCACCCCTTTTCCCCCCAATTATACATTTGTCAAAACATCGTATAATTTTTCCTACGGCGTAAAACACAATAAGTTATAAAAAAAACAAAAACCATTATTTTCCAGTCCATTTCCATCATAATAACCTTATTGGATTATTAACAACAACAACACAATGTACTCGAAATACTTTTAATTACCTCAATTAACATTTTTATTGTTATTCGAGTACCAACCTAGATGAAATTGTGATATGGAAGGACAAAGTTTGCATATATGTAGGTTACTGGACCATTTAGCCAAAAGTGTTAACCAAAACTTTATCTACGTGAGTGGTATGTGTTTCTGCCCGAATTTATTGGTTTCTCACAATTTAATATGAAAATGGGCTTATAACTTACCGTGTAACTTGTTTTGATAAATATTTAATAAATTGGAGAGTGACTCATAGACTCAGGACATTGTTGATATTTATACCATAGGTGATACTGTATCCATAAAACGCACTGCGTATAAAATTTCGTCCTAAATTATTAATTGTCCGCCATTGATAATAAATACTTCGACAATTATTAAACTCAAATTAAATTTGGAAATTAGAATTACATTTCAGTGCATTATGTTTCACGCCATCTATTGAAAACTGGTACGAACTAACATGAAGCTAGTTTATACTGTGCGTCTGACTCCGACTTTTTTGTGTAAATTTCTAACTAACTAAATTGATGGTTAGTTCATTCATACTAATCGTTCATAAAAAATTTAAAATTTCTCAATGTCCAAATTGTTTCGAATCGGCTATGGATAATTTGAGCTAAGTCTGCAGTTTCAAATATCAGGCACGCTTTAGTTACTGAACCGTGGAGACCTGTAACAATAATTGGCAAGAATTGACCAACAAATTTATTAGTCGGAAATTTAGAAAAAAAATCAGCGTACGGCATTCGTCAGTAATTTAGTTCATTTTATCATTAATAGATGTCTCTAATATTCATAAATAAAAATATATTTGATATACAGGTCTAAACTGCAAAATTAGTCCAGATTTATAAATCTCCAATTAGATCTTTTTTCTTAATTTATTCAAAAAACTTTAATTAAAAATCAGAAGCTGTTTGGTTTGTTTCACCTATAAACAGGTATGAACTAGCCGTAAGTCTCACAGTAAAAAACGTTAGTTTTAGACGATTTAGAATTTTTTTATAGAAATAACAGCCTAACATAAAAAATAAATGTTCGTTTGAAAACCATAAAAATGATATATGAGATAAATTGGTGCTAGATTAAAACGGGTACATGGGCCAAATGGAAAATAAATGAATTTACTTCATTGCTGCTGAAGACTGTGGTTGGTTTGTATTTGTGGTGGAACTTTATGTGCGTTCATCATACTCACCGTTCCAAATGAGGATGTTGTCCAAGTTGACCATGCACTCACTATAATGACATGTTTAACGGCGAATGTTGTAAAATCGCGTTCTTTAACTCTCAATGAGAATTAAATTTAATATAAATATTTAAAATGTTATGTTATATTGCTCTTAGGGTAAAATAAATTAAAAATAATGAAAAAATTTAGCTTTAACGGCGCAGATTACATTGACTAATCTACTTCGGCCAACTCTGATCCAACTACAAACTGCGGCTATGGTTCCGACTGATACGCGTCAGACTATCCGCCACGAGATGTTGAAAATACGTTCATATTTATATCAAGAACTTGCGGGGCGCGATTGCGTATTGGACTTCTGCTATTAGGAATCTTCACTGAGAACATCTTATTCGCGCAATGTTGATCACCGAAGGAGATGCCAGCAAACACACGAAAACTGTGGGAACGTACGATGTGCAGGAAATCGTTGGGAAGTATTCAGTCGTCGTGACCCGTCACGGCTCGAGCCAACGCAATGATGGTTTTGCGACAGTTAAACGATTCGATTATCAAATGAATGTTGATCGATCATTGAAGCCGCATCGATTTCCAGAATTGAGGCTCACCTCATCTTCACATGCTTGTTTGGATCGAATGTACACCAGACTTCAAGGTGTAAAACAACATAATACACTTGAACTTCCCGCGTCTTGCCAGCGAACGAATTCGAATAATCATTAGAATATATTTATAAGAAGGCAGTAACACCTCAGCAAAGATTTTCACGATCTTTCCGTTGCAATAATCTACTGGTCGACGTGTCTTCGTTAACACCCGCCGGTCTAAACAGCGGTACAAAGTTCTCCGCTTTCTGAATTCCACTCAATCCGTATGCGGCGTATAACTTTGAACAAATGGCGTTACTAGAGTTCGCTATGGCAATTCACCTCACACGAGACCGACAGCTAGAAATACACGTTTAACACGCGTTTAAACGACGATGACAACGACGACAAAGAACAAGCAGATACCGATGTTAGGCCGACTGAGAAGGACGTGCACCATATCACACAAACTGTAGAAAATCAGTTGGTCAGATCATCAGAGCGGTTGAGAATGTTCATCACTGACAATCCTGGCATGGCGAGACGTATATATACTCCTAACTTGACCAAGGAGCAGATCCAGCGCTGCTACAATTTTGAAAAGGACTCGATGACAGTTGGGGCGCTTACTTTGACGATACTTTATTTCTGGCCGCACTCTAAATTTAATGTTAACTTTGCCGTTTACTTAATACAGTTGCGACTACAGTGGCGCGACACCAAGTTTCTTATCGTAGTCGTGAATTCCATGGTTCGTTTGCAACAGCTGAAAGGCAACACGGAGTTCTTTGGCGGCATAAACATTTTTGAGGTAGGGACATTTTCAACCAACCGAAGAGCTCAGCACCATCAACCCATTTGGGGCGAGCTTTGTCGTTCTGCGGACTCGTTTAAAATATGCGATAACAATGGGACACGACTTTCGTCGACCTTGATAAAGTCGACAAAAACCACACCGGTGTTCGCGGTTGGAAAATCACTCCGCATTGCTCAAACAAACGCGCGTCTAGTGACACAATGGCACTCAGGGTCTATAATAATATACTCAACAAGGCAAACAATAGAAGAATCTTCGTGCAGTTGACCGCATCTCCGACGCTACTAAGGACATCAGCAAAGTTTAAACCGAAAAGCTCATCCCAGAAAATTCAACAAAACTGAAGGATTGTCAAAAATTTTGACGTTGTTTGTCGCTACAAAGGTGATGCTTCGATATAACATTGTCACCAACATAGGCCTCGTGAACGTGAGGCGTGATGGGTGTGAATGTCGAGATCATTACACCACCTTTGTTTTATCGAGCTCTATTGTACACTGAAGATTCGCCAAATGTGACGATTACTTTTCTTGAGATCGGTTAACACATCGAGCTACAGGACAGTTGAATTTCCCACAAAATTTTCAGTTTAAACTGCAGAACGTCGAATGCTTTCTCTGACCTTTTGCTGGGCTGTGCACATGATGCATCGATCAACAGTAGACCATGCAGTCGCCCGCTCAGGCTTGAAAGTCTTCACACCAGGTCAGGCATACGCATAAGTTTGCGTCAAACAGGAATGTAAGCCTTCTGCTGGGCTATGACTGTGCACAAATGCAAGAATCAACAGGTATAGGTTGCAATGAGCAGTGTAAGAACGCTCGAGATAATTATATTTGTGTGCAAAGTTTCCGGCAACACAAAAGCGTTGGCATAAATGGAGCGATTTTTAAAAAACTTTCAAATTTGACAAATACCGAATGTTCCTTTTTTTTCCTTAAATGACCTCAATTTCAATTTGGTTTTAAACATTCGTTCATTTTAGCTCGATATGTAAATGCTGTATGAATCGTATAGGGAATTTACTTGGAAATATTAAATCTTATGGGTTGTGTTTTGCTTTATTTAACAAATTTGTTCAAACCGTTCTTCATGGTTTGTGTCGTCGTGTTGCTTGTGGCTTGCGCATGTATTTACATTTGTTGGTGCAATTACACTGTTTGAAAGTAATGTGGGGACCGTCAAAAGATCGAAAGGCGAATTATGTAAACCTATTGTGGAGGTCCACACCAAAACGCTACATTTCATATATTTTTTTAAAAAATAAGTTGTGTATGCGGATCGGTTCCAATTACTGAGTTCTATCGAAAATTCGACTGAAGTAGCAACCAAAAAGCGTCAAACGAATGACGCAATGAATTACACCAACGACAACTTTACTGGCTATAACTGCTGCTGTTCTCGTCACAACAAATCATAACATTTTCACCATACTTTTACGTACTTTGCCATGTCCCAACAAAACAGCATTTCTCTTTTCAAATAAAACTAGAGGGCTTCGCCCCTGCGCTCATTCTGTGAGCCGTACTAAATAAAAGTATTACAAAAATGAAAAAAGCCTTTTCGCATTAGAATCCTGCCCAAATTTTGAAGTTCGCGATTTTAGAAAGAAGTAGTATCAAAATATTGGAGACAATGTGAAGATAATCAAACTTTATGCATAGCAATCTAGTGTTGGGCATGTTACATGTAAAAAACGATATCTACATTTGTTATGTAAATAACGTAAATTACATAAAAATTTGTGTAATTTACATAAAATATGAAAAAAGTGAAAACACTGAAAAATAGCTGAAAATTTAGTATAAATGTAATAATACCCTAAACCGAGAAATCTAGCGGATTTGCATCCGGTGAATTTGGTGGCCATTGAGCAGTGGAAATGAACCGCGGAACGTTGTTTCTCAGCCAATCTTCATTGACGCGCGCTTTATGGTTCGGCGCCGAGGCCTGTTGAACGAGTCCTTCAACGCTCCCTCAAACACATGAGCGATAAATTTGAGCATTTATTTTGATGGCACGGTCCACAAAAACGAGTGGTGAACAGCTTTCGGTTGTTACAGCGGCCCAAACCATCACCATCACCATATGGAATGTCAAGGTCTTTAGCCATTTTTCTACCGCAACGGTGCCGATTCCGAGCCAATTTGGCTTTCACCTTCCGAATGATATCCGGCGATGTTGCAGTGCACTTCGGTCCACCACCATGGCGTTTTGCAATGCTGCCAGTATCGTTATAACGATTTATGGTGCGATACACAAACATTTTATTCACATGCAGATGTTTTAACTGGTTAACAATCTGCGGCTGTGGTTTTCTAGCCAAGTATAGAGCAATCACACTATTACGCTTGAATTCCATAGCGGATAGGTTTTTTCTGAATATTTCCCACTAAAATGCTTTTGTACGCTTGTAAACAATGGAATAAACAGTCATTTGTGTAAATTTGAGCGCTCTGTCATCACTGGTTTGACAGCAATGACAGTCTGAAGTTGGTAACACTTCGTGTCAGACAACCGATATATGAAAGCTTTTGAATAGTTGCGGCTGAATCTGAAGCAGTTTTTAAATTCGATGCAACAATATATAAAAATCTGGTAAATTTTACAAATTTGTGTACGAGTCCCAATTCGAAAAATAACAAATTGATGTTTAAAAATTAAATAGTACAAACTTTACTATTATATTTGGGAAGTATTTGAACAGACATAATTATTTTGGGAATTAAACTCTAAACCCTAATTTTCATCAATTATAAAAAACCTGACCTAAGTAAATAATTTATAAATCAACTATCTGCACGCAAAATGTAGATTAATTATGAAGCCCAAATCCAGGTCTCTTCAAAACGACAATTTAATCCGTTTCCATTGACTGATTCATTAATCTTACACAAATTCAGCCCTAAATCAACTAAACGAAAAATGTCCCAAAAGAAATCGTTTTCGGTTCTTATTTGCTGTGTTTTTAGAACGACAAAAAATCGTCTGACGAGATTCGAAAATAAATATGCCCAAACCTGTAACAAATCTTCTGCGTGTCCCTTCATCTTCAATACTCGTATATATGAGTAAAGATTAATGAACCTAATCCCTCAAAAAAGCATAAATTAAAGAACACAAAAACAATAAAAAGTCTGACATCAAATTGCAATTAAAAAAAAATCACAAACACACAAAATACATAAACACATGTTTTCTCCCCAAATACCTTTTATCCAAATTAAGGACAACTAGTTGGAGTGTAAGCAAAAAATAATTAAACGATTTTCTGGAAAACAACAACACAAAAATATTTTAAACGAATCAAAGTCTAGGTCGACCTACAAGAAAATGGGAAAATCGAATTTACATAAAACTCAAATTTAATTCAATTGATATAGCATTTTGTTGTTGTTGGTAAGATTTTATAACATCTGTAAACTGGATATAAAATAAATTAAATCGAATTCTCTGCGAATTGAATTCGACTGAAGCACAGATTGATTTAAGAAGATTGAAAGAGACGTGTAATTTGTTAATTTCCAATTTTCGATTCATTCAAAGGAACAATTACTTTTGGTTTCCATTACCGTTTCCAATATTTTTGGAAATTAAATTCGACAAAACATAGAAAACATAGATTGATTTTGTTCAAATTTTCGAACATTTTCTTTTGGGTTTTTGGAAGGTGGCTCGTTGGTTTTTTGTTTCTATTATGTTAATCTGTCAAAAGCAGTTACTTAGTATGCTTAAGTAAAGAATGTTTCTTTGTTTGTCTTGAATGCGTTCCTGTACCTATAACCTTTTGACAATAGGTGGCCCGCGATTTCTTCACAAATGAGTGTATTTCATATAAGTGATTGTGTTTTCGGTGAATGAGTCGCATGCTTGACAGAATTGAACTGAATCAAATACAGTGATATTTCAGTTCATGTGAACCATAACAAGTAGCGTCAATTGTAAGATTACAACTGCCGGTCGTCATTGAATTTTTGGTAGTTGTCACAAAGCACTGCTTTCACTGTCAAATCAATTGTGCCATCCAAACGATAAGCGATTGGTCCATCTACACCGTTTACCGTTTTTATCCAAGTGTGGTTATTGGGTTAAAAATAGATGCATTATGCGTGTATTGCAGAGTGATAAAATCTATCTATCTATGCCAACAAATACCAGGAATGTGCTGCGCATGTGGAAAAGTGAAACTGCTAGGATTACATTCAGCACTCGAACCATTTTGAAATGACATCGTTCGGCCAACATTCAATACTAATGAACAAATCGATCAACGTTGTCGATTTAATACGAGCACTAAATGAGAAACTGTTGCTACGTTATAATTCGATTGTTCAGAACTCCCTTTGAACAAGTCGGCTAACACGAAAGTACGATGCACTAACAATTGATGAAGTGGTGATCGTTATAGTTAAAATTTAAGAATTTAACTCGCATGACATAATTCTTCATCGCAGAAATGGTAATGTTCTGCGTGTCCCTGTAGGTCATCCCTCATACGACGGATTGCAATATCCGATTTTGTATTGACATGGAGAAGATGGATATCATTTCAATATCAATTTGAGAAACTAAATCCACAAACAGATGAGGAAACGAAAGTCAGTGTCATAAATTACTATTCGTATCGATTGATGAGTCGTGAAAACGACTACATTTATTTACGTGATGCAGTTCTTAATTCTAATCCTGTTAGTGTGAATCCCACTGAATTTGGAAAAATGAGGGAGTATCGCCGCCCAGATTAGTTTATTACATTCACAAAGGATCCTACAAGGGATGAAATAAAATAACTTTTGTTAACTGAACAATCATTATGTTTGTTATGTTATAATGAGTTTATGTTATGTCATTATGTTATAATGAGTTATGGTATATTCACAAGTTCGATATATCCGGAAAGTTGAAATCTTTAATGGTTCTTATTGTAAAGAAAATGTTTTTGGAGAGACGCGCTGTAGGATATAACACCATTAAAAGGCAAAAACCACGATTTATAAGTTCCATTATCACATCGGTTGAGTTCCTGAATAAGATTAAAATTTGGTGAAATGTAATGGTATCTCACGAGTGGATATCAATGTACCACCCGGTTTCTGTAGTGCATTTAACAAAAAATTTACAAAATGGCTTTTTAGTGCACGAAGATGATCTACAGTTGGAAAATTCGCCAATAAGTGGATGGGAACCATGGAATATGGAAAATAAGGTGCAAGCCGAACGAATTTGTTTAAAATTGAAATCACCAATGTTCAATGACGCTTTTGAAATTAGTCCTGAGAACTAGTCCTGAAAATACAAAGAAAAAAACGAAATTGTGTGTATTGACAATAACAAAAAATAATAAAATTGACATTTAGGCGAAATATTGAAATTTTTTAATAATTTTCCAGTTCAAGTCATTCTTTATAAAAAAAACTTTTTCGGTGGGATTGGCGCATTTAAAAATACTTTACTAACCTTTTCTATACTAAGAATATAAATTTTTTTTAAGAAATGTAATATTTTGAGATTTAATGAGTTTATCACCAGGATTAGGGCTACCAAACTTTTAAACGATTTATGAAAATAAGGGTCAAATAAATACTTTACTAACCAGTGCTAAATGAAGGATTTATCTTTTTCTTAATAAACTGAAGGTAGAAAATCCTAAATTCTTAGTATAGCAAAGTTAGTAAAGTATTTATTTGACCACTTGAATCCCATTAGCTTTTGGAATGGTTTGGGCGTTTACAGTCCTTACCGAGGCTTCTCAGAAAATCATAAATACCTAGGTGATAAATCTCAAGATATTAAATTTTTTAATAAAAATGTGTATGGCACTAATGAACACCTCCCAAATTAGTTCAACACTAAAAAATTTGATTTAGAGAGGAATGAGAAAAAAAATCGCCTAAATGTCATTGTTCAAAAGCGTGTTCATACATTCGTGTGAAATTTGTACTAAACTATTACTAATATTACTTCTTCTCTATGTAGTTGGTCTAACTTCACTTGTTACTCGGTGAGGAAATGCATAATCACAAGTTCACCCGGCCAAGCTTACGATGCAGCCGAACATGTGAAATTTTATACGCGAAAGCGCCTAGTAAAAGAATATGTGTTGAAGTTTGC
The DNA here is from genome assembly GCA_963691935.1 of Nephrotoma guestfalica. Lineage (NCBI taxonomy): Eukaryota > Metazoa > Arthropoda > Insecta > Diptera > Tipulidae > Nephrotoma > Nephrotoma guestfalica. The sequence goes on from OY829915.1 coordinate 249,320,996, forward strand.
TGTTGCCCATCTGGTCAAGTATTAGACGATAATAACGAAAGTATTTCCATTGCGGTATGCTCCTGTAACTAGAAAATATTATTATTTATTCCTTCGGCGGCCGATATTCGTAATAAATGCAGTGCACTAGAAAATGAGGAATGAGAAAAAAATGTGTACAGCTGCGCGGTTACAATGAAGAAGGCAAAATGTTCGAGGAGTGCAACACATGCTTATGCAAGTGTGATTTATGAATTACTAACATTCCGTGTACGTTAACATCTTCCGCCCTAGGTGATACACATTTTGAAACGTACGGTGACAGAGATTATGACTTCCAAGGTGCATGCGATGGTGTACTATGCAAAGGCGTGTTTCGAGGTGCAAAAGTATTTTCGTTGACATTACAAACTGTATTTCATGGCAAGCTGGGGTCATTCGTTCGAAATTAGTATTTCAATCGCGCTACTAAGCCCAGGTACCAGGTTCGAATCCAAATAGGAGCAGGATATGCAAAAGGAAATTTGCATCAACACATTAAGATCTGTGATAAAAAGGAACACAACTACGACCCCCTATTGGCGTGCAAAACTCATGGGCCGACCCATCTTCCATGTCCAGTACTATAGGCTGGCATGGAGCTATGCAATGCGCAGATGGTAATATAAATCACACCCGTAGCCGTACGTCTTCGATTTGGCATAACTGCGTAAGGTAGGACGTGAAAAACAAACCACGAAAGAATTGGTAATGCTTCGGCCCCAGATCAGATTGCAGGGATTAAAAAAGAAGATACATCTAATTTAGGAATTAAAACGTACAATAAACCAACAAAAGCGATTTGCAATATTTTGCAGAGTTTTTACGTTTTTTCCTCATAATTTACATATTTTTAGAAATTTTACAATTTTTTATTTTATGTAATTTTCGAAAAATATAAAATGTTTTTTATATTGTAAATGCCCAACAGTACTTGAAAGCGAATTTGTTAATAATTAACCGATTATTATATTATAATAACTAACTTGAGGGATGGTCAAGTTTCATTCAGGTTGGTCCAGTTCCAAAATTTCATCCAAAATTTATGTTAGAATACCAATCCATAAAAAAATTTAAAAAAACTAAATTTGGCCATATCCGGTTAGAAAGGTCTAGTATCAATCAGCAATGTAGTAGCAGTGAAATTTGGTTCAAATTTGATTCAAATTCATATATCAATCCCGACCACATCCTACAATCCCAATTTGACCAAAGTCGACTTTAAAATTGCCAAGATCTATTCAGCATGGCTAAATCGCAGAACTTCATATAAATTGAGTCCTAGTCATATTTCAGATAAATTCGAAACGAACCCAAAAGTTTGGCAATCGGTTAGGAAATAGCGGAATTCAACTTAAATTAAACGATTTGTTCGTAATTCATTTCAAATCTCCAATCCGGTCCTAAAAACGAATTTTAGGTGGTTGAGAATTGGTCGAATTTCTTTGCGAAAAAACAAATTAAAAACATCTTTTCACATTTAAGAATTTTGCCAAGATAAATTCTGTTCGGCCATACAAATACTGTTCTAATACTTGTTTTAACTACAGATGGTTAGGAAACAGTGATCTTTCGCGTTAACTCAGTATAGAAAAACTTTAGATCATTGTGGAAAATTGGACATGGCTTATTTCTGAACTTCACCAGTAATTCACGTTATAGTCCCGATTTTGCACTACACACCGAACTGGACCATAATACTCTGTAAGAAATAGTCGAGATCCACTCAGCAAGGCCCAATTTCAAAACTTCAGCCAGTATTCATGCTAGTTTCGCAATTGCAGTATATTTTACAAAATTTACCAAAATCGGTTGAGAAATGTTTAAGTTATATCGGCACGGTTATCAAGCCTTCCTTCCATGTCGTTGTCGTATAATTTTAATTTTATTTATAGACATCAGAACTGTTTGCAAAATTAAAATTAGAATCTCCAATAGAATTTCAACATAGCCGTTTGTAACCATAATCTTTTGAAAACACATCATTTTCAAAAAAAAACAGGAGTTTCGCTAAACAAGAAACATTTGAATACCAGAATTCGTGGTCTCGGGGATTTTCAAGTATTTTGATTTTCGAGAATTTTATTTCCCGGACATTTAAAAAATAAAAAGGTTTTCCTACTAAATTTTTGGTATCAGTATACTGGAAGTATATTGAACTTATTTTGATCTGAAAATTTTGGTAAACTATTTCGTATAAAATATTTGATAGTTGGCTGCTTTGGATTTCTCAACCAACTGAACTGATTTCAAAAATTCAATTATCTTATTTCTAAAACCATTAAATTAACATTTTAATCGAATTTTACCACACCAATTTTAACAAAAGCTATGTGTTTGTTGGTAAATAAAGTATTCTTATCTTTAACCAATCATCTAACCTAAAAATTTTCATTCATTTGGCCAACAAAACAACATATTGCCGCGATTTCGATTAAAAAAGTTCTGTCATTTGTAGTAAAAACACAATATAGTTTTCTCATTTCCATAATGGCCACATAACACAACGTACCCGAGTCTTAATCAGATACACAATCTTAAAACTACTCTTCTTACCTTGCAAGAATATTAAAAATCGTACTGTCGTCAGTAAACCAGATGATGACGATGATAAAACTAAATTTCCATTCGTTTTCATATTCCCACAGTTTGGTAAATTTATTACAATATTTTTTAAACTTTTCCACCACATTTTCTTAATTAGGTTTTATAAAACTAAAATAACTTTTTATTTTTATAATTTCCACACGCACAAGCAACACCAACAAATTTTCTTCAAAAATTATAATGACAATGAATATTATAAAAAAAAACACTTTTCACATTAAACTAATTTTCTCACTCATTTTCCTCTTAGTGTAATTATAAAACGATTTTCAGAATACAAATAAATTCACTCATCATTTTCATAATTTAATGTAATTTTCACGAACAAAATTGTTTTCCCGAATCTGTACCAACAATTTTACTGTTCACAAAGCGCGAGATAATATTACAATTACACAAACAACAATCGGATTGTCGTCCTTGTATAAACCGACGAGAGTACAAAAGTAAAACTGGTCGCTTTAAAATTGAGTTCCGTTAGCATGAGAATCCTACAAAAGACTGATAAGAAACCCTATAAAAGGAAAAATCGTGTTGAAATTTCAAAACATAACGAAAAAAACGAAAAAAATATGTTTTCCGACTTCCAGACTCGTGGAAATGTAGAAACGAGGGAAATTTAAAAAACAGCTGGTAAATCGTTCTACGAATGGGGAAAATTGTGAGAACGAGAAAAAGATGAAAATGGGTTTTTTTATCATCATGCGTATATTTTGCTAAAGAAGAGGAGATTCCACGCATTTCAAAAATGAATTGGGGTGGGATTATTGCGTACATTTTCGTCTGTTTTGTGGGAAATTTTTACGAATACTTCTTCTTCACTTTTTGTTTTGGAAACTTTAAATTTCATTTGAAACATTTGGCAACAATTTTGCTTTCATGATAAACCAAGAAATTATTTTTTTTGTGTTTTGTTTTGATTAGGGGGAATCCGGAATTTTTCCCAGATTTTCCGCGGATTACATTTTTGAAATATTATGTTATTGTGTATTATGTGTAGTTGAGTTGACATTGTGTTCTTGTATTAGTGTTGTTGTTAAGCTTGCTGATTTGTTATTGTTTTGTTTACAAATTTGGGATTAGTTGCCTTTAAAGCTCACTGGGTTTTTGTCGCAATGATGATGATCAAGTTAATTTCAATAAAATATCAATGTCAGGTTTCTGAATGATAAACTTGTTAAACTAACATTCAAAAACTAATTATTTCACTATACACAATTCTAATAAACATCGAGTTGGTTAGATTTTAGCGTCATTAATTTTCTCTAGTGGCTGTTTCCCAATACGACTAAGACAACAACGATGGCTAATGTAAGAGAGGAAATAACACTTTGTGTTGTTATTGTGAAAATTCCAGCAATAAATAAAATACTGGTTATACGATTTTGTTCGTCGTGTTTGTTTTACAATTTTTATTATATTCGAGAAAATATTTTGACTGAAATGAAATACGACAAAAATAAACGGATTGTGCTTGGAACGTGCTTTGCTAGGAAGAGGAAATCCTAGCACGAAAATTATTATAGTTTTCAGTTTATTGTTATTTTTGTTGTTAAATTAATAGCATTTGTGTCTTTTGCTTTCAATCGTACATTTCATAATTTTAAGGATTACGTACATTGTTTTTATGTTTTATTGTTATTATTATGTAGGGTGTAGATTTTTCACACAACAATTTTTTAGAAGTGATTTGGTCACATCATATCACGTTGAGCACTGTTTTCAAGGTCAAAATGGATTTATGACTAGAGTGCCCACCACTGGTGGTAGAATTTTAGTTTATGTAGTGAAATACAAAAAACACTTTTACTTGTAAATTGACTTTAATTTTATACACCGAAAATGTAAACACATTAAATTTTATGCCCATTAGGTAGAGCGCCCTTAAATCTTTTCATGTGTGTCTTTTGCTTTCAATCGTTATTTTATTTTATTTTTTGCTTCCTTTTTCAATTACTGTCACGCTCCGGTGTCGGGAATTTTTATTATCAGCGGGTGCGTCTCTTTGAGATCTTTGAAGAAATTTTTGATTTGCGCGATAACTTCGTTCTGTGACGAAAATGATGACGGTTGCAACATGTTTCCTGGTAAACCTCGAAATACTGTCCACGAGCCTAGTAGCACTGGTGGTAAAGATTTAGTCCATTGTGGATTGTTGATGCACATTATTGCTGCCTTCAAACTATGGTGCCATCTCTCGACCATTCCATTACAGGCCGTGTTATAGGAAGTAGTTCGTTTGTGTTGGAAGCCGATTAGGTTGGCCAAACTGTTTAATAATTCTGACTCGAATTGTGCTCCTCTGCCGGAAACGATACTTTATGGTACTCCATTTAGCGACTTCTTTCGGCTCCAATGTCCATCGCGTGAATCGATCTTTGATCGTCAAATAATATCGTTGATCTTCGGAGATCTCTAGAGGACCTATAATGTATATGTGTATTTCTGAAAATCGGTTGCTTATGATGGGATAATAACCGCACGGGCTTTCAACGTGTTTCGTAAGTTGTCATTTCTGGCAGTTGATGCAACACTTTGCCCACAAACAAACGTGTTTGTTTATTGCTGGCCAAATATTTTTTTTTCGAATTAGATTGGCAAAGCTCCATGCTCCAAAGATCAAACGTCGGAATTTTTGAGGAACATACGGTCTTGCTGTCTCGTACAGCAAGACCTCGTAATACAAGAATTTATCCGTGCCGAAGATTGCCATTTTGTCAAATTGAAAACTGTCGTTGTTCTCTATTAGTGTTTTCAGGTCGTCGTCCTTGGCTTCTTCATCCGCCATGTGAGCGTAATCTATAGTGCCCGTCATCTATAGCTGAGATATGTTGTATATCGGTCGTGTATTGTGCTATCATATCAAGATGTCTGCGCTGTCGTGGTGATGCTTTTTCTAAATTTTGGTGCAGTGCGTACGTGAGGAATTTGTGGTCGGTGTAGAGTATAAACTCTCGACCGTCTGTCGAACGTACTGTATCTCTGCTCCGTGTCCGTGAGTTTTCGCGAAAAGTGGTTGCCATTCTTCTGTTACGAGTTGCTGCATCACTGCTCCGAGACAATGATTTGAGGCGTTTACCATGATAGTAATTTGTTGATTAGTCGTTGGGTGAGCTAACTGAGTTGCTTCTGCCAATTGAATTTTACAACGCTCGAATGCTTGGTTTGACGGCTCACACCAAGTGATTTTGCTGTTGTCATTTTTTCTTCGGTTTTTTAGGAATTCATACAATTTTGCTTGTTCCTGAGCTGAGCTGCGTTTGCTAGAAAAATGCGATAATAATTTATGATACCCAAAAATCTTTGAATGCCTTTAGTTGTGATTGGACGTGCGAGATTTGGTATTGTCTCAATTCGAGATTGAGCAGGCGTGATACCTGCGGCTGATATGTCGAATTCTATGAAATTTATCTGTTTCTCGCCGAATACACATTTGTTCTGATTGATTATCCGACCTGCGTCCTGCAATCGCTGGAATATTAGCTTCAGATGTTCGATATGCAGTTCTAGGCAAATTTGATGCCCCGAAGAATTGAATGGACGAATCTTTAGAATGACCAAATCGAGGAAACTCAAACAAACCGAACGGAGTGTATATAGCCGTTTTTTCGATATCCACCTCATCTATCGAGATCTGATGGTAGGCCCGCACGAGGTCAACTTTTGAAAAGATATTGCAGCCGTGTAACTGATGGCTGAAATATGTGACGAATGGTATTGGATATCGATCGGACTTCGTTTCCTGATTTAAACCGGTTGGATTGCTTTTTGATGGTCGACAATTGCCTTGCTTTACCCAAAGATCGATTTCTTTTTTGGCGATTTGCATCTTCTTTGTATTAAGTCGCCGAACTTTCGCAGAACATGCTTGTTCCTCTGTTTAGATTTTGTGTGTGACGTTGTGCTTCACTGTGTTGAGGGTTGGCGTCTCTAGCACGATCTGTCTGAAATTTTGCAGTAGATTGCGTATCTGTGGATTTCATACATCCATCTTTATTGTTGTCAGCTTATATGACGGCAAAAAGACTGATGTTCCATTTGCTGATAAGGACGTCAGTGGATCGATCGATTTTTTGTTTTTAATGTCAACTAATAACCCGTAATTTAACAAAAAATCGGCTCCGATAATACATCTGTCTACGAATGGACGTCGTAGTCCTAAATTTAAGGTTAAGTTTTTTGTGCCGAATGATTCGATTGTCGTTGAATTAGCCGCAACTAATTTTAAATTGGATATTACGTATTTTGCGCGAGCATTTAGTGTTATGACGGATAATTTGGCTCCTGTACGACTAAGCAACAATTTGAGTGTCTTCCGTCACTTGTCGCGAAGAGTGACGAGCCTATTGGTTTTCCGAGGTTCTGCCTTGATCGAACTTGCACGGTTTAGTGCACTTCTTAGCATTAGAGCCGAACTTAAAATGATACCAGCAATTTGGAAATATTTTGATTGTTTATCAGTTCGCGATCCGTTGCGCGGTTTGCATTAGCTGTCGATTGATGTACATCTCGTGAATTTCTTTCGTTGCAGAACCAATTATCGAAGCGTTTTGTTGAAGCGTCATTGCGGGCTGACAATGAATGTTCGTTGTCACTTGCCGTTGATTTAATCGGATTCAAGATGTTATATATGCCGGAGGGCCTGTCCATGATCTTGTCCGCTAACGTGGTGATTTTTTCCACATTACAACCTTCCATGCAAGAGAGTACTCCCTCGACGTCGGGTGGTAGGCGCTGTAGCCACAAATTTCGCAACGCTGACTCGTGGATTTGGTCTAATGAGAGTACCTGCATCTCGCGGAGTAACTAACATGACAACGAACAGAACTGGCTCTGGTAACGGTTTCGTTGTTAATATAAAAGTCACGAGAAATGGACTGTACACGTTTTCGAGAGTAGGTGATCGATTGACATTTGCCCACGTTCACCTCAAGGTTGCTCTTTGCACCTCATGCCGCGAAGGTATTGAGGTGGAATTGCTAATCTTCATGTCATCGGCGTATATAGATATCGTTGATAGATAGACTGAAAAAATCGGCTCTAGATGGCTGCCTTGAGACACTCCAGATGTTGCTGTGAAATGAGCTAATACTGATGATCTGAACATCATGATGTGTACATGATATAGACGGTTTTTAAGATAAGAGCCCACCCAATGGAGAATTTGGGGAGAAAAACCAACAGTCCTAAGAATAAACTTCATGAGAAATCCTGTCAAACGCCTTGCTAAAATTGGTGAAGATATCACCAACCTCATTCCCTGCCTCCATCATATTCAATATTTGTGAAGTGACTTCAATAAGGTTTGTGGTCGTGGATCGTGGTTTGAGAAAACCATGCTGATTGTCAGAAGACAACGGTTTACAATAAAGGTATACAGTGAATCATATAAAATAATTCGAACAGCTTGTGAATACAAGATAATTTTGCAATTGGTTTGTAATCATAGATGTCTGATTTGCAACCGTTCTTACGGAACTAAAGAAATTCTCCAAATAGATGGAAAAATTCCAAGCGAACGACAAACAGACCAAGTGACTTCAGCCCTAAATTAATGCTCCCACTTATTTGTTCCAGAACTGTTAGAATAGCTTGTTCCGTGTTCTTATTTTTCCTAAACCCGAACTGCAGTGGAGTACCGAAATGTACCATCCTCATTTTCATGACCTTTTCAAAGATTTTGGAAAAAATGGAAAGAAGCGATATTGGTCGGAAGTTACCTAAACTCGATCTATTTTTTTTTTTTTTGAAAATGGGGATAAGGGCTAACGGAAAAATCCCCTTAAATTCATGATGAAACCTAAGACTACAAGATAACAAACCATCTTCTTAATGAATACGTTCGAAACACCATGTAATCCAGGCGAAGAATTATTTTCAAGCAAATTGATAATTGCATATAGTTCACCGGGGAAGATCGGGGCAAAATAAAAGCTTCTCGAAGTACCGTACTTTTCTGTCACCAATCTATGTTTTACCGAGTCATCCAAAATAACAGTCGAACAACTGGATTCACCTACTCGCACAAAAAAATTGTTAAACTCATTGGCAATGTCACTTGAATCAGAGATCACACCACCCGACTTACAATTTAATTCTTTAATTTCAGCAGTCTCGGGGTGTGCATGTATCAATTCATTTACTGACTGCCAGTTTTTTCGGGCATTAATGTCATTGGAATTAAACTGTTCAACGTAGTACTGATTTTTACTCTGATTTATTTTGGCATTCGCGCCAATTCTCCCATAGAACCAGTTGGCAATAGTCAATGCGGACAATCTCAACAGAGTTTCTTACGACTGGTCCAGAAATAGGAGCACCAAAGAAACTAGTTTCTATCAAACAATGATATGATATGCCCGAAATCTGATAATGATGGAAATACCTCTGATCAAACCTACAGAGAACGTTATCGATAGAGGTTGCTGAAGATTTAAAAATCCTGGTAGGTTCAGACACAAGAGTACCAGTCCATTAACTGATAGCACATCTAGTAAATTGTCAACATCAGTATTTTTTAATAAAAACTCTATATTAAAGTCGCCCCTTCAATAAAAACATATTGAATCCCGCAATGAAATTGGAAATGTTGAAAGAATTTAATCTATAAATGCAGAAGACACATACTAGATTTGATCCTAATATAAAGGAGATGCCTGTAGCATCAAAAGTGTTAAAGTCGAGCTTGATATGTTTACAATTCAAATCGTTCCAAGCGTATATTGCCACACCACCAGATCTGTAATTCTCATTGCACCCGGCAAACAGATTATAATTCTCCAGACTGAAACTCGTGATTTCGTCCGGATAGACCCAGATCTCCGGATGGCCCATCAACATAGGCTTTACATTCGCGGAATCCAAATAAGCAAACAGCCTATTTGAATTTTTCTCATGCCTGTAATATATTGATAATCAAATCTCTTTAAAGAACTAGCCATAACCATTTACAATAATGTGTAAAACAACAACGAAAGACGTAGCCAAAATATTACAATAATTAAAAAAAATGCATAGAAACTATCATAATTACAACTACACTAAAAAATCCATTGCAACGCATAATTGACGGTCGAGTACTAAAAGTGTCTGCCACATAGTTTTATCGAGCAAATTTAGCTGCTCCGACACTTGGCGCAGTTGATGACTGGTGATAGAACGAGTAGCACGCAGAAAGAAAATGTATAAACCTTTTCCTCACTACGTCAAGCAACCATTGCGACAAAAATGAATCGAGAAATGTGATACAATGGTTAATACAAATTTGTTCGACAGCATGTGAACAGAAAAAATTTAACCTTAATAATTTTAAAACGACAAATAAATTGGGGCAAGCTAAACATATAAACAAAAGTGTTTAACAATAAAACATGCTCTCCATTTTACGTAACTGGCCATATTTTGAACTGCGAACGTAGCCAAGACCATTCAAAACAAATCATCAGGAAGAAGATAATTATTAGCTCGTTGGTTTTTATTTTTTGGAAAAAAGTTTTATTATAAGATTTCGGCACGAAATCAATTATCAAATTATCAAATGTCAAGTTAACCCCGGAAGATGTTATCTCACTCCAAAAATGAAATTCTTGAACATAAAAAAATGGACGGTGAATATGTCGTGGCCAACATCGGATTTTATTTTACGATGAATGCATATATAGATTTTTGGAATCCGTCACATCCGATATACCGATTTTGTCAAAACATCACTGTAATCTTCCAATTTAAGAAGAATGCTTAAGTATGAATTTTAACTCCGAAAATGCATTTCGTCTGTTTAAATTTTAGGAAGCCGCCACTTCCAGTGGACTAATGTCCGCTAAACATCCCTGAGACCTTCAAATTTATAGAAAAAGCTATACTGGTGTACATGTACTGAAATACGAGGCAGCCAAAATAACCTTAGTTAATCAAAAATCGTATGCAAGCTAGATATTCTTCAGGTGCGGGAAATAAGATCTTAAATAAAATAAATGGAATCTGGGATACGAAAAACTGCAGAGGAGTCCAAACCAAAAAACAATATTAGAGGCAAATGCTTCAATGAATTTTCTCAAAGATCCTTACTGATTTGGAGCGCCAGTGGTAAAATTTAAACTCAAAATTATCATTATTGGAACGAAAGTGGATTTTGGGCTACAAAACCTCTGATCATGGGAAGCCGTCAGTGACCGATGGAATAAGACCATTTTGAATGGGACTTAAATTTTTCCGACTTTGGTATCGAACAAAACTGACTCTTGCCTTGGGAAACTTTTATAAACTTTAGTTATAAGATAAAAGCAATGACTAACATAGCAACAACAAAAGATTTCTAAAATTAATAATTTAGTAGGAATATTGATAACTAATTGAGTATGCAATATTGATATGATATTGATATCATAATTCTAAATGTTCTTAAATAATTTAATTAAAATCGAGTAGATTTTATTTTTATTTTTACGATTTCAATATTTACATAAGAACCATACTGGTTGAACCTGGTGCTTTAGTAAGATTATGGTTTTATTAATTAAAACATAAAAACTTTATCTAGGTACACAAATTTTCTTTTGTATTTAATCTAAAAATCATTTTGTGTTATCAGAATTATTAAAATGATTTATGATGATTATAATTTAGGATATGTTTTATGCAATAAGTTGTTGCATAATATTTATACAGCATTTGTTGGAAGATGGAGATCCTCAACCCACACACATGAATGACATAATACCAAAAAACTATTCTACTCATGTCGTTATATAGAAATTGTCTAACAATGATGTTTATAGCAGGAATCTGTGATCCTTCATTTGCGATACGTAAATTTGTAAAGACATCGTGCGTAATCCATAGTCTAAGATTATGATCTAGATTAAACTGATTTTTCTTAGTCGTTGATCTCGATTAGTAAATTCATCGCGCAGAGTAAGAATTGGTTTATTTTGTGAAAGTTGACTATAAGTAATACACATTTTAGGCTAATCTTGTTTAAATACAAGGATTTGTTTTTATGTAGACTAGCAAAGAAAACAGATCAGGCCAATAAACATCAGTCGCGCACACCACAAAATATAACAGGATTAGTGTTCTAATTTAAATCATAACCAGTAGTCTGTGCACGGATAACATACAATTTTAAGTGCAGCAGTTTTTGTCAACGAATCTGAAAACAGTCACGACTAATTGAATTAGAACACCATTGAGGAATTGTTGGTCCAATCAACCATAACAAAAAAATAACATTTTAAGAATAGATGTTTCCAAGAATTTCTTTTACAAATTCAATGGATTTAAAAGGTAACATAAATTCTAATCCCGATTGAAATATAAAATCTTCATAACCATTCATTCGATTATAAATGGACATGATGAGATTACAGTCAATGGAAAACGGTATATCATATAATCATAATACAATGTAACTCGATTTCCTTCGAATAAAAACTTTCTGAATTGTAATGCGTTAAATATAAATTTTAATCTGTGTATGGGAAAATATGTAATTTTCAGAAGAATTGGATTATAATAGATTAACAACAGCAAAATATAAAATCCCGTATTCTAAACCCTCAAGCGATATCTATCTGTTGTAGACGAGACAATACGGTATAAAAAATTTATTTAATTTTATAGAAAATTGGAAAAATCCCAATAAAATAAAATTAAAATAGTGAAAAGCTTCTTTCCGAATGTCATTGTAGTATGAGTGTGCCACACTTTATCGTGCTGGAAAAGATTGTGAAAAATAAACGTAACACACGGAGAAAACAACAAATGAATTTTCATTATACAGCTTTTCGTATACGTGATTTAATTCTGAACGGATTAAAACTTGGAAGAACTCCCCCTTATGTTGCGTTGTTCGACTTGTTATTATTTCATGTAAGCCAATAAGAAAATAGAAAATCGAATTGATAATTTTTAAGGGGAGAAAAAATACTTTTCTACACTTAAACTTGCCTTGAACTTTGCAAAATTTCAAAGGCTTACTGTAATTCGCGTGGTTGTGGAACTGGAAATAAATACGTGTGCGATTAGGTATATTTTATAAATACAATTTCACCCGAAGGCTTAGCAAATAGAATATTTTAATTAATTGCCAAAGATTTTGTAATTATAAAACTACAATAATGATTACTAACAGTTGCAGATTATGTTGAAAACTTACAAGACTTTACACGTCTTGAATTGATTGAAAACGCGTGTGGTACCTTTTGCACGTGCTTTACAGACGACACTTTCATTTCAGTTTTCATTTCACTGTTTGGATTCTATTATTCTTCTTACGAGTTATTTGTATAAAATTTAACATATTTAGTCGACATAAAATAAATATATTTGAATTATTTAGTTTATTAAACTTTGAAGTCTAATGTATGTATGATCCAATTATCCCTGTATAAAAGGTACTTAGGGCGAGTAAAAGAAAATTACAAAATTTTATGATTCACAAGAGGCTAACGTGTCAAAATTCAATACAAGATTTCCTGAAACTCAAGCTGTTACTGATCTACTCAAAATATCGGTCATTAAAACAATCAAATACTTAAACACAAAAAATGTTTCAAACTCACAAACATTGGAATACCACAAGAATATTCAATAACCAAACATTTAAAATCTCAAGAACTTACTCAAACACATGATCACTTACAATACTTACATAACAATCAAATCTTCAAACACTTAAACTGTCAAAATGGCATCCTCACACCGTCACACTCTAAAATCGCAAACTTTTCACCCGACTTAAGTTTTTCTTCAGACACTAACACACCTTAACACTTAACATACTCAACCCCTTCATTAACCAAAATACTCAAAATCCCAAACTCACTTACAAATCCCAAAAATTCACAATCTATAACTCTCTCACACAAACTCCCAACCGCCAACTCATAGCCATTTACACAATAACCAAATACGCAATCATAACCGCTGAAAAACTGAAACTATATTTTAGACATTTTACTATACTTCTACCATACTTTTATTACATTTTAAAACACATTTTATCGCACCATTACTTCACTTTTCAAATCTTTTACTACACTATACCTACAATATTACTACACTTTAACTAGCTATACATTTACAACACTTTTACTATACTTTTACTATACTTTTCCCATACTTTTACAATACCTTTACTATATTTCTATTATACTTTTACTATATTTTTATATTATTTTACTTCTATTCTTTCAAAGACAGACCAAAATATTCAGATTCTAAGACACTAAATTTTTACCAAAATTTAATCATCGAATGCTAAAAATTTCAAAAAATTTCAGTTTGAAATAATCACATTTCCACTTTTAAATTCGCAAACTTTTATAATCCCACCACTCGGACTCTCAATTATTAAAATACTCAAACTAGCCGAACCTTAAATATTTACCCAATAACCCAAATACATAATCAAAATCACTCAAAAACTGAATCTATTTTGTACACTTTTACACTCATTCTCACTCACTTTTACGATTTTGCACTTTTGAAACATTTTAGAATACTTTTACTATACTACATTTTACAACACTTAAATTTTTTTACACTTTAACCACACCACTTACTATGCCTTTACTATACTTTTATTGTACTTTCACTATTGTTTTACTATAGTTTTACTGCATTTTTTCTAAACTTTTACTTAATTTTTAATAAACTTACTATACTTCACTTTTGCCACACTTTAACACTCTAACACTTATCCATTTCTTTAATATTTTAATACTTTAATACATTAATTCTTTATTAATTCAATTTCACACTTTAACACTTTAATAATTTAACACTTCCACGCTGACATACTTTTACGTATTTGAACTTAACTACATTTTAGAACACTTTTACTTTATTCTACTTTACCTCCTACTTTTACTACACTTTCCAAATCTTTTACTACAGTATTACTTACACTTTTACTAGACTTTAAATACAAATTAACTCTACAGCTTTACTACACTTTTACTATGACTTTACTATACACTTTTGTTATTACACTTTAACACTTTTACACTTTTACACTTTTACACTTTGACACTTTTACACTTTTACTCTTTTACACTTTTACTCTTTTACTCTTTTACTCTTTTACTCTTTTACTCTTTTACTCTTTTACTCTTTTACTCTTTTACTCTTTTACTCTTTTACTCTTTTACTCTTTTACTCTTTTACTCTTTTACTCTTTTACTCTTTTACTCTTTTACTCTTTTACTCTTTTACTCTTTTACTCTTTTACTCTTTTACTCTTTTACTCTTTTACTCTTTTACTCTTTTACTCTTTTACTCTTTTACTCTTTTACTCTTTTACTCTTTTACTCTTTTACTCTTTTACTCTTTTACTCTTTTACTCTTTTACTCTTTTACTCTTTTACTCTTTTACTCTTTTACTCTTTTACTCTTTTACTCTTTTACTCTTTTACTCTTTTACTCTTTTACTCTTTTACTCTTTTACTCTTTTACTCTTTTACTCTTTTACTCTTTTACTCTTTTACTCTTTTACTCTTTTACTCTTTTACTCTTTTACTCTTTTACTCTTTTACTCTTTTACTCTTTTACTCTTTTACTCTTTTACTCTTTTACTCTTTTACTCTTTTACTCTTTTACTCTTTTACTCTTTTACTCTTTTACTCTTTTACTCTTTTACTCTTTTACTCTTTTACTCTTTTACTCTTTTACTCTTTTACTCTTTTACTCTTTTACTCTTTTACTCTTTTACTCTTTTACTCTTTTACTCTTTTACTCTTTTACTCTTTTACTCTTTTACTCTTTTACTCTTTTACTCTTTTACTCTTTTACTCTTTTACTCTTTTACTCTTTTACTCTTTTACTCTTTTACTCTTTTACTCTTTTACTCTTTTACTCTTTTACTCTTTTACTTTTTTACTCTTTTACTCTTTTACTCTTTTACTCTTTTACTCTTTTACTCTTTTACTCTTTTACTCTTTTACTCTTTTACTCTTTTACTCTTTTACTCTTTTACTCTTTTACTCTTTTACTCTTTTACTCTTTTACTCTTTTACTCTTTTACTCTTTTACTCTTTTACTCTTTTTCTCTTTTACTCTTTTACTCTTTTACTCTTTTACTCTTTTACTCTTTTACTCTTTTACTCTTTTTCTCTTTTACTCTTTTACTCTTTTACTCTTTTACTCTTTTACTCTTTTACTCTTTTACTCTTTTACTCTTTTACTCTTTTACTCTTTTACTCTTTTACTCTTTTACTCTTTTACTCTTTTACTATTTTACTCTTTTATTTTTTACTCTTTTACTCTTTTACTCTTTTACACCACTTTTACACTTTTACACTTTTACACTTTTACACTTTTACACTTTTACACTTTTACACTTTTACACTTTTACACTTTTACACTTTTACACTTTTACACTTTTACACTTTTACACTTTTACACTTTTACACTTTTACACTTTTACACTTTTACACTTTTACACTTTTACACTTTTACACTTTTACACTTTTACACTTTTACACTTTTACACTTTTACACTTTTACACTTTTACACTTTTACACTTTTACACTTTTACACTTTTACACTTTCACACTTTTACACTTTTACACTTTTACACTTTTACACTTTTACACTTTTACACTTTTACACTTTTACACTTTTACACTTTTACACTTTTACGCTTTGACACTTTTACACTTTTACACTTTTACACTTTTACACTTTTACACTTTTACACTTTCACACTTTTACACTTTTACATTTTTACACTTTTACACTTTTACACTTTTACACTTTTACACTTTTACACTTTTACACTTTTACACTTTTACACTTTTACACTTTTACACTTTTACACTTTTACACTTTTACACTTTTACACTTTTACACTTTTACACTTTTACACTTTTACACTTTTACACTTTTACACTTTTACACTTTTACACTTTTACACTTTTACACTTTTACACTTTTACACTTTTACACTTTTACACTTTTACACTTTTACACTTTTACACTTTTACACTTTTACACTTTTACACTTTTACACTTTTACACTTTTAGAGTTCTACGCTGTAATACTTTAAGCAAATTTTTAATTCTCTTCTAGCTTATATAGGGTATACTTGTTAATTTAAACCGGGCAGACTGCTCCTGCTATTAAAAACTTACTCTGTGTTATGTTACTCACTCTGCACGCTGTAGCTTTGCCCCTGAGTGAATTTAAAAATAGACCCATAATGGAGCAAATTTAATCCAAATAGTGGAGCACTTTAATTATCATTCATAGTTATGCACCTACCTAACACAACCGTGAGTGTATCACCTTATCGAAAGTTGTTAGTAAATTTTAAAGTGGTCTAATACGCAGACTGTGCTAATTTACTCAGATAAACAATTTTCTCTAAAGTTTTTCTGCAAATGAGCGCAGCTCCGAGGTTCTCGTGGGTGATACTGTCATATGCCTGCCTGATTATGTGTATGTTTAGAATGTTATCCAAAAATTGTTCGAGTACCTTCCTTATGGCGAGGCACTGGCCGGAGGTTAATTGGTTAAGGCGGAGACCACACTGAATCTGCGCTATGACGTTTTCAGTGAAAGGGAAGTCTTGCAAATATAGCATTAGCCAATACTTTATAGGCAGTGCTAGAGCTATGATACGACAGATTTTAAAATTAACATGGTCACCTTTTTTGTGGGTTCCAAACAGCAATGATGAGTGAATAGTCTTTTAGATGTTCCCAGAGTTACAGTTCCTTCAAAGTTTCCATGCGTATCTTAAATTCTGAAGTTCTTGATACGTTTGTCAAACATGTTAACAGAGATATTCTGCTAGATTAGTTCTAGTGATACGGGCAAGCCATTTAACACGATGTTTTCATTTATTTTCAGAAACTTGTGTTCTGGTACCTTAACGGAAAACCACTGCTCCTGGATGTTATGCATAAATTCTTCGTTATTACTGTGTCTAAATAGTCAGTGGTAGCTCATTGGAAACTTTTCCATGACGCTTGAATGATAGATGACAGTTTGCACATTTGATTCGAGAAGAAGTCATATATAACCATATGTCCCACCATGCTTAATCGATTTCCTTCGTGGGAATAGTGGAATCAGAATAGTGGAAAACAGCACAAATTAGTCATCCACTAAAAAGAGGGTTGATATAGTGGTACAAAATATCGCAAAATAGAATTTGAATTGTTTTTTGTAAAACACTTGTAAAATAATAATAACGATTAGTTGTAAAAAAGGAACTGAAGAAGAAATACATTTTCGAAATCGATCTTCCTAATAATAAAATCAATAAATATTGTCACTCTAAGGAAAATTTTTACAAATGTTTTACAAAAAACAATTCAATTTTATAAGTGACAAAAGTTAGCAGTGGGGCTAAAAAATGGATTTCAACCATTATAGCACAAATCGCAAAATAGATTCGCTCAACACAGACTACAAGAGACCCTGAAGAAACTTATTATGGAGCGTTTTATTATATTTGGCGCGTATATGAGACGTCCTATTCGATGGACAGATGGGAATTATACCGGATCTTCACACACTTGGTTATCGTGTATATACTCCTCTTCTTTGTAACGTGCTATCTAAAAGATCATTGTTGTGATGGCCGTATCCCTTCATGGGCCAAAATAGATTAACCTGAGAGATACTTTTGGCCGATAATCTCTATTCACTGAAAATCTTTGTGAGCTGGCCAATTTACAATACAGTGATTCTCAAAAGATCATTTACACGCGTCAATCCAGCATGCAAATAAATATTGGGTTTGTTTTATTAATAGAATTTAAGGTTTTTGTAATTCCGGAGTGATAACGTAAGGCATGGCAGAGGTTTTAGGAATTTTTTGTAGTTGGAAATGAATGTGCGTTTTGTCAGTCTTACTCGAATGCTGGGTTCAGGAGTTTGAATGGTAAGTATTTTAGGACGCATCTTGTCGGTTGTGGATAGTTCTCGTCGGTTACTTGGACATTTGCTTGGACCTGCTAGCCATTCTGGTCCCTTCCATTATAAACTAAAATTTATGTTAATATTTCATTCGTCCTGTTTCTGATGAATGTTCCATTTTGAAGGAAGAAAGACAGTCTAGAGTGATTGTTGAGTCGCTCCATGCAGTAATCGTTTCGACATCGATTTGCAACCATTGTTTATCAGTGTAAACAATCTCGACAGGGGTGTTGCGGCGCATAACTCTAATCTTGGATATGAAACCTTTCATAGAATTAAAAATATTCTTAACGTATAAACCTAACGTTCTTTTCACTACTCAAACCAGGTGGTTTACAAATCGGCCAGACAACTTTTTTACATAGCGTATCAAATGAAGCTACGAATTCCAACTAAACATTTTTTTATATAATAATAATTTGTTTTCGCCCTGGTTCGAACCGAAGATATTCTGCAGACGAAGAATTTTATTTAAAAAATAGACTCAAACCTTTATTTAACTTTCCTTATGTTATGCAATAGAAAATTATGGAAATGAAAATTTGAAATGCGCACACATTTAGGTATAGATGAGATTCAGATTAAACAGTGCGCTCCTATTTTTATAGCAAAATAACTTTCATCTAAAAGCACACAACTCACTGAATCCTGAATGTAAGTTTGGAGCATATAGTAGTGCACAAAACATTTGATTGATTCGCAATAAAAATGAAAATGTTGGCTTGTTTCTATATCAATGTTCCAAAATATGTTACAAAAAACTTCTTTTGATATTGCTTGATACGATGTTATGTACTTTTAACTATTCAGTAAAATGTTTTTTTATTGAATTCCCGATTTAAAAAGAAATAAGCCACTACACTATACTCGGATATACAAAAGCCCAAAAAAAAACTTTATCACATAAAATGAAAACGGGCGTTGGTACAAAGAGTTTGGATGAATAATTGAGGCGATTAAATGTTCTATTATGAATGATTGAATAGCTTAAATCCATCCGCTTACAAAAGTATACATTCCCTATATTTGATTGAAGTGGTATTTTACCTATGGCAATCGTAGAATCGGTAAATAATACTGATTTTCTCTGAATTCTACTTTCTTTCCATTTCCATGTACACCATCAACCCAATTGCCACCTGTGTTGCAAATCTTCCCATCAATCACTTTGCCTATCAATATTAATTATTACTTTTAATTGATACTTAATGAAAATCTATCGATCTTCTATTTTCCACAAATTAAATCGAACACCGAAGAACGGGTTTATGTGCCATGAATTTTAATGTGTGGTAAAAAATAAAAATCTATTTTGGTACAAAAAAAATCCTTGCTTGTATTTAGTTACTCGATATAAGAGGTTTTGTGTATACTCAGCAGGTGAAAAATAATATTTTAATTGTTTTCATCCTAATTTAATGTTGAATAAATAGAGTGGGAATCTGTAAATGGAGCTGGGTGTCAAGATAAGTTAATTATTTTTAAGTGAAAAATATTTCTTTTAACGGTACTTATGAGGGTGAACAGCTTTCACAATATCGTAACTAAAAAGGGGGTAAAATAATTCTGATATAAGAAAGTTAAGGGGAGAAATCTGTCAAGGTAGTTTTTTGGATAGGAAGGTTCCGGAATACAGCTCTATACTTTGAGTGAATTTATCATAACATATTTTACTTGGTGGCGTATATCCTTAAAATATCTTTAAAATTATTTTAATCTAATAGAATAAACACTTTCGAACGTCAAACGGTAAATTATTAAAAATTATTGGTGCAACGATAATAAAAAAGGTTTACCGACCAAATGGCATAGTGATTAAAGCTTTGGCGTTTGGATCGGGAGGTACCGGGTTCGAATCCCGATAGGAGCAGGATGCAAAAGGAATTTTCATCAACAGATTACGATTTGTGATTAAAAGGAACACATCTATGACCCTCTGTCGGAGTGCAAAACTCATGGGCCGACACATCTTCCATGCCAGTATAGGCTGGCATGGAGCTATGCAATGTGCAGATGGTAATAAAATCTGATCTATATCCGTACGTCCTCGAATTGGCCAATACAGGCGTAAAGGTAAGGACGTAAATAAGCAAACCGCGAAAGAGTTGGGAGAGCCTTGGCCCCAGAACAGATAGCAGGGGAAAAAATAAATAAAAAAGGGTTTTCCGTAGATCTATTCTAAACTTTGGAATATGCTTTAAAAAGGTATGATTCGATCTAACATTATAACCTGCAATCAGTAACAACACACTTTTAACATAAAATATTCTTAGAACCTTGAAAACGTATATGTGACGTGACGTAGGGGCAGTGTGCTGAGATTTTGAAATAATGGCCACGATGGCGAAAATGATAGTTTGAGCACTTAATTCTGATTATATGTTTTTGTCGCATGTTATAGGATCTATCGTAGCTTTACACGTACTAACAGCTTTACACGTACTACCTCAACATGATAAACCATATTACTAATTCAAAGTATATCATTCTACTAAAACAAACATTTTTCTAGAGACCATTAACAGTCTAAATTTCGGCCCTTGCGTGTGCGCTTTTCAAGTACTAAGTATTACTGTTTCAACCGCATTCAAAGTTTTGAGTCACAAAACGAAATTATTGAATTTTAGGGATAGGGTATCCCTAAAATTCAATAGTTTCGTTTTGTGACTCAAAACTTAAATTATGAAAGCGCCACCAAATAGATGAAATATTTAAATCATGATCTATGAGCGTTATCGTTATTTTCTTGAAAACTTCGACTAGTATATGTAAACTAAAAAACATTAGCAAAAGCGGCTGGAGACCTTCGAAATTCCGTTTACATATATTAAAAATAATAAAGGCCCTAAAACAGAACCCTGTGGCACTCATACATTAATTGATGATTTACTCTTACTAATTGTGTTCGCCCATTCAACTATGAGTACAACCAATCACGGGTTATCCCTCTGAATCTACAACAATATAGCTTTTATTAAAACCGTGCTATGTGGAACTCTGTCAAAGACCTTAGTTAAATCTATAAATAGAGTTGATGCTTTAAATCCTTTATCAATATGTTTGACTTGTTATAGGAAGGACAAAATAGCTTGTTCAGTATTTTTATTGTTTCTAAAACCAGGTCGGAAGAGAGGAAATCTATTCTACCTAGAAAAGGTAACAATTCTACTTTTCATGGCATTTTCAAATATTTTCGAGAATACAGAAAGAAGTGAGGTCGGTCGATGATTGGAACAACTAAGGCTCGCGTAAAGTAAAAATAAACGAAAAACGTCGGATAAAACGCAGGATATTGGAAATACCATCCAAACCAAGAGTTGAATTATTTTTTTCAGTTCTGCAGATCTCTTATCTATAGATTGGTAATATTGACATGTTAATATAATTTTGTCAGCTTCATCCATGAGAACACTAGTAGTATTTGCATCACGAACACACCTAAAGAACTTGTAAAATTCATAGGCTATTTGTACTGAACCAGATGTTATGCAACTTCTTTGATCAATGATTTCTTTAATTACAGTTGGATCAGGCTGTCGTTGACTATTTTCCACTTTTTGCGAGCATAATTATCGTTTTTGTTGAACTTTTAAGAATACGAGTGTTCTTGCTTTGCCAATTTGTAGGTTAACAGAGTCACACAGCGTCAAACTAAATTGTTTCTACGTTGTTATATTTTTTGCAAGGCGACAAATATTATTTATTTTACGTATTAGTCTCAATAAATCATTAGACATCCAAAGCTTTACCTTTGTTGATCTTTTGGCAAACAACTTAATTGAAGTGCATTTTTTAATATGACCTTTAAAGATTTTAATAAAATTATTGTCTCATAAAATAGTAGTTCCTGTAGCTTATTATAATCACTCTGGGAAACTTCAGATATTCTTCGATACAAGTGGCTGTGGTATTTGTGATTCGTGTTGGTGCAAAGATATCATTCAATCAATGTTCCGAAAATAAAAGGAGCATCCTATCTAGCATTGAACTCTGCTTGAAAAATTGTTAAAATCATCCATTATAATTAAGTTAGAATGGGATATGTCTGCCAAAAGCATATTAAATTTATCAATAAAACTGGAGATATCAGTATAACCAAGACGAAGTATACAAATAATATAAACTAATTTAGAACTTAAAAAGAAGATCAAACCGACAGTGTTGAATGTTAGGACAACTAGATGAAACTGTTTGCAATTCAAACTGGTACGGGCATATAAACAAGTACACCTCCCGAACGTTTAACATGTAAGCAAAATCTGAAGAGAGCATCCCCTTTCCATCATAATTTGCTTATCTAAATTGTTCCCTATGCTACTTAGATTTTGATAAACAACAATAAAGTTCATTGAGGTCCACGCTCATTGAAAATAATAATAATAATTTTAATGTAATTAGGAGTAACAGTTCTTAAAAAAATCTCTGTGTGGAAGTATGTGGTTCCATGCAAAATAAATTGCATGTAGCTTCACACGTAAGGTTTTTCTCATAAATTGGAATCATTTTAAGCGGAATTTAAGCGGAAATAACGGAAATAACGATTTCTGAGAGAAACTGTTTTTAACAAAAATTCGGACTCTCATACTTAAGCTTTTACCATAAACTGGGAGAGGAGGGGACTTTTTCAGTTTTGAAAATATTTTAGAAAAGTATATAGCATTTACAAAAAACAATTAAAAACAAAAAAAAATAAATTAAATTTTAAGCAACATTAGTTCGGGACTTTTGAAAAGTTGGGAATTTTGATAAAAATAAACTTATTTCACCAAAATTTGACATCTCCACAGACCAGGTGGATTGACTATTCGGAATAAAATCTCATACTTAAGCCTAATTAGGACAGGTTGAGTCTCGGCGACTCATTTTAAGTTTGATCTGTAAAAAAGTATGTTGTTTTCAAAAAAATTACTGCTAACATAGTATGCCGGAACAAATAATTTAAACAGAACTTATGTGTAAATCTTTCAAATAGGATCACAAAAAGCAATCAACCTAGCATCCACTGTGGTTCAACAATTGCGTACTCCGTTTTATAATTTTCAAAGAATGGAGGAGCATGCTAAGTGTGGGGTAGACATGTGTTAGGACTCTGCGTTAAAATAAAAGATGTGTACCAAATAATTGTCTTCCAAACTCTCGGCGTAGCGTAGAATCGAATGATTTTTGTTTCAGAAAAAACATGACTTTGGTGAACAAATTTTAACCAATATAGTAGTTCGATTGAAAATATTGAACCTGCATTTAAATACGTAGGTGCTACATGTGTCTTCCTGAACTTAACTGAATGAATAAACAACGGTGCGGGAGCTGTACTAAAAATCTTTATTCCGAACACTCGCAGAAAGTCGTGATTTGCAGTAACTGCATAAATAACTTGATTTTAATGTGAAAATGCCATATGAGCCTGAGAGACTCATCGCGTACGTTATTGTAAGTAAAATGACCCCATACTGATGAGCACTTCAGCAAGTACAGCGTTACTGAGATTAAAGTTCTATTATTATTCTGATGCAAATTTGACGAAATCCATTTAGTTCTAAGATTTTATTGATAACCAAAAACTAATTTTAGCACTCCAAATTGCTGAAAAGATGTTTTCAGATCTTATTGGCTGCTGATGTAACGTCGGAATCTGCTACTTTTCAGAATTTCCATCTTAAGCTCTTAAGCCATCTTAAGCTTGTGACAGTTTCTCTGTGGGCGCTGGCATCCAGTGGCATCGTAGATCAATCGTTCGTAGTCCTCGAGGTATTCGATAATGTTCGTCGGTATATTGGATGTAAGAATCTGTTGGTAAAATGCTCAAAAATGGTAAAACTGCTGTAAATGCATCTGTAGGCGTTTTATTTCTGAGAAGTTCGTTGAGCCTCGTGTTAATTTTGAGTCTTTTATTAATCCATACTGAAATATTCGAGCTTTGGCCATTTCTAAGCATTTGTATTGCAAACGTAACTGATAAAATGAGGGACACAGATAGAATGGTGAGTTCAATATCGCTTATTTATATTCCATTAAACGTTTCCGTAAATCTAGTTCTCTTTTTTTCTGTTAGGTACAGAATTCCTGTTTTTAAGATAAGTAATATTGTAGAGGAGGTTCAAAATACTGCAGTGCAATAAATGTTTTGGATGCAACTAACTTTTTGGGGTAGAATCGAACTTTGACGACTTATGTATTTTCAAATTTTCCAATGATGCATCGATTAGCATGAATATCGTATACATGTGCCCTTTCTACCAAAGTGCATATAGGTTTACAGTTGCCTAGAGAATATGAAAATCAGGTTTCTTTAGTCCACAATTCCAATTTGCGTAATGTTCTGGCAATTTCGTATTTCTGTACAGAATTTAATTTCTGATCTGTTTGCCGAGCTTGAACCGGTAATCACTCCGTTTCCCTGTATATATATTGATGAGCGAACATTGCTTATGATCACTTGAATAGTGCGATCTCCCAAATAGTCGCAGATACAATGCAGTATGTTTCCTCCACCATCCATTTTTCCAGTTGTTTGATCCTCAATGTCCACACTCTCTCGTAAGCTTTTTCGATATCGAGAAATATGCATGACACATGTGAAAAGTCTTGACACACTTGGACTACAGCATCTTTCAGGATCTGGGCGTCGTCAATCCAACTTCTGTTAGCGCTGAACCCTATTTGATTGGCTAACAAGTGTTGAGTTTTTTCCAAGTAGCCAAGTAAGTGTCTCATTAACTATGGGTTCCATTATCTTACTGCCGTTGTTATTAAGTAAAGTAGGACGATATTCTGTGAAAGATCTACTATCGGGTGTTTAGCAATCGGTATTTCCCTTGCAAGTTGACATTGGTGTGGAAAATTATTTTTCGCCAGAGGATATAGAAAATATTCCAGAGATGATATTGGTTGTTTTCTGCCAGGTTATTGAGCATTTTTTTCATGACAAAATTTTTCCTAGTGTTTGCTTTGGAACTATGTAAACTGGCGCAGCAAAACAAATCGACTTCCACTATGGGCGGCATCAAATTCATCAAATAAAAGTGATTTTTTTTTTAAATTGTATAGGATACTGTTTTTAGCTCCACTGTTTTGAGTTGTGAACATAAAAGCGTTTATAACAATATTGTTGTGTCTCTTTTCGATTGAAGTTGTTGTTACTATGTGAAATTTTTTGCCCAATTCTACCAGTTATGTTAATAAAAATTTCTTTATTTTCTAATAAAGGAAATTGAAATTTTTTAATTTGTTTGGGATGTCTCCATTTGCCTCAAGCCGACTGAATTTGCTTTGAATCTCATCAAAATTACATTCTTGAATGCTAAGAATGTACTAGAGTAACTGATTCGCTATAATGAATTACCGACCTTCTAGACGAGCACGAAGTACATATCCTTGATGCAGAACCGATATTGGAATTTTTTACAGGTTCATCAGGGGCGCCAACACACTTTATCTGGAAAGCTTTCACACATGAACCACATTTAAATCACGAAAATTGTTCCCGGATATTATATTCTTGGTACATGAAACACACACTACGCGTTACTAAAAGATTAATAATTTAACAATAAATTTTATTATGTTTTTACTTTTCTTAAATAGATTTTTTAGTTTTCACGTCCTTTCACCGTGACGTATCGAGTTAGAATATCAAAAACGTCATTGATTTTCATATTTAAATTATTATAACGGATGAACAAAGGCAGCATATTATGAACAATCATACAAATCATTACTGAATATCCATCCGTTGTAATAATTTATTGATTGATTAAAATATTTTAAGAAAATGAAACTTTTGAGCAAACAAAATATGAGCAGAATAATAAAAGCTTTTACAGGTATTGGAGAAAAATATCGATTTTTACTGTAAATTATTTAGAGTGGTGGCGTGTAACTTTTATATTTCTGTGTCTTATGCAATCAACATATTAACATTAAGAGCATATATCAAGGTTTTACAGAATTTATTGTAATTGCTGCAAATTTCACCTGATTGCGTTTTGCTACCATATTTTGTAAATGGTATCCAATAGCATGTGTAGCAAGTATTAGAATCAAATGTATCGTTTTCACATGGTTCATACCACTTTGGATTAAAATTTTCAGAGGATATACTAGTTAGATGTTTGTTTATATTTATAAATAAAAAACATTAATGATCCAACAACATTTAGTTGAAAAACATTTTGAGATAAGAATTAAAAGCTTTTTGGTAATTATAGTAACCAAAAATCTGTTCATACCCACACACGCATAAACACAAAATTTCGCATTACATAATTTCACCGCAAATAATTTATTTCCTGAATTATCCCATTCTAACGCAAAGGCTTTTAAGACCAAATTTCTTTGTTTTTAATTGAATGGAAAGTTCTTTCGAAGTGATTTAAACAATAAAAAATTAAACCAAAATTAAAAAAACAGGAAAACCGAACAAAAAAAATAATAATATTGTTGGAAAATTTAAAAGCAACATCTGGTTTAATTCATTTAAAATGATAAAACTTTTTTTTCCTAACAAAATAAATTTCAAAATTAATTCGAACGGAGGACTAAAACAAGAAAATAGATTTGAACTGAATAACTACTTACTAGCACTTATAGGTTCTCTTTTGTTTTTTCCAATAAAAATAAACTTTGTTACTTTAACGTCTTTTAAACTTTTCTGAGCGCAAAAGTTAAAACCGATTTAGGTTTTTTTACAATTTATTTTAAACTTAAAAATTGCTCAGGTAGGAAATCGAAAAATCACTGAACTATAACACATCTAACTGTAGTTGAACATTTTCGAATGGGTGTTTCAAATAATTTTTGCGAGATATAAAAAATATTAATAAAATTTCCTTCAAACTAAATGAAACAGGAAAAACAACACGTCCCTAAAGCTAGCAGAACCACACAGCGGAACATTACAAGATAGTACGGATAATTATAGGCTAATAATAGGTTAATTAAATGCTCTATTAAAAAATGTTGGGCTCTGTCCGTTCTAACTAAAACGATGAAAAAAAATTGTTTATACAATTGGAAAATTAAAGGTTAATTTTAGGCTAATTAACCGCTCTATTTAAATTTTTTAATTCTGTTCGGTTCTAGAAAAAACATAAGGCTTTATCACTCAAAGCTAGCAGAACCCAAATCGAAAATCGGACCAAAATCAAAATTTGAACGCAACCAAGATGAATTGACATACAAATAATTGATCTTGTTTTGCGTTATAATTTCGTGTTCGTTCCGATTATCGATTTGGCTTCTACTAGCTTTAGATTAAATGACCTGAAATTTAATCAAGAACGAGTGAAGCCTAAATTGTTTTAATGCGTAATTTGATTAGGCCATAATGAGCGTAAAACCGGAATGAAATAATTCCTAAATAAATCCTAAGTAAAAAAATCTGTATATGTATAGAGTTTTCCAATAAGAGTGATATGATTTCTTTAAAAAAACACACTAATTGTTAAGGAAATTGAAATGTTTCTTATTTATCGATACAATTAAATTTTGAATAAAACGTCATTCAAATTGCCACGCAATTCAATTGTTGCACTTGCTGTGTGTCACGTAGCCCCGTCTTGTTGGAACCAAATGTTGTCAAGATCAACTTCTTCCAATTTCGGCCATAAAAAGTTGGTTATCATCGATCTATACCGATCTCCATTGACAGTAACGGTGTTACCAGCTTCATTTCGAAAAAAATACGGACCGATGATTCCACCAGACCAAAAACCACACCAAACTGTCAATTTAGGTGAATATAATGGTTTTTCATGAATTATTTGTGCATTTTCTTCGCACCAGAATCGACAGTTTTGTTTATTTACCGCACCACTCAGATGAAAGTGAGCCTCATCGGAGAAGATGATTTTCTTAAAAAAATTCGTTATCGTTTTCAAATTGTTCCAATTCAAAATCAGCAAATTCACGAAGTTTACGGTGTTCCAATGGCTTCAGTTTTTGAGTGAGAACATTTTTATACGGATACAAACCCAAATCCTTTCTCAAAATCCGCCTGGTTGTCGTTTGAGACAGTCCCAATTCTTGAGAACGTCTAGGAATCGACAAATTACGGTCTTCAGCAACACTTACCTGAACGGCAGCAATATTTGCATTACTTCGAGCGAATCTTTATCTTATTGGCACTTCAACATTATGTAAAGAAAATGTACGCTCCAAATTTTCAACAATTCGACGAATAGCGAGCACACTTGAACGATTATTACGACTATAAAATGGCAAAAGCGCACGAAAAGTTGCAATTGGAGAACGATTATTTTGATAATAAAACTGAATAATTTGTAAACTTTGTTCTTGCGTATATCTCACCATGATGAAATTGTAAACATTACTGAATACAATGAAACAAAAAATGACAGATCATGACATATTACAAATGGCCGAAACGTCACTTAAAAATCATATCATTCCTATTGGAAAACCCTATATTAGTAAATGAATATACACAAAAATCAACATTTTCGCGAAACTATATTTTACATAAAGATTTTTTTTCGCAACAAAAAAATAATGAATATTTTTTAAAGTTAAATATGCATTTGTGAATAATTGGTCTTACCGACAGGTTTAAAATATCAAAAATTATTACAATTGCATGTAAAATAAGAGAAGCTTAAAATATAAATACATATTATTAAAACTTGCTTGGAATTCAAAAGAATACAAATCAAGATTTTGTAAGGTGGTCATCGATCTTACTAGACTTTTATGTTTGATTGATCAGATGACTATTTTCATGGCGATTCTAGGCATTTTGTAATACGTTATCCTATAGCAGAAGGTTATCATTACGGCTAAACTTATTTTTTGGATTTCCACGGAATACAAGTCGAGATTTTGGGAGGTAAGAACACCCTGTCCTAAGATACTTCTAAGAGCTAACAACTCTTGAGATAGGTGTTTTCACTTTGAACTAGACCCAATCCATCTAGAAAACATGAGTTTTCCGGAAAAATTCGGGAAACACTGGGTTTAGTATTCAAAACATGCAGAGGCAAAAATCGAAGTAATAAACCTGTGCTCTAAGATAATTTTGAGAGGTTATAACTTTTGGGAGAAGTGTTTTTACTTTATACTAGCCTCAATCTAACTAAAGAACATGAGTTCTCCGAAGAACAATTAGGGGGACACTGGGCTTAATATTCCAAAGTTGTAGAGGTACAAATCGAAGTAATAACTCTTTGTCCTAAGATACTTCTAAAAGGTTACAACTCCTGTGATAGGTGTTTTCAATTTGTACTAGACCCAATCCAACTAGAAAACCTGAGTTTTCCGGAAAAATTAGGGGAACACTGGGTTTAATATTCAAAAGTTGTAGAGGTACAGAGGGTTATTACTTCGATTTTTATCTCTACAACGTATATAATGTTCTACTTTGCTAATATTGATCTCTTCAACTATTTGATTCTGACATCTATAGTCTAACCCCGTAAATAACGAGTATGCGTTTTATTTGAGAATTACAAAATTTATTTGATTTCTGCGCCCATTTGAATACAACTCCTAAGTGCAATATTTTAAATACCTTTTTGATTTTAGCGAACGCCATCTTGCGGTTAAAATAGAACAAAATTGTAATTCCAATTTATTTAAATTACTGATCTTCATCAATTTCGGACTCTTTTTATTGCAAGAAAATTTATAAACTACCAAATTATTCTCGAACAAAGTGGCCTGGGCGTTTTATTCGAACGCCTAGTAGGTTCGCACTATTTGTTTTAAACGCCTATGCGTTTAGCGTTGTAGCGTAGTTGTAGTGAATAGTTTAGCAGTCGAAATCAAGTTTATCTTTGACTCTCGTGTAAAATTTAAATATTATTTTGAAGTATTCGTCATTTCTTTTTAGCTGAAGTGAGGTTTTTGAAATGTTTTCAAACTTTGCTATTTTTGACCATCCGATAATTTCATTAAACTATTAATCTGGACAATATTTGGAACTCAGATCTCAGACGATTTTGCCAGATATTTTGGAGAAATCTGTTGATGAGTAGTTCCATGTGTACAGGCTGGTCGCATGCTTCATAACATACTTACTTTAAACGTCGTGTGTGTATTATAGCTAACTATAAAAAATACGAACTTTATTAAATGTTTAGGTAGAATTGAATTGAAATATTTTGAAATATATTCCAAAAATATTTCGTTGGTTATTCATCCATTATTTGAGATTCCTATGTCTAAGTGAATGGCAACGACTTCAGAATTTCTTTTGGTGCTTACTTGTACGGATAAATTATCACTGGCATAACGATTACCATTGACTCCAATCTGCACATAACCATAAATTTGATTTTGAACTTCTAGGCTCAACTTCATAGGGATTTCGTGAACATGTAGCGGCTAAAACTAATTGTTTTTGAGCCGTAATTTAAAACTCCGTATTGACATTAGCCAACTGCCAATATGAATTGCCTGGTTTACTCATATCCATCCCAAGAAAGCGACAGGGGCCGAGAGCAAAAGTACAGAGCAAATAAATGGAATTCTACAACAATCGCCTGTCATAACGTGTCATAATAATGAGTGCATGCTCAACCTGGACAACATTTTCTACTTGCACGGCTAGTATGATCAACATTCTTTCAAATTTCACATCAAATATAAACCAATCACAGCCTTAAGCGGTAATGAAAATGAATTCATATACTTTCCAGATAGCCTATATGCACGATTGAATTTAGCTTCCATTTCCATCATCCAATTAAGGTTCATCCCTAATGTTGGTTCACATTTAACTATCTAACACCAATAGGTGTCGTTACTAGTACTGCTTACGTGTACTATAAATGGGCAATACTGGTATCCTATATAGTACTTAATGTCAGCTGTTAAACGCAGTATGCTACATTTGGTTGAAGTGTAAACAATTAGTACTTCTAGCTCCTTGAAAATGTCGATGATGATTTAAAAATGATGGAAATCGGAATGGTTCAAAAAGATAGGTTCCACATGAATTAAAAGAAATTATAAGAAACAGACCTTCAAAGACAACAAAGAAAAGGTTTTTTGCATCGAATAGTTACTGGAGATGAAAAATAGATATTCATTGCAACAAGGTTCAATGGCGATGTCTACCGACGACAACTCGACACGTTCGAAGCAAGCTACAGAGAAAAAACGACCAGAATGGGTGAATAGACACAACAAATTAATTTGTCAGCACGCCAATGAAAATTACATATTACAAATGTTGTAAAAAATTATTTAAAAGCATAAGACTGGGAAGTTTTACCCCACCCGGTCGATGCAATTGTCTCTTTCTGAACAGTGATTCAGTTCTCGCACATAGATC
The DNA here is from genome assembly GCA_963691935.1 of Nephrotoma guestfalica. Classification (NCBI taxonomy): domain Eukaryota; kingdom Metazoa; phylum Arthropoda; class Insecta; order Diptera; family Tipulidae; genus Nephrotoma; species Nephrotoma guestfalica. The sequence continues at coordinate 249,352,841 of OY829915.1, forward strand.
GAAAATTGTCTTATTGATTGGATCGCTTCCAACGGTCAGGATTTATTCAGAGAGGAAATCCGTAAATTACCTGAAACATGAGGGAAACTTGAAGCTTCAAATAAAAATGGGCGGGCTTAAAATATTTAAGCAAGAAACACATCAACTATTTTTTTGTCTGATACCATTTTGTTTGATTAAAGTACTAACTAAACTAATTTAATGGTGTTTGTATCAGCTATTAATAGATGGCATATAGCACAATACACCAACAAATTCGAAAATTTATTTTGGGATTTATCATTTGTTATCAATTGTTAAATTATTAGGCACAGTAGGCAATAGTAGGCACAGTATATTTTTTGGTTACAGTGACAACTATCAATTACTAGTATCAACTAACGACAATAGACTATAGGTTGTCCAGCGATAGGTGTCACCGCCGTCTAGGCACAGCTTGGTCGGTCGATTGTATACAGAATTCCCACATCTCAGTGTGTGGCTTTTGCTTTTCTCTTTGATGGGCACCACTTGACCGATGACGAGTTTATCGTTGGCTCTCAACTACTATGGTCGTTACGGAAAGGTATTCTGTCGACCAAATTTTTCAGAAGAGCTGATATACATTCTCTGCAGTTGCTGGTAATGATTGAAACGATTCGTTGTCATATCGAGTAATGTTGGTTCAGGTGTCATGATTTGTGTCTCTTCGGTAAATATGTGCTATGAAGTGTGGATTGTGCAGTCATTAGGGTCATTCGGCGAAGTAGCATGAATGAAGTTCCAGGTTGTGTTCTGCATATGTAGAAATGGTAATTGTATTCTTTGGATTTTGCCTCTTGGCGTGGTGAACCTTTTGAACGATGAGATGAACATATTTGTGGTGAGCTCGGACTAAATTTAGTGCTCTCGTAGATAAGAAGTCAAAAATGCAGAAATAACCCTTTGTCAATACACCGCCACGGCTTTTGTGTAGTTTGATGGATATTGGGCCTGCATAATCTACGCCGCTGGACAAAAACAGTCTATGAGGAGTAATAATAATATCAAAAGTGTAACAATGAATTACGAAATGTCTACATAGTCTACTCGTCAAAAATCCGCTTAGAAGTACAACATTGCCATCTCCCTAATGGAACAATGTGCTGAACTTCGATTTACTCATGAACGATAGAATACTTTGTTGAACTGTTCGTGCTGCTCGGAAGTTAGAAGTACAAGAAGATTTTTCACATGGCTGTGTTTATTTTGACAATTGCGTAATGTTGATGTCCGATATTGAGGTTTTGTTTAGGTTTGCGCGACGTTTGGTTGTAGGGTGTCCACCAATAGGTGTCACTGCCGATTATAGACACAGCTTTGTCATCGGTCACTTGTATTCAGCATTCCCACATCACAGTGTGAACGCGACTCGAACTGTTTTTATGAGCACCACTTGACCGATGACGAGGTTATCGTTGGCTCTCAACTACTTCGGTCGTTGCTGTAGGCGGGAAAGGTTCTGCAGTTGCTAGTAACGGTTGAGATGATCACATCGAGTAATGTTAGTTCACTTGTCAGGATTGGTGCCTCTTCGGTTAAAATGTGCTATACATAGAACACAACGGAAGCGAGTTTAAGCAAGCTGCTTCGATTTTGCACAATTTCTAGAACGTGATTTGTGGTAAGCTGGGGCCAAATGTAATGCTTCCGTAGATAAGAAGATAAAAATGCAGAAGTAACCCTTTGTCAATGCACTGCCACAATGTAGTTTGATGGCTATTGGGCCTGTAGAATCTTCGCCTCTGAACAGAAACAGTCTAGGAGGAGTAACACGATAAGATGGACGATTGGCCGTTACTTGCTAGCTCATCGTTGAGCGATGGCGAAAGCTCGGAACAGGTGTATGCACGTGCGAACGCACTATGTTTTTGATGCTTAGAATCCAATAGCGTTTTCGTAGGTGAGCCAACATTAGCTGTGAACCATTTTGTAGCGTCGTATGATGTTCATGTGAAATACTTAAGTTGGTAAGCTATTTGTCTTTAGAAAGGATAATCGGACCGACCAAACGGCACAGTCGTTAAAGCTTAGGCGTTTAGATCGGGAGGTACCGGGTTCGAATCCCGATAGGGGCAGGATGCAAAAGGGAATTTTCATCAACAGATTACGATCTGTGATGAAATGGAACACAACTATGACCCCCTGTCGGAGTGCAAAAGTTATGGGCCGACCCATTTTCCATACCAGTATAAGCTGGCATGGAGCTATGCAATGTGCAGATGGTGATAAAATCGGACCTATTGCCGTACGTTCTCGATTTGGCAGGCAACTGCGTAAGATAAGGACGTGAAAAGCGAACTGCGAAAGAGTTGGGAGTGCTTCGGCCCCAGAAAATATTGCAAAGTTTAAATAATATAAAATAGGATAATCGGGTGCGCCCTCTGACCCGTAGGTATCGAAGTAGGCTGTTGTCTAATAGATGATTGCCGGTTTGACATCTTGATATCTCGTTATGCGGAATGAGTTTCTTGAATCAGTTTCTGGGTTAAAGCTGAGATACGAAATAATTTTCCGAGCAATGAACATCTTGTGAGTAATTAGTATAAGCCGTTGTGAGATGTCACGGTTTCTGCATGCGTTGCGACCACCTTTATTTTTCGTTCGTCAATGATAGTGTAGGTCTCACTAGTCATTTGGCATGGCCATTGATAGGGATCTTCTCGTAGCTAAACAAGACCTAACCACCACAGCAAATGACTGTTAAGTAACGAGGGTTCGACACCACGGGACCCACATACAGCCGGGCTTTGCTTAGTATCGACATAATTTCAGTTGGTGGGGTAATGCAGGATTAGCGAAACCCGATTGGCCACAAACGGGTCCAGCGACGTGGCGGATTCAACCAAGTACTACTTGCGAGTCGGTTCATGCGTACATTTGTGCTTGTGGTACCTTGAGTGATTGAACTATGTGGTGTATAGGTTTGGCGAGCAGCACACTTGTAAAAAGCTCTAGGACGTGGCAGGCTGAATATTTTCAGTGGCCCGAACGTGGTCCTGGATGCCAGTACAGTGAGCTTGATCCATCTGCCACACTTGTAGAGTATACACCACTGATGCGAGGGCTTTCCAGAGGCGTAACAGAACCCGTGAATTTGACGATGCCTGCGATTTTTCGAGTCAATGATTGAGCGATTGCGTCTGAGAGCCTCAAAGGTCAGAAATCTACTCGAAGTGAGCCATCTTTGACCTATTGATATAGGGACCGCTTCATCTCACGATACGCCGAGTACCCACAATCGTTAAAGTATGATTTAGGCGATAAGTGTGGTAGGAGATACCCAACCGAGCGGATCAAATATCGAAACAATCTACCGAAGGACAAAATACCAAAGTAATCCAAGTGTTTTAACTGAAACCTCCTAATTCAGCTCAAATTGACTCTGATGCCTGCGACTGAGATTCCACTGATTGCTACTACGGCTGGTGTTCCCGCTAATCCAATGCGATTTGCCTTCAATCCTCGATATTAAATTGACTTGAAAGATTCCATTTAGCACCACCAAACAATTGCTCTTTGCTACTACTCATACCCTCAAACTGCTGTTCTGCTTGCTGTGCATGGTTTTATTATACACAGCCGTTGGTGTGAAATGTTTGGGACATGCTGTGCTGCTCTTGATGTGTTTCAAGAAATTTGTAAGGTATTTTGAAACAACAGTAAAACCGGTAGAACTGTTGCTGCTTTTCTATATAAAATTTTAATGCCGTTTAAAATTTCCGCACTCGGCGTTCATGACCTCGCCCCATAACTACAAACTAAATTTCCAACTTTAGTAGAACTGTCAAGATAAGCACGATGCAAAGTTTCCCTTAAACTTGTTAAGGTTTTTGAAGGTTTCCTTAATTTACCTAAATGGTAGATTGTCAAAACTGACAATAAAAGCCACGATGGCATTTCATTATTAAAATCAAGGCTAGACAACCATAATCTTGATAGAAACCTTTAATTCATGTCTAATCACTTGTCGGATAAGCAAGTTTACGAGTAGATTGACAAATTGATACAATAAAAATATTTTCAATTTCATGCGAAATTCATTTTCCTATTTTCATGTTAAACAACTTTTGCTCCGTTTTGTGGGTTTGTTTTGACTACAAACGTATATTCTGGGTCGGTGTGTGGGAACAAGAATCAGGTAGACCAGTCGCATAAAAACATAATGGAATTTTAGTTTTGCTGTATACAAAGAAAAGAAGGGATGATGGTGCGCCATACATACCGACAGTCCTACACATAAATAACAGTCATAACATTTATCATTTTTACAGTGCTGAGGAAATATTTTATTATTACAGAGAAAACAAAAGAACATCGAATTGAACACAATGAACACAACGAAAATGAAAGGAAAATTTACCTAATTTTGTATTTTCTCGTTCATTTTCTACAGCAACAAAAGAGGGCAGCAGAAAAGAAAATGTTATGACACTGAAATAAAAAATATATGTTCCGTGAAAATAATAAGGCCGTTTTCTTTGTGTTTTATGTCCTTTTGTTTTTATTCCTGCCACCTGATCGCATTCAACATAGAAGAATTTTTCATCATTCTACTGGAATGATTAAACAGAATCGGTGACTGGAATTTATCTGAATTCATATTTCTATGCATATTTTTTCACTGTTCTCATTATTATTGGGCGCTGTTGTTTGCAATTTCAATTTTAATCTTCTTTTTGTATATTTTGCGTTCGATTATCTGATGGAGAAGGGAAATTTCGATTTGCTAGGGTAGTTTTAAATAAAACTTTTTGGTCATATCTATGTGAGCTAGTCGAATTGTTAGGACTAATTTTATGTAGCTTGGCCCAATTTTTGTTCTATTCACATTATTCAATTTTTTAATTAGTCGTTATTCGAATAACAATTTATTGTTTAGGTGTTTGTTTCGTAAAGTCGTTTGACACAAACTGAACTATAACTGTCCTAAAAGTAGCGCCTTATTATTTTTTTCTTGTAATCAAAAGAAAACGTTGAACGGTATTTCATTTCCGAACCAACAAGTAAGTTTGCTATGTTTGATACTTTTTAATCGCTTATTCCATTATTACCTCCAACCTAAAATTATCATTTCAAATAAAGTTCCTGTTAAGTAAACTATTTACACGTATAGGACGGCACAAACACGAACATGCTTCAGTAGTCATGAATCTTCCCTTACTGCTGGTGTCGTTCACATGAAACATGAACTGTCTATTGTATCACCTTGTACAATCACAATATCCAATATGATTTGTTCAATCTTCGGCAATCGGAACAAGGCTCTCAGTTTTTTTTTCTGATTTTAATAAAAATAAATCTGACACCATGTCATTTCCGCATAAATTTTGGAAAACTGATTAGAACCGGTATTGTTGCAAATTAAATTTAGAATCTGTTAGTTCATAACTGTAAATGATGAAATGAAAAAGCTCCTATTGAAGCTGCCACTTCCGGTGGAAAAGCGATCACTTTCGATGAATTGCTTTCGGCCAAAATTCACTGGGATCTCACAATTTGTGGAAAACCTTTGGTATGAAGTTGCTCCTCGACTAATTGGTCCATCTAGTGTACAGGAGCCGAAGTCTGTTTTAAAATCGGGTTTTTGTCGAATATTGCCATTTTCTCTTAAATTTTGGAAAATTAATTAAAAAACTTTTAACTTATAACCATTTATCTTGTAAATGATATACTTTTCAGCATATTTGCAAAAAAAACAAAATGCGTATTGAAGCTGTCACTTCCGGTTTACCTAGTTTGGTCAAAACTGACTGGGCTTTGCCAATTTGTGGAAAAAGCTCAAGTTTTCAATACGAGCTTATTGAACCACTTACTGGGAATTCCAGGTTCATGTGAACAGTTTCAGTCCACAATCTCAACCACGTAGGTGGTTCAGCGTAGTTTCAGCCTGATCTTGAAAAGTAAATGCTATACTTTTCAAAATAGAGTAAAACCTAGTTTTAAAGGACTAATTGAAGATTGACCAGTCCGCTATTACCGATTTCCGATAAATCCGAATGTTTTTAAATTTAAGCGTTTTAAGTTCTTCAATGTTCAGAGACCTCTTTCATCTTAACCAGTTTCTTCTTCAATCACAGCTATTACCTCATCCAGAAAAATTTTCATATTTAGATGCAAAATATAGGTGGTGTTTTTTAGTCGAAAAATGTATCTGAATATTCCATCTTCTGGTGGTATATTTAGAGCGTTTCTTTGAATCTTTTTTACTTCGGGGGCGAAGTTCTTAAAGAACCAGTGGCTAAAGCTTTCTGATGTGAACCACACTTTCTTGGAATTATAGCAATGCACCGGTAAACTGTTTAGCAACTGTTTTATAGTTGCAGTTAGTCTAGATCTTTACTAATTTTTCTCCCTGGCGTGGAAGATTCATGTCGAAAAGCTTGTGTATTTTGCGAATTCGCCCGCATTATAAATTTGAAAGCGACGTAAATTTTCATATTTTATTAAATTTTGAATTTTGTTGGAATTTTCAAGTGGTCCGCTAATGTATTTGCTGCAGTTTTCAATTCAATACCACGTACAGGGTGGGCCATACGTCACTGAACATTGTATTTTTGATACAATTTTTTTATTTTGTATTTTTTCTCTTTTTATTTTTCAGTATTAGAAACAACGTTTGGGAGATTCAGTAGCAATGTATACGATTTAGGAACTAGCAAAAATTGTTTCATTTTGCTAGTCAAAATTCAAAGAAACTTTCGAAATTTTTTTAACACCAGAAATGCACCATCACGAAATCAAGTACGCAATCTAGTCGCTCGTTTTCAGTCAACGGGATCTGCTAGTGACTTATCTCGGAGTGGAAGACCGCTTCAAGCACGAAGCCAGGATAATATCGAACGAGTTCGGGAGAGCGTAAATAAGAACCCTGAAACATCGACTCGTAAATGTGCCACTCAGCTCAAATTTCCAGAACTTCACTGCGTAGAATAATGAAAAAAAAATTGTTGCTGTTACCGTACAAGATACAAATGGTACATGAAATTTTGCCGCAAGACTGTGCAACCCGCTTAAGATTTTGTGCAAAAGTGACCGAATTATAACCGGATGATCCTGATTTTATGAAAAAAATTATAATGACTGCACTGAAAATACAAGAGTGATTCAATAGTGACCGTTGCATTCACTTAGCGTCACAGTTTGATGCGGAATATCAGCAGACAAGATCTATGGCCCGTACTTCTTCCAAGATGAAGATGGGAATGCATTGACTGTAAATGGTGAGCTATGTTAGCAAATTTATTGTTTCCTGAACTTGATAATACTTAAGAAATGTGTTTTCAACAAGACGGAGCTACGTCCCATACTGCAAGGGAAACAATGAATTTGCTGCGAACGATTTTTGGTAACCGTTTCGTTTGTAAACTTTCCATAGGAGCTTTTTCACGAAAAAGCTCCTATATAAAGTTTACGTCCGGTGGACAGGTTTCGGCCAAAAACCACTGCAATCTCTGATCTAATAAAAAGCTTAAGAATGACGTTCCATGTCGATCAAATAAATCGTATGGGCTGCAGAGTTTGCACGGAACTACGCGGTTTCTTTTATTACTTAAGCGAAAGTAGAAAGATTTATTTTGTCGACTTAAATTTTTGAAAATTGTACTGAACCAATATTGTTGAAAATTTAATTTAGATTTTCTCATAATTGAGATCCTTTTCTAAATATTTGCAAAAACTGAAAAAGCTCGTATAAAAGCTGCCACTTTCTGTGGACCGATTTCGATCAAAAGTCACTGAGATCTTCTAATTAGTACAAAAAGCTTAAGTATGAAGATTCATCCCGATCTATATATCCGCCTGCGGTGTACAGGACCGAATTTTTGTTGAAAAACATTTTTTTGTAAAATCTTCATTTTTGGCAAAATTGTAGTCTGGGTCGATATTGTTGCAAATTTAATTTAGAATCGTTTAGATTATAATCGTTTTTATGGTAAATGTCATACTTTTTAAAATACTGACAGAATATGAAAAAGCGCCTATGCACGGTGGTTCTTCCGGTGGACTGTTTTCGACCAAGAATCACTGTTTTACTTCGCTCAGACTACCCTTTTGGGCTGTAGAGAGTTTCTATAACTACTTTTTTTGGCTTCGGCGATATAGCGAATGGTAAATCTGTAAAAATCTCGATGTCGATAGTATGATGTCTGCAGTAATTGATTGAAATAAATTTACTTTGAAACACGTAAACTGATATGCAGCGAATAGACCACTCATTACTAACTAATACAAGCCACGCACATCCAGCATGTCGTGTGTTGAAATTTCAGCTGCACTGTCTAAAAACAAAATGGTCAGACTGACAAAATAAAATGGCTTCATATACCCCAATATTTCGGGCACCTTTATGGATTATGAATCACAATTTGTATTTGAGTACTGTGTTAGAACTTGTGTACTTGTGTTCCTGTTTCGGCTCACGTTTCTTCTTTGAAAAGCAGTTAACAACAATGAAGATACCAGAAATCTTGGAATTTATCAAAAGTTACCATTTTCGGAACTATGTTGCGGTTTGCTCTAGTGTAATGTAATATGTAATATAGGGAATTATGCCAGATTAATCTTTTCTTCCACCTTTAAAAAAAATTCGGTCAGATTAGCCGGCGTACCGAAATTATACCCAGTTAGTGAGCGCTTGAACGCTTCAGGTGTGCCGTCTATAAAGGTGCGTTTAGCTGATTCGACAATTGCGTACTACTCCCTTGGGGAGTTGCTCGAAATCAAGAACATTATACAGAAATATCAGCAGCCTGATATTTTTACAAATTAATTTTAAAGTGTAGTTTAAGAAATTGCTAAACTAGTCTCTGAAAAGCCAGTACAAAATTATAGTAGATTTAGGTCTATTATCGAGGTCGTGCGCCCATACGGAGTATAGTAGTAGTAGTAGTAATAGTAGATGCAGATTATCCCTTATTGGCCTATTAATTCGACGCTAGCTTCATTTTGTTTGAGTTATTTATTTATTTATTTATTTATTTGTTTACTTATTTACAATATAATTTTGGAATGATCTACACACCAAATATTGAGCTTATAAGCTCATTTATAATATGATGTGCAGTTCATGAAATCCAATTAGTTAAACCTTTTCTCTCTGGGTCGTGGAGCGTGGGGATATGTCTCACATAGGAATATAAATTCTAATGTGCTATTTTTAACATTATTATTTGGTAAAATCCCCATCAGTAGATGAATACAAGATGTGATGTAATTTGCTGGTTGCGTGCTATCTTCTCTTGTCTGATTTGTTAGGGGTTTTTCAGCTTCGATTTATAAATTTACGTAGACGGACCAGATGGCAATTATATATCCATATTGAAAAAAGTTAAAATCCGATAATTTTGCAAAAAATTGCAAAAAATGCGACCGCTCGACACAAAAGTCAAGGCGAACTCAAAGAAATAGAAAGTCTTAATAAAAACTAGGGAAACTGTGCATCACGAGCCCAGCCTTTGATAGTTTCATATGATTCTGACTGCTAAAGAAGTGGCTGTATGTAATAAAAGATCAATTGGACAGCCAAATATTTCTTTTGGTTGAGCCAAACATTTTTTTTGTTGAAAAAAGCGACCCGCTCGTTCGTGTAGAAGTTTATTAAATCTGCGAAACAAAAACAAAAATAAGTAGTGTAGATCTAAAAAAAAGACATAAGAATCGGCAAATCAGTGTACATCTCAAAGCAAGATAATTGTCCGAAAACTCCTTTTTCTTAGATCTTGGAGGAGTGGAGTGAAAGGCGACGTACCTGCCTAAAATAACTAAACAATATGGATATAATTTCCATATAAACGATGAATGTGCGCAAAGATCGCAAACGTACCGTAGAGCTCTGCAAGTACGAGCGTGTATTAATTTTCCAATATCTTTCACCTTTTAATGCAAAAGAGAATTCTATAGGTAATTTATATATTTCACGTGTTTTGTAAATTAGCATAGACTAATTTCAGGATTTTGCAACTAAAACCCTTAGCTTATGTCTTTCTCAAACGTTCAACATTTGTACAATTTCATTTTTGTTTCCGAACCGGTGTTTTGAGCATTATAATTCTTGAAAATACACACCATAAATTTATAGAATCAAGAATTCCCCTTTATATAAATTCAAGCAAAATAATAATTCACCCGAAATAAATTTCCAACAAATTTTTTTACCTATCAGTTTTCGCAAAAAGCAATTTTCGTTTGTTAACCCACCTCACCCTTATATTGTTTAAAATCCAAGCATTTTTCCTAACTTGAATAATTGCGATACCAAAGTCAACCCAGCGGAATCCAAACGCGATAAGTTTTGAGGATGTGGGCAGTCAGCAATAAAAAACAATAATTTCTACATCAAACATTTAATTAAGTTTTGTTTTTCATGTTGTTCTGGTTTTCCATTTTCCACATAAATTCCTGCTGCGCAAAATTTCGTTTTCCGGTTTCGATTAGTTATCCAAATCCAAAATCAGTACACAAATAAACATATACAAGGACTACTTACGATTTTACGATATCCCTTTTGTTCCCGAAAATATAATTTACGGGTTTATGTTTTATCGTATTTCGCTTTCGCTGGACACAAATGAAATATTTAATTTGAATTTTCTGCTTGTGATTGGGGACTCTAATTCCAGAAATGGCGAAATGGAATATTCTTCCGAATCTTTTTGATTCATACTAGAAAAAATCATCAAATTACGTGTTATTCGAGATGTCCTATATTAAATGTATTTTTAAGGGTGCGAAATTAACGCCCTTTTATTCACCATTAATTATTTGTGATTCTTTGAAACCCCTGTAAATTCTGCGTGCTACATTACACCATTCAAATCTTATCGCCCAAATTTACCCTTTTGTTTAAAATTTATTCGATCTAATTGTTTTTGGTTGTTTGCCACATCAAAATAATGATGTTCGATTCCATTAGTTATACGTAATGTGTAATTTCCAGCACATGTGCGGGAATTGCGTAACATTATAATGATTTGGAATTCATCATGTTTCCCTTTTGAGCAATTTTGAAAGAACCATTGAATAGAAAAACATGTATTCAACGGGACGGAGATATCGTTGTTATCATATCAACATATTCAAGAATTTATTTTTTATTTTGCTACATTTTTATCAGCATCCTTTGTTGATGTTGTTGTTTTACGGCCATTAATATAGAAACTTTCCTGCAACATAATGCTAATGAATTCTATGCGTATTATGTTAATTTTATATAAAAGTTATCGTTTTAATATTGGGTTGAATCGTTTTGGGGCACACTGAAAGAGTTTTTATCGCTGCGAATTCCTCAAGACAAAAAATGTAAACATTTTTTTTTACACTTTCAGATGAAAATTTTTTTTTACTGGTGTGTCCTTTATGCTGTATCGTATATAGACCCCAGTGATACTCGTCATATATGCAAAAATATTTAAACGAGGGTTGACTTGAGTGTCGATTTATAGAAAAAAACTTCTCGTATATATAGCCAGAATAATATGGGATACCCAATAATCATCACCAAATTGTTTTGTTTGGTATGTATTCGGGATTGTACGAAATGGTTTTATTTAAAAAGTTTTTTTTTATTAGGATACGTTAATATTTATAAATACGAAATAGACGAAGTTCTGATGATTATTTATGATAATGGGATACGAAACGATTAAGAAACTAGATACGGGGTGAATTGGAAGAAATTTGATAATTTCTTTTAAATGAATTAGACAGGCCGATATCGTTTACAAATCTGCCTGAAATTGAAATTTATGTATTTTATAGTATTTCCCCCTAGACGACGCGTGTCTGGGTACCGCAATGAATTTTAATGAACGTGCTGCAATGCAATTTATTCATAGAACGAGGGAGAATTGGAATGATAATATCTCAATTATATATTTAATGGAATTGCAATCTGCTGTCGAAAGGTTATGTGAGAGAAATTTTTAATAAAGATCGTAATTCTTACAGTAAATGGCCAATAATAACAATCCTAAAGAACTTTATATATAACCGACAATTTAGTTTTTCTACTCAATTATCCGAAACCATTTTTGAGTCTTTACGATCGGTATATGTGGATAAATGAAAAAATAATAAAAGCTTTTTCAGCCAACCCCTCGTATTTATATTTTTCTAAAGTTTTTGAATTTTATTTTCCCAAATTTTATTGATAAATAGCCAGCCACAGATTCTGGTAAGGTGCCATGCCATCAAATGGGTCTATGAACAATTTTCGCTTAACAGTAAACTAGACAGTTTTAAATACAATTTTTAATTCAGTAATACTTTACGATATGTCCAACGTATATGTTGATAACTGAAAATCACAGGTTGTTAGAAGAGCATTTTGAATATTCAAATACTTGTACAAAAATAACTAGATAAGTACAGCGTGTCCGCCGGGAAGGTATGCTACTTTGTTTGTTTATGATTTTTGATTAAATGAAAGAGAATGGACCTTATATTGATAAATGTTTTATTTAATGTCGGCAATTATGTATGGAAAACAATATCAGATAAATGTCCGCCTCTGTTAGCCTCACAAATGCGAGCCCTTTTGAGCACATTTTTCATTACATTCTCACACATTTCACGCGGTATTTCATTAATTTCATCACGAATATTTTGTTTGAGTTGCTCAAGCGTTTCTGGTTTGTTTGCATAAGCCTTGCTTTTTAGATATCCCCACAAAAAGAAGTCCGGAGCAGTCAAATCAGGCGACCGTGGAGGCCAATCAACATCACCATTTTTTGAAATAACTTGTTGTGGAAAGAGTTCTCGCAGTAATTCCATTGTAATCCTGGCTGTATGCGATGTGGCACCGTCTTGTTGATACCACATGTTAATCAAGCCCAAAGTATGCAGTTGTGGCGTTAAAATTTTTTCACTCATATCACGGTATCGCTCCCCATTCACAGTTACCGTTACGCCGTTTTCATTTTCAAAGAAGTAAGGTCCAATGATTCCTCCTGACCAAATTGCACACCAGACTGTCACTTTTAATGGATGTAAAGGTGGGGGGTTTTCCATTGCCCAGAACCGACTATTCTGTTTATTCACATATCCATTTAAATGAAAATGTGCCTCGTCACTCATTATGATTTTTTCATGAAAATCGGGGTTGTCATGGGCGAGCTGTAACATCCTATTGGCATATGTACGGCGGCGTAAATGGTCTTGTGGAAGAATTTGCCACGTGTCTACTTCACGACTGTCAAGTATGAACTGTCAATACTAATATTCGCCTAAATGGCGGCAAAACAAAGTAGTATACCTTCCCAGCGGACAACTTGTATTTGGTCAGAAGTAAATTTCACATATAGCATTCTAAAATATCTTATGTTTATGGTTTTCCCGATAATAGGCCGAATTAAAATGTTTTCATTAAATCATACTTTTAATCTGGCCAAAATTGTGTGTTTCAATATAAAAATTGTATATAGGTTCAAAATCAAAAATCAAAAAGGGGAGTTTAATTTTACTTACGGGCAAACCAGCCTGAATACCTGTGGATTCATCAACAGCTGGTCCTCCGAGCCGGATCCAGTTTAATTTATTGCTGAAATTGGACCTCGTGGGACATTATATGTCGCATCATTGCCGCGTGGACGGCCATTTTAGGAAAGTTTTTTGGATGCATAAAGTTGGAAAACCGCACATTTAAGTTAGATTATAATAACCTATAAAACTTGCGTACACTACAAGTTAAACAAGTTCAAGCTTCGATCAATCTCATAAATTAAAGTGATAGTAGAAAGGTGTGATAATCAACATAATCTTGAAACTCACCACGTTTAGTTCAAAGTTAAGATGGACACTCTAATCAAACGTCGGTCGATTATCAAAGGCCAAATAACAAAGTTGACTATCTACGCGATGGCATGCAGGTAATCTGCACCGTACGACGAAATGCTAACGAGATTGGAGAAAATGAAAGAGCATTATAAGAATTTTGTGAGTGTAGAGGATGAGATATTTAACATGAATCCGGAAGCAGAGTCGGATATTGATGCGGTAGGTGACAACTATTACCTGTGTGTAGCTTACAGAGATTGATGAGAGGAAAGATCCAAACCCCACCTTGCACTTCAAACTACCTCGTTTAACGCTACCCACCTTCAGCTGCAAGGCTCGTGAATGGCAGTTATTCTACGACCTGTCTAAAAGCACCGTACATGAGAACACAAGCTTATCTCCGGCACAAAAATTTCAGTAGTTGGTGGACCAATTGCGAGATCCTGTAGAGGCTTTTCAAAAACTTGTTAAACGTTACGATAGAAAGCGGGTCATTGTAAATGAGTTCATCGAGACTTACCTTAAGCAACCACAAATCAGCAAACCCTCAGGTGAAACAATTAGTTATATATAAGACACACGCGACGAAGTCGTCCGCGGCCTAAAGGCTCTAGGGTCAAGCGCCGAATCAAGAGATTGTTGGTTGGTGTACTCGTACCTAGCAGAGAAGAAGCTAAATTAAGTCACGCTGCAACTGTGGCGACAGGAGTCGTTGGAACAAGAGTTCCCAACTATTGAAGATTTTCTCAAGTTCCTGAGTAACCGAATGAACTCACTTGAAGGTCTCAAACAGCAACCAGACAATGTGCTCCTGTGAAAAGTTTCCACTCTGAAGTGAAATCATTACCGAATTGTTTATTGTGTACCAACCAACAACAACATCGTTTGTGTGATTGCCCCAAGTTCATTCAATCGAAGTTAGAAAAACGCAGACAATACCTAAGCGAAAGTTCTAGATGTTTCAATTGTCTGGCCGAAGGCCATAGTGCGCTGTAGATCAAAGGGACGATGGCACCAATGCAAGAAAAGGCACCATTCGTTGGTACATGCTGATCCGATCTCTCAAAATTGCTCGCCTCAGTCGAAACCATCCACAAAACCAGGTGCTTCTACAATGTTCGCCTGCGCAACCAGGTTAAACATTCTACGGTCTAATGCCAGATTCAACAACAACACATTAAATGGTGGAAAAGCTGGCAGTTCAAGAGGGGTATCATCGCTTTTGTTTAGATCCTGTACCGACACCCAATTCACCATAGACATTACTGCGTATGTAAAACCACAAATAACGTCAAACCTACCACAAAAGGCTATAAACCGAGCAAAACCCTGAAGAAGAAAATCTGTGTATTTTCGACAAGTACTTAAAAATTAAGTATTCGGGTAAATTCAGCATACCGCTACCCTTCAAGCCCAACAAACCCATATTGAGAAATTATTTAAATCAAAATTCAAAAGCTGTCGAAAAATCGGAAACTGTACCGAAACTATACAAGCATTATGGCAGAATATGAAACGCTCGGTCACATAGCATATGACAGAATATGAAGCGCTCGGTCAGTGAAGACTACCACGGAAGGATCGCTAAATGATGTGCTGATGGTTGGGCCGACTGTCCAACAAATCCTCCAAGAGATACTAACAAGATTTCAGAAACATCGTTATATTATAACGGCGGACATCGAGAAGATGTTCTGTCAGCTGTGGATTGAGAAACCAGACACAGAATATCAACGAATCATTTGGTGTGATTCACCAGCATCATCAGTAAAGCATTACCGCCTTCTCACAAATACCTACGGAACGGTGTCAGCTTCCTTTCTGGCAACTGAAGCTCTCAGGAGATTAGCACACCAAAATAGCGAAGGTTACCCGGTCGCCGCAAAGACGTTGCTGAGCGATTTTTACATGGATGATCTAATGTCCGGAGTGAGTACTATCGACAAAGCCATAAACTTTCAAGCTGAATTGATACTCCTTTTAAGACCCCCCCCCCCCCCTCTTTTAGAGATCTTCAATATGTGAAAGATAAATCCCATCCCAACTAGAGATGCCATACATAATTATCGATTCAACCATGGCATGATAGAGTTTTCTTAATGTGGCCTGAGAGCAGAGCGATTTCAGATTGTAAAATTTATAAACAGCAGCGATAACGCTTTTCCTGACTTTATAAAGGTGAGAATCCCAATTTAATTGCGAGTCAACAATTAGGCCTAAGTATTTAAACTCATTCACACCTTGAAGTTGAAAGCACTGTGGAGAGCAGGAATTTCTGTTGCTTAAGTAGCTATTGAACGTCAATGTATTTGGGACAATTCCTACGTTAGGTCGTGTAAAATTCATAACTCTATAGATTTATCGCTTACAGCCAACCGATGGTAATAAAACCATTTACTAAGTTTTGATAAATCACTTTGGAATGCAAATTGAGATTCAGATGAATTGCAATCAAATGGATAACTCAACGCCAGATCGTCGACGAACGCTGTGGTCTGACCCAACAGATTGATATCGAAAATGGAATTAATGTAAATAAGAAATAGCAGAGGTCCAAGCACAGAGCTCTGGGGAACACCACAACTCAAGTTACCTGGGTCACTGATAGAGCTTTCCACTTTAACCACTTGACGACGATTTTAAGATAACTACCAATCCAATCTAGTATGACGAATCTCATCCCTATGAACTTCAATTTCGTAAGCAGAATGTCGTGATCTACACTATCGAATGCTTTAGATATACCTAGAAGCAGTAGTTTACCTTGAAATTGAGCATAGTTGGTTCAGGAACAGAACTGATAGAATCGCCTATCAAAAAATGACCCGGTGTCAGTATTGTAAGGTCGTCGGGGTCGTTTGTAATGGGACAAGTTTGTCGAATTTGTAGCAAAGTAGGCGATATTCCCCTAGACGCGCAATCGGCTGGGTTGCTTTCTGTCGGTACATGCCTCCAATGACTAATGTTCACATTGTGGATTTTCGATACTCTATTCGCGATAAACGGTTTCCATCGATTGGGATGTCCTTGTAACCAACATAATACGACCGTTTTATCTAATATTTCTGAGTTGTTTGCTTCCAGAATATCAGCATATTCAAATCCACCTGAATCAAATCCACCTGAATCGAAACAACATCGATAAAAACTTTCCGTTGCTAATGGGAAATTGTGTCTTTCGTCGAATGCCAGCTGTATTAAAGTCTTAAGGGCCATGTAAGATGCACTTGAGGTGTCATATATCACTGTATTTAGCCGATAATCAGTGATTGGCTCGTCAGGGTTGAATCGCCATACGATTCGCTGATAATCCGTATCATTGGGATTAAGCTTAATCCGCCGATACATTTGTTTGATATCCGCCGTGAACGCAATCTTGTGTACCAATTCATTATGATGGATATCAATTCAGGATGAATCGATGGCCTTTCCATCAACGTATCATTCAAAGATACACCACTGGACGATTTCCGAGAGTCATCAAACACCACTCTTAATTTGGCTGTGGTGCTACTCTGCTTGAAGACTGGATGATGTGCCATATAGAATGCACGATTCATGTTGATGTACGGATCCCTGATGATTTTCTTCATGAATTTCGTATATTCTTCACGAAGATGGTTATTCTTTCGAAACTGTTTTTCTGTCGATAATAGCATGTCAATTGCTCCATTTCTTGAGTTGCCAAAGCTGGTTTCATCTGGTTTACAATTAATGGACGGAAGATTAACTGTATATTTACATTCTGGTGATCTACTATGCGCCCCCAGATAAAACTTGTCATATTTCCGTTCTTCTGCTAATTGAACCCTATTTGACAGTTCGTCAATTTCCCAGAATGACTTTAGTTAATTGGAAACATCGACGCATGAATGAACGTTTAGTATACCAGCAGTAACCGATGAACTCTTGATGAATTGCCTAGTCTTGCCTGACAATATCCAACCCAACGTTGTGTTTTGAGCAGTAGGTGACTCTTTGTGACCTTTAATAAGACCATCGAGTAGCAGTTCACCAAATACATCAGCCCCCAGCAGTATGTCAATAGCACTTGACTTAACATAAAATGGATCAGCGAGTGTTAAGTTTGAAATGTAATCCAACGTAGAAGTTGACATTGTTTTGGATGGAAGACTGAATACGACTGAATTTCGAGCTTCACAACAGATCTCGTCTTGCTGGTAGTCACTGAACCAACTCCTATAATTGGAACCATAATCGAGGCACGTCTTAATCCTAACCTATTGGCTGCACTCTCAGTTATAAATGTCGCTTGAGAGCCCTGATCCAACAAAGCTCGTAATGTTATTTGTGCTCCAAAAACAGATTTGACATTGACGAGTGTTGTTTCCAGTAGAATTGTTGAATTGGTAGGCGTAACATAAGCACTGATTACCTTGACACTTGGATTAGACGTAGCTTCGCCAATTTGAGATCGTGCGTTTTCAGAATTAGAATTTTTAGAATTGTTATCACCAACCGGTTTCGATTTTGTAACTTCGAGAACCATTGAGAGATGTTTATGGGTGCATAATGAACAGCGTTTCGTATTTCGACATTCATTGTTCAAGTGACCACTCCTCAAACAATAGAAACATAACTAGTTGGCTTGTACTCGTCGATCCTCGTTTTTCATTTCTTGAAATCTGAAACAAGAAAACAGAGGGTGAGCTTTCTGGCATAAAACACATGATATAGATGTTGCATGGAATGTTCTCAATGGAGTAGACGATGGTTCTGAGAGTCGTTTCGTGTCTGGTTTCGGTTTACATGGTGATATAGCTTCTAGAATTCTAAGTTGGAAGGTCGACGTTTGATGCGTTTGCCATCTCCCGTACCTTTCAATTCAATTTAACGGTATTGTGTAACGGTGTGCAAATTTAGTGAAACCACGTGTCTAGTGAAAATTTGCCAAGCGCCACTATGAGTGGAACTAAGCTCAATTTGAAGCAAATTTTAAGAAATCTCCGAAAGCTCAGCTTACTCAAAGTCACCTGAATACACGTTTAAACGTTCTTAAAGTACTTTGGGTAGATTACAAAAATATTTATTCGGAAATTGTTTGCGCTAACAAATTACAAGAGATTGACATCGAAGCATATTCAGCGGGCGAAGAACAATTTATTCAGTTACTGGGAGAAATTACCAAAAGAGAGCGCATACATGTTTTTTTACGTTTTAAATATTTTTCGGGTTTCTGCATTATTCGGTGTTGTAGTATGCGTTCTCGTCACTGAGTACAATATGTCGCAATGGTAGTGTTGATCTATTCCATTTTGCTTCAGCGTATTCATTCCATGACGGACGACAAGTGTCAAAAATACCAAAACAAACATCGCCGAAGTTAAGGGTACCAGTTAACTCGGTGAGTATTTAAAATTTAACTTGTAATATGTCTGCAGTTTTAGGTTGATGGATAATTCCTAAGATTGACCTGTTGTTCTCTCCGTTAATGTGGAATTAAGATGAAATTTTGGGTTGAAATGATATTAAAAATATCCTTGAATAATGCCACATTAAATTGAACAAAGCAATATGATCGTAATACAGTCTACCATTATGAATTCATGAGGTAGATGTCACCACTATTAGAATGGGTTTGAAGTGTTAACAAATGTGAAGTTCTGTTACCTGAAATATTTTTGAACGTTGGCGATTGGGATTAAGTGTACCTATAAGTGGATCTTAAGTTATCTACTAAAAAAATCAGTACCCCTCGCTGTTCATAGCTTTTATATACATGTACTTACATTCCATAGGAGAAAATACTCTCGAATAATCCGCGTGTATAGGTGAACTGTACAGAAACAAACATTTCCTATTAATAAAAAAAAACCAATTAAAAAATTCTAATAAATCATTTACTATTATCGTTAATACTACAAAATATATTATTAATAATATCAGAGAAAAATTTATCATTGCCTTCATTTCAATTCCAAACACCCTCCCTCATCCCATTTTCTTTCGAACCAATTTTAGTACCCACAGACGAAATATTTTCCTCGCAAAAATATGTCAATACGCTCGTATTTTTGTCTTTCCTCTCTCTGCACACACAAAATACTTGTATTGGGCTGCAATTTTTTATTTACGATATTTTATCCTTACAATAAATTCCACCTTGTAGAGCATTTAAGGACGAGTTGATCTTACTATATTTTCGTCTATAATCAGGAAAAAAAATTATTAAATTAAAATGTCAAAATAAATGGAATGAAATTTATTAGGCATTTATGAATAATGAAATAAACTGTTTATTTTCAATTTTCGGCTAATATTAGGGGTGTATTTCGGGTTGTGGTTTATGTAACAAAGTAAGGTAATTTCCATTTTGTGTATTATGCGTAGAAATATTTGATCCATATCGCCTTTTAAATTTTTCCCAAATCGGAAATTGATGATTGTCGAAATATTTTTCGTATTGACAAAATGTCAGTTGCATGGCTTTATGTGACAACAATTTATTGAAGAGAGTGTGCTAATTGATTTTGAGTGGTTTTAAAATAATATTTTGGTATTGATATCCATGAGCACGTGGCATTTTTGCAGTTCCAGAACAGAATTTCAATTTCTTCGGCTACTTGTTCTAAAATTCAATATCGTGTAAAGGGATTAACATAAAAAATACGGAAATCACTAAAAATTCAATATCTTTTCGTCCTTTCCTATTTAAACAAAAAAAATAAAATAAAAATTCTGCCTCCCCGACACCAACACTCAAGTACATATTAATCTACCGCCCTCGAAAACCAAATAACCCAATTTTTTATTGTGTTTACATTATAAAAGAAAAACACAAAGACCAAAAGCATTGAAAAATAATTTTCCAATAATTTCCCATTTAGGGTTGGTCATACAAAATTTTTATTATTTTTAGCATATGCGAGTGGTTTGGTTTTTATGGTCCTTCCTTCCATTTCGAATACTACACACGTACATATTTGGTATATTCTGAGACCAGGAAATAGCTTAAGGGTGAATTCCTAAAGGGGATGGAATTTTATTTGCTTTTCCAACGATATGAAGAAATTGTTAATTTATTTACAACATTTTGATTATCGGTTCAAAACATAAGACAGGAGGATGAGTGACTAGATAGTATAGGGTGCACATTTTTTCAAGTAATTAAGGGATTAAATTTTATTAGTTTAATTTAAGACTTTTGTGATTTTATAGGATTTTTACATTGATTTATTATCATAAGGACAATAATGTGGACAATATACGTGGTTGGTATACTTTAATTTTATGTATTCCAATTAATAAAACGAGTGGAATAGGAATATTAATTTTTATTGTTATTCGGATCATGTTTTACAAATTGAATTTCAATGAAATCAGGACTTCCAATGATATACCTTTCCTTATTTATGTACTGCAATGGTAAGTTGAACCATTATTATATGAAATCATTTACAATCGTATGAAATAATTCGTAATGCATGCGCTTATGCAACTTTGTGCTTGGGGGCATCTCGGTCGCCTCTCACCTGATAATTTTTTTGATTAATATTTTCTGTTTCTAATATAATTGCTTTTATAATCCGCTTTATAAAAGTAGACGTGCCACGTGAAACTGGAAGATACATCTCATTTTGTAAATCGTGTAAGATATTCCAAAGATTCTGCTCATAGGTCGATGACTTAAGATCGACGAGTCATGGAAAACATATCAGAAATCGAGATAAATTGTCTAGCTTGTTTTAAAATTATTTTCATTTCTCTACACAGTCTTCTGGACTTACACCATATAGTTCTCGGCCTAAGGAAACAAAAAATTCGCTTGGGGCTAGATCTGGTGAGTAAGGAGGGTGGTCAAGTACTTCAGACTGTAATTTGTGAATTTCCCCCATGGCAACCGCTGAGGTAGAGACAGCACATTGTCTTGGTGGAGCAAGAATTCATTTTTGCAAATCAGGGGTTTTTCAACAATTTCCTTCAGCTTGTCAAGTAATCATGCAAAGTATGCCCTGTAATTGTTTTCCATATTTGAAGATAATCGGTTAAAAAAACTACGTGAAAAATCGACTGTCTCAGAAAACGGTCACCATACTTTCCCAGCCAAAGAAACAGTCTTTGCCATTTTTGGAGCATTCCCCCTTGATAGGCCACTCTTTTGACTATATTTTTGATTCTGGAGTGTAATGGTGTATTTAAGTTTCAACAGTAATTAGCCGGCGCCAAATCTCTGATTTATAACTGGGCCAAGCGAGCTGCGGAAATATTCTTTCGAACACGTCTCTGGTCTAAAGTGAGCAAAAACAGCAATTTTATGATAATAGCGAAAGATCCATACACAAAATACGCGAAAATGCACAAAAGAAGTGTCACGTGCCATTGTTAGCTTTCTTTCCCGTGTGAAGTTGAAAGTGACCCAAAAGTGAATATTTATATATCAAGGCGTTACTGACTTTCCAGGGGCGCAGCGTTAAACTGGCATTTATTGTGAACAAGGCCAAAATATAATTTAACCTTAGTATGTAAAACGTAACAGGAAGACGAAGACCTAAGATAATACTCCCTTTTCGTATGCTGATGATAAATTACTTTGAACGATTCCGTTAATTTTGCTGAATTTTTCTTTTAAATGTTTAATTCTGTTTTGTAACGGATCATACACACGCTAATTTTCCATCTGATTTGCACCAATAGGCAAATATCTATGATGATAAACTTCATAATCAAAATTCAGACAATACGCTCTATATCCAGTAATTCATCTCGTGATGCCTTGATTCCGTAAGCAATTTTGTGAATATTTTGAACCCATTCTCGATGATTACTTGTGACATAGGCTTTGATATAAATAAGATTACCTATAGATCTACTACGAGCTTCTTTAAGACCCCTATGACAGCCGTTTAACTCGGGATTTTATTGTGGTTTATAATATTTATTGCTCCGCTCCCATAGTAGTTTTATCATGGGAAGAAATGGCCAGTAGTGGCCATTTTTCATATATAAGGATTTTGAGGAATATCCATTTCTTCCGGCTCAGCTACATTAAGATTCGAATCAATAGGAGATTTTACTCTAGAATATTTCAAATTAAGAACCTTTCAAGGATAATGTAACGGGATTGTATTATTGAGAGGGTTCCAACCTCCATTTAAAATCGAGTATTGAATGAAAAATTTCTCTTATATGAGAGGAGGATGAATACACCCTAAAGAAAAGAAAATACAGAGGATTACAACCCAATGTTCTACTGTCATGAAATTAAAATATTTCAAAACCGTTACAACCATATAGAGTCGGCGGAGTACTGAATGCCGTAAAAGATTCATTAAGCAATGAAATGATGCTGCCACTTTTGTCTAGACGTCATTGCAGCCCGTGTTCATGTGGCTAGTTCACTAATTGTTGTTGTTGTCAATTGTCAAAGGCACAAATATTGTTCATATCATTTTGGTATAGCCCGGCTTTCACCAGAAGTTCCAAAGCCTAAATTGGCTTTCGCATAATGACTATAGTGCGAATTGAGGACGAGTTGTCATTATACCCTAAAGAACTCTGGAATTTTATGAATACCAGGAAAAAATTGCTGTTTTCCGGCATCCAATGACCCACAAGAGATCGGTCGCTTGTTATACCTCGTAAATTTGTGATTTGTTCTTGAGATTTTTTGCTTCCGTATATCAACCAATTTCGATGTCTTCTACTGTAGTGCAAAACTCGTGAAGAACTCTCTCTCTTGAAGAAATTAACTTAATTAAGTTCACGGAAAAAGAAGTTCATGGGTTTACGGGACGCATAGGCATTCACCAAGAGTGAACTTAATTCTTATAGCTAAGTTGAAAAATTTGGGGAGTCAATTCATCCCCAGGGAATTTGGTGGTTGCACTCTTACGTTTCAGACCATCGGATAACTGGGAGACTTTTTATTCAACCTTTGTAAGTTCCAGGGTAGCCATTCAGGCCCTTTGATATTTTCATCATCGATCAACGATATCGTTGAATAGTTTAAATTCGGGTAGTGTCTGGTTTTCGCTGATCACATGAACATTTTCGCCCCATTGACTGGATGTTGCAGCTGGAGTCTTAGTTAGAGATATCTTCGGCTCTCGTATCGTTTGCGCGAAACCTCTACAACGGCTTAATCTCTAGGCTCCCGAATGTGGTCTGCGTTTACGCGGTAGATTATTATATGATTGCTGTTAATTGTGTTAATTCTGGCTTTTACGATATTTAATTCAAATTTGTAATCTTCAATGCTCATCGGTAGTATTCAATTTATTTCGGATATGGTTGTTTGATGAAACCTTAGTATGAGTCATTACGCTTTGCTTACGCTTTGCGTGATCGTTGATTTTACGCTTCTGCGGTTATTATCTAAATTCGCTAATGTTAGAAACAGACATACTTCGTTCCAATGTCTGTATCCTCTCTTCAGTTCAGACGGTTTGACTGCTGGAGTGAAACTTCATACTTAAGCCTTTTCATAATTTGGGAGATTCAAGTGATTTTTTTTTTGGAGGGGGGGGGGCGCACGACATAAAGACATAATGCGACAACTACACAATCAATGTCAAAAAACCATTGTTTGGACTATAACATATTTGGGTAACCGCAGAAGGAAACCGAGTTGTTTTTGATAAAATTTGGACTTCTCCATTTTGAAGCTAATAACAAACAAATATGTTTAGGCTCCATATATGAAAATTTAGTAATCTAAAACCCTCCACTTGTTTTTGTTAAAACACTGGGTTTTCTCACATTTTAAATTCGATTTTACACCAGTTTCTCGATTTCGGTTCTGCTAGCTTTAAAATTGAAAAGCCCAAAAGTTAAATTAGGAACCTAATATTTATTATATGGAATGGATTTAATAAAAATTTCAGAAATAGAAATCCTGAGGAACCTCGAGGAATTACAAAATTTTGTACGGCTATCATGAGTGCGACTTTATAAATACAAATTCAGATTTTTTACTTCAACATGTTTCTATACAACGTTGTTTAATCAGCGTTAAATGTAGGGGCGTGATGATGGCGAAATATAAGCAGATGATTCTATCTCTGGAAGCTCATTTTTTATAAAATTGGTTAAATCTCAAAAGGTTCTGCAAGCAATGCCGCAAACAGGCCCTAGCTGCAAACTAGTAGTTTCATCATAAAATGTAGGTACACCCATAAGACGTATTGAACAAACCTTGAAAATAGTATAGCTGGCGATTGAATTAATATGCAGTCGTAGATATCGTTCAGGCAATCATCGCATAAGATTGGGATCTCGTTACCATCCAAGTAATAGTGAGTCGGCAACCACATAACTGTAATTCTGTCATTATTTCCTCGGAAGTTGAGGAGACGTCTTCACTTTTTCTCAAGTTTGAAAAGAGCCCGAGGTTTTATTAAATGAAATGCACAAGGCCTTACAATCGGTAAACAATCCCGACAAAATCGTTTACAAAGAGAGTCATCGCATTTTATTAGCAATCTGACATAGTCCAACTTACACTTTGAGCTGCTTTGAGTGATTAAAGCTTCAGCACTTGGACCGAGAGGTACTGGATTCGAATCCTGAGGTATTATTTGACCTTTAAAGGGCATTAAATCCATTGGACAGTTAACACTTTCTTTATTAAAAAAACATTTGAAATTACAAAAATTAAATATTTCAACGTTGAATGGTTGGTGTCCGTGCCAAGGCTTCAAAATAAAACTGCACGTATTTCGTGAACCAATAAATCAATTCATCATAATCACCATTAAAATATTTATTGCTTGCAATTTTAAAATAGTTTTTCATTTGTACTTGAGAAATTGGAGGTGGTATTTGAGCTAAGAGGAAGAAACTCAAAATTCAAACTGCTTGAACAAGTCCAACATTGAAATATTTAATTTTTGCAATTTTAAAAGAATTTGTCGTTTTTACGTACAATACAATAGCCGATTGACGCGAATCCCAATTTAGGAGTTGTTTATGATTTTAAGGGTGGATTCAAAAACCGCAATTATCTTGAATTGAAAGCTCATAAATTTATTTTAATTCTACATTAAAATTTTAATTAATATAATAATTAATTAATTAATTTTTTTCTTTCTGTAAGGGCGACTGAGTCAGTTGCCAACTCATGTTTAAGCTAAAATTCAACATTTGAGCAATAAAGCAGACAAGAAGCAGTGAGAAACAGTGGCACGGCTACAGAAGCGTTAACTCTTTTAAATGTTGGCCTAATTTCCAAGCACACCGTCACTGCTTCCCTTATTTTCATATTTGTATATTCCATCATGTTACAATTTGAAAACGACATCACGTATGCGACTAAACAAGAATAACCTAGAAACCTACAAAATGTATGCGATATATCAAACATTTCAATATTTTGTGCTTAGCTGTATATCTAGAGACAAGACATATATATCTTAACTCGAATTGGTATTCACTTTGTGAATTTTCTTTTGTTCTCATTTTCACTACATTTTGCTATCAATGTCAATAAAATGTTGCCATCGGGAGATCTTCCTTCAAGTTTATTTATTTAAGAAAAGACGAAATAGATTTTTTTCGTGGTGTTACACAAAAAAAAAATTGGATGATGGATTGAGCCGGTGTCAACTTTTTGAATTGGGTTTGATCCGACTTATTTAATTTGTGTAATTTTGTGGCGACAGAATACTGCTCGAGGAATATTTATGATTTCCTAATAAATGCTTTATATTGTGAGATGAAATATCTGCGCTGGAGCCAGAAATAGTTCGGAGCCCAACAAATCGTAATTCTTGTTTTTATAAAAATTTAATTAAAACATGTCTTCGTGTCGTTCACCCGTCTTCATCTTATGTAAAAAAAAATATGCTCGCGTACACACACAAATGAAACGAACCAAATTTAACCAATTTCGATTAACAAATTGGGTTTTTTGAATTTTTGACTTATAGATGGCTAATGTGTAAGAATCACAACAATCAGTTTCGAACAAATGAGACTATTGATTTGAAAAAATCAGTCTTCTCATCAGGTCGCGACGACTGATGTTGTATTACTACATTGGAATATTGTCTATATATATAGAACAGAACATACCATGTAGTTGTACTACTAGCGAATTACTGCATAGCGTACGAAATTTTTGATTCTTTCATATTTCCATCTATATTCAATTTTAACAATTAAGTTTTTTCGCATTTACGAATTTTATTATATATTTTACCTTTGGTTTTTGCAATTGTAATGGTGTTATTGTGATTGTTCTGTATATTGGTATATTTCAGCACTCTCGAATTAAATTCACGAATCGTAGGAAATTCTTCCATTTAGCGTCACTATCTGTGTGACAAACGAATATGATAATCGACACTTACTTATACACAATCAACTTCCCAACCACCCCATACTTGCTTTCCTTTTAACGCCGGATCGCGGATAAATTTGAATTTTTGACTTATAGATGGCTAATGTGTAAGAATCACAACAATCAGTTTCGAACAAATGAGACTATTGATTTGAAAAAATCAGTCTTCTCATCAGGTCGCGACGACTGATGTTGTATTACTACATTGGAATATTGTCTATATATATAGAACAGAACATACCATGTAGTTGTACTACTAGCGAATTACTGCATAGCGTACGAAATTTTTGATTCTTTCATATTTCCATCTATATTCAATTTTAACAATTAAGTTTTTTCGCATTTACGAATTTTATTATATATTTTACCTTTGGTTTTTGCAATTGTAATGGTGTTATTGTGATTGTTCTGTATATTGGTATATTTCAGCACTCTCGAATTAAATTCACGAATCGTAGGAAATTCTTCCATTTAGCGTCACTATCTGTGTGACAAACGAATATGATAATCGACACTTACTTATACACAATCAACTTCCCAACCACCCCATACTTGCTTTCCTTTTAACGCCGGATCGCGGCGAAAAAAAAAAAAAAAAAAAAAAAAAAAAAAAAAAAAAAAAAAAAAAAAAAAAAAAAAAAAAAAACAAATTGGGGTTGGCTTGAATATAAATTGAAAAATTTTCCATTCCAAATGAATTTTAAGTATCATTAAAATTGATAATCAAACGAGCAAGGGATGTAAGGCTATAAACTGTATTGATTGTGTGCACACGGGATATAAAATTGATTAGATTTTCGATATTTTGATATGAACTTGGGGCAAATAAAAATCATTCGTTCGTTTATTTTAGCAGTAAATCAACGCTAGACCTCACCTAGAAAACGTTGCGGTGTCCGTTTGAACATATATTCCTAATATATATTACATACATATTTTCTAAATTTTAACAATTAAGGTTTATATTTGATTATATTAGAAGGATTGGTTTATTCGTACGTGCTTCGACGATATGTGATATGAATAAATACATATGTGGATGATTTGATTTAACAACGAAAAGGTATATTTCATTGTGTAATTTACCTAACTTTAGTACAAATCAAACATTTTTTTACCTCATTGAACAAAAGGTTTTATGAGCAAACAAGCACAACAGCAAAAAAGCAAGCTAAGCAACAAGACTATATGTGGGTTCAAATAATTCTCGTTTACAGTCCACCTACAGTGAGACTTTACCATTTATAAAGCTCTAAATATAATGAATACTGAAAGGTGTATCGCTTTCATGTAGACACATTTTAACATCTTATCAAATTATAGCTTTTATACAGTGGCTAAGATGACGAAAAGCTAACAGCTAGGGAAGAACTTTAAACTATTTGTACGTCAAACTAGAACGCAGGGGAGCTAAATGGGCTAATTCTTAACTGATCATGATGGAATTGGAAAGTTTTGGATATTGAATTAAAAATAAGTTTTAAATTTAATTTTGAAATTGCATGCGGTTGAAACTCCACGAGATCAGAACTTCCAAATACTCAGCTGGATATGCTGATAGGGAAGGAATAAATTGAAAAAATAGCCCAATTTCTGGACGCTTGTTCTGGTCCGGATGTAAACCAAAATTTGGATAAACTTTTCCAAATAAAATTTGATCTGATTGTCAGAATTATCAGGATACAAATAAAAATGATTACATATTAAATTGCTAAACATTTGAAAATTTGTAATTTGGGAGCTAAGAGCTACAATATATTTGTAACTTTCAAGACGTTATTCTTTTGAGATCTAACTTCTCCATAAATTTCATATTTTTTCTTTAACTGTTTTTCTTGCAGATCTAGCACAATTTCGGCTAACTTTCTTGTGATGACTTTATTATTTGCTGGGTCATCAGTAGTATCTGTTTCCAGGTAGCGATTAATGTTACGACCTTGAGCATTTGCATCCTTGTAAAATAAAATTTTAAGGATTTACCTGTCTTGATTAAATTTGTTATGTTTAGGCTGTGTTTTGAGGTTAGTTTGGTTTGATAATTTATCAAATTTATTTTGAAAAACATTGTGAATGAAAACATTTATTTTGAAAAACAATTCGAGAAACGCATTAGGCATTACGTGCATTTTATGGTGCTCCTACGCGTCCATCAGACCGATTAATTCGAGAAACTATGGATCGTTTTCGCAATACGTTGACGTAAAATTTAAAATGTTCGTAATATTTTTGAACCATATTTCGTACTATTATGAGTTGTTGTCACACAATTTTTTGACGTCTCTCATCGACGTTAATTTAACCCTTCTGCGCATATGTATTTCACTCATCGAGCTGATTTGAACAGCAATGTTTACCTTATATCTGGCACGATTTCACGGATAAATTGTACTAAAAATATAGCTTAGCGTACTAAACTATTTACCTTAGGTTTGGCCCGCAGCTTTAAGGTGCCTTCACAAAGCAGATTTCATCTTTTGGCCAAATAATCTTGGTCGTGCCAACATAATAACAAGTATAAATTTAATCATGAGCAATTATGATTTTTTTTTAAAATCGAATGCATTTTTCAGTTTAAAATAATTAAATATATTGTTAATATTGTTTGTTAAGAGTAAAGTGATCTAAGTACATAAAATAAATTGAATAAATATGTGAGATAAATATTTATGTACAATAACACGGATCGAAAACAAAAGTGTTGCCTATCTACAACTGTTGGGCTGTAAACTCCTTCATAATTTCTAAAGCCGGGTATATGTCCCAACTGGTCACAAATGGAGAAAGCCCCAACTGGTCACAAAACAACAAAAATTACAAAACCTATAACACGCATGACAGCTGTAAACGAGTATTTTTTCGTTTTTTTTTTCACAAATTTCAGCAAATTCTTTATAATCTTGACCAAAATCTACCTAAACATAAGTCCTGGCAACACCATACATATGACATAAACAAAAACTAACTAAGGATGTATTGGTGTATAGTAAATTTTACTTAGATAACTAAACATAAATGTGTTGGTGCAGCAACAAACAAAAAATGACAATAAAATCAAATTAACTTTGCATTGTAGTGTAACCACAGAGAAATCACTATCAGAGACTTAAACGAAAGGATAATTCTTTGTTAAAACAAATTCTCGATTCGTTACAACTGGAAAAATATTTCTAGCGACTATTTATAGAAATGCTTAGCTAAAACTCAAACCATATTTTGGTCTATTTGCTCAATATACATATTTCTCGCTCAATATATTTGTTCAATACGCGCACGTACAAATAAACAATATTATATTTGTTTGTACAGTATAACACCCAAATTATTCTTCAAAATTCGTTTTTTATTTTTATTCTTCTATGAAAGTAGTGTACGAGTAGGGTAGTGTTTACTATAAGCAAAAAGTATCAAACGAAAAAAATAGACAATGCTTCATTACGTATGATTTATACATAATGGTTGTGGGCCAATTCTAAGGTAAATCTAGCGTAAATGCAGTTTTTAACACTTTATACGGTAAATTGAAATACTGTACTAAAAACTAGGGTAAAGCGAAGACACAAAAGGTAAATAGTAGTGGTTTTTGGTTTTGCTAAATAAATCATGAAAATATGGTGGCCACGTTCGTGTACTTACACTATTTGTTTGTGTACTTACATACAAATTTTTGTATATTCCTAGGAACCATATGTCCCTTTAAGCCGCATTTACCTAATTTTATTTACTAGAGAATTGGCACGATTTGAAAAGTAATTTGTAATAAAATTTCAATTTACTGTACTAATTGATTTACCTGAGAATTGGTCCACAGCCAATGAAACAAACTGAAATAAAAACTCACACGCTCGTATTATGTAAATACTCGTCTATACATATACTATTTAAAATAATATGTGTACACACAATAATATTGTTTAGCTATATCAAAATTAAATACGTAAACATGAAAAGGAGGGAATCTGTTTAGGTGTATGTCTACATTGATCCTAGGCTTTAATTCTTAGGAAACAATTTTTTTTCTTTTCCCTGCTATCTGTTCTGGGGCCAAGGCTCTCCCAACTCTCTCGCGGTTTGCTTATTTGCTTTCTTATCTTTACTCCTGTATTGGCCAATTCGAGGGCGTACGGATATAGGTCCGATTTTATTACCATCTGCACACTGCATAGCTTCTATGCCAGCCTATACTGGAAGATGGGTCGGCCCATGAGTTTTGCACTCCGACAGGGGGTCAGAAATGTGTTCCTTTTCATCAGAAACCGTAATTTGTTGATGAAAATTCCCTTTGCATCCTGCCCCTATCGGGATTCGAACCCGGTACCTCCCGATCTAAACGCCAAAGCTTTAACCACTATGCCATTTGGTCGGTTTAGGAAACTCACAAGATGTTTTCAAATTTTTCTAGCAAATTAAACAGAATTTCTTAATACTTAACCTATGTTAGTTCTTAAAATTAATACGCACTATTTGTTTAGTTTTTATATGAATTAGTTAGCTAAATCTACAGGATTTCCGCCTCCATACTACTTCCCGAGCTAATGTGTTGAATGTTACTCTAACTTTGTGGAGAATTTTTGCTGTACTGCTGTATTGTATCTGCTAGAGTTTCGATGTTTGCGTTTTGTTTCAATGTGTTTCTTCCATGAAAATCTTCTATCTAGATGTAGACCTAGGTATTCAATGACGTTATTTAGCTTCATCGAAGAACAAGTTTGTTTAAGGAAAGTGAATGTAATGGGTGCTGATTTCTGCTCGTTTGCCTTTATTCTCCATTTGAAAATCCATTTAGCTATTCCTTCTAATTGTTCTTGCAAAGTTCACTATTTGAGGATTCTCATGTCTAACCAATAATTCTGTATAATCTGCAAATGTTGAAACTGTCACATAATTCAAAATAATGAATTAATAATTTCACGTGAGAAGATTCGCTATTAACTATTAAATATAACACTGGACCCAGTACACTGCCTTGGGGCACTCCTGGGTATAGCTTTAATTTATTTATTTTGTTCAAATTTTTGATACTTGTTCTATGATTTCATGATCTCTTAATCCAAACGTATGATCCGGTATAATCCTTTGCTCTTGCACAATTGGTTTAAGTTTTTGTAAGCTTTTCTTTCAAAGCGTTCTGAAAGAGTTAGTTAGCAGTAAACTGATTGGACGATACGAGTCTACCTTTATTTCATCTTTACTAGGCAACATTTTTGAAGTTTCTGGAAAATTGTTAGTTTTAATTACATCATTGAAAATACTAATTAATTTGATACGAATATCGGGGAGTTCTATACGTGTTTTTCTACTAATTGTATCTTCATGACCAAATGCCTACTCGTACACTGCTTTCGTAGAAGAATAAAAATTAAAAACAAATTTTGAAGAATAATTTGGGTGTTATACTGTACAAACAAATATAATATTTTTTATTTCTACCTGCGCGTATTGAAAAAATACATTGAGCGAGAAATATGTATATTGAGCAAATAGACCAAAATGGGGTTTGAGTTTTAGCTAAGCATTTCTATAAACAGCCACTAGAAATACTTTTTCCAATTTTTCTGTCGTTTAGGTCTCTGATAGTGATTACCTGCGGTGTAACTAACACACTCGTTGGTAGTTTTTTATATATATATTTGTCAATGAAAGTTTGCACAGGACTTATATTTAAGTAGAAGTTGATCTCGCCTCGTGATGGCACCACTAATGTATACCAGTGTAAATGTTCGCCATTTTAAACGTAACCTTAAGGGCAATTCCAATTTAATGGAAAAACGTGGCCATTAGCCTTGGGGAACTCGAGAATCCATATGTACCATGGGAATGACAATAATCACGCATCCAGTCATTCATGAAAAGTAAACTAGTAGTAGTGTAGCAATCAATAGAATATCAGAGTTAACCGCAAAGTTCACAATCTTTGTGTGGTATACAACGATGAGTTGTGATCAATCCGCGAGTCGGTCTTGCGTCGGTTGAACACCAGTGGTTTAAAATTTCATCGATCAGATGATCGGTGGTGTGAATATTATTGAATATTAATTTGTCGCAGGCGGTGGTGTTTCGGCAGTTACAATAATAACATCATGGAGCTTAATCGATGGAAGTGAGCGATAAGTTAATCAAAATTGGTTTTACGTAATTGTTAAAATTTAAATGGTCATAATCGACTGAGTTGAGCGGTACGCGAATTAGAAATAACGAATTAACGAGTATTACAATCAGATTAAGTTGAAACCATAATTACTCGGTACAATAAATATTTATTCATTACACGAGTCGATATAGTGTTTAGTATTGTCCAAGTGAAACAACGGCTACGTCATGGGTAATCGATTGAAAACAAGCTTCTATTTACAAAAAATGGATGAACAAGTTAAAACTTATATTGCTATATGGGGCCTAGCTAAGGGATCAATAACGCGGCTTGTGAAATTTGCTGATGCCATGACATAGAAAATGTCAACTCGATTGGAATTACTAGAAAACGCATTTGCAGACTTCGTTGCTTGCGAGGAGCAGTTGAAAAGGTTTTATGTAACTTTCGAACTTCCGGATTATCAGCTGAAATCTTTGAACATAAAGGATAAATTAAAACAAGGATACCAGTCACATGAAGAATTTGACGTCTCGAATATTACGAGAGCAGCTCGAATTTCTGACAACAATGTCTTCGGGGTTTACTAGTTTCTTGAATCTAACCATTACTCAATTAATGGACGAATTTCATAGTTTTGCTCGCCTACCAAACTTAAATGTACCAAATTTTTCGGGTGACTCTAAAGAATTTTCCATTTTTGAAGCTAGATCTGTATGCGGCTACAGTACATAGCAAATTAGGACTCAATGATGTAGAAAAGTTCCAATATTTGAAACGATATTTCTGGGAAGAAGTGTCAGTTGTTATAAGATACATATTAGTAGCCGTTTTAAATGATTTCACTCAAACAGCCTCAGCTTTGAAAAGATTGCACAGTACAGCCGATGAAATTATGCGAGGTGTAACCGCGTTAGGGGAAGGATGAATAGGAACAGAAATGTACGTACTGTCGAACTTGTGTAAACTATTCAAAAATTTAACTGTAGTATAAAGGTGTCACCAATCAATTTAGTGAAAGTTGTGTTTTAATTGCTTAGCAAATAATCACTTTGCTCTTACATGCTTGCGCTGACTACTTCTATTTAGTTCAATAGACTGTAGACTGCGATAGTTCAAGAGACTTTATTTTTGGTTGTTTTCTCAAGAAAGCCATCAAATAGGAATGATAATGATCATAAATTACTTCTGTATAAAAAATTCAACATGACGAATGTTTAGAGGCGCTCTAGTCCCACTAGACTAGAGGGAACAAGATTAAGTGAAAACCAACTCACCTCAACAAACATCACCCAACACCTACACAAACATCAATGGGCGAATTATGGTAAACCTACCACTCAAACCGAATCGAACTTCAATTGGAAATTCGTTTAATATTGCATTACAACGACTAACAATCTATATGTTGAGTTCATGCCTGAGTACGAGGGACTGGGCCATATAAGAAATAACTGCTGAGGAAATATCGAAGTAGGAGATGTAGTGGTTTTATATGCCACATCACGGTCGCGGCGTTTGATTGGATTGACTATCCACAATAGTACATGTTTAGTATGGTTGATTTTTCCTAAGATAGTAATTATCATAAAGGCCTTTTAAAACCCTTCGCTTGACAATCGAGAAATTTCATATGATTAGTCAGAATATTTTTTGAATTTTATGTAAACTAATTATTAATAAATTAATAATAAGAATGTATTGTACAGTTGTTAAAAAACATATTAGTACAGTTGGCGACATTCGTTTGTATACCTTAAGTACAATATTTTCGCTGTGTATTTCGCAAACAAACTATTTATCTCGACTGTACGTGTATGTATTTCACTATCAACCTTTAGGCGTATATAAGCAAAGTAAAAATCTTCAACAAATAAATTTTATCTAAATGCTCAAAAACTACAATTGACATTAGCTATTTGGTGCTGCAAAGTTACAGAATAAAATTTACATTTACAGAGCTAAGTTACATTTTATGAGTGCTATTCAAATTTACTGTTATTTTATATTTAACACATATCGAAAATTGTACAGTTACATAGCGTATGTTACATTTTGTGAATAAGACCATCATTCTGGTTTATTTCTACTAAATTTCACTGAATCACTATATAGGGAGCTCTATCAACAGCATCTTTTATGTAGCAGATAATATAAATCAGGTTAACCTCAGGTCAGCTGAAGCCCCGTGCGGCCTTCTTCTCCGCAGCTCAAGCTGGTAGAGAGAATTATCGTGGGATTTGGGGCTACGAATTGTGACCTAGATTTCCGCTCGTTTGAGATTGGAGATGAGACAACATGTATTATGCCATGGCTTAACAGTAATTCCAAATGTTCGGCCTTAACACTTAAAATGAAATTAATCATTTGGAAAGTGGTGGTTTCACGCGGCAGATCAAACAAGGACTGATAAGCACGAATGATATCAGTGTTAAGCATTACAAAAAGTAACAAGAAGGAACGCTGGCCAGGACTCTTTGAGATTTGTTGAGTGGCTCATTACGGATCGGCTGGAGTTCTTTGACCAGAACCTTGCAAGATAGACCAGAAGGGGGAGGGTGAGATTTGTGTATTGCAATGGCTTGAAAACAGAAAGGAGGAAGGCTCAGGTGGCAAGAAAAGGTCTCTACAAAATCATATTTGAGATGAAACAGTTGATTTAAAATTCAGAGAAGAAATATAGCGCATATCTCGTTAGCTTGATGTAAAAATGAGTAGATAGCAGTTAAAAATATGAGTAGTCGACTTTAGTAATGGCCAAAGGTTGAGATGTGGGGCTTCAACATTTCAGGATTTTAAGGAGTATTTTTGATGCGGGATTGATGTTGGAAATGTAACAAGTGAAGCACTCGTGATTATGATAAAGACGAGTAGGTAGAGTTAAGTACGAGGTTGAACGTAGGAGAAGTTGAGTTGGACGGCAATATACCCACTTAATATCACGTTCGTAGTGAAAAGTCTTAAGTGGGAGTAATGTTACGATTTAACCTATTTAGAAACGAAACCGTAGATGAGTAGATATTTGGTTTGACAAAGAACTGCCATTGATATTATAATATGAGATCTTATAGAAATAAAATAAAGTAAATTGTTTTTTGTAATTCCAGCCACTCCTTTATATCTAAGACTGCGTAGATGACATCGGGAGTTAGTTAGGACAAAATATCATGGTATTGCACGGAATGTATTAAAACAACAACAAACTAGTAGACGGGGCTAGAAGCATTTCACGAAATTTGATTGGTTCTGAGTGCGGGGGCGAGTGTGAAGCTTTTTATTTTCAATGTCATCTACAGTAAACTATAAATATAACATCGATATCAATTCAAAATACATAAATCAGAATACACCAAACAAAACATTAAAATAATTGGAAACCAAATTGAATCCCTTCAGATTTAAAAAGAACTAGAAAATTATACTCCATACCTTTTATGCATATCAAGAAAATATGAAAAAAGTTTTTCATGTGAAAATTCTTTTATTTCAATTTTTCGTTGTCGACATAATTTTTTATGACAAATGATGCGGAATGGGTGAGCGAGGAGGGAAATGAAATTAAATTTCCTCTTTTATGTTTCGTTTATTGTTACAATGCTTCTGCGATAAGACAATATAGGAATCATAAAAAAAACGTTTAACAATTTCTACGTTACGTGCTTCTGTTTGTAAATATAGTATGGATGGACATAAGACAACAAGAAAGTTGGGCAAAACATTTGAATGATACGGAAAATTTTTTTTGTCTGTCAAGCATGATTTTGTCTTATTGTTATATTTTGAGCTGATTGTTTTGTTTGTATAACAATCTTTGTGTGTTTGACTCTGAAATGATGTCGCCGAAAAGTCTTCCTCATAAAATATGGATAATATGACAGATGTAATGTATTTGTTGTTCTATTCTTTGCTGCTATAGGATCTTATTTAATCGATATATTTGCAAATTATTTTATTTTATCGTCCACCATGCACATTTGATTATAATCAAATTGACCTAATCAACAGTAGCTGGCAGGTAAAATCTTTAGGTTATTAGATTTTACTCGTTACGAGTATGATGGTCATAATTTTTATTCTTATATTACAGCCCTACAAAACAAGGTGGGCGGCGTAGGTAGAAAATAACTCATCACTAAGTGAAGAAAAGTTTTAATACGTGACAGTATACTGCTAAACAATATTTCTGATTTCTATGGCAAATAGTAGCGCAAGATTAATACATTTTTCTGATTCTTGTTCTTCCGAGTTTTATTCTCTTATCTGATTAAACAACCCAATAAAATTTTTTGTAATTTTATTATCATTGATCTGAATTTATGATTTCAATTTTTTATTTATAGTTTTAGCAGTGGGTTTTGTACATAATTTCCGGGAGTTCATCTTCCTTCAATTGGACCGACTATGGTGGGTTGTTTGGTGGTTCCTAATTTATTATTTCGGGTGGTCTTGCAATATTATAATATGAGTCTCTTTTACCTTAAAAATCCGCAAAATCGTCTATACATTTTTAATGTAAGAACGCTATTACTCTTGCACTTCTATAGTGGTCCACAGTTCCGGTTTATATAGATGACAATTATTCAAATTGTCAGATTATATACATATACGGAACCAGAATGACTTCTTCATTGGCACATTGATATATATTTACGACGCTTCAGAAAAATTCTGGCAGTTAGAGGAGGAAATACAACCCTCACCGAAACAAACTCCAGTAGATATTTTATGCAAAACCGTCTTTTTTGAGCAAAATAAACATAATGCTGACGGTAGATACTCGTATATCGTAAGATTGCAATTTTAAGGATCAAGCATTCAACGAGCTAATTTCCGATATAAACTGTATACCGATTTTATTGTCGAATACATCCAGCTAGGACATATCAAACTAAGAAAGCAAACAATCGCGATTACAGCTGATGTGGAGAAAATGTTTTGCCAAGTCTGAGTGCACGCAGCTGATAGACATTATCAGAGAATTTTATGGAGACAAAGTTCTACTGATCCCATTCAGAATTTTGAAAAATAGACCAGTTTTACAGATTTTCATGATACACAATTACAGGGTCACTCCCAGGAATTTTGTTGAGAGAACGAGAGGATATTAGTGATAGTGATCACGAAGGGAAATATAATAATGAAGATTGCTTTGAAACCGATGACGATTAGACGAATCCGAATAATCTCGAAGTGACTTGAGTGCGGCAATTGAAATGGTTTGAAACATTGTCAAGTTTTTTAAATTTTCACCAGTGCGAATCAGTATTTTGTAAACATGGAGAAAGTTGTATTTGTCTTGGATTGCAAAACCAGATAGAATAGTATGGACGCAATGCGTTTTTGAACACCGACGACGCAATTCGTGCGGCATTAATTGATTTGGGATCATTATCTACTAATCGAATCTAATATCAAAGTCGTACGTGATTTGTACATTGCTATAAAACCCGTCAAATTGGCAATTGAAGTGCTGGGAAGACGTGATGCAAACTTGCTCACTGCGGACGCTATCCTAATATGTTTGTTGACGTCGCTGAAATCGAATAAAAACGAAATTTCAAAAGAGCTTTATTATGCACCCTATTAAAGTTAGCCGAAAATGTTCAGCCGAAAAATGTCGATAATGTAGATTCAAACTAATCAAACGAAAATGACAGCCGATAATTGTAGGTAGCATGTCCATCGAAAACTCCAGCCGAAAAATGCCGATAATGCAGATACAAGTTTTATGTCGGAAATAAGTTAATTACCTATATTAGAAATTTTTATTTTGCTGTTCCTAAAAAAACAACTAAAAAAATTAAAATAAGAATTTTTAATTCGAAACATTTAAAACAAATTATCCAAACCAAATTTTTCTAAGTGCTTTATTAGATGTTTGGGGAGGTAAAATGGGAAATGGACCTATAGTGACATGCACAGAAAATATTTCAAATGAAGTGCTTTCTATTGAATATTATTTTAAAAACGGCCAGTCAATTTTCATGTTGGGAGTCCGGGAAAACTCGATTGAATATATCGCACACACAATTGAATTTATGTCCAGCCATGACACTTTAAATGGCCATTTTTAGAAATTTTCATATTTTGTGTGTGCGACATATTCAATCGACTTTTCCCGGACTCCCATCTTAAAAATTGACCTGAAATTTTTGAGGTTTTGCTTCATATATTTCTTTGAGTTTACTCAGTAGTAAAATAGTTTTGTATTATAGTTTTAATGCATTTAATGCAACGAACTAATCATTTTTGATTTAAAAAGAAATTACTGTTTAACACCAAACGTATTTATATGATTTAACGACATTTTTAGGCTGGCTATGTATACGAATCTGTCTTACCGAGGTTTACTAGCTAGTAATAAGTATTGGTTTTTAATCTACACTATCGACATATTTCGGCTGATGAATTATAGTTGTTACATCCGAATCTGCATTATCGACATTTTTCGGCTAGAGCGAGTCGGCTAACTTTAACAGTATTTATGATGATTTATTATTGCGAATCAAAAAAATCGGAATCGGCCTCAAGTAACACAGCAAATGAGTGTTTGGAAACAGCAGCAGAAGATGACCAGCAAGGACAAAGTACAGAAAACCCGAATTTGAACTAAATGACTTCGATGATGTCTAAACTGACTCTTGTCTCGTTCTCCAAGAGAATACTCTAACACAACAACAAATATAAAGAAAACAACACAACAACAAATATAAAAGTAACTGCCCAGTATAATAGTATTCACTGTTATCAAAAATAAAAGACATTTAATAAAACAAATTTTTATTACTTCATTAAAAACTACGCTGGACATTATATATGCCGGGAATTTTCGGGATCCCGGGAATAAGACTTTAAAATTTTCGTTTCCCGGGAATCAAATGATCCCGGGATTAGTGACCCTCTTTACACAATGAATCGAAAACCAGTTCCGATTTCTTTAAAATTTGGCACGATATGTATATGAAGAAAAACTTTCCTGAAAACCATTGCACCAACCAAGAAAAATGTTTAACATAAAATGAAAATCGAAAATTTCCATTAAAATCTTCACAAAACGACTCAGAAAAATGTTCTAATCATTCGTTTATTTTGTAAAAGTATGTTTTTAAAAATATCATGTTATATTGTTATTTATGTTAAAGTACTAATTTGTCACCAGCGCCAAAACGGTGAGTTTGTGAATTAAGGTGATGTTAATAAAATTGTTTGTAGGAATGATTTATGATATATATCACAAGATTTGAAATGAGCCAAATCTAACTGCTTTCAGCGCCACAACGGTAGTTTTGAGTACTAGCTTGCTTCAAATTATCTTCTGCCATTCTTCAAAACGTACAGAACTTCATTCTTCTTTCAATGATACGAGATACGTATAGGTATATAGTGTATCAAAGGAATAATTTTCCACCAGCGTCAAAATTTTAAAAACGATTTGTCACATGATCAAATCAGAATGAAAAAAAAATTATTTGTAATCAGCGCCACAATGGTCATTTGGAGTACTAATATGCTTCACCAAAATTTGTGACTATCTTCAAGACTTTTTCATGGATATGTCACACTTATATATTCTAAAATAAGTCAATAATACCAGCGCTCGGTGGGTTTATCAACTAAAGCGATAGTAACAAAGTTGTTACTTTTTCCATGACATTTCAAATGATGTATTACAAGATTATATGGAAACGAGAAAAATGTATCTGCTTCCGGAAATACAGCAGTAGTTTTAAATATTATGGTGCTTCAAAAAATTGCACCGCATTATTTGAGGCCTTTTCAATGATATACGACTCGTATATATTATGTGATAATTGAATAATTAGCTATTAGCGCCAAAACGGTGGGTTTGTAAAATAAAGCGTTGACTACGAAATTTTTGTCTTTTCCAAGTCCTTTAAAATGATATGTCATATGATTTTATGGGAATAAAAAAGTTATTTCTGCTTTCAGCGCCGCGACGGTAGTTTTGAGTACTAACTTGTTCAGAAAAATTTACGAAATTCTTTACGACCTTTTCAACGATGAATGATAAATATATATTGTATATTAAAAGAACAATTAGCTACTGGCGCCAAAATGGTAGATGTATAAACTAAAGTTATATAGAAATTGCTATCTGACTCAAAAGCTTTAAAACTTTATACAACACTGGTATATGGGAAAAATGTAAACCAATATCTTGGTGCTGTGTGTTGTTTTCGGTGACTTTGTATGTCAGGTACCGGACCCCTTGAGGTAGAGATCCCAAAAGCTTTCAATTCTTCGAATTAAAAATTAAAAGAGATTGGCGAACAATAAACACAGACATCCATCCATCCTTCCATCCAGAAGAATGAGGTCGTTCGACCATATGTTTACGAAAATCCGAATGATTCAGCTGTTACACTCACTGGCGGAAGCTATTTTTAAAACCATAATTGCATGCCAATGGTTTGGTGAACATGTGGTTCCAGCATGACGAAAGAAGCCATGAAATTTTGCGAGAAATGTGTCCACCACCTGATGATGTTTCCATATCACCCGATTTAACTGATTGCGAATTCTTTTTATGTGCTATCTTAAAAGTAAGGTGCAAATATATGGAAATAAACCAGAATATTAAGCAACTTAAAAGGAATATTAGAAAAAAATTGACATGCTACAGAGTGAAATGTGTAAAAAAGTGATGAACAATGTATTCAAAAGAATTGTCTAATTCCAAACATGAAATAAACGATTTGTAAACATTAATTTACTTTCTTTTATTTAAAAAATTTGTATAGGCAAAAAATAGTAAACTTTTCGTGTGGACACCCTGTGCTGTTCGTATACTTTGCGGCTAGGGTAGTGCACATTGATCGTGTCTGGGATAGGGTGACAGAAGCATATTAACGGGGAACGCCAATTGAGATTACAAGTAACAATGGAAACAATCTTGTAGGCAGCAGACTACATCTTGAGTGGTTGTTAATTTAATCATCACCTAGCAAGAGTAGTCGGATCCACATCATTTATCTTCGAGAAGATAAGTATACTTCTAACGCAAATTGAAGCTGTTATCTTGAGAACAAGAACGGCAATTTCTGAATATGACCTAAGCTATCTAAATGGCTCTCGCTAATATAGGGGGCTAGTATTCAGCAACACATTGGAAAACAAAGTCCAAAATGACA
Source organism: Nephrotoma guestfalica (assembly GCA_963691935.1). Lineage (NCBI taxonomy): Eukaryota > Metazoa > Arthropoda > Insecta > Diptera > Tipulidae > Nephrotoma > Nephrotoma guestfalica. The sequence goes on from OY829915.1 coordinate 249,395,172, forward strand.
AGATACACAACTCGTCGTGATCAATGTGGATAATTTATCAAATAGGCTCTAGATCAAATAACCCAACTTCATCCTCGAATTGATGGCTGAACTCGACTTATTACCATAATGACAACGAAGGGAGAATTGCGATTCGGTGATACACAGTAAAACGAGACTTGGCTATCACCAATGGCGCTCATTTGTAAGCAAGAACTACGATCAATTAATCGTGTGAATTGATAAATTCAGTCAAACCCGTCAATGATTTGCGGGTTAATAAAATTTGGTTCATACACAAACAGCACACAAATATAAATTATCATTTATATAATTAGTTCGACTAATTAAACCCAAAAGCCACCACCGCACACAAATTATTTCCTGCTACATAAACATTTGCAAAAGTTTTTCAAAAAACCAAATTTTCTGTTTAAACAAAACTTTTCTTCAAAAGTGGATGAAAATTAAATCAAAAATGAAAATGATTTTTTTTAAACTGAACCAAAAAAAAAATGCTATGGATATTATAAGTAACATCTGGTTTAAAAAATTTTAACAGAAAGAATGTGTTTTTGCGAAATGAAATTCAAGTTGAATTTGCTGGTAGGGTGAAAACGGAGAAAATGAATCTGAGTAACTCTACTTACTAGCTATTTAAGGTTATCCATCGTATTTTCCAAGAAAATATAAACTTTTAATGTTTTTTGAAAACTTTGAGCAGAAAAAGTAAAATCCAATTACTTTTTTACAATTTACTTTAATTTTTATTTTAAGTTGTCTAAAAGTTGATGTTCGCGAAGGCAGATGAGGATGTATCTACCTCGAGAGACTTGTTTCAACCCATTCTATGTACGAGTACCGCAGGTAACCCCAGGTCACCAAATATTTATATATTTTTTTTGACGGATTTTTGACGGTTAGAGTTAATATTTAAGGCAGTTACAGAATTGAGTGTATGTTCGATTGCGGTACACTGAAATTTAGGTGTACACAACAATTGTATATATCATGGGGATATTTATTGGAGAACTTATTGGAAACACAATGAATCAAGCAGATAAGCTTTATAGTAGTGTATAGGAGAAGGTTGCATATTTGTTAAGCGGATCGTATTCTAACGCTAGCGGAACGGCACGGGAACCACATTACACATAAGCTGGAAAACAGTTACACCATGCACTGTGCATCTTTGTACAATATACAACTTTTAATTAAACCAGACCATTTGACAATACTCACGATGTTCTTCGGATAATTTTCACTATTTAAATTTTCAGCTTAAAACGTTCAGTGCTTGCACAATAAGCGCGCAGTCAAAAAATTACTATGTTTGTTTTAATTCAACCTGAGTAATTTTACTCTGCACACTGCATTTTTATTTGTGAACTGGGCTTACACCGTGCATATTGCAAATTTTACTCCGAAATGAATGTAGGTGTATAGCCGAGTCGGTCAAATAAAAATAAATAAAAGTAATTTGACTTTTAATTAAACAAAGGTTAATAATTTATTTACCAATTAACATTTAAATTAAATCGTCCAAGGTCAGATAGTAAGTATTTTTTAGATATTCTTAATTTTTTACTGGTTGAAACTACCACAGTTATATTTCAGCTGTTAACTGGACTCATGAGCTGACGATGAACATCATTAACATGATTAGCAAAAATTATGAACAATTGACATCCGGTTTAAAAATTAAAAAAAAATTGCGGCGCAACTAAATAACGAAGCTACTTTGAATCGGACGTGGGATCAAATCGAAAATAAGTGGAAAAGCTTAGTTCGTCAGTACAAAAAAATGAAACATCATAATGAAACTACGGGAAATCTTAAAAAAATATGAAACTACTGCAATGCATTGGATGATATTATTAAAGAACCTCCCGAAATAATAGCCGTTATCACATTTTCAGATACGAGCATCTATATTAATACACAAGATATCGAAGCATTCGACACAGTTCGAAACACACCAAACCAATTTATTCAGTTTACTTCGTGTCCGTACACACAGGGTAATTAGACACCGCGCAACGTTTGCTCGATGTACGCTGGGTGAATCTGCTCGGCAAAGTTGAATTAAGAATTAGACCCACTGATTATGCTGAACCCTCTGCTCACCCGAATTCGGCAATTATTACACAAACAATAGAAAAGTGTACAAAATCGTTTTGAAAGACCATAAAATGGAGTTGACCGGGATAGCTGACACCTTAAAGATATTTGACATGTACGTTTGTCAATGAGAAAGCTCTGTTCAAAAAGGGTGCCGTGCTTGCTTGCATTGGTTCAAAAACATTATCGTCAATCATAGCTGAGTGGACAGCAGCCGACGAAAGGTATCCGAAGCGACCAAAAACACAAAGGCCGCCCGGCAAGGTTTTGGCCTTGGTATTTTGGGATGTGCAAGGTATTTTATTCGTCGATTACCTTGAGAAAGGAAAAACTATCAACATCAAATATTACATGGCGTTATTGGTGCGTTTGGCGGGAAGAAGCTGTGAAAAACTTTAACATAACAACATACAAATTAGCTAGCATAACTACAAGTTGAAGCGTACAGGTCATATTGGGCATCCGCCATTTGTATTATAAAAATTTAATTTCGTAGCGTTCACTAAATTTTTATGTAAAATTGGAAAATTAATTTAACTTTTTGAAATAATTTTAACATTCATTTTGTTATGTTTTAGCAAATTTTTAAAATTTTGTAATAGTCCACTAGTTTTTACGAGTACATACATAAATATGTGTTTGTTTCCTAATTAAATTTTGGGCTGGGATGTCTTTGACATTTTAATGTTACCCGATGATTTTTTTTCAATTTTACTGGGATGATGTTCTTGGATAACTTCACCTACGCCACATATAAAATAATGGGGAGCTCAGTGTTTCGTGTTGTTGCACTCGGATGGAAAATATTACTGATTTGATAATGAAGTTGTCATTTATCCAGAATCGGATTTCAACCATTTAAATTCAAAATAGAGTGTATGACATTAGTCGGTGCTGTTTTACATAGATATGAACCAAGCAGCGATAAAACTGAACATAACCATGGAATTTCTTTAAGTCGGCCTCAATCGACTTCATAGACATTTTTGGAGCCTAATTTAAATATATTTAATAAAAAATTCAATATAATTTGCTTTAAATTAAATTAATCTTAGCTTTAAGAAAAACTTTACAACTGTTCGTAATATTTTTGTACAAATTTTGAATTTGTATGAACTACCCCTGGATATTTGTTTCTGCTACTTTAGAACTGTGGCAATTACATATTGCTTTTGGACCATTAGATGTATATGTCGTTTGAGAAAACTCACATGCCACTTAATGTCCGTCATATTATGCTTAACGGGATTTTCACATTGTGTGGCATCTAAAATATCCTTAACGGCATTTTCAGTATAAAGCTTTCGGCGTGGAAAACCTTTAGCAAAAGCTAACTATCTTTTTGACAGTTAATAGGATGGGTGATAGGTGATGGATCAAAAGTGGCGTTCTTTGATGTGTTATGTAGCCAATTTTTAGCGTTGACCTCGGAATCAAATATTCCCTTCCAGCGGTAAGGATAGATAAGATTACTAATTTCACCGAGGGAAACCCTAATGTCGTTTACATATTGGATTGTCGATGCACCCTGTAATAGGTGGATAAAGACAATAGGTATAAAATTCGACTTTCGCTGATTTGGATAATATAAAAAGTTTTTCAATATAGAGCGGGGGGGGGGGCGGTTTAAAGGGAGTCAAAACATAACCGCAAATGAATACGGCCATAACAATTGGTTAAGGTTTCTTTCAGAAGATATTTAGAGAGAAAAATATTATATTTCTCCATATACAAATAACCTTTTTCTTCAAATGCCCGAACTGATGTCCCAGATTTGGGTAGTTTCGGGTAATTTTAGGCAAAAATAATTTTCTACGTAATTGCTCATCTCAGCATAGGGAGTACTCATGTGAATTTCCATGACGATTGGAGATTTTAACAAAATGGTCATTTGTATGTTGTTCAAGAGTACTTTTCGATTTTGGAGCATCACTTGACGAGAAAAACCATAACTCAGCTCCTTATTACAGTTCTAGGAAAATGAAGGACCATAGCATGACTATGTTAAATAACATATTTAAGTGAAAATCCTAAAAATTACATTGATTACAATAAACGGGGAGGGGGGGTCTAATAACCGAGAAGGTAATTCCTGGGCGTACTGGGCCAGATGGCTATACATTTTCGTAATCGGAATGTAAGTGTTCCATGCCAGAACCCTTGCGCGAATAATGGGTCGCGAATAATGCTGCAAAGCTACTTATTATATGCTTTTTTATTTCCTCAGTAGTCTCGTTTGGAAATTTGTTGTGGGTGTAAATTTTCATGTAATTTCTTTTTTAATGACGCTTTTTAAAAAAACTCTTTGTCTCGCCAAATAATTTTCGAATTTAATTTTGGTACACGATGGTTTTAAGACCATTTATGCTTACCGAATATTCCATTGTATTCCATTGTATTTGTAAAGCATTTGAGTTTTTTATTATAAATATCAAGAGGCCCGTACTGCTTAAATAACTGCTTCTGTTGTACAAATGAAATTTTGCCTTGGCATTCCTTCTGGCAGTTTTCGAGCAGTAAACATGTTCTTCACTGTACCTTTTTCCCTTTCTTCATTTCATAAGACTTTTCATGGTCTCGCTTTAGTTTTTTCCGTTTTAGTTTTGATTTATCATCAAGTGAGGTATCGTAGCTGCTTAAATAAATTTAACACTTACTTTGCACTAATAGCGTAGCAGTGTTTTGCGTCTACGCGTGTCGAAAATAGTATAGACAACTAGTTTTTGTGTTGACAATGTCGAGAACTAGTAGAGTATGCAGACAATTCGTAGACAATGTATTATTGTAGTTTTTTCCATTGGTTTTCTGTACGAGGCCGTCATCTTACAGTTTTCCAATTTTTAAATTGGGTTTTAAATTGGGATATACGAGTACCTATATTTTGGAAGTTAAAATTCAGTTTCTATAATAAAATTGGTCTGTTTGAAATATCTTGGTCGAAAAGAGATTCTAGTTTTTCCAGACTAAAATTGTCCGATAACTGTGATTAATTTTTACTTGAACAAGAATACAGATGGGGACTTTTTAATGTAAGTGATATCCATTTTGTTCAGAAAGATTGAAATGAAGCATTATAAAATCGAAATTCTTGGCCTCAGAGAAGTGAAATGGAAAAACAGTGCAAAGTAAACACAAGCGAAATTCCCTCTGGTCGCGATGATATATTAACAACAGCTAAAGCAAAGAAGGCACTAATGAGATGGAACCCTAACTGGGGGCAACCCCAATTAATCTTAGCAAGAGTCCATTCAAAAATACGAAACACAAACCATAATTCAGTGCTGCCCCAACACAATTGATGGCTGAACAAGAAACCAAACAGATCAAGAAATGATTAACAAGAAATTGCTCACGCAATTACAAGATGTCGAGAGAATAAGAGGTCCAGATATTTACAGTGGCCATCAACTGGTAACATCACAATTCAAAATTAGGCCTGTAAAATGCATCAATTCACATTGTTAAAAATTTAACACCGACAGATTAAAGGTGTTGACACAAGAAATACATTCTGTGAAGCACTCAAGCTCAGCTTCCAACAAAATGGAGCAGCATCTACCAACACACTCGGGTACCAAGAATACAGACGCAAACTCTGAATCAGTGATAAAACTTCAGGAAGAAAATTGAAAAACGCCCGCAACTTAAGTTGCAAATGTACCAACAAAATACGTTGGAGCTGAAACGTTAATACGAAGATTATTGCACGAGAAATCAAGAACCGAATAAATAAAGGCAGAATATCGTTCAACATGTTATACAAACTGTGGAACACAACTGCCCTTTCCTGCAACACCAATCTAAGATGCTTCTGGATCAACAAAATAACAAAGCATAAGTGGAGATGGATTAGCTATACACTGAGAAAGTTCCAGAATGACATAACAAGAAGGTCTGTGGAATGGAAAATCGGACAACCAGCTGTAACATTGAAGTAAACGATGTTAGCAGGAGCGAAGCACCCCTAAAAGTCATGGCTGCAAATCAAATCAATAGCACCGAACAGAGTTAGATGGTCTAGTCTAATAGGAAAAAAAATATTTCTTGAAATATGCAGTAACCCATCTAATTTAATATTAGATTTTATGTAACAAAGGCGACAACTTTTCAACATTGAAAAGTGCAAATCTCTATCATTCACCGAAAAGCCAACCTTGTTACACAAGACTGTAAGATAAGTGGTGAACTTCTTCGGGTAGTTCTTGAAACTAAACATCTATAGAGGTTAGTTTCGCTGTACAAGCTCCGATACTATGCATCGGTAGAGCGAATTCCATGCTCGGGTTTATCAAATGTTGGACAGGTAACATTTTTGAGCTGGAGACAATTAGGATTCTGTATGGTGCTTACGTTCGATCCCAGCTAGAATATGCTGTAAATATGTCGTGTCCGTTCACAAATGCAACAAAAGCATTGAGAAAATTCAAAAGAACTTTAAATATTATACTTGACCTGGAAAGTTGGATGGGTATATGACCATGATCTACCGTATCACTTAAATATACAGCAAAGACCACCATGTTTTACAGACGTACTCGTAAGACGTAGACCTTGGTAACGCTAGAAAAAATACACTTTTATTGGCAATCTCTTGCAACCAACACAACTGCCACAGGCACGCAGCAAGTAAGTTGATACACCTCCTTTCTACCATTTAATCCTCTCAAGGTGAATAAACAATATTACGGGTATTTAAAAGAAGGAGTCAGTTAACTTGTCGGCAGCATAGGCTCCATTTACGATAGATTTTAATCGTTTAACTATTTAACGAATTCGGTGTTTAACCGTAACATATTCACTCTGTCAAGAAAGTAACGGGAATTGATCATCAATTGGCCTTTTAACCCGCTTGAAAGTATTGTGAAATTTGGTTTTTGCCGCTAAGTTGGCACAACTGTCCTCTATCTTGACGTGAAGTTTGATCGCGACCTGTTATTTAGTTTGTTTACCGTGCTCTATTTTGTCAGTTCATCTCAATCGAACAAAGAAATGCGAAAGATAAAAAAAGTCAGTCGGATTCATATCAGGTAAATACGTATTGGTCGATGATATTTGTTGAGTTTTTGGCCAGAAATTCGTTCACAATGATAGTCTTGTGAGATCGTGCTTAGTCGTGGTGTAAAATCCATGAATTTTATTTGCACAAACCTGGCCATTTTCGATAAATTTGCTCTCTCAAACGCCACATAACGCCCATATAATATTCTTTATTTACCGCCTAGAACTTATAAACCCGATCTGGTAAAGAAACGGATTGCTCAAATATAACATCACTGTAAACAAGTTTGGCAAAAATCGGAGCGAGGAGTGTTTTAACAGCAACATATACAGAGTAGATGTAACATTTAAAATTCCTAACAAAATTCGATCTAAATATCCGTTAAAATTACAACCGAACTTCCTTCTGCCATCTTCAAGATACTCGTACAAGACTCAATAAAATTCTAAAAATTCGCTATGAAGAAATATACGAGTAGCTACTAAAAAATGTTCAAGGTGAATTGCAAAGTAAATTTTAATTAAATTAATCAAATACATTATTTACGTAGCACGAGTATGAAAATAATTTTCCATTTTCCTTTTAGGAACAAAATAATGGAAATTAAAATTTATAATTCCTACACTCATTGAGATAAATATTGTTGGATTCGAAAAAGATGATTAGGGGATTCAACAAATTGCTTAATACTCATATTTGGCTGGGATGGTGAATTTTTATCGTTTGATACCGTTATCGATCTCGCAGCTCCAATTTTCACATTCAAAAATCAACCAACCAATTTTTACACTTCGTAAATTTTAATAAACTTTTTGTTCTGCTATTTTTTTAAAAATATTTTCAGGTTAATTAGTGCTCTGGGTTAATTAAAAATTCACGTGAAATTTATAAGAATTGAGATAATATAAATACGTAATGTACATACTAGAACGCTGTTCTGTCACTTTGCACCAAATTAAAAAAAAAAAAAATATTTTAAGTCCCATCAGGTCAGGGTCCTACATTCATTTATTATTTCGTTAATCGCAGCACATTTAAGTGAATCACTTTGTGTGTTAATTTTAAATATGTTAATGAAATAATATCTAATTAAATTCTATCGATTTTCACTTTGTGGTTAACCGAGAACTACATATTTTGGGTGTGGTATATGTACATACATATTAGGTACGCACATATTATGTACTTCACATAATGGTTTTGTGTTTTCGCAGCAGGTGGATGCCTCTTTATGCTGAGCAGCAAGAAAATATCTAAATAGGGAGATAAGGTAATTATTACTAATTGTAAAAAGCATTTTTATATTTTAATGTTACATATCATTAACATGATGATAAGAATACACTGTTAGTGGTCTTTAAGATTTCAAAGCACTCAATTATCTGTTATGAAAATTTTAATTTATTTTACGTAGTAAACCAGAAGTGGCATTTCTATATGCTTTCTTCATTTTTTACAAATATTTTCAAAAATATATCATTTATGAGAAATGCGATTCCAACTTAAAAAATTCTAAATTAATTTTACCTCAATATAGGCCAATAGGCGATATATTAGGCGTGTGAAGTTATCCCAGTATTTCATCCAAGAAAAATAAAAAAAAAATCATCAGGCAATACTATAGTTATATCCCATCCTAGGATTTTTAAATTCATCCCAGAAAATTTTGAAATTACACAAACCAAGATAATACTTAATCTACCGTGTTTATCTATAATAAAATGCTAAGAAGACAAGCCTTATGTTGAGATTGGCGCAATAGATCCGTTCAGTTTATGTTTGAATTATTGATTTTAATTAATGGTTCCCGGGAACCACGAGTGTTGTGACCGATCTCTTCTGATTTCAACACGGCATCATGTCCGCTATTCAAAATAAAATTCAAATGACGATCCGTATCTTGAGGTCGGCGCTAAAGCATCCTGGGATGGCTCATTTTAAATAAAATATACATTTTAGATTTAAACGAAAGGTTCCCTGGAACTGAAAGTGTCGTAACCGATATAATGGGTACTATCTACAAATTAAATAAACGGTTGGTCTTAGGATTTTTTTATAGATAGAAGTGATCATTTGTTGTCGAAATTAGAAGAAATCGGTGACGACATTTCAGGTTCCTTTTGGTCTTAAAAATTATTCAGCCATTTACACATATGACTCCATAGCGCCAATTCTAACATACGAATAGTATTGGAATTTAATTTATAGATAGTACCCATTATATCCAATCGATATCAAATGAGATCGGTTACGACACCTTAGGTTCCAGTGAACCATTAATTATTAATTTAAATCAATAATACATACAAAAACTGCATGGACCATTCATATATGGGCCTATTGCGCTAATCTCATCATACGATTGGTCTTGTGATTTTTTTTTGTAAATAGAGGTGATCATATGTTGTATCGAAATCAGAAAAGATCGGTTACGATATTTCAGGTCACTTTATCACCGATCTCGATATACGGATCAGGTTCCCGGGAACCATTAATTAAAATAAATAATTGATACATAATCTGAATGTGCCAATCGTCTATCAGCCAATTGTGCCAATCTCAACATACGGCTGGTCTTGGGTTTTTTTTTGAAGATAGATGTCATCATCTTATATCGAAATCAGAAGAGATCGGTGACGACATTCAGATTCCTGGGAACGATTATTTTAAATCCGAATTTTGGTGGCTCGACCATTTACACATATGACCCCATGGCGCCAATCCTAACATACGGATGGTCTTGAAATTTAATTTGTGGATAGTACCCATTATATCTAATCGATATCAAATGAGATCGGTTACGACACTTTAGGTTCCAGGGAACCATTCGTTTAAATCTAAAATGTATATTTAATCAGAAGAGATCGGTCACGACATTCTTGGTTCCTGGGAACATTGATTAAAATCAATAATTCATACATAAACGGAACGGATCTATTGCGCCAATCTCAGCATAAGGCTTGTCTTCTTATCATTTTATGATAGATATTTCAAGAATAAACACTTTAGATTAAGTATTATCTTGGTTTGTGTAATTTCAAAATTTTCTGGGATGAATTTAAAAATCCTGGGATGGGATATAACTATAGTATTGCCTGATAACTTCACATACTTGATATATTGCGCATATATTATAGGCAAGGTGTTAGGAGGTTGTGAGAGACTCCGTTTCTGTAGCCTAATGATAACAATATTTCTCGTTAGTTGACCTATAAGCAAGTTCTGCGACTTTTTAAGTCGCTTAGAAATAGATCGTTATTGTCTAGAGCATAGTCCGAAGAATTAAGTAGATCGTCCATCTTCGAGTGGTAGTCCGTGTTTTCGATTAGGGTCGTTGTTTTCCTCTTGCCCGCTTTAGTGACAATTATGCCCCATTGGTCCTCGAGGAAGCACATCGCGTGTTTTATGGATAGCGTGATTTAATTGTGGATCGTCTGATGCAGGATGTGAACGACAAGGTGTTTGGAAAGTTCTACAGAAATACCAAAAAACCGAATAAAACTTTGGATAGAAAAACATGTGTCTTAAGAAATAATTTGACAACAAAACTTAACCTTATTGTAATCAACGATCTCGTGGTTCCTACACGATAATTGACGAACAAACAACGTTCAAATCCGCCGCCCATAATCCCGACTATTATAATAGCATGAATAATCTCGTCACTAACCCCGAACCGTTGTTGGATAATTTGGAAAATCGGGGAACCAGAAACACTGGTAGTACCATGATTATGGGAAACGTTCCTAGCAGAGTGAGCAAGAGATGGAGCACACACGATCACGATACGGCACACTTACACCACGTAATGCAAAACGCACGCAACGCGTTTACTCGAGGACCACCGGCTCTTATTGTCACTCACGTGGGAACATTACGTTTCCTAATCAATAAAACGGACTACCACTCAGAGATTGTCAAATATATTAGTAGCTTTACTGACTTCAAGTTTACCTTCGAGTACGAGGAAAATGATAGTATTGCGTAACGACCGCCTACTTAGATCGGATAATAATATTATCAGTAAATGATACGGAAAAACTAGGGAAAGGGTCGGCTAATCGATTTCTGGTCTTCAAACCCACACCACATAAAAAAATGCTGCATAATGGCCCTCGCTCGTAAAGTGCTCTAAATCGGCAATATTCGATCACTTAGGAGTGTAAATAAATAATATCGAAAACTCTTAATTAGTTACGTAGTTGTCCTCCGCTTTCCACCTATGTCAAGAAAGTAATCGAAAGTAGAATTCCGGACAGAAGGATTGACAATTTACGAAAACTGCCTGGTTGTCGTTCTGTGCAGACTAAATATCTGTAGCTTCTTCACAGCCCAGATGGATTAACTGATCGGAATGAAACTTCATACTCTCGTTTTTCTCATAAATTGGGATATCCCAATGGTTTTTGGCTGAAATCGGTTCACCGGAAGTGACAGCTTCCATAGGAGGTTTGTAAATTAATTTTTGCAACAATACCAGCACAGATGAGTATTTTAAAAGTTGTTAAGCGGAAACGACGATTTATGACCAAAAAATGTTCGTCATACTTAAGCTTTTTCAATAAATTGGAAGATTTCAGTAATTTTTAGTCTACCGGAAATGGCAGCTTTCATAGGAGATCACTGGAAGTGGCAGCTTCCATGAAAGTTTTTTCAATTTTTGGAAAGATTTTATTAATTTTTCAACAAGGGTTGGCCTTATTGGTTTTCTGCAATTTGAGCATGGATAATATTTTTTGATAATACAAGGCAGTTTTACCAAAAGTCCGGTATGATTAATTTTTCGTTGTAGAAACCAAGTGTGGTGTATTCGAGATGTATACATTCATAGTAAAAAAAATCGGGTGTTGTCCACAATATATTCGCTCCTACAATGTTTTATATGTACTTAACCTCATCGCCTTGCATCCATTCACCCGAACATTGAACTCCGAAATACAGTGGCCAATCTAATATTCCGCGTCACAAAGGAACGTTTCGAAATATTGAAACCTTATGAAGTAGAAAGTACATGAGAAAGGCTTGCTATTGGATGACAGAAGTGGTCCCCGATCTCGGACAGTGCACACGCCCGAGAATACTGCGGCACCAGCCTGAGGAAAATACTGCACAAACATCTCTGATTATTCGCCTACAAGACCCAGCAGTTGAAAACAAATAACGATCCGCCCCAATATCAGTTCTCTGTGTGTGTCATAAACCAGCTTCATAAACAATGAATGTAAACAACAACATATGTAACAAACAGAACTGTTGGATTTGGTGTTTCGAACAGCCACACGAAATCGTAGAGAACTCAATGCATCCATCATTGGCCCAGATTTTTCGAAAACGATGCGGAAACGCCGCTATCGTCAATGGTGACCATTCAAATGCCATTCAAATTTACCGACAATTGATTTCTTGCGCGCCAAATTTGTGAACCAAATAATCAGCCGCGGGTCATTATGCGGATAATTCAGAGACAATTCCAGCGTTAAAACATAACATTGCTACAGTTATTCAAATTTCTCAGATTTTTACGGTCTCTGCTTTATAGCCGGCATATGTCTGGTGATACAGGAAGGTTTAAAGTAGTTTCTGCGGTTTTTCAAAATTATCCTTTCAGGTGAAGTTGAAATATTATTTCCCCAACTCAGAAACTATTCCTTCATCGGGTTATCGGCTTATGCACAGAGACAGAGGAAGGTTTAGTGTTTTTTAAAATGTGTCTTCCCAATCACAACCGAATAGTTCCTGAATTTGAACTTTTACCCGAGTGACAATTCACTAGTGTACTACGAATATAATTTCATATTATTACCGGCTTTGTATGTATTTAAATAATGCAGTTGCCATGTAAGACAGACTTGAGCAAGCCGTCAATCATCATCGTACACTCTCAAAATGATTGCACAAACACTATGGTTATCAAGCAGGCACATAGTTTGCTAGCGCCATGTAACTCGACTATTGTGAGCAGATGATCGATCTTAAGTAAATGCTGTAAGTGGCGCCTTGTATAATAGCGTTGAAAGATTAAATGAATAAGAAAATGTCGAAAATTCAAGACAGGTCTAAGCCGAACAGTCTATTAAATTTTACCATAAAAAATCTAAACTAAACTTTTAATTTGAAATACCGGAAGCAGGTTAATCTGGCAGTTTTTATCTACCAGTATTTCGGTTTTTTGCAGGTGAATATTTCTTCGAAATTATTATATTTTCGAAAACAAATCACCAAATGTAAAAAGTGACATCATCGGCTACCCATTTGCCGTCCCCATGTGGCGAGAGTTTGTTAAAGAATCATATGGCGTATTACAAACAAAAAAATATTCTACATACTCTATACGAATTCTCGACATTGTCTACTGCAAAATGAATTGTCTACGCTATTTACGACATCAACATGTCGAAAATTTCTGAATACGCGTAGACGCACAACACAGCAATTGACTTGCAAAAAATTTAAACTAATTACTAAATGAAAAATATTCAAAATTATTTTCGTAACAGTTTGCTTTCCTTTTTACATCTTTCTGTAGTAAAACTGCCAGCTCACCATTTTTTGTGATGTCTTATAAAAAAGTTTTCTATTAACAACAAACAAAATTAGGTCATTGTTTGTAGTAACCCCAAAATAATTCCGTCAAAATGTTTATCAACACCCATTATCCCAAAAATAAAAGAACAACTCAGTTATTTCGACCTTCCCCACGCCACTTAACACAATATACTTGAAGAAAGTATAATTCGACAAAAATCACGTAAAACTCCCCCTCATCAAAATAAAATATACAATTTTACATTTCCTGGCTTAAGTTGGTAAAACAACATAGCTTTCAAATTTCATTTAAACGAAATTAAAAGTTTTCCGAACAAATGTGTAAATAAAGAAGAAGCTTAAATTTTGAAAAAATATGGTTCTTAACAATCAACTGAATCCCCCGGATTTCTTGTAAAATATGTATACCTCATATTCGAATATTTTAATGTTTTGTCATTTTTCAACACAAGAAAATTTCTCCATATCTACCGATTTATCAGCTGCGTACTCGTATACTTCCGCCAAAATTTAACTTAAATTTTATTTTTGTTTTGGAGTTTTCCAATATGAGTTTTCTGTTCCATTGCAAACACACTCCATTACTTGGAGATATTATTTTGGTTATAGGATTCATTCTTGTGTCATAAAATAGTTTTGAAGCCTTTGAATTAAACCTTCAGAGTGTAATTACTCGTATTCTAGCTGTTGCTGTGTATATGGCTGGCGGCAATCGAGTGTAAAATTTGTGAATTGCTTAGCTAAATTTTGTATTAAAGCAAACATCAGTGTTTTCAGCTCATTTCGCCTCAAAAATTTAAACATTTCGTTTAAATGAGATGATTTCCTTGCATCATTTTTCCACCTACACACGAACTTCCATTTTTTGTTTTCTTTTACATTTTTACTCAATCATTATAATACGCGCAAGCAATCGCTCGCTCTTCTGTGCCCTTGATTTCCTCGTATACAATAATTGATCCAATTATGTTTCCAGGAAAAACGCTAACGAGAATAGCACACACAGAGCGCCGCGAAAAAGCTGCCGAAATGAACAAAACTGTATAAAGCTTAATGGATGTTTTCGTAATAATCGAGATGATTAGAGATATGAATAATTTTTATATTTTTCCGGATCTAATCTCACAAATGTTACTGTACAAACAAATAAAAAATTTTATTTATTAGTTCACAAAATCACAAGAATAAATTACCTTCGTTCGATTATCACTGTGCTAGTTGAAAAAAGTGACAAGCTGGGCACCCAAGGATAAACCTAATTCGCTGAATTCAATAGTGCTAGTCCTATTTCAAAGTTACGAAGATTAAGATTGTTGTTTCGCTTTTTTCAGCGTAGTTGTTCCTATTTTTCCGGCCAAATAATTGCACCCAGTAGGGTTTTTTATGCAAATTCTGGTAAACACAGGCATTTTTTCGTTGTTCACCAAAAGTATTTGAACCATTAAGATTTTCGTTATGCTTTGGTTGGAATGGCTGCTTCCACACACATAGACCAGTAGTGTCCCGTTGTGATACCTCAGGGTCCTGTTTCCGCTTTACCCCTGTTCAAAACCATTCGGAGCTATGTACGTAGCGCAAAATATCTCGCATTCTACAGTCCGCGAGACCTGAAAGGCTAGCCATACTGTAAACGCCCAAATACCTATGCCTTCTGTATGATAGTCCCGGACACGAGCCTAGGAAGTTATCTAAAGCCTCATCCTCCTTTTCGTCCATGCAACTTCTACAAAGTCATTCGTCTGTAGACCCAGCCTTCTCGCATGTTCCCCAAAAAGGCAAGGTCTTGTTAGTTTTGGCAAAAGCTTCTCATAGAAGACTGCGGCTCCTACCATGCGGTCTAGAGAAACATGGATCCACCTGTGCAGAGATCCGTATACACAGGTAAGGATAAATACAACTGGAGGTCGGCATACTTAGGCCAAACAGGACGCTCATTTCAAATAAGAGACAAAGAACACATCAATGACATAACCAAATTTTTAAAAAGTACATAAAATCAAATTTTTATCATTTTTCACAAATTCAAAAAAGGACCGAAATTAGACAGGTTAGAAGATCTTGGTATACATTTTGGACACGATTTGACTCATGAGTCATGAGGCATTTGTATACTGTGCGTATACAAATTTCTCATGAGTCATGAGTCAAATTGCGGCCAAAAAACACACCCTGAAAATATACAAAAACAAAAACACTAACAATTTACTTAAAATCAAAATCAACCCAAAAACCAATAAAATTTACAACTTATTATCTATAACCTAGAAACAAAGGAGGTGCCAAAAAGCAGCACAAGCCATTCTGTTGTCAAAGAATTTAAAACAAGTGAACATTTTGGTTCGGATGTTCGGATATATGGAGCAATAAATCGTCATCTCAAATCAATTGAGAATAATTCGCTTGGTCCACAATAATCCGCAATGCATAATGAATATAACCCCGAAGTTTGGCGATTGTTTATCGATTCCTCCAAAAGCAGTTTGAAGGCAGTTCTCCTTCACGTTATCAATTCAACAAATTCCATTCCAATTGTACTCAGCACAAAGGAAGCATTTCATTAAATACATTGACCATCAATGGAAAGTTTGTGCAGATTTAAAAGTGATAGCTCTTTTGGCTTGAGGCTTGCAATTGGGTTACACTAAAAACGCGTGTTTTATGTGCTTATGGAATACACGTTTTAAAGGCGACCAATACATCGAACGGAACTGGGCTTTACGTGAGAACAATAGATTGCGATACGACAATATCGTTGAGGCTCCACTTGTGCCAATTGAAAAAATATTGCTATCACCTTCATATCAAGCTTGGATAAGTTAAATATTTTATAAAAGCGCTTAATCCAGATGGAAATGCGTTGGAAACTATCCTTACGTAATTGGGACCAACCTGAAAATATGGCAGTGCGCCAGAGTTATTACAACATTTAGTGTCCGCGAGTAGTTTTCTCGACAAGAAACCCGAATCAAAACAAACAAAAATCAAATAACGCAGCAACGACGTTCAAACCGGGTGCTGTGATGCACATCAACAACAAGCGTGAAACCATTACGCATACAAAGTATTTTAAAGACGAATTGCTGGATGGGCATTTTATTCGATGCTATGTTGACATAGGCAGTGATTACACATTATTAAGACAAACGTTGGCTGAACGCCTACAAATAAATTACCAAGCACCGGACGTTAAAGAAGTTAAAGGATACGGAGGAGGATTTGTGGAGGTAATGGGATGTGTCAAGTGTTCACTAGAAATAGATGATGTTTGTTTAGAGAATGTTGATATTTATATCGTACCTGATAAAGTACAATCAATTGATTTGTTTGTCGGACACCAATTTACCGAGAGAACTAATATCCGAATTATTAGTGATAATAGTGGTCTGACGATTTCGAAAATTGACAATGATGTCGTAGCACCAATGATGAAGGATGCCGTGTGGGCGAAGAATACAACAGTAATACCAAAGGTGGTGAAGTAATTCCTCGCTGTTTGGTGCTAACAAACGAAGATGGCGACGCGATGTTACCAATTTTGAATTCGTGAAAGGGTCAAATTAGACTGAAAGGAAACGAATTGATCGCAAGAGGAGAATCATGCAGTCCGAGTGAAAAGCCGTTAGGTCCAATCGAGAAGAATGAAGAGCCGATTCAAACGCAATTACAGGGAGAAGATGCAATTCGGCTTCACGTAATGCGGAACGAGCATAGGAATTTGATCGCACGCAACCTGAAGCAGGTGGGCTTGACTAATTTGGCTAGTTTCAAAATAGATGAGATAAGCCATAGAGTGATAAGCCATTGCCTCAAATCATAGAGGAATAAAAGGAGGCTGTTATTACTGAAGACAGCATTTCTCCTTTCGCAAGTCCGATTGTAGTAGTGCGCAAAAAGAGTGGAGAGATAAGAATATGCGTAGATTACCGCGCATTGAATCGAATATCGAGAAAGGATCATTTTCCACTCCCACTCATAGATGATCAGCTGGACCGATTGCGTGACCATTGTTATTTTACAAGTTTGGATCTGCATAGCGCGTATTATCAAATCCCCGTAGCAAAGGAAACTCGACCAGTCACCGCCATAGTTACACCTGATGGACATTATCCATTTAAGCGAATGACGTTTGGCTTTAGTAATAGTCCAGCTGTTTTCTAATGGCTAATTAATAGAATTCTGGGAAATTTCCGATACAGCATCGCAATGGTGTACCTGGATGATATCATCATACCGTCTAAATCATTGGCAGAAGGTTTCACAAACTTGGAGATAATCCTAAATTTAATTCAATGATCCGGGTTAACACTAAATCTGAGTAAGTGTCGATTCTTCTTCAGAAAAATTTAGTACCTAGAGTTCGAGATTTCGTTCAATTCAATAGAACCAGGTACTTCAAAAGTGAAAGCAGTGAAAAGTTTCCCGACTCAGAAAGATATACTTGCATAGAAGTGTTATGGCCTATCGGGTTATTTCATGCGATTTATTCACAACTTTGCAATTTTGGCGAGGCCATTATCGGTTCTATTAGGCAAAAATGTACAGTTTGGTTGGGGGGAAAAACAGGAAGCTGCGTGTTAACTGACAAACCAGTGTTAACCATATTTAAATCTGATGCGGAGACGGAAGTGCATACGGATGCGAGTGCTTTGGGCGTTGCCGCGCTGTTTTCTACCAGCGTCAAAAAAATGGACTCCTAAAGCCTGTCAGTTATTTTAGTCGGAAGACCTCTAAAGAAGAAAGCCGGTACTCAGTCATTGAACTAGAGGCGCTACCGATTGTGGGTGGTGGTTGGACTCGAAAAATTTCGCGTATACCTCCTGAGAAAACAATTTGTGATCAGAACTGACTGTATGACGAATAGCCAAGTTTGATTATAAAATCGAATACGTTCAAGGAAAAATCAATGTAGTAGCTGATGCTCTTAGCAGGAACCCAAGTGACCAAGGAGAGCTAGATGCAGATGACAGATTTGTTTTAGGAATAGAAGATGCAACCAATTGGATAGCTGCAATGCAACGTGGTGATAAGAATATCATAAATATTCGCGACGAACTATAAAAAGGAAATCCCGATGTGCGTGAACACTTTACGATGTATAAATGCCGAGTATACAAGATAACCAAAGGACGGTGGCGAGTGTTTGCTCCAGAAGAATTAATTTATGATTTAGTGAGAGATGCGCACGAATCCGTTTGTCATATGGGAATTGATAAAACACTGTTGAAACTAAAAGAAAATTTTTGATGCGGAAAATTGTCACGGAATACAGCAACAGGTGGTTGAAATGTTTATATTTCATGAAGTAGACGGGGAAAAAACCAGGATTTGTACATCCATTAGACAAAGGAGATAGGCCTTTCGTGATCGTTCACCTGGATCACGTCGGGCCACGTCCAACCTCCACTAATGGTAACAAGTACGTGGCATCATTAATAGACGCGTTCAGCAAATATATAGTTTTGTATGCCGTTCCCGATGTTGGAGTAGAATATACACTAGAACTAGTCCACAATTTTATTTCACATTACGGGAAGCCTGTAAGGATAATAACTGATAGGGATGCTGCATTTATTTCTGGAAAGTTTGATGAGTTTTGCGTAACTCATGATATTATACATTCGCATCGCGTGTGCACAGGCTAATGGTCAAGTGGAACGTGTAAATCAAATCATTACAACAAGTTTGGCAATACTATCCGAAGGTAGAGGTACAATATGCCATAAACAATTCAGGGCATCGTATCACAAAAATAACGCCGTCCAGAATAATATTTAGATACGAAGAGAGACATATTAAGCAAAACCAACTCATAAATTAAATCATCGTCGCTAATGAACATAATGGCATGAAACAAGAAGTACAAGACGTGAAAAATTTGTTGGAAAAGAATAGGGAAGTTTGTCAAAGCAATTCAACAAACATCGTCGAGCAGCTCCGAAGTTAAATCCCAAAGACTTGGTAATGGTAAAGAATTAAGCACTTGCATCGGGAGAGAGTCGTAAATTGGCTTATCAGTTACGTGGCCCCTATGAGATTGTTAAATATATTGGCAATGACCGTTATTTAGTGCAGGATGTGGAAGGCAAACAACAGTTTGGTCGCATATACAAGGGCATATTGGTTAAAGATCGGTTAAAGCTGGTCATAAGAGTGAAGGCAAAAGATTCTTAAAAAAAATTTTGTAACTGAAGCTTAGTTACATAATTTTATATTTTGTCGAGGACGAATAGGGTAGGATGGCCGAAATTGTTGCAATTTATATTACGAATTTTTAGTTTAAATGTAAACATAAATTATATAGGGTTAGTTATGCTATCGTATTTGTGTATGTGGGCAGGATGTTGTGAAAACTCAACACAGAGCGACGCGACTATCGCAAAAAGGACAGTGCGAAATAATAATGAGGTGGGGCGGCAGATAGAAAGAAATCGTAAAACGAAGCATACCTAAGCATACATTAAGTCTAAGTAAATACAAATCAAATCTTATAACATTCGAATCATCGGTTTATTTTATTTGTGACAAAACATCGTAGTCGATTAATTGGTGAATATCATTTACGTTTTCCGTGCAACAATATGCTGGCCGCTTTTCATAATATAAACGTTCGAATGTCATTGAAAATACATTTTTTGCATTGTGATGTGGAAAAATTCGCCGAACAATCGCCAGCCGAATCTGATGAGCACGGCGAGCGTTTTCACCAGTGACGGCAAGGCTCAAACATTGGAACAGCGGCAAAAAGCTACATGCACTCTTGGGTGGCATTTGTTGAAATTTGCAAGAGGAAGAAGATCCCGAAGACGACACGAACGAATCAGATAATTAAAATTAAAAAATTAGGAAAAATCACCATAAAATCAACTGAATCGATTTAATTTTCTTTTAAATAATCGATTTAAATTCAATAAATGAGAAAAAGTGTTTTTCGTCGAAATGAAACGAAAAAAGACAAATAACACAAAAATGTGAATGTAGATGTGGTTTCTCGGTCTTGATATGTTCGGCAAAGTTGTTTGTCTTGGCTTGCGCAACAACTTTGCTGAAAAAAGCAAAACGAAAATCTTAATGGCTGATTTTGAGAAATTTTTGACTCAGAGCCAAAACATGGGGACAAACTTTGAAATGGGACTAGCACTATATTGAATTCAGCATACTTGAATTAGGTTTACTCCCTGGGTGTCCAGCTTGCCACAAAGTCACAAAACAAAATTTGCGATTCAAGCACAGTGATTATTATTAGAAATACGTATTAAGATAAACTGTTTGCATTAAATCCATCAATATATATGGTAAACAGGAAGCAGCATTCAAAGAATAAATATATATTGCATGTAGCAATAACAACTTTGTATTTGTAGAGCTTTCAAATAAGCTTATCATAAACGGAACTATCGTAGAGCAAACCATTCGAGGATATATACAATGCCAACATGCAGAATAAAACCTGTTCACGTGCTTTTATCATTTTTATGTTATTTTACCATTGTTCCGTACGCCGTGCGAGATGTGAATACAAAACATAAGCTTTTATCTACAAAATATAATTGAATATGTTTTTCTTATATTAAGCCTACGGGCGTACGTGTCAATTTCATATTTATAAACCATTTTATAAAGTATAAAATAACGGTGTATCTGTGGATACGGTGCCACCCTATATTTTATTACCATAAGTAAAAGTTACGATTCATACCGGAATGAGTTTTAATCAAAGCTCTTTATATTTTTATAACATTTTCTTTGAGAAATATATTTTTTGTACCTTGGGAGTTGAAAGCTTGTATCTGTATTGGATTATACAGTATTGCTTCTCTCATTAAAATTGACCTTGTCTAGACAGTTTAAATCCACATTTGGAAAAAATTTGCTGACAATTTTCTATATAAATATACAACTTCAAAGATATACCTGTACAACAAACATAAAATAGGTTGATCGTTGGACCATATATAAGCAGCGTTAATATTCTACACCTGTAGAGAATGTATGTAGACAATTAAAAAAATGACGTCGAAAATGTAGGGAATGTAGACAATGTCGAAAATGATTGTTTCAATATGCAGATTTTGCTGAATTCTTTTGTTAATGGAAACGTTAGCCTTCAATTCTACCTCACATTAAAAAATTCGAACGATGTATATACTCGTAATATGTGGTGCGTAACTCAGAAAGTTGAATAATACGGAAACATAAATAATTCTACTGTACTATAGCTGTGCTAGTACAATTTGAAAATATTCGAAAAAAGCCAATAAACTACCAACTTGTATAACCAACAGGCAATAAAATTGGATTGAACACAGAACCCATTTGGATATAGTATTCGTTTCGAATATGCACATGAGAGTCGACATTGCACAGAGAACTTCTTTCATAACCGCTAAATTTTTTAATGCAGTGCTAGTTTCAGAGGTATTATTTGTAGTATCGATTGCACAAATAGCCTATCAATAAATGTTACAAGATCGTGTTAAATACCTGTGATTTAAGTTAAAGAAGCTACCGATGTACGCTTTTTTACCGATATGCAAGTCACACGAGCTGCTAATTCTATGGTGTACGCACATTTACCGAGTGATACACGAGAAATAATTATTGAGCCAAATCAATAAATAGGCGTAAATACATCTGATTCAAACATTTAATAATTATAATTCATGTTACTGACTCTAGATATGAAAAACTAAAAAATTTTAATTTACGAATGGAAATGAAGCCGATTTTGGTTGTCCCAACTGGATACAATTTTAATCACATCACCAGTGATCACTTGTTGCAGGTGTATTTTCAATGAGCAGAAATACATTTCAGTTCACTGTTGTAGATGAAAATTTCGTTCAATAGAAAATTAGGTGAACAGGAAAATTCCGCAAATACTAGATAGATCTAAGCCGAACAATCCAATAAATAAATTTTTCCACAAAAATTGAAAGCTAATGTTTCGATTTGAATTGCCAGGCAAGTGAAGCTATAGTGGTTTTTGATTAGCTAGTACTTCTGATTTTGCAAGTGACAATTTCAAAATAAAATTTTTAACAATTTGAAAAGTAATGCCCAAATGTTGACATCTAAAAGCGATGAAAAATATAATTTCCCTGATAAGCGAGAAAAGCTACACTATGTAATGCATGTAATATAGGCACAAGATTTTGTTAATTGAAAACATAGAGCATTACAAATAAAAAATTTGAAAATGATTTAGATTGTGCAATCTTCTAACTACAATTTTCATAAATTTGATTTTTTTCAGGCAGCGACATTTTAATAATGCAGCGCACGTCTCATCGTGAATAATAAATGTTTCTGTTGTTTCACTTTAACAAACTCTGCTTTTTAAAATTTCTTTTCATCAGGAGAGGCATTGGGTGCTTCTAGGTCCCCTATTATGATTAGAGAAATCATCGCCACTTTGATATGAAAATTTCATAGTGCTAGACTTTCCCGCGATTTTACTCAACGTGTTCTCAACTGTTGGATTGTATATTGGTCAGGATTTGGTACAAAGGCGTCGAGATATGTTTCTCAAAACTATTGGCCTAGGTCTATTTACAGTGAAATCATGGGTTAAGGAAAGTCCATTACGGAATTAATGATTCCAAATTCGGTAAAAAACAAAACCGCGCAAACTCAGGAACTCTCGTGTCAAATATTTTCGTGGAGAACAACAGTTCGTGATCAAATTTTTGGACAATTTGCCAAAACTGATAACTTTCCCATTATGTCAGAAATGATACAAACAAATTGAACCTGGATCAACATTTCGTGCCTTTAAATCAATTATATGGATTTAATAAAGAAATGTGCAATAACCAATATCTTGGAATAAAGGCATTCACCGAATTTTTCAAACACAAAAATATCAGTCTATTGACTCCTAAGAAGGGGCAACATATACGTATTGGGTTTGAAAATAAAATATCGTGGACGAAACACGTTGAAAGTTGGAATGGCGCTCGAAAGGAGTATTCAAATGATAGGGCCAAATCATTGCAGAATCTATTATCTAATCTATATTTCAAAAGCCCAATATATACTTTGGCAAATGATCACTAAACTTCGCTAACACGAACTCCATTCCAATAACACAAATATGTTTGACAAAAGAGCAAACCCAAATGGAATGCGGTTCCGTACATAGTTGCATTAAAAGGAACTTTATAAGTCGATTAATCGAATTTTTAAGCGATTATGTTAAAGCATCCAAGGAAGCTGCGTATACATACAAGCCTGAGTCATATGAAATAATCCAACTCAATCGCCAGTTTTTCAAAGATATCACTGGCTCCGAATCGCAATGCTATACCACAATACGACCAAGCAGAGATATTCATGTGACAGATATAAAAGCAATTTTGTATAATCCTTCGGGATCGACAACCGATTCCCAGTCCTTGGGAAACAAACACAATAAAACCAAATTGGCACTAACCTCTTTATAAAGGTCCCTCTCAGTTGCAAGCGACCGTTTGCACCGTCTCGTTTTTCCTATAATTTACTCTGCTTGCTATTTCACGTTCCACTGCCTCACTGGACCCAGTCGATTTTATGCGACCGTTTTCCCCCGCCTCGATTTTCTTCATTATACATTCCACCGCCACTCGTTCCATTTGATTTTAAATGACCGTTTTCACCTCATCGATTTTCTCCTCTACATTCGATATTTTTGGTAAACCGGCACACCTTTATTCGTACCTTAGTGGCTTCCGCAACCAGTTTACAAGAACTAGTATTTTATTACAATGGAGGCCGTCCCGATGCCCGTGTTGCGATTTATTTTTCATTTTATCGGTCTTGTTTTTACACAAACACAAAGCTATAAGTAGATTACGTCTGCTCGTCGCTATTGACATCACGCGCCTCACCTGACAAAATTCATCTTCTATCTTTTATAACTTTTTGTCGTCTCCATATTCACCGGACAATATTTCTTATCCATCGGACACCACCATTGAGTAATTACCATATCTTTCCTTGCTTGACTTGGATAGACCCTCCAACTCCGAAATTATATATTTCTGTTGTTTGGCTTTTGACATCTCGAATTAAATTTACTTTCTTTTACGATTTTTAAAAAAATCTCGGTGATCAGGATGAAACTTCATGCTTAAGCTTTTCTCATAAGTTGGGAGATCCCAGTTTCCATGTTTCATTTACAAGAAAAAAGAATATGAACCAAAGACTGTTAATTAATTTTGCAATAAAACGGGCCCAGATAAATTTTTCCAAAATTTAAACGGAAATCATGATTGTTGACAAAAAAACTGTTTTCCGGGAAAAGTTCGGTCCCTGAACGAATTTATCTATCGGATTGAAACTTCATAATTAAGCGTTTTCAATTTGTTGATCCCTTTTCCAAACGAAGCTTTTTAGTTTATTGCAAAGTAAATATTTAGCAAATCGACCAAAAACAAAAAGATTGAAAATTAAAATTCAAGCAAAATTAGTTCAGAAATTCCATTTCCGGATATGACGGCATTTGATAAAAAAAAACTTATATCTCGAAAATTCGACGTCACTACAGTCTATTTTCTTTATTAATTGGTAGATCCTTGTGAAATTTGGTGGAAATGGTCGTTTTCTGGTGGAGAGCTTTTACAGTTGTTTGAAATTTGATTAGGTATGATGTTTTTGGATTATACAAGGCCGTTTTACCAAAAGTCCCGTACATTTTTTTCCGGTTTGGGAATCAAGTGTCGTTTATTCTAGATCTTTGTGTACATTCGTAGTAAAAGAAAGTTGGCTGAGGGTCACAACGCCCCTCCATTTTTTGGAATGTAGATGTGGTATTTTTTAACCTTACGTTAGGGTTTGTAATATAGTTTTGGTCGAATTTATTGTGACATTTTAGTTAATTTAACGTACAGTTTAATTTATACTCGTATGTACATTCATTGTGGCGTTTATTGTTTCTGAATTCTTTGTACAGTAAAAAATTTTTGTAATTTCTCGTTATGTGTAGTTTAACATGGGCGTGGCATGTGCTGTACATCATTACTTGCAATATTTTTTTATTGTCTTTGATTTTTTTGTGTTGAGTTCATTTTGAATGGTTCCGCGCATCACCATGCACCCTAGAGAGGTGTGGAGCGTACTGTACGTTACAACCCGTTCAAAATCAACGGGATGATCATGTCACTGGTGCTTTTAAAACCATTTTTAAGGATTACGGACCTTTTCCTCTGGGATGCGATACTTTTAAAAATGCATCTGTTGTAAGATTGGACACCAAATTTGGTGTTTTTAAAGGTAAAAGAATTTTAATCTAGTAGTGTATTTGCAATACGTACGTCTGTACATTCGTTTTAAAAGAAAATCGAGTTTGGGTCAAAACATACACAACTCTCAAATATGTTGAACTGTTTAAACAGTATATTTTATTGATTTGTCCTAGACATGTCATAGCCAAAAATGCTTGTTCCATATACATAAATCCTGAATTAAGTAAACAGTGAGTATAATAAAATCTTTCGGCGTAAACAAACAGGGATATATCTCGTTTCATAACATCGCCCGCCGGCACAATAATTTACGAACAACAAACAATGTACAAAATGCCAGGCGTATATTCTAGAATTACAACAAATTATTGTTATTTTTTATCCACAATCTAATTTCCATAACTTATCGAGCCCCCGCTACACCCTAGATATTCGAGTCATGTTTTGCACAAGGTTATGTTTGTTGGTGTACAAAACAGTGGTACACTCAGAGTGAAAAATCATCTTCTAAGCATAAAATCGAATTTAAATGTGACCAAATTGATTCAAATAGATGGTTTGTGTATCTGTCAGTGTAATTCTATAGCAGCAAAGCTCATGCATACCGAAAGCATAACAATCAACCAAAAACATTTTTTATTTTCAAAATAGATGAGATAAGACATCATCGATTTGACTTTTTTTTAAGTAGAACGATATACGAGATGAAAAATGTTGAAAGAACGTTTTCTTTCGTGATTTGGTTTACATTTTGCCGTCCTATATACATATACCGTTGGTTGTTCCGTCGTCCTCATTCTTCTTCCACGCGCTCTCATTCAGCACGTCTTTTGAATTACTTTATTATTGCGATTAGATAGAAATCGAAAATCGATTAGTGTAAATCGAAAATTTATGTTTTTTTCTATCGTTCTGCTTTCTATTCTGTTTGAATGCTTTTTAATATTAATAGGATCATTTTGCGCAGTAAGGGGGTAGAAGGTACACACACAGGGGTAGTCAATTTGTATAACATTTAGAGAAATTTGTATCTTCTGATTGATTAATAAATTGTCCGGTGGTGGCATATCGAAATTATCGAGTTCATTGTATTCGTTTGTCTTCAATCTTAGTTTATATAGGTGTGTGGGTGCGGTTAAGATCATCAGCAATGGACACGCGACACACGGGAAGACCAAATTTGTTGATTCAACACAAAGGTATTTTCTCTACGTGTAACATAATAAGAATTCCATAGAATAAGAATTTTTTTTATATTTTATGCAAATTAAGAAAGTTTGCTCAATGATGCCCCCCGATACACCATTTCTTTCTCCCTGTTAATTCTTTCTCCCTGAATTTATCACATGCTTCTTGAAGTTTTGTTGTCGTTTTCTCGAAAGTGTCTCCTACTGAGAGAACTGCAATATCATCAACAAATGTTGCAACGGTAACATCGTTTAATTCAGGTAAATCACTGGTGTACACCAGTTAAAGAATTGGTCCCAAAACACTACCCTGCGGAACTCCTGACGAAATCCTTTTTAGCTCGGAGTATTCTTCTTCATATATCATCCGAAAATGGCGATTCTCTATGTATGATGTTTAAAGTCATATTGTATTGTTTTGGTAAATCTCTATGTATTTTGTAGAGTAAACCGGCGCCACATCTAAGAAGATACTAGAGCAAACCTTTTTTCCTCTTTAATGTATTCTCAATGACATCTATAAGCCAATGAACCGGCTCAATAGCTGAGTGTTTCTCTCTGAAACCAAACTGATATTCTGGGATAAGTAAGGTCTCTTTGTTCTATAGTTCTTTTCAATATTTTGAGCAAGTGCCTCTCAATCAATTTTGCTAGTGTTAATAGAAGTGAAATTGGCCTTTAAGATTTTCTGTCATTCAGTGGCTTGCTCGGTTTCGGAATCATTATTACTTCTGCTACTTTCCACTGTATTGGCACATATTTTTTCGTGAATTGAATTGACTATTTGTGTCCCAAATTGCTCGCGGTTATGTACTTGTATATCGCTGTTTGAGATCATTCGTTTTATTGCATCTGGCGATGTTTGTGTGTTGCAATTATAAATCACTTTCATGTAGTGGTGTTGGCGAACACAACACGTCATGAATTCCCCTTTCTCCTTTCCCCACCTCATCGAAATTCGGCAAATTGTCGCGTTCGTACTGTTGTTCTCTGCTGCGGATCTTTCTTTGTCCATTTGTCGAGGTGTAACGACGTTCTTTTTGCGGCCTCTTATTGCTTCACAAATCGGTCGTTTATCAGCTTTCCGGAAGCTTTCCACAATTGATATTTTCTTTGCCTCGTCGTGTTCCAGCACACCTCCTTCTCAACTCTAGTGTGTCCAACTCTGCACGACTCTACGCCGCGACCTTTGGATAACTCCAAAAGAGATCGGAAACTTCCGCTAGGCCTCTCCCAAGGATCTTTGCTCTATTCGATAAGCCCATCCGTTTCTCCTATTCTTAGGCCGTATACCCTCTTTAAATCGACTTGCACTCTCCGAGCTAAAACCAATCGTTTGCCTATGGTCTTAGTTGTTTCTTAAACGCTCTGTGGTTTTCTTTACTCCCGGTGGCTGTTCCTCTCGCCAGTTTTCACCTCGCTTAACTCGGGAACCAGGCTGCTGCCTCGCTAAACGATCAATCCATCTTGCGTACACTCTCGTATGTAGTGACCTAACGTCTCGCATCTGAAGCATCTTCTTTGACTTTCAATGTCACCTGGCTCACCACTTTTGTGTTGTAATTTTATGCGACTCCAAAAGCCCACTATCAGTTGCCTCGTAAACTCCTCTCTTATTATTTGTTTTATCACCGTAATATCCTCAATCCTTGCTCTTGCTGCCTCATATTCTAACACCAAAGCCAATACTTCATTCAAAGTTTTACCTTTAATATTCGTTCTTAAATGAAGACGCGTCCACTGTTAGTCAGTTCAACACACCTGCAGGTGCATTGCCATAAGCTTGATTCGCTAATTTGGTTATTTTTCTCTCTAGTTCTTGCAGACTTTCCCCGCATAATTGCCGCTTGCTTTGGAGTTGAATTTTGAATAATTCTCTTACGTATGACTACCCACATCTTAGCTCCAACTCAGTCATGAACCAATCGTAGCTCGTTTCTCTTGCGGAGACAGTTTGCATCTGCTGCTTTCCCAAGAAGAGCCAAAATGAGGGCGTTGAATTGTCCCCTGCGCCCTAACAATTGTGCTGAACTGCTGCTTGAAGTTGCACTTTAAAATTCTCAAATTGGATCTCACCCACCAGCGAATGTGCCTGTGTGTGTGTGTGTGTGTGTGTGTGTGTGTGTGTGTGTGTGTGTGTGTGTGTGTGTGTGTGTGTGTGTATGTGTGTGTGTGTTTCGAGGCGGGCCTTCACTTGCTTAAAGTTTTATTTTCAAGTTCCTGTTTGATTTGTCCCTTAAAATTCTTGAACTGGCTGTCAAGTTTCACCTATAGTGACTTCATCTCGCTCCTCTTAAATCTTTAACTTGGAGATCTTGGGCACGCTGGATATGGTTGAACTTCTAGTCTAACTCTGCAATCCGTTCAGTTTGTTCCGCTGGTAGTTCTACAAATTGTGCAGTTTGCTGCTAGAATTTGGCGGCTTGCTGATCTAATTTGGTGTCTTGCCTTCCCGTAATTCAGGAAATTGCTCGCCTTGTTATTTTTGCATCTTACTTGTCCAATTTGAAACTGAATTTAGCGACCAAGTCCCTTTAGTTGATGCAAAAGTGCCTGTCTGTATCATGTCTCTCATATCCAAGGATGGCTTCTGCTGTTCGGGAGTAGGCGATTGTACTGTTATGGTTGTTTTTTTTAGTCTCATCGGATGCTTTACTTTTAACTTCTTCTTAACAAGACCTTTCTGCTTATCGTTTGAGGTAGGTATCTGGAATCTCTCTCTAATGGTCCTGGCGTCGGTAATGATTGTCGCGATCTTATCCCTCTTGTTTAAGCATCCTCCTCCATGACGCTCTCAAGTTCCCTCCTTTTCCCTTAACCGCTTGTATGTACAGGTAGTGTTTAACCATTGCTGGTATTTGCAAAAGCCCACTTCTGACACCAAATGTTTAATTTTTATTTCTTAACTGACACTGATACACTGGTTAAATTAAAACTGTGGCTGCGTCTCAAATTGCGCGCGCTTATATATTTGTCGCTTGTGTCATATCGCTGTTCGAGATTATTCATTTTATTGCATCTGGCAATGTATGTGCGTTGCAATTGTAAATCACTCTCATGTATATTCGCAAACATTCCATAGAATATCATTCTAAAATACAAATCTCAATAAATATTGGTGCAATACTTGATCTGGCAACATCGACGATGTTAATGAATAATAATCGCCTCAATGAAGTTATAGATTCTGACAAGATTTGAAATCGCTCTATTCGGATTGCCAACACTTGTGACACACAAGTGACATATTTGTGTAGAGTAGAATTCGTAATAATACACGAAATAAACCGATATACCAGGTTATGCTTCGGCATACCGCCCAAGAAAATTCGAGATTCAGCGTTGATTTTTTCTATAACATTTTCAACAAGAATGGGCGACAATTAAAAAATGCCTGTCGTTACAATACGCCAAAGAGATATCCACACATTGGAGCACCAACACTATCGCAAAAACAAATGACGGTGGATGGATTCTATGCCAACGTAAATCACCTATTCTCCTTGATAGTCAATAAATTCAAGACAAAAGACCACACATTGGAGACAATCAACGTTTTGTTCGAAACATATAGTAATCGAGCACTGGGCGTGTTCATTAGTGGGTTAAATTGAGATATTTAACATTACTCGAGATGCATGTATCATACCTCGAAATTCAGAACCTGAATTTCAGGGCATAGCCGTCAACTGGAAAAATATCAACAATGTTGTGACAGTCCGATACACCTAATTTCGTATACACACGCAGTACCTTTACCCAAAAATAATGTCGCTTTTTACAGAATTCCAAGCAACGTCCCGCCACCCAGCCATCAGTTCTAACGCTAAAAATAAATTATATCAACCGTTACACTCCTCAAGACAATCCGGTATCAAAACGGCAACATTCTCATCTCTACGAGCCCAGAAAGCAACAAGGAATCAACCACTTGGGAACGCAACTAGAGGAGGACTATTATAACCAATTGGCATATGGCAACACCGAAAACGAGATATCCAATGATGAGCAGGATATTGAAGATAATATACTAAAATCTTCATCGACACCGGAGCCAATAAGACTATACAAAATCGGAGTTAGCCGATAGTGCCAAACCAACCGAGAATCAATTTCAAATCAGATCAACGGCAGGTGACATCGAAATCAGTCACAATATTGGTGGATCATTCTTAAAAGCACTGGCATCGACAATACCATCGATTTTTTCATTCTACCATTATTGAAATCGTTTGATGGCATCATAGGAGAGGACCAATTAAAGGAACTCGCGCCATTTAATGATCGAAAACGTAATTGATCATCACACTCGAGATACACATTCCATTACAAGAAGTTCGTGATGGTCATCTTTCACCTGTCACTAAAAAAAATTGCACACGCAGTCATCTTGAAATTCGCAATACTCTGGAGCCGTTAATCACTTCGAAACCATTGGCATCGAGGTACGCGCTGAAATGAAAAACATCAGCGAGGAACCAATATATACTAACTTCCGTTCTGGTCAGAAAAACGCACTGGCAAAAAAAATACTGGCAATTCAAAACATCAAGAGACCTTAGAATTTGAAAGACCTCAAATCCTTTGGTCCGCATCGTGCTATTATCCGCTAAATTGTCAACCAACTTAACGATAGGATAAAATGCGCAAATCAAAACATCCCAATCCATGAAAGTGAAGATTGACCTGAACCAGAAAGAGTTAGGAGCGTTCCGAAATACGAGAGCTCCTGTTGTCAACGATTGATGTTTAAAATTTATAACAAATACTTTCTGCTAACTACTGACGCTTCTTCGTCCGCCATTGGCACTGTATTATCTCAAGGAGATATCGGGAAAAACCAGCCAATTATCTACATCTCCGGCTCACTGTATAAGACCGAAGAAAATTACACAACAAAGGAAAAGGACATGCTGGCCATAATATGGACAGTGAACAACCTTCGCATAGCCTTTCGCAACCCCTTATATGGGGCCTGAAAAATCAAAATTCTAACAGACCACTAAGCACTAACGTTTACACTAAGAAATAAGAACAACAGTGTCAAGTTGAAACGCTCGAAAGCTTGATTGGAAGAATATAATTACGAACTTATTTACAAACCTTCCTGTACCAATAAAATATCTGATGCTCTGCCAAGACTAGGACTCGAAGCGAACACATTGTGCACCACTGGAACTATTCACAGTGCGGAACAGGATTCTACCAACTTAATTCGATTCTGTGATGCACCCTTGTCTTCAGGGACCAACTGATCTTTCTAAAAGGTCAGGACATGTATGCCCATGAATAGCCCCATCCCTCTGACCACAGACAATATATTAGTTCACCGGAGAAAAACAAAGGAATTGTATGCAAGGTAGTAAAGGAGCAATTCCATCCAACCATCATCAACGGAATCAAAATCCTAGAGGGGTATATTCAGTTTCTGCAAGAAGTTTTTAAGGAGAGATTTCTTCTTTCAAAATACGCCTAACGCAAAAAGTTGTAGAAAGAATGTAGAAAATAAATTCTCTATCTTAAAGGAAAAACACAAGCGGGAATACAGAAATCACATGCAAAACAGAAAGAAAATTTTGGAGCAATAGTCTTTTCCATAGATGGCCAGTTTCATCAAAAAATACACTCAATATGTTGCTCTCCAAGACACACCTATTTGAACATACCCTACGGAAATTCTTTATTTGAACTTTATAAAAGCGTTACACTATTTCACTGTACCTCGCATACTCATGACGTTTAATGTAACGTTGGATATCAAAATCTATCAAACACCTTCCCAACGATGTGAAGTAAATGGAGCCATAAAGAAGTTCATTCTACTATAATGGAAATAGTTCGGTGCCTCCAAAACGAGTACCAGGAACTGTCTGCCATCAAAATAGCTGTGGACCACTATAAGAACTCTATACCCTCGGTTGTGCAAAAGAATCCTAATGAAGCAAAGGTTCACGAGGATCGACCAGATCGGACTTCGTAAAAATCAACACACCACTATTACAAGAGAAAATAGTAGTAGAGTTGGTTCGAAAAAGCTATATAGCCTATAAAGCTGCTGACGACACCATTTATTCCTCGCTCTGGCGTTTTACTATGCCACTAAATATCTATGAAAACAACACTCCACTTGTAACATAAAACAAAGAGATGGACGAATAATCCAAGGGAGTTTCAAATTGATTCACGTCATCAACTTGATTTTTTTTTGTTATCCGTACAATCTGTTCCAACACTTTCGCGGCTTGCTTTTTGCTTTTTTCCGTTACTTTTACGCCAATGTCAACCAATTCGAGGACGTACGGATATAGGTCCGATTTTTATCACCATCTGCACATTACATAGCTTCATGCCAACCATACTGGCATGGAAGATGGGTCGACCCATGAGTTTTGTATTCCGACGGGGGGTCATAGATGTGTTCCATTTCATCACAGATCGTAATCTGTTGATGGAAATTCCTTTTGCATTCTGCCCTTGAAGAATTACGAAGAAGTCATAGATCGAATTGCACTCTCGCGATTAGAAACATTCGCCAAGATAACACTCTTCAACCGCAATTGATCCGTCAAGCGAAAATCATAACATAGCTGATAGCGGAACTGAAACGCTACGCTCGCAAACAAAGATCAATAAACTGTATCGGTAGCTTCTGGCAATGGATAGCAGGTTCACTAGATACCACTGATCGGGATTAGAAAATGACTAGCCAGAACGAGATAATTTGCAACAACAATCAACAGTACAGGATTAACAGAGCCTTAATAAATGCAACTTACATGACGAATCGGAAGCAAAATTCCAACAAGTATTGTTTAATTGACTCACTATCTTCAAAAACGAAATATACGAGATAGTCCAATATGCTCAATTAGCCAACGGAAACATCACCAACACTAATTTGTTGAATAAAGGTGAAATTAGTTGTTACTTCACGGAAATTGAAAACTTGCCGTATACCAACTAAATCTTAATGCGGAAAACTAGCAGACCGGACTACAATCACATAATTAACGAACAACCTCCAGTCACAACAAGTGAGATATTCGGAATTGTAAAAAAATCTCGCATATTTGGGGAAACGACTATTTGTGACCTAAGTGGACTAAAGCAAATACTAATAGACCATTGTATATCAACTGATCAAAGGCTTTAAGATCTAGAAGCGAGTACAAATTACATAACCAACAAATAATTGAACCCCTCCTCAATGACCATACTATATTTCTAAGCGAGAAATCTCGTTTAATAATATGAGTTAACACTTGAAAGGAAATTTGTTGGTGCAATATGCTACGAGGCATTCCCAGTTTTACCTATCGTATTACGCATGAACATCACAGAAAAGGGCTTTAACATCGATTCGATCGAATACAAGGAAGCGGTTGTCATTGGCAGTGGGATCATAATCATTATTTTTGGATTTGTCTTTATTTTTCTGATTGAGCGCTCTCAAGCGGATTGTCCCACTCATCAACCTGGAAATCAACCCATGATATTTTTGATCCATGCGATGTGGATTTTTAAGAAGGGAGGAAGGAGGGAGGAATAAGAAGTTTTTTTATATGGAAATTAAGAAAAGTTTATGTTAAGTTAGTTCTAGTTTGGATTTTGAATAAAAAAGGTGTTTTTGTTTATTTCGAATTCTAACCGAATTCCTAATTGTGCTGTCTGTATACTCTTTTCGAACCTATAAAACCACAATACCTAAATATCACGAGTCATCTAGTCTTTTCTATGTGTGATAAACTAACTACAAACAACTAAAATTGGGATGCGGAAAGTCGGAAGAAATGCCGGTAATGGTTATGCGATAAATGGGACCACCACTAGTTTCTCAATAGAAATTTCGACTTTGTTTTGAGTGTATCGCTATGTGTCTCGACTGTTGGAGCTGGCGTACCCAACTTATTGACTTTGGTTGATTGCTGAACTTCCTTAGGATTGCAGGAATTTCGTTAACTGAATCATAAAAAACAACTCTGGCTGCATAATGGTGTTGTTGACATTAAGTTGACTGTAAAAGTGTGGTCAAAAAATTGAAGAACTGGCGAAATTAAAGAAACCTGCTTATATAAGTGTGTATGTGCTAAAAATAATTTTTGTGTAACCAATATCCATAAATTGTCTAATTGTCTGAATGCATAAATCAATTCTACAGCCTAGCACATATACCAATTTATTTTTTTGCAAAATACCCCAGTATCAAATGGGAATGGAAATAATCTCTTAAACAATTTTTCAAAAATGTTATTTAAACTAAAGCCTCATATGCATATTTCAAAATTGAAATTTAATTACAATTAAAATTTCATTTGCAATTGTAAAATCTCACAAAAATAATATTTTTAAAATTCCGTTGGAAGAATATAACGATTTACCATAAAATAAAATAAAATAAAAGCTCGGATGAAAAATGTTTTTTTTTTAAATAAATCATGAAAATCGGATCATCTTTCCAGTGTTTGAATTTATTTTCCAAAACAAAAAAAAAACTTAAAATTTAATGTTTTGCAGAGTATAAAAATGTATTTGGTATGTTTACTCATTTTCACTTCGCCCGCCCCCACCGAACAGAATGAAAATATACTCGTACTACTATATCTACTCAAAACAAATAATCTAACATTTTGTTGTTGTTATTTTTGTAATTTATTTTCCATGAAAATAATTTAATTCGAAAATGAATTTTTATTTTAATTTTCATGTTCATCTTCTTCTCGGGGCTCAAACCAAAAGTATCGGAGAGCATTGTATTACCCACAGCAACAGAACATTCAACAGAACATTCACAAACGAATATTTTGATTTCGATGTACAAGGTAATGTAACGAACATTTACATGTTTGGCCAAACAGGATTTTTGCATTGTAAAGTTGCGCAGATAGGTGATAAGGATGTAAGTACATGAAAATATTGTTAAAAAAATTTTTATTACTCACTGTTGGCATGTTTTTGGCGTAATTGAAAAACCAAAACGTGAGAGGTACGATTTTTTGATAAAAAAAATTGGCGGAGGTAAACAATAAAATACGAAACCTCTAATTAATGTTATTTATTTGGATTCTGGTTAATCCAAATTCTGGTGTGGCGTACATTCAAATATTAAATACGAATTTTGGTGGGTGGCAATGAGAAAAGGGAATAATTTTGGATTCAATTATGAAATTCAAATTTAGGATTGTGCTTGTTACTAATTATTTTATGTTATTTATTTATTTCGCTCGTGCTACATCTAGGGATTTAGGGACGCCTCATTGTATTTTTTTTTGTAACTATTGCCAAAGGCGTTATTCTTCAATCTTTCTTTATACAAAACTAACAACAAGTTGATTCTTAAAACTATATACTTTTTAACTTAAGCCTTAACCTACTCGTATGTTAACACTTAATTCCTTAATTTTAGTGTGTTAGCTCAACATGCATCTAGAGGATCTGCTCTGCGAAGCTATTTGTATTTCGGTTGCCTTAGTACTTGGCATGATTTAATTGTCTCTTAAACAGTTTTAATTCCTAGGTCTCTATGGATGTTGCTGTTTCGAATATATCATGGGGCATTAGTAATGCTTCGAAGTATCTGTACTAGCCAATATCTATATTTGATGCTCTAGTTCAGCCCCATAGTTGGATACCACATGTCCTTATGGGGATTAGGATCGCTTTGTATAGTAGAACCTTGCAGTCTGGAGAGAGTTTCATTTTTAATTGATTGCGTTTCGTTTCAATGTCCTTTTTCCATGTCAATCTTCTATCGAGATGAAGACCGAGACATTTGACATTTGTTTGTAGAGGAATCGTGATATTGTTTAAATGTTCTCGGATGTTCTTGTAATTCTATCGATGCTGTTTGAGGAGTTTTGTGTGAAAATGTGTGAAATAATTATAGCACAGCTCCCAATACACTACCTTGCGGTACTCCTGCCTTTATCTCGGTTAAATGGTTAAATTAAATCAGCAGCGGCCGTATTTTGTTTCACCTGGAACATCCTTAGTCAAAAGGTTTAATTGTATTTACAATTCTGTGCACCTGTTCTATTGTGTCGTGCTGTTCTCTAAATCCAAATTGGTGATCTGGTATAAAGCGACCTTCAGATAATATAAGTATTAGTTCTTGTAGTAGCATCTTTTCAAAACGCTTTGAAATTATCGGAAGTAGATTTATTGGGATGTACGTTGAGACTTGGGTTTCGTCTTTACCTGGCTTAGAAATCATGATAATTTGAGATATTTTCAATTTTTCGGGATAGTATTCACATCTCATAATCGCGTTAAAAATATATATGTTGAATATATACATCATTTTTCCAATTATTAGATCATGGCCTGGCGCTTCCTTAGGATTTATACTGTTTTTGATATTCGTTTTGACGCATTTCCATTTAAATTTTACTGTATTTGGGTTCGACTCGTCCCTTGTAAACTATCGGAGTACGCAGTCATTATTTTGTTCGTTTGAGGTGAATACTTTTTGTAGATGGTTAGAAAAAGCGATAGCTTTTTCTAAGTAACTTCTGGCCCAATGACCATCTGGTTTCCTTATCGGTGGATTCGATAGTTCTAGCCTTTTTAAATGTCTAGTTGCCTTCACAGTGATAAGGTAATTTTGTATTCCTATATTTTGTTCTTCCCGTATTGCTTCTCTCGGAGCTTTTAGTGAACTGCCATAGTCGCCGAATTGCCTGCTTCTCTGTCAATAACTTTTGAATGTTACTTGAAAGCTTATTATATTTTTCTGGTTTATTGTTCACCGAAGTAGCTTTTTTGCTGTCATTTCCATTATTAGTCTTAAGTTTTCTATCGCGCCATCAATGTCTCTTGGTGTGCGAAGTGGGACATCCAAATGACAATATACTTCTACTATGTTTCTATAGAGAACTCATTTCGTTAGTTTGTTAGTTAAACGTTGGGGTGGTTCAGATTTGAATGCTTGTTATTGGTGAGTGATCTGATGATAAATCATAACAGTCATCGACTTGAGCATTGGTGCGTGCTATCCTCGTATTACACAGAAATCTATTAAATCAGGAATTTTATTTCTATTTATGGGCCAATATGTGGGAGGTCCAGATGATAAATACTCTAGGTTTTTCTCGTTTATTGCTTCGTAGAGTTGCTTGCCCTTGGGTGACATCAACCTCGAACCCCATTGCAAATGTTTAGCGTTGTAATCACTCCCGGCTAGAAATTTGATCCCCAACTGATTAAAGTAATCGATAAATTGCTCTTTTTTAATTGCGTGTTTCGGTAGACAGCAAACAGCCGATATTACAAATTTACCAGACCATTCCCCCAAACAGATAGTTGCAGCTTGAATATGATCTTTACCATATTTCTGGAGATCGTATAGTGATTTAATCTTCTTTTTATTAAGACTGCGGTGCTGTCGTGTGAAGTGTGTTTCGGATATTAACATGATGTCCATATTTTGTTAGATAAGAAAGGTGTGTACCTGAGCTTTATGTTGCCAAAGCCGGTTCGCATTCCAAGTAGCATTTTTAGAACTGTCATTCTTGATTTTTAACTATAATTTGCATAGCGTGTTCATATTTTGCATCATCATGCTCATTTGTCTTCCCATCATCATCATAAAACTTTGGATGGTCTCGGTTAATTTATTTACCGTGGAATGAATGTTAGGTCCTCTTCAATAAAATCAACTTTGGGTTTCGGTTTATTACCTTTTAGGATATTTGCATATGAAACACCTGGCTCTGCGAAACTTCTGGCAAACGTCTCCAAGTTATCATTTTGTGTGTTTGCACTCGTTGGCTTGGTGATTGTATTTTTTGGAAACATGGCCCTCTGATTAAACTGCATATTGAGCATTCGTTACTAAGTTCTCATTTTAGGGTTTATTTTTCGTTTTAGGTCCAGATACGCAGTGCATCTCCTGTAATTTGAAGTATGATTTTCACCGCAATTAATACAACGTTTCGCACAGATGGGTCATTGCGAGATTTGTCACACTGTTTGGAGTTGTGAAGTTCACCACAAATAACACAAACTTCATTGAAGGTGTAGCATGCTTTCGTGTGTCCGTATTCCTGGCACTTTATGCATCGAACTGGTACAGACCTCCTTTTAGGTTCTTTAATTACTATTTTGCGGTGTAAGAAATATTTTAGGTTGTAAATCTTGCCTTTTCTTCCTCTGGCTCTAGTTCCAAACGGAACATTGGTTTGGATACCTTCACACGGTTTACTATATTACCAATAGATTTGGCACGGAAGCCTTCCGCAGCAAGTGCAGCTTGTATGTCGCTATTTGCGCAGTTTTCGATTCCTTTTAGCACAACAGTGAGCCCTTTTGGATTTTTTAGCTAGCATATGTATTTGTTTCGAACTTCGTCAAAGTGTTTTACAAAGGCTCTGAAGCCATCGATTTCAAGAGATTCAATTTATTTCGTTTATATTACCTCTTTTGAGTGGGGCAATATAAAATTTGGAATCTGTTAATGTTGCAATTTTATTAACCAGTTCATTATTAGATGCTTCCCTTAAATAAATTGGAGGCGGTTTTCAGTTTTCAATTTCGTCGCTGTAGTTAGGTCAGCGACCTCTAAACTAGAGAATCGGTTGCCAAGAGGTGGTATTTGGTTAACACTTAGTTCAGTCCGTGTCATTTCTCTCCTGCCAGCAAACTGGGCAGATCTCGGGCTACGTTTGCACTAGTTTATTTTCACACTGACCACGATCACTAGAGTTCGTCGCACTGTGTTCATTACTATTGTTTTCGTTTAGCATTGCTAAATTTGCTGATGAATTAATTTTTTCTTCGCAGTTTTGATTTTGATTTTGGGCTGTGTTGAACTTTACCCACTTGGTTTGCACTTGCAATATTTATATTTTCTACATGAAATTGGTTCGAATTTGTTGTAGATTGTGTTCGGCGTTCGATGTTCGAGGAAGTCATTTTGGGGGAAAAGGCCGCTCAGGTTTACATTATCACTTATTAAATTACAATTTTATATTCGTTTTTTGCACCGTGTGTATTTCGTTTGTTTTATTTTACGTCCGAACCTCACAACAGTAAAATTCCAACTCTCATAGTTTTTGAGGTTACATTATCCGGTTATTTGTCAGATAAATTGGTAAGTTAATTGATTCCTATAGTCAGTTCCCAGGGCTACTAGGAGGGTCACACTGCCTCTGGATGAGGCATCCAATGCCGGGATGCTGTTCCCTGTGATAATGTGATAATGTTGTCGTGTAAAATTACTCAGACATAAGTAGTCAGGTTTATGTAAATTACTTAAAGTGATACAATTCCAATTTTCACATAGGCAAAAATGTCAATGTAAATGTTGTCTAAGTTAAATTCTAAAATTTCTCTGACTTTTCTACCCACCCTGACACATACCAAAACTCTTTAAATAAACGAAATAATCAAACAAGACAAAGCATAATATACGGAAACAACAACAAAAAGGGTTATACAGTTTTCAAATGAATAAGGAAATTCGCTCTTCAGAATATTCGGCAACACCCATTTGAATACATCCCATTCATTCAACCATCTATCCATTCAAAACATTTTCCCGTATTTGGTTTTCTTTATAATGAAAAACGAAAATCTCCCGTCCTCCTTCCCGCGTTGAGTGTGCTCGTTGTTGTGCTTAGTTTAGTGTTATAGAGTAATTCACCTAGAATTTGATACATAAGCGGGATGTAAAAGGTTTTTTGAAGAATCTTTTGTGAATGATATGAAAACTTGGTTATTTTGTCTTCAGCGTCTCTTAGTTAGCGAATCCCTGGAAACGGAGAACAAAATTGGAGAATGGCAAACATTTTTCACGAGAAATATTCGAGATTTTTTTATTTGACTAATAATAAAAATGAAAGTAATATTAAAATTTCCCAGAATCTACATAAAATCAGCATGAAAGAATTCTAAAGGATTTTCCAATTTTTATTTTCAATATTGTTGTATGTCTGCTTGTGATGACTTACATACGTTTGGCTGTAATTTGCATAATGGCAAGCAATTTAAAAATAAAAGTTGTAGCAAAATTTTCTTAACAAGGATATTTTCCAGCCTCGCGGCACTCCATTTAACTGATTTTAAATTTAATATAAGAGTTGTGTTTAATTTTAGAACAGCACGCACACAATGTTGATTCAAGTTTTAAAATTGTTTTTCTTGTAAAGGGTGTTTTTTTAAGAGGTTGCCGATTTTTTTTTTGAATAAAACACATATAAAATTATGAAATGACCAAAATTTTTTTTTATTTGGTAGATAATTTTTTGGCATTTAACATTTAAACACAATTTCTGGCATATGGCTACCACGACTATTTTTCACAAATGTCATTCTGGAGGTCCAATTTTCCAGCACTTTTTCAAGCATTTGAGGGCGTATGTCAGCAATGACACGTTGAATATTGGTTTCCAAAGCGTCAATCGATTGAGGTTTATCCACATAAACCAATGACTTCACGTATCCCCACAAAAAGTAATCGAGTGGCGTCAAATCGCACGAACGCGGAGGCCAATTCACCGGACCATTTCTCGAAATAATGTTGTCGTTGAAAGTTTCTTTCAATAAGTCGATTGTTTCACGTGCTGTATGGCAAGTGGCACCATCTTGTTGAAATCACATTTCATTCATATCCATATCTTCAAGATTTGACAACAAAAACTCATTTAACATGGTTCTGTATCGATTTCCATTCACGGTAACGCGTCGTCCTTCCTCATTTTTAAAGAAATATGGACCGATGATCCCACCAGCCCATAGACCGCACCAAACAGTACATTTATCAGGATGCATTGGTAATTCTAGAACGGCGTGTGGATTATCTTTGCTCCAAATGCGACAATTTTGTTTGTTGACGTATCCATTTAACCAAAAATGCGCCTCATCACTGAAGAGAATTTTACGGTAAAAAAATGGATCTTCGTTCAATTGATTTAACGACCAATCACTGAATTCACGGCGCAAACGATGGTCGTGTGGCTTTAATTCTTGCACCAATTGAATTTTGTATGGCACCAAACCCAAATCTTTACGTAAAATTTTCCATAAAGTCGATGGACAAAGTCCAATTTGCTGAGCACGACGACGAATCGATAAATTGTCGTTTTCTTCGACACTGGCCTCAACGACAGCAATATTTTCTTCTGTACGAACTCTTCTCATTCTTGTCGGTGGCTTGGCATCCAAAAGAGTGAATGTAGACCGAAATTTGGTAATTACGTTCTTTATGGTGGTCTCTGACGGACGATTATGTGCACCATAAAATTCACGAAGTGCTCTATAAACATTTTTAATTGAACACTGATTTTGAAAATAAATTTCCACGATTTGAAAACGTTGTTCTGGAGTTAACCTATTCATAATGATTTGCCAAACAATACTGAGTAGAAATGCCACTTTCAGCTGTCAAAACAACTGTCATAAAATAAAACGACATCTATCGGAAAAACAAACCTCCTAAAAAAACACCCTTTATTTATCGTTTAAAGATCTTCACGAATTTGAGATAGTATTTCTTATTTTAAAGCGCGATAGCATATGGAAAACCATTCTCATTGTTCCAATTCGACCAACTCCTTACCTTCTTTTACCACGAATTTAAATAAGTTCGTATACCCGACTTTTGATTTCTAAGTGAAAAATAAACATTTTCAGTATTTTGGTAAAAACTACCTTGGTTAACCAAAAATTTACATTACCGCTTAAATTCAGAAAACCTACAATTACAACCCGTGGTGAAAATTTAATCTTTAAGTTTATTAGACTCTTATAATTCTAGGTCAGCTTTTCTAAATGCCATTATTTTCAACATCACGACAAAACTTCAAAAAGCTTTGACGGAAGCTGCCACTTCTGGTACACTGATTTTCGCCTAATTTCAACAGGACAGGTTTTTCAAGTTTCATACCGATCTGCCGTTCCATCTAAACGACTTCTTTTTTAATTTTGAACCACTTGTGTAGCAAATTTAAATTATAATATTTTTGTAAATACATAAAGTTTATTTTTAAATATTTGGAAAAAGCTATCAAAAATGAGAAACCTGGTTCCTTGCTTTCCAAAGTGACAAATCGACATCTCTCTTATTTCAGAAAAACCTCGGAGTCAGTTAATTATGCTTATTTTCTTCTACACTCTGTACGCCTTTCATTGTAGACTCGTATTTGTTTTCCCATCCTTCATATAATACGCCAAAGAGATCGTGAGCTAATGTACCAACAAAACTGAAAAATGCACGTCTTCTTCTTGAACCGAATATTTTTTTGTTACTTTTCAAGATGTTATTTGCACCATCGATGTGCCGCAACTGGTCTAGCAGATATGCCACCGTATGTTGTCAGAGGTGGCCACCAATCACAGTTTCCTTTTGATGTGAGCATAATTGTGGTAAGTGTCGTACAATGTTTGTTAATTGCTGCAACTCTATCCAACAATTTTCCAACATAAAATGAACAACAATCGTCCATTCCTCCTGGGCTGAAGTTGTAACTGCGATGTTTTGGTTGATGATTGCTTCATTAATATTTTGGGACTGGTGTTATAAGGTACCGATTCTATTTGACTGGTTTGAGGTGTTGGGAACGCAGTCACCATTCATGCACATTAGGTAGATTGTCAACATGGTCAGAGGTCCCTTAACAAACCTTGGTGATCTTCCAAAATTGGTAGTTGGCTTTTCTTGTTGTGTATTTGGTTGGTGTTCAGTGCTGTTAGGTTTGTCAAACTTGAAATTGTCATCTATGGGCAAAACGCATATTTTTGGATTGGTTTTTTAGGAAGATATTTCCCTTACAACGAACCGTAACCGCACGGACCTTACCGTCTGTACCCGGATTAGTTCTTCAATTTTGCTTAGAGCCCACTGAGATGGCGGTAGATTCGGTTCTTTGATTATAACG
Source organism: Nephrotoma guestfalica (assembly GCA_963691935.1). NCBI lineage: Eukaryota > Metazoa > Arthropoda > Insecta > Diptera > Tipulidae > Nephrotoma > Nephrotoma guestfalica. Next base: position 249,439,096 of record OY829915.1, read on the forward strand.
ATGTTTCCAATTTCTATGTTTGGTCTTCTTCGTTCCATTTTAATCTACGTTGCAATGATGTTACTTATTCAGACGACCATATTCTGCGGAAATCTTTTACCAGGTTCTGAGTTAACTTCCAACGATTGCTTAAGATCTACACTCCTTCACTAATATCTTGATCAGGTGCAGCGATTAATGATGAGATGAATGTGTCTTCGATGTCTGAAGACGTGGAACACAGTGGTCTAGAATTAAGAACTGCTTCTAATTAGCTTAACACTGTTGAAATCTCTTCATATCTCAATACGGTTTCACCTATATCTTGTTAGGTAGTATTTAGCTGATTTTACGGCTGTCTCTCATAATCCACCGAAGTGGGAGCTTTCCGGGCCATTAAAATGCCAATTTATACCTTTATTTGATAAAATATTAATTATTTCTGAGATATAGGTTTTGTTGAACATACAGGTTATAGTCTACAATTGTTTATCTGCGCCTTTAAATGTTGTACCTGTAGATGTGGCTGCACAGTCAAGGCAGCTAGGAAGGCGTTTGTTAAATCACTAACAACTTCTAAATGTACTGCCCTTGTTGTCATACAGATAAATATCGATATGTAAGACTTGTAAATTTTTTTACTGCTGCCCACTGAAGATTTTAGATTGGTTGGACCGGCATAATCAATTCCGGTGTGTGTAAAAGGACGAGATAGTATAACACGCGATTCCGGCAGTTGTCCCTTTAACTGAGTTGCCTACTTTGTCTTATACCAGTAACAACGAACACACTTGTTGTTTATTTTTTGAATTATTTGTAATCCAATATTGGCTCCTGATTCGGCTTAAAACTAATTATACACTTGTTTAATTATTTCACAGCACAAAAAATATTTGATTCTTAACAATTTCGTGTATGATGAATATTTATCCCAAATATCACATTGACGTGCTGAAAATTTGATGTTTTGATGATGGCAGATACATCCTTTGAATCCACCTGGGCCCAGATGACCACAGGTCGTTGTGTTGGATTTGTTTAGACGTCCGGCCTCGTGAAGCCGCGTCAGCTGAGTTATCTTCTGATTTGACGTGGAACCAATAGGCTGGACTTAGTTGTTTTGTATTTCAGCTACACGATTTTCTAAAGAACTTTCTAATGACTGCCTTACGCTGTTCATTAATCTTGACAACAAAACTGCCCCGCATATCTCTAGTCGTGGGGTATTTATTTGTTTAATGAAGCTACGCTTATTTTTGATGTTAGTCAAGTAATTTTAACATCTCGTATATGACAACAGCGTATGCCGCATCCGAAGCATCACAGAATCCATGTAATTCAATTACATTGTCATTTGAATTAATCCACCTAGGAATTTTAATTTTGCTTGCAAGCTGTAACTTTTGTTGAAATTTTATCCGACGGTCTTCCAGGTGGCCAGGTAATTTTCGTCCCAACCACTGTTTGCTTCTCATAGCTTTTGCATTAATATTTTCGCGGTTATAGTTATGGGAGCTATCCAGCCTGATCAAATATCGTTGCGATGTTTGATAGGACTTTTCAATTGGTTTGCGCATTTAGGATGGCTGGCACCTTAAAGTTAAACCCGTCTATTTGAGGATCCCAGTATATACCTAATGTTTTACATTTTGATCTTCTGTGATTTCAAATTTCGTAAATACTCGATTTTCTTCCGGAATTGTTTGTAGTACCTCCCTTGAATTGTTGCACCATTTTCTAAGGTGGAAACCTCCACATTTCAACAATTTAACTAGCTCGTTCTACAGGATCAATATATTGTCTAGCGAATGCGCCCCATTTAAGACATCATCGACATAAAAATATTTTTTTAAGATTTCTGCTGCTTTGGGATATGCAGTTTCTTCGTCATGTGATAGCTGATGTAATGTTCTTATGGCCAGGTATGGTACTGAAGCCGTGCCGTAAGTTACTCTTGTTAATTTGTACTCCTGCACTGTCTTTTTTGGATCATCCCGCCAGACTATTGTTTACAGATCCTGATGTTCCTCGGGGACCTTTATTCGCCGATACATTTTCTCGATATCGGCAGTGAAGACATATTTGTATCTTCGCCATCTTAGCACGATTGAAAAAGATCTTGCTGTATGGTTGGCTTAGTTAGTTGTGCATCATTAAGGCTGCTACCTGAAGATGTTTTTATTGAAGCATCAAAAACCACTCGAATTTTATTTCTTGTGCTTGTCTCTTTTATGACTGCATGATGAGGTAAATAATTGTTTCTCCTTGTTGAGTCGATTGCTGGAACCATACGAGTATGTCCTAAGCTCAGATATTCGCCCATAAAATTTTGGTAATTTTTTTTAACGCAGGATTGTTTTGGTATTTTTCTCTATTTGAACGAATCTAGCAATTATGGCCTTCTTGGTAAAGTTTTTCACATTTAGCTTGCTCAGTCGTTATATGTTTCGGTGACTGAATTTCTTCGATTTCCGAAGCGGTTGTAGATCATCATCTATAGTTCAAATCACAGTTTGTATCTGATGTTCATTAGAGACTGAGCTTATAGTTAATTTTTATCACTTTCGTGTTTGATGAATATTTATCCCAAATGTCACATTGACGTGTTGCTGGTTGCGTGGTGATTATGATTTTTCTTCACTTCTTCCAAAATTTGATGTTTTCATGATCCTTTGAAGCCACTTGGACCTAGACCACCACAGGTCGTTGTGTTGGATTTTTTTAGGCGTAAGGCATCGTGAAGCCGCGTCAGCGGGGTTGTGTTCTGACTTGACTTGGAACCAATATAGAAAGAACTGATGTTTTGTATTTCATCTACATGATTTCCTACGAATACCTTCCATTTGTTTGAAGAACCTTGAATCCATGCAAGAGTAATGGTTGAATCCGTATAAGCGTATGTTGGCGACTCTAATGACTGCCTTATGCTGTTCATTAATCTTGACAACAAAACTGCCCCGCATAGCTCTAGTCGTGGCGTATTTTTTTAATGGAACTACTCTTGTTTTTGATGCTAGTAACATAATTTTAACATCTCCGGATGAACTTGAAATTTTAATTTTGGAAGTTCAGAAATGTAGTTGCTGATTCATTTTACTTCGCTCGAAGGACAAATGTTTGACCGGCCATAGATGTGCTGCCGCGTAGTTAGTTCATTTACTCTCAATCTTTTTAATTTGGAAAAGTGCGCTTACCTCGGGTGGGGGCTTAGACCATTATATTTCCAATTAAATGACGAGACTTTTTGTTTTGTAAAAGAACTGATTTAGTTATTCTAATTATTCTATTTATATACAAAATTACACAACTGATTACACTAACAATTAGATTGTTCGGCACTTATAATAATTTACACAAAGTTGTAGTAATTTTGTCCGACTGAAATAAGATCTGCCATTTCCTATCAACCAAACACATTGAGGCTACAATGTTACACATGTTCGTTGGTTTTGTTGTATTTCACTTTATGCATGTTTATGATATTTAAACAAATATACATATTGACCTTTTTTATTCGGAAATACGGAATTTACTCACACGACAAGATTGTAGCTATTTCTCAATAACTGATCTATGTATTAATTATATTTGGACGAAGACTTCTCTCGAATTATTTCCTTTGACGTAATAATTTTTTGCTGGCATGTAATACTTAAACATCAAAGCACAAATATAGGACATACCAAATCATTCATAACTAAACTGGCTACTTAAAGAAATGCTCAAATGTGTTTACTCGAATGTATGTTACAAGTATGCATAGTTTAAAATTTGTTCGGGCTTTTGATTAAATTTCAGAAAAATAAAAAGCTTTCCCATTTTCTTTTGATCTACATATCTACATGAACCAATGAACCATTAACATCTTTTTTAATATTCAATATCCATCGTAAGATGAAAATCATCTGTCTATTCAATAGTTGTAATATAATTTTTCTATCTTGTCTTGTCTTCTAATGCGAGATACAATATGCTGTACTTTTTATGCTTATTGTTATCGTACCGTTTTCTATCAGGGCGAACAGTACCATACAACATTATCGAATTCGGTAAATGGGAATGAGCAATCTTCGTTCGAATACATCGAAATAATACTGATATGTACACAAAATATAATTTTTATTTTGAAATGTGATATGAATATTTTGTACATTTTCAATTTTCATTAGATCATATTGCAATATTTCGGTTTGGTGTATGTTGTTCGTGTTGCCATGGTTAAGCTGCTGAAGCACATATTGGCAATAATTGTTGTTGATTAAGCACACAAGAAACGGTTTTTAGAGAATTTTTATTACATGATATGAGCTAGTTGAGTTCCTTCCCATATCACTTTCGTAAAATAAATTCATTTTCTATAATTTAAATTTTCACATGAGCTTGCGATAGAAATTCGAATTTTCCAATCACGAAAACTTTTTCGTAACAATTTATTTTGGTTGGTTATTAGAAAATACTTTTGTTGTAGTTTCTTGTTGTCGGCTACATACGAGTATTATGTATTCATGTGGTTGGTGGAAAAGATTTGTACGGTCGTGATGTGAATGCATAAACCAGGTATAGTTGCCACGTCGTGGGTGAAAATTTATGTATTCTGTTTCTTAACATTGCTTTGCAATAAATTTTATGTTTTCCGAATTACCTTTCAGACGGCTTTACATTAAATCAATTCGATCTGGAACCACAAATTAATTGAACTTTCTGTAGCGTAGCGATTTACTAACACTTATAATGAAAAAAGGCTCACAGCGGAGCATGCGATTGCCATTTGTCGGGCCATTTACTGAATCCATAAACAAGAAGCAATCTCAGTAGAGTCTTATTTAATAGGCTTAACTTTTAAACTGAGAACTACCAATGATCTTATTGGCAGAGCCACTACAACATCCACGAGAAGGTCTCGACTGCCTGGCCTAATTCTAAATCATGTTCAGAATAATTTTCAAAATTTTCCTTTTCGTGACCGCGGTGTCATATTGACTCTGGAATTTGTTTCATTTAGAAATTCAGATTAGTTTCTACTACCATCATGCATAATTGTATTTAAACCAAAGACCTTGTAAAATTTACCGACTACTTCGAATTTTACCTGGTACGAATTTTGATGCTAATTTTGCATAAAAGTATTACTCCTCTTTGCTTTGCACAAAATTTCGCACAAACGCGCAAATTATTATTACTAATCTTTCGTTCAAGTGCCTTCTGCAACTGACGTACCACTATCTTCTGAACGGCAGATAATCGATCACAGTTTTCTTCGATGTTTAACTGGTTGTAGTTTAACATACGCAGGTTCCTCAGTGGTTCATAAGTAAAACCATGAAGAATTTATGTTGCTCGTATACTAAGAAGTGTAATAGATCGAAGATCTCAGACTATTTTATCTAGGTGTCCATCCCACATCCGATGGTCATCTTTAATATATGCTTTGACTGATGAAAGAATCGAATTGGGCTACATCAGGAAGATAAAACATTTTATTTTCGAGTACCTCGACAACTTGTCTTGCCGAGGCTGTCCTAACTTGGAATAATAAAGGGACTCTACTATACTGGTCCAAACGGATGAAGATGTGCGTAAATCCATTTCTCGCTCGCGGATATAGCCACAAAATATCCACACATAGCTGTTACCATGACCTAAATAGCTCGAACGCTTTTACCGTCTCTGATTTGATTAAATGATTGGCCAGTGGTTTCGAGCTATAAGTTTTCACTGTAGAATATCTGTTACTCAATCTTTACCCATTTTCCAAAATATTTTACCATCTGCAGATTTGGTTCACAAATCCTTATTTATTTCCTCGATATTTTGCCCTTGTTCTTCAACATGGGTCGAAATAAACTGTCCGGTTCCACATTTGAGAAGCCTTTTCTATATTATATGGAAACATCGAGAGTTTGCAATTGAATGGACCATCGAACTTCAAAAAGCCGGACAAATCTCGTTGTTCCATCAATCAACGAAGACTTGAGTGACCCGTTAACAATATCAATTTATAGCCTTTCGTATATGATCTAAACCGCAGCGAGACACTCGAGCTCAGTGATGCCGTAGTTCATTTGCGCTTTATTTAGCTTGCGTGACATGAAACCCACTGGATGTTCTTCTTCATTTTCCCATCTCTGAAATATAACGCCACCAATTCCTGTACTGGAAGCATCACATTGTATGTCAAACTGCTTCATAAAATCTGGGTTTACTACTACTGGTGCTCTGATTAACGCTTTCTTCAGGTATTTGCATGCATTTTGAGCCATTTTTTTGATTCTTTCTTTAAAAGTTCGGTACCACCCAGTCATCACCAAGAATCTGTGTATTTCTCCTATCTATTTGGTACGATGTTTCTTTAGTACGAACTTACATATCTCTACATTTACAGTTAGGTTTGCTGATTTCTGCAGTCTAGTTACTTCAGGCAAAAGTGTTATGTGGTATTCGAATGTAGCGGACACTACTAGAAATTCGCCTAAGCAAACAAACACCTTGTCATGCAACTGATGAGGAATAACCTGCATGAACCGACACATCGTTAGGATTGCCTTGTACACCCCAAACGACATGCCGCAAGCTCTAACGGTATCTTCCTTGTGCCGAGACATAGACGCACCCTTCCGTTAGGTTTTAATGCTCGTGTCACTGGGGATGACCATGAGCTGATGCTCTCCTCAATTACGACCAGGTATAATTCTTTATATATATCCTATATTGGACCTTAAGTGATACAGCGAAATATCGCTGCATAAAACAGAGGTTTTACCTAATCCATCCTTTTCGAATGATGGGAAGTGTATAACCTCTTCTCTAACCTGGTTTGTTATTTGTTGTTTAGTTCATGGTGATTGCTCTTTAAGAAGTGATAAATGGCTTAGGACAATTATTCTCTATCTAACTCGTCAAGCATTAGTGGAATTAGGCCGAATGTCTCCCAAACACCAATCCCACGATATAATGGTAACCTTATCATTTTAGTTTTTCCTCCGTACGAGATCTTTATTACAACATGTCTTGTTGTCCGTTTATTCTCTTACGCTGCTTTTAAATGGTGTAACACATTTTCTTTGGTAGTATTCAGAAGGTCGGATTTGCCCATATTACTCTGAACCAGGACTCTGTACCATATATTAGCCGACAATTCAAAATCGAATTGCCATCCCAGAACCGTTTTGAGACAAATTGCTTGCCGTTGTCGGAAATTAGGGTTTCGAGAACCGAGATTACATTGAAAATTGCATGTTCCACAAATGCACATAAGAATTAGGCCGTTAGCTTCCCTTAGTCTCTTTAATAGAGAAAATTTAGAGAAATGGTCCAATACAATAAGACCGAAACAGTTTCCATTTTTATCAATTTACCTTTTCCAAAAGATTCGGGTTCAAGTCCCATGCGTGGTTGCCATTTATATTTGGCAGGCTTATTCAGTTTTCACTCATCACTGTGAAGAATAAAGTGTTTCACGTCTAATGGAGGGCCAATATTATCCCATTCCTGATATTCTATAGTGTTAACTTGTCTCTGCCTCTCCTTAAGAAGATCTGCTGCATTTGTGGAGATGATTAACGCTTGAGAGCCTGGGTCAATTAATGTTCTGAAGATCATGCATTTTCCCTCGCTTGTTGTTTTGCTTAATTGTTTTGTTAAATAAATTTTAGATGCCCGCTGCATATCTGCGTTATAATCGATCCAGCAGTCCTGTGTTATGCTTTCCATTACATATGTTACATTGGTTCTTCTGCTTGCATACATATGTGTCATGTTCTGCTGATAAACAGTTACTGTATAATTTATAAAGCATTGCAGTTTGCGATCTTTCACTGGAACTTAATTTCCTAAATCCTCCATTATTCATTAATTTTATGTCCCCCTCGGCAGTAGACACAGAGGTTTGTTGTTGTTAAGGAGGTCCGTTTAACTATTTGACCTTTATTCTTTCGTGAAGCGGTTGTTGGTAGGACTATAGGCTTTTGGTTCCAAAAATTTTAAAAATTCCGTTATTGTTTGGAATTCCCTTGGATCTTCTAATGAGATCTCATCGAGTCGCCTTGACTCATTGTCTAGTTTTTTAGTTAAGGTGAAGATTATTATTGAGTTCCACGATTCAATGTTTACCCCTGCGTTACGTATTCCGTACAAACATTCAAATGTTGTATCGTGAAGACTTCTTAGTACCGCTGCAGACTCTATGTTTATATTTGCTATTCAAATTTTCATCTTTCAACTTTACAAGATCAGTGACACCCACAAAATTAACTATTAATGGGTGTCACTGATCTGTCTATTCTCATGGAAGAGTTTGGTGAATGTGTCACGAAATCCAGTCCACTTCTGGTAATCCCCAGCAAATATTGGAATTTGAATTCATGGTAGCCGATTGTCCGTTGTGTGGTTTGTTGGAATAATTTTTTCGGTTTCTTCTGTGCTCGTTGTTATTTGAAGGATTACTGTTTGACACTTGTTATCACAGTTCGACGTACTGTTCTGTGAAGTACATTACACGTTGTTCTTCTTCATCAGTAACGGAGCATGCAAATTTCCCCATGCAGTTGCTCCATGAGTTTTTGCATCACTCCTAGTAACAGTTTCATTGCCGTTTTTGATCCAGACAAGGTCTTCGGCCTCATCAATCTTCTTGTAGAGGCTCCTCATCCGAATGGTCTGTCGTTTTATTAACTGATGCAACTGTGGATTCATTCTTTCCAATCCTGCATCTTTGTTGTTAGAATTGGTGTCGAACATCGTCTGAGTGTTCTCAATGTTTATTAGTTTTGAAGATGATGTCTACTCTGGTAGGTTTACACTACGATGATCTGCGGGACCGATGTAAGTGGAGGGCCGATGTTTAATTTTGCATGCATTATAGCAATCATTATATTTTCCCACTACACGTGCTCTGAGTTGACATCCTGCAGTTCTCGCATTTTGTCATCTGTCTCTTGAAATTTTGAATAGAGCTCTTTTAATAGTTGTATTCGGTTGGTGAGGTAGGTTTTTGTTTTCCCCTCTGGGCCATCATTCTTATAATGATTACATATTTTATCAATCTGAGCCGCAAGCGCTTCTTGATTGAATGCAAGAGTTTCCATTTTTGAATTTTAGCAGTTCTCGTTCACCAGTTGATTAATGTTCTCGTGTCAAAGTGTTATGTAGAATACCCGTTTGTTTTCACCTGTTCTTAATGGCTCGAAGGACCTCTGTATAATTCAGCCTCAGCTTGAACTAATATAATATTTTTTCTCTATAATCCGAGCTTTCCACTGGTGGGGGTTAATACTGGAATATTGAAATAAAAGCATGGATTAGAGTTTGGTTAGAACTGAACTTAACATTTACTTGTTGTTGTTTTTTTACATTATATTTGATCATATAGACATCAAGACTATGTGTGGTCTCTACGAAGCGGCAGCATAATCCGAAAAATACCATCAACGACGTGTCATTTTCAACCACATGTTTACCTGCATCGAGCTATATACGGTTTGCAAGCACCTCCAAACGATTTTAAATTCCATCCCGTAGGTATCTCAGCTCTTACACCTGGGCATTATTTGATTGGATGGCCACTTATTGTTATGCATGAACCCTACATAACTGGTAAATCAATAGGCTATAACAGACGTTGAAGGTTAATTCAACAACTGAACCAGGCGGTCTGAAGATTACCTTCGCAACAACTAAATGAATGATATTCTCTCTCCAATGAAATGACAAATGGAAATAATTGTTTCTGTAATCGATGTATCGGTTTTTATACCCCCTCCCGTCCCTCGGAGATAAGTTAATAGTGTTGTCTATAACTTATCAAAGCAATTTATAAGCGAATATTACAAGTGAATTTTAGGAGTGACACATATAATTATTAATGCTGAAAACAAGTATTTATAAAGACTATACTACCCAGCTACTGTATCCTCCACTGTCTCCTCTAAGAATTGGTAGCACCGTTAAGGTATAATAAGCATCCCCCCTGCATGGCAAAATATAGTGCAGGAGTTTTAGTAGATTTGGAAGGGGAATCCAAACTATATTAACTATTTAAAGTTTAATTATAGATCTTATTAACAAGCATTCGCTAATTTAATTAGTGAATGACCCAGAGATGTGGGTACGAGGTCAAGACGGTTAAAGGGCACCTAAAAAGGTCAAATATGACAAGAATCTCAACGATTCGAACTATGATGTCGAGTTTGTCGGTCATGATGAGGACACGACTGAAGTTGTAATCACGGTACCGGTCAAGTACCACAAAAGCACGAAAGAACCCATGAGAAACTGCTGAGAGAAATCGTTTCTCTTGAAACGATGATAGAACAAACAAAAAACATGAAACTTACTGAGCTTAAGTGCCGAGAATTAACAAATAAAATGAAGAACATTAAAATTCATATTCCAGAGGTGGTTGTGGATAATAAAATGGTTGTTGGTAAACTTGAGGAAGCACGCAACCATAGGTGCACTTGCAGCCGGAAACCAAAATCATTGGTTACTGTGGAAAAGACACCAAAGATGGCTGCACATGATTCAATTCCTAGTGCCAATTCAGACTAAACAGGAAAAGGTTCAACTAATTCAAATGAAAATGAAGGGAAATGGGAAATGGCTGGTAAGAAACTCAAGAAACGTAGAAACAGAAAGCGTTGGCAAAATAAGACAAAAACAAAACGGATACTAATCTCAGCTAGAGACAATGATTCCAGCCTGTCGACTAACGAGATAACCAAGAAAATCAAGGAAATCATACGTCCTAGTGAATCAAACATTAAGATTCACTATGTAACAAACGCTGGCCCAAATGGTGTTGCGATTACAGTTAACTCTTCCTCGGATTTAAAGGTTGGGTCTAGTAGCCACCGAACCAGTACCTATCAAGATATTACCAAAGGTAGAGAAATAAAGAGGCCGCTCACTGAGTGGTAGAAGTAGAACCAGCTGACTAGGTACTTTAAGTGCCAGCGATATGTTCATATTGCAAAGAACTGTAGGGCGCGCACAGTGACCTGCTCTCTCAGAGATATGTGAACGCATCTCCACCCACGACACGCAACTGGATGCTCTGAGAATCCCAAGACTGCAATTCATAGTGTTGGCATGAACATAGTGAAGCTAAGTCAGTTCTGTGATAGCCACTGCACATGTGTTGAAATATCATCGGAAGTTGTTTCATTCTACCTATTTTCAATATATGCCCAATACAGTGAATCGATCGAGTACCATCTGCACTAAATCGAAACGATCCTAGGCTCCTTATCGGGTCAACACAAAAGGGTAATGATTACCGTAGTCTTCAATGCTAGAAATAAAATGTGACATGACCGTTTAACCGATTAAAACGGAAGAAAAGTAGGACTTCGTGTCCAGGAGTGATCTTTTCATAATGAACGAGCAGGGAAACCAAACGACGTTCTCGTCGAATAAGAACTCCAACATTGACTTAACAATAATTAACGGATCCTTGCTGGACTCGATAGTTGGGTGGTATGTAAGAGAAAGTTGAACATCTAGTGACCATAGAGTCATTACGTTTGAATTATGAAATACGCCATAGAATAGTCCAAGATTTGGTTGGCTCTTGGAACAGTGTAGAAGCACTTCCAGAAGTTAATTCGATAGATGAAATTGATGCTCGTGTGGAGATGATCTCAACCAGTGTTTTCAACAAATCAATTCCTAGGAAGAGATTAACTAAGAAACGAAATAGTTGGTGGAACTTTAATCTAAGGAAACTTAGATATTCTATGCGTAAGCGTAGAAGCGCATACCAGACGAAAAGGGACCAAAGAGCAAAAGAGTTCAAATTGACTCTCTTCAGAGTGGCAAGAAATGAATACTTCCATGAAGTATTTGAAGCATGCAAAGTAGTTTCCAACGGTACGTCACGGAACATGGTTATAGAGGCCCCTGAAGTCTTGTATACAAATTTGCTGCCGGCAAAGCAAGACCTGATGAAGTTTTGAATAGCATTAGGAAGTCAAATGGAGTCGTCACTGATACGTAGCATGACACACGCTTGGAGTTACTCAACTCACTTCAGCCAGACGAAATACCAGGCGAACCAGACCCTCAAGCAGAAATGCGCGAGATCGCCACCAACAGCAGTTGGACATCCATAAATGCTGAAGACCCCCCATTTACGTAGGAGGAGGTCACAAGTGATCTTACTTGCTTTAAGCGCAACAAGTCACAAGGACTTGACAACTGGCATGGTCCATCATAGGGCCTACCATAGTAAAATTATTAAACAGCTGCTTAAAGTTTGGTTACTTCGCTAAAGTTTGGAAAACGGGTGAAATGGTTGTAATCTGGAAACAGATCTGGGGAAACTCCTGGAAAGGTTACTAGCCATTCGGATTACACAGCGATTTGAAAAGAGCGGACTGTTCTCGAACAAACAATTCGGTTTCCGATGTAGCATGTCTACTGAAATGCAATAGTCCGCCTAATCAACACAGCCAAAACCCAAAGTTAGAAAATCGCAATTAACAAAATGAGTTAATGGTGTGAAAGAAATGGGCAAGTGTGGGGATATCTAGGAGTTCACCTAGGTGAACGAATGGGCGTAACTTCTCACGTTCTAAGAGTCTGGGAAAACGCTAAGAAGCTATTCCACTCTTTGGCGAGAGTGTCAAGAGAGGGATGGGGACTGAATCACAAAACACATGTAGTGATCTACAAATGTCTAGCGGAGGCGCTATTCACGTATGCCGCGGCTGGTTGGTATGACAGATTAAATTGTCACCACGTCTGAGCATTGCAAAGTGCTCAGAGGAATATCTTACTAGGAGAAACAAGGGCCTACCGAACAAGATGAAGATGCTGTTGCGGTTCTGGCCGGCGTACTCCCGGTAGTAACCCTAATCCAAAAGCAAGCCCACTTATACTACCTAAGAAGACCTAAAATGAAATAGGTGTGCATGTGCATGCTACAGATAGTAGACATAATCTAGGTAGCAACAAAACTGAAATAGAACAGGGCAATTGACTTATGGCAAAGAAGGTGGAATAAATCAGCCAATGGTAGGCATACATTTGGCTTCATTCCTGATATAAAAGCACAAGTCAAATTGAAATTACCACTGACGAGCTCGATGAGCCAAGTTATCTCTGGACATGGTAAGTTTAAAGCCTACCTACAGAGATTTTAAATAATAGACCAACGTCAATGTTTATGCGGATCGGAAGTAGAAGACGTTAGTAGGTGTTTGACGTTTCGAATGTAATGGGGTGACTGTTATGTCACTATAACATTATTGGCTGGGTAATACAAACATACAAGAATTACCCCTGCCAGCATTACTTTGCGACGAAGTTCTTTCCAAGTTCCGGCCATATTGTGCTGAACTGATCAAAGTCTTAAGAGAACGGAATAGTGCGATATAGTAGACCGGAATCCCGGACTGTACATGTCTCCACGCGACTAGGGATGGAAACGATGCAATTTTTCAATTGCAACGGCTACATGTACTAGCACAGATAACGGTTTGCAATGCTTATTATTGTACTCCTAATATAACAATACAGTCCATAACAATAACAATAACAACATTTTTACCGATCTTGATAGATCGAATAACAAAGCTGTAATTGTTGGAGATCGATTGATTCCGATTATCTTTCAATAAATTGGTGTTTCAATCTTCAATTCAAAATCGAATAAACCATATTTTGTTGAATTATTTATTATTTATCCTTGTAGTCTATCTATCTGACGATAAAGCCTTGGGCATAAACAACTTGAAATTTTCCGACATGTTTTATCAACAAAATAACTATGCCGCCCACTCAACGCCCATGAGAATACTGTCCCAACACAATTGTATTCACCACAATTGTAAATATGTTTATAAAACTTTGTCTCTATAATTTAATATTCCATTATAAAAGCAGCAATTCGAAGCTCTGAATAATCGAATTAAAATGAACTATGACGTAAACGAGTTCCGGGAAAACTTCGGTGTGTTCGATTGTAGGTAGCAATTAATTAATTAATAATAAGTCAATTTTGTAGGAAGTCCTTAAATGGTTATCCGGCCTATTTATTGAATGTGGCTTGTGATGAGTTTTGGTTGATGATTTCGAAATTAAACCAAATATATCATCCTGCTCGATGAACCAGACCAACTCATCATAATTCAGTCATATCCATATCCAAGAAATAACCAACAGTGTTGTTAAAGCATTTCAACATTTTTCGAATTATCTTTCAAACCTAACAAAAGGGGTAATTAAATTTTACCATAAAACCAACATATGTTGGTCGACAGAAACATATTTTTCTTCCTGCTCCAGACAATGCTGTTGGTAAAGCACATATACTCGTAGTAACAATACCAAAATATTGTTTTGGTTTTTAAAATCAATTTCCACACGGAAATTTTTTATGTATAAATCATGAAAAATAGAGAAATCCTGCTGCCAATTAAGTTTTGAATCAATTAATATCACGAATGTCAATTTAGTATTTTTTTTCAATTTTTCATGTTCCATATAATGTAGCCCCATTCTACCTGTTAGAAATTTCGCGCTCCATTCATTTTTTAGTACGCCACGTTATAATTTATTCGTGTGGGGTTCCCATCGCACATGCCAGTGTATATACCCACAACTGATAGGTTAAGCTGTTGTCTGTTTGAATGAAAATTGGTGGTAAAAATCAGTTCATATTCCCCAATATACATAGGGTTTGTGTACTGTAAATTGCTTTAATACGGTGAGATATATGATGGTACACATAGGCCATACATAAACCACAAACATATGTAGCGCACACAAACACATTTAATTATTAAATTGTATACGGTACGGTTTGTATGTCATGCTATTTGTGAATTATGCAATCGTTATGCACTTTGCATTTTCATTTCTAAAAACTAAACTGAACGGAAAATGGGAAAATTCCATTTGGAATGGCGTTATAGGATTTAAAGAGTACAGAGAGACAATCGCGTTCATATTTTGTTCGTCATACATGCAAATTTTTTTAATTGATTTATAAATTTTTTTAATTAGATAAGCGTGAACTGGAAATGGAATTGTTTGTGTTTATGCCAGGAAAATTGTATTTTAGTTAACAGCCTGTGTCGTGGTTGAAATATAAATTACATTCTACAGTTTTATTGTGTAAATATTGTGTAGCATAGTTGTAGGTTTAGTTACGTAGTTAGTGGTTGTGGTTGAAAAATTCAAATCCCTAAAACGCAAAACCTATGTGAAACAATATTTTGTTGTGATCAAATGCACACATCAAGGATGTATATGAAGTTGGCCCAAATTCTAACCCAAAAAAAATCTATGACAATACTAAAATATACAGAATTTGACTATAGGCAAGGGTCAGCCCAAAAATGTTTAAGAAGACTGTTCTATGTTACATAAACATTTATAGGGGAATCGGAGAATTAAGGAGCCATACTCGAACTAATCCGATACCGAATTATAATCAACTGCATATTTCGTTGATGGGGAGCCCTTAGTCCTCCGATTCCCCAATAAATGTTTATAAGTCAAAAGTTAAGTCTCAAAATAAACTGATACGGAACTGATTGTATTATTTATTTCATTAATCTTTCATTTTTGATTTGAGAGAAGTCTTATCTATCACGCGGGTTTGATATAGTTTTACGACAGATTTACTTTTGGGCTGAGATTAAAATATGGCTCTTTTGCTGTGGTAGTAGAATTAGTGTTGATTTAACATATCGAAAATTCAAAATATTTGGCAGATACTTGGTGCTGTAAATATTCGTATATTTTACAGTACCTTAATAATATTTTTGGGGGTTAGAATTTTCGGCCTAATACATAAATAACCACAATAACTTTTTTAAAGATTTATCATTTTTTTTAAATTGTAAAATTATTGCAAGTTTGTATCTTAATATTTTCTATCACGATAGTTTTATTTTTCACGACACTTGCATTAGCTAGCTTGCAGTTGCCAGCTTTTAAATCCGCAATTTTTTGGGCTAGAATTTTGGGCCAACTTCATATAGGTACATCAAGGTGTAAATGGAAGACATGGTTTTTAGGTTGTTATTGTCTTGAGTTTGGTTTGATTTTTGTTTCGTGTTTTTTTGTTTCTAGAAGATACAACAATCGCACAAACAATATCTTTTTAATGGATGAAAACCACCAAATTTACGAAATTTGCCCAATTCAAAATTTTCTATATTTCTCTTTAATTGAATTCATTATTACAATTATTTTTATTTCCTAATAAGTGGTCTTGCCTCATCTTGGATTTATGATACATTGGCATCTTCTAGACATGGATTTAATCAACGTATCGGAGCTGTCTTGTGGAATTTATCTCCAGTGATCTTGAAGGAGATTGCATAGTTGCACTCGCATTATTATTGATGCTAAATGTGGCAGACTGCTTCGTTGAAGTTGATCCTATGCATGTTCAAACGGATTTGGAACCGGAGATTGTTCTGGCCATGGTAACACATGGATTTCGTGTGCGGCCATGTCTTTCTTCTTTAAAATCATTTCTTCTCATTAAAACAATAAAATCATTTGTTATGATGCCCCTCAGCTTAAGATACTCAGAGAGCTTCGGCTGTCTCTGTGTACACCTAGGTAATACCAAGGTAGCCAAGTCCTAGCAAAGTGCTACCGGGGACCCAATGCGAGTGGTATAAATTGGCTAAAACGACAATGAGTACAACAAATACGGAATATGCCAAATCTACACTCTTCGGAACAAGGTCCAACAGATTCTGGGGTAGGTCAATTATTGTTTAACCCATTTCGACGAAGTTCCAAATTATCAAGATCATCAAGATCTTTAACTGGAAATATACAACTCCGCGAACAACTAAGAGAAATAAAGGAATTTACAACTAAATTGAAAGAAGAATGTACAATTTTAAAGAAAGAGAATGAATGATCAACTTCAAAAGAGGTTTCTAAAAACCTGTTAATCGTCAAGAGACAACTAGCTCTAGAACAACAACCAGCTAAACAAAAAGAGAAATCACCTCGTCGTTTAATGTATTTCATTACTTTAACTCTCATCAACGTATTTTAAATATTGCCCCTAAATTGCAGGTAATTTTTTTCTTCAAAAAATTACGGCATACATGTATTTAAATGAAACAATAAGTCAATTGCTTTCAAAAGGTTTGTAATTTTAGCAAAAAAAGACTCCAATTTGCAATAAAATATGTTTGCCCTATGTTTTTCAGGGCACTGCACTGTATATTGTCCCCCAAGATGTAATTTAATTAAAGAAAACTATTGCACATTATTTAAATCACTTGAATCAAGTTTCATAATCGGAGGTGGTTCTAATGCAAAAACACTTACTGGGGATCAAAAGTAACCTCTAAAAAAGAAAGAGAGCTGTTGGCAGCAGGAAGACTATGCAATTGCGGGTTTCATTCTGGAGATCAACCCACGTATTGGCCTACAGAAAGAAACAAAATACCCGATATCATTGACTTCTTTGTCACCAAAGGTATAGACAAAAAACACATATACCTAGAAAGTAGCGAGGGGCCTATATCGGATCACACGCCTGTTATTATGAGAATCAGTGCACCGATTGTTAAGAAAACTAATTCACCTTCGCTAACTAATAAAAAAAACTGCTGGGGGAAAATCCAGAAACTTGTTGAGGAGGATATTGATCTTCAGGTGCCAATGAAAAACCCGACACAGCTAAAAGAAGAACTAAAATAACTCAACAACAGTATACAAGTAGCGGCGTGAAGTAGTACCCCTCAAGTTCAAAGGAAATGAGTAGGGGTCAAAGGAATAGGGAACTGATAGCAGCAAAACGAAAAACAAGAAAGGCCTGGCAAAGAAGTCGAACGCCAGAATATAAAACAACTCTAAATTTTGTATCCAATAAACTAAAGTTGCTAATTAAAGAAATCAAAAACGAATCCATTAATAAATACTTGAGTGGCCTTACTGGGGAAAAAGATACCGAGAACTCCCTTTGGAAAGCGACAAAAAGTTTAAAACGACCTAAACTACAAATTCCACCAGTAAAAAATGAAGATGGCACATGGGCTCTAAGTGCAAAGCAAAAAGCTTCGTTGTTTGCAACCCACCTCGAGAACAAATACACATTCCGAATCAATGGAAAGTCGCAGAAGTAATTATGATACCTAAACCCAACAAACCACTTAATGGCAAAAATTCGTATAGGCCGATTTCCTTACTCCCAATAATTTCAAAAATATTCGAGAAACTACTCCTAAAACGACTCAAACCAATAATAGAAGAAAGAAATCGTATTCCTTCACATCAATTTGGCTTCAGAGAAAACCATTCAAAAATAGAACAAGTACACCGAATTACAAACATTATTGAAGATGTACTTGAAAATAAGAAAGTATGTTCAAGCGTCTTCTTGGATGTAGCATAGGCCTTGACAGAGTACGACATAAAGACTTGGAATATAAATTACAAAGAGACATATCAAAGCAGTTTTATGAAATTCTAGAATCTTACATACCTAACCGACACTTTCGAGTTAAATTAGATGGCGAATACTCAGAACTAAAGAAAATATTAGAAGGAGTAGCACAAGGTAGCATCTCTACCTCGGACCTCCCAACGATAGAGGAGATTAACATAGCGACGTTTGCGGATGAAACTGCCTTCTAAGCAGTTGCTAGTAGCATAGAAGAATCCAGAAGCAAATTGCAAAGAGCTACTAATATTGTCAGTACCTGGACGGAGAGATGGCGAATAAAATTTAATGAAACAAAATCTGTTGACGTAGACTTTACCAAGAAAAAAGTCAACTGGATACCAGTAGAACTGAACTCCCAGTAACTTCCTTATGCAAATACGGCAAAATATCTAGGCATGACTCTACACGCGAAACTAAAATGGAAAGAGCATGTGAAAAAGGTTAGAGATCAAATACTGACCTAACATAATAAATTGCTACTATTTGGGCCAATCCTAAAACCTGCGAGGACTTACAGTATTCAGGTCTGGGGCTATATAAAGAAAACCAATGTTAATATCATCCAGCCATTCCAAAGCAAAGGCTTACGTGGAATAGTTAATGCACCCTGGTACATAAGAAATGCGACAACCTCCATAGAGATCTGAAGATGAATTTCGTCAGTGAAGAAAGAAATCACGCGAGAAAACACATGCAAAGAATTAAATTGAATAGAAAAGCAAAATTTCGCAAGTGTCTCTTCAATTTTCCATTTGTCTCTCAATCAACTCGTGCGGCACCCATTTCCCCTCTTTGTTTCCCACAAGTTGAATTTAGGTTGCGTACCATCTTCATCCAATAACACTTGCCGCTCAGTGTCTTCAAATGTTTTTGGTCTTCCGGAGCGCTTCTTGTCCTCAATGTTAAAATCGCCACTTCTGAAGCGTTTAAACCAATCTTTACAGGCAGCTTTCAACGTGCTTGAGCTGCATTATTTTTCAAGTTGAAACAGAAAAGTAAAACTTACCGTAAATGTTGTTTGTTTGGCACACAACTCGACATTTTCAATCTAAGAAAAAATATGTTTGCGTTGCGATTTATGCTGCTATACAACTGGTTATCGTTAACAACTGTCCACGCTATGAACAAAACACAACTTCTGACATAAATGACAACTAGATGTGTCGCTAGCACCATCTATGTGTGAAATCCGAAAATTTAGTTGCGCACCTGATAAATATAAACTAAACAGTTCCGTTTGATAAATTCAATTCGTTCGGTAAATTCAATTATCTTTCAAAAATTGTATGGCAAACTGATCGAAAAATTTGTCCTAAAACCGGTTTTTACCGTAGTAAACGATTTACCTTAAGTTTGGCACGCAGCCTTAATATCGATATAATTTTATTTCAATGATTGATAAAATCACCGTAAATTACTCATAATGTTTTTAAAAATCAGCAGGAATGACGGATGGAAAATGACTTCGGGTTATGGTAAGGGGTTGGGGAGTAATGGCGATTGGAATGGCCGGTGAGATAATAGCAGGAGGTGAGTAATATTTGGGGTAATGACTGGGAGTAATGGCTTGAGGGTAATGGACCGGGAGTGGGGTAATTGGTTTGGGATAATTGGGGGAGGCCTGGGAGTAATATCCTGTTTCGGTTTTATTTTGGGCTCATGTGGCTGGAAAGAATCGAAAGGTGTTCTAAACAGGTTAATAATAGATTTTATAGAAAGTTTTAATTTCTTCCAAATTTTATGACATTTTACAGTAATTTAAATAAAATTGATGTGATATCCCTCGAACTTTCAATGTTGAATATTTTTTAGATTGCTTACTGGCGGTATTTTCTATGAAAGAATTTATCTCGCTCAACAATATTTCTCGAAACAGGGTTGCAATTTCTTGGGAACGTCAGACACGAATATCGGTTGATTAGAGTTCTAAATCCTATTCAACGATTTCCTCATGCACCAATTATGTAAGAAGCCTTCCGCATGGTTTCTTGAATGACTGAGATGAGCGGAATTGTCTCAGTAATCTGTTTTCAGACAGCATACTACGGAAAATGCACAAATTAAGCTGGATTTGACTGGGTTAATTTCTTGGCTGATTATTTTAATTAGTTAAGGAATTTCCTAGTACGGCCGAACTCCAGGACTTCTGTAAAATCCCCACCCAATTCTGAATACCTGATTTGAAAATATTTGCTTTATTTTTTAGATATGGCCAAGTTCCATTCAGAATGGTCGAAGAATTCAGCAATAGGACACGTTACAATCCTAATACAAGCTGGCCTTTTTTATTGGAATCCTAGCTCAGCTCTAGAAGCTAAATTGGAAAGTTATTGGTTAGGAAACGGCCTGGTTCCATTCGTTATAGCCAAATCCCAGCTTTGAACGCCGAATTTAACCAACATTTGTTGAGAGATGGCCTAGTTCCATTGTGCATTATGTTAGAGTGCCAATCCAATTCTGCGTACCATATTTTACTGTAATTGGATGAGAAGAGGTAAATGGCATGGCATAATATATCCTGTCCAGAAAATTATACTTGGTAATAAAACGAATATTCTTTGGTGACCAAAATTAATAAAACATTATTTGGAATAACCAATCCGGTAGTTAATCTGGCATTGAATAACATTAATAGTTTTCCGGGAACCATTGTCTTTGGGATGCCTCACATATTTTTTGTAATTTTTTTAAAGATATTTCGTGGTTGCCAATCCAAGGATTAAATACTAATGAATTTTAGAGTATTTTTTAAAATAATTTAAATAACTATGGTTTCAGAAAATTCTATTGGGAGTTGTGGAATTGCAGGAGGATTAAATTAATAAATGTTTAATTTAGAATTAAATTTCAGGAAACTTCCAGATGTACGTGAAATAATATTATTATTTTCTAAGGTTGCTGATTTAGGGAAGCAATTGTTGAAGACGGATATCATCGTTATCCATTAAACCAATTAGGCCTTTCTCCTTCCTCTAGTAGATTAGAAGTAGATTAAAATTGTGTTGTGCCGTATGATCGCTAGGTGTCTGAAACTGGGTCGTTCCGTCCTATCCTTCCTATCCTTCCTATTGTTATGTGTAAACAGGCTGTAGGAATAGGCCCGGCGTTATCCGAGACACTTGTCTAGAACTTGGTCCTTGGCAAGTGACTTAATATGATAGCAGTGAGAATATTCTTGTTTTAAAAGTATGGCATCATACTTATCAAAATATTTTCAAGAAAGAAATAAGTTTTTGTAGAAGCTACCACTTCCGCTTTGCAGATTTCTTCCTAATTTTATAGGAACCACCAATTTTTATAAAGTTTAAGTATGAGGTTTCACTCCGTTCAGTTAAACCGGCTGTAGAGAATCTTTGTTTTGGTTCAAATGTATTTTTTTATCAAAATTCAGAAAAGTATTGATTTTTAGTCACTTGAGAATGAGAAGATGCCCATTGGCCAACTCCATTTATAGGTTATTTACTGAAGTAGTCTTTGCACTTGTGTTATAAATCCAATATTAATCACTTACGTGTTGATAAATACGTTGTTCATGAATTACTGCAAGTTATTTTTAGTTCTTCTTGAACTGTCTGGATATTTAGGTCCCTATGAAGGTCATAATTCCTAATGTACCACGGAGCGTTAACTATACCAGGTAGCACTTTGTTCTGAAAAGTTTGTATTATTTTGCTGTTGGTTTTCTTTGTAAAACCCCAGAGCTGAATTTTGTAAGTCCATACAGGCTTTACCACGTGTTGATATAATAGCAATTTATTTTTGTTTGACAATTCCGAATTTTTCCCGAGCAGCCAAGTTAAGTTCTTATTTTTTCTTTTTGATGGGCTTTTTAATTGGCCTGTTAATGATTACAGGTTTGTAGCTGACTCTTAGATTAGTAAAATTCACATGCGTGGATTTCAATTCATTGAGGCCGATACGCTGCACATATTCTTTCCTGAGGATTATGTGCAATAATTTACGAGTGCCTGTTTCAGGCAGCTCCTTTTTTATTTGCTTGTTATCAGATCGTAACCCGGAGTTTTCTTTGATTTTAAGTTCTTAATTTCAGCTTTTAGTTCGTTCAATGTAACAGGTCTAATATCTTCGAAGTCAGATGTTCTCGTGTTTTCGTAACTGGTCTACCGACCTAGAGGTTGAAATGTGTTTTCATGCACAAGTTGTTTAAGGTGGTTTTATCTTGCAGCGCACACGTAGTCCGCCATTTCTTTCGGGCTTTTCGTTTTTCCTGCACTAATTCTCTTACTTCTATTGGGTAAATAACGGAATTTTCTTTTCTGGATGATAATTTGGGGGTGCATTCCCAAACCGACCATTGTATGACATCAAGGAGCCTATCTAGTTCCTTCTCTATTTCATTTTCATTTTTGATTGCCACTTGATGTTTTATTTTTCCTCTACTAGCTGCTTAAACAGTTCCCAATTTGTTTTGTTGTTTGTGACCTGTGGTGAATTTGTTTTTTCTATTAAAGTTTCACTAACCATCTTAATAACAGGAGAATGATCAAATATTAAACTTCATCATTTTTTCAGAAGATGTAGCATTTATGCCTTTAGTGATGTAGTATCAATCGCTCTGTTGGAGCTGTGGAAGGCCACAATCTTTAATCTGCACACATCTGACATCAACAACTTTTATTTCAAATTTTCAAATTGTAATTCATTCTGTATATAAATCGCGAACAATCCAAACATTAACACAATAAATAATTCAACAACCATAATTGAATGTATCAAACTCGTAGATAGAAAAATCAAGAAAAGCTTGGTCGAGAAATGTATAAATTCAGATCGTGGCAATCTCGTCGTTGAACATAAATATTTTAATTCCGAAAGAAATACAAAACTAAATAAAGTTTTGCATTTCTCCTGTATAGAGTTCGAGGAATAATTTTCGTCATCATCCTTTTCAGAAAACCATTAAAGTACATTTTCATGTTTTTGTGTGTTATATCGTGTCGCCTCGTTCTGTTGTAGTCGTAGCTTATATTGTAGATATAAAAGAAAAATAGTTTTATATCGTAATTTTTCAACTGCGACACTTTAAACTACGAGATATGTTATTTGGTAGCAAAAAATGTTATACCGGAAAAACTTATGTTTGATCGATGAACATTTTTTGTTATTCTTCCCTATACTCCAAAAATGAAACGACAACAGCAGCAATCAGCAGGATTGACAAATTAGTTTGGTTGATGATAAATAATTTGTTATTTATACATAATATATGAATTTATTAGTACATGGTGAAAATTGATTTTTAATTTTCCGACTATGTATGTTTCCTTGCGTGTGTATGTCGACGTGCATACTGTTTTATGTGCAAATATCAAAATCATTAAAAGATTAATGATCGGTAAATTTACGTATACATTTGGCGTAATTAGACTAAGATAAATGATGAAGCTCAAAATTTGAAAAGTTAATTAGCAAAAAAAAATGTTAATAATAACAGACCGAAATATTAGGCGACACCAGTCAACATTTATCGATATTTAAACAGGATGTTCCAAATTGAGGTTAATTTTTAAATTTTCCCCTAAATCTAATTTTTTTTACTAGACTACAATGTGTGATATGACAAATGAAAAGTAGGAACATTCCGGTTAGTTAGAGGTTAAGTTATGCAGAAGTTAGAAGATGACTTCGTAAATAATATGGAAGAGGGTGCGTCAGTTGTGGCCATTCCAAAAATTGTTTGCAAAATTTGTGAAAACTGGTTCGGTCAATGATGAAAAACAAAATGTATTGCCTACACCGTGTAGATAATTTATATTCTACAAGTGTAGACAATGCATGTAGACAACTAAATGGCAATTTTCGACATTATCTACATTGTCGACGCAATGTAGATAATGTCGAAAATTATTATTTCTATTACCAATCAGTAAAATTCTAAGCTTTATTCTTTCGTCTCAACAACCGTAGTATTGTTTATTGACTTTGAAAGGATTAAGTGGGGGAAAGGAGGCGCACCATTTTTCTGCGCATCCTTCACAGTTAAGGAGGCCGTTAATTAACATAATTCCTGTTGACTAGTTGACATCTAATTAATTGTGTGGTGAACCATTTCGTTAATATAGAACCCTTATTTCAGCGATTTCGGATCAGTAAAACAATTGTTAAATTTATATTCGCACTTCTATCGATGTTGCACTTGAACCCTAACATATTTACTTAATATACGTTTTTAAGGTCGGAAAATGTTATGACTGAAAAATGGATGTTTCTTGTACGTGTTGAAGAAAGTTGAAAAAATTAACAGAGCTTTGTATACAGTTAAATTTTAAACACAAACACACAGCTATCAAAATGGCAATATACCAGTTCCTAGGTGTATGTCCCTACTGTATATTTTAAGCAAAATGTTCGAACCAAATGGATATTTTTTTAATAAAACCACACAAAATCAGTTGGGCAGAAACTTGTCATGCGGCCTCCATATCCACACGCCTTAATTTTTATTTTGAATTTTTGATCAATTTGGATCGAAACACAGACGCACACAATCAAAAACACTAAAATCAATAAAAAAAAAACTCATTTATTGAAAAAGTTTTGTAGTAAGCCCAGCTATGTTGCACACGAAACAGACGTTAAAATTAGCAATGAACAAACGATTCATACATTTCGTACGTTAAAATTAGACAGACGGTACATTGCAAAGGGAATTTCTTTTCAACTTTATAGTCGGATTAAGGTTCGTACAGCGTTGTACCATTAGACGGATACAAAAAAATAATCTTTGAAAATTCTTCCATTTTCCAGATTCCTTATCGAAGGATTACATTGACGCCTGTGTATCATCTAATTTACTGAGTAATAATAAATGATCATAATAAATAAGGCTGCAGCGAGCCCGATAAACTTACGTTAACCCAAATATTGCTGTCTTATAATGATAATATAATTTATTGTGTTGATCCTGGATTTATAAAAAAATTAATATCATTCTACAAACGAAAAGTCGAGTTGATATCAATACCTGACAAATGTTTTAGGTTGTGGGCTGCTACACTGACTAACTGGCTAATAAACTGAAACTGTAGTTTAATACAAGCTCGAACATTAAATGGATAAACTAAATTTTACAGCACGCAATACTAAAATAACCTGTAAATTCAACGAAATTGTGAATCGTAATAACGAAGTATTCCGTTTCGAAATCCAATATCCTTGGTGAAATTTTATAATTGCAGAACTACGGTTGAACCAGTTCAGTAGGTGATATCAAAGATTAAAACACTTTAAATGGCTCGAACTTCTACATACCAACTAGCCTAACAATATATGTTTTTATAGTGGCACTTAATCTGCTGGATTGTAGCACAACTGGAAAATTCGCTGAATTCTGCTAAATTACAGAATTCCCTTAAATTAGAAGGGACAATATCAAATAGATGTCATGGGATGGAAAGTTGATCCACACTATTTAACTTCTTCTGAACGTCTGCTAGTATATGTAAGGCAATTCATCGGGTAACGTGATAGTTAATTCAAATCTAATTTAAGCTGCCAGAACTTTTGCATGACAATGGTCGTTGAATTACCTAACTTGAGTACGCGAGAAAGATAGTAGTTGATATCATAGGCCTAAGGGCTACATACTTGTCTATAAACGATCTAAAGTCAGGACGAAGCAGTTTATCTTTACACAGCCCTTTCTCCAATCTATTGAATCGTGCATAATCGCCGAAGTACCATTGTCGAAGGAACGCCCAAAATAGAAGATGGGTCAAAAAATAGTAATCTATTAACACAGAAATTTAGTGCCAGTAACCGCTCGATAAAATGTAATCTAAATCAACGGAGATCATTTCAGCTTGTTGTAATTTGAGTATATTGTGGTGCAATGAAAAATTCACATCGAAATCGATATCTTTAAAGTAATTCGATATCTTTAAATTCAATTATCATGGAGATGGTGCTTATTGCACGTGACAATTGACGCTATCAATTTCAAAAATGAACTTTTTAACAGTATAGTTTGTTAGACATTTTTTCAAAATTATTTTGTGTTCGATAAGCATTATAAATTTGAATATAATTTGGAACATCTTGAATTACTTTAAACATACTAATCTCACTTATTTGTTTGAAAAATTAAATTTTAACTTCCAAAATATCCCCAATTTAAGCTGGAAAACTAAAGATGCAAAAATATTGGAAAAAACAGCAAAAAAAAGCAATAATCTACATTGTCTACTTAAAAATCAATTGTCTACGCTAATTTCGACACCAATTTGTAGACAATTCAGAAATATGCGTAGATACACAACACTGGCATCTAATATTCAGATAACTCGAAAAACCTTCTGATATTATTTTCCTTTACTAAACCGGAACCTTCATACCATTATTTGAAAAAAAATTAAAAATTTACCTGAAATTGGAACACGCTTTACTTCTGTCCCATATTCTATTCGATCTTTACAAATGATTTTCAATAATTAGGCCTATCGGAACTCTGTACAACCAGTTAAAACTATATTAATTAGGCAAAACACTTTCTAACCCAAATATGAAAATAAATAATTTGGTGAACCTTCCATTTGACTTGTTAGCTTTAAATTATATCCTATTTATATTGCAACTCGCTACTATCAGTTTGTTACTTTATTTTATAAAAAAGTGAAAAACTCTACCAATGGCTTACTTCAGGGAGCGAAATGGACATACTATCTAAAGAAACTACAGGCCGGGCCATTTTAGCCATTACTTCGGTTTGGGTCAACTTATTTGTCTCTTTTAAGTTGCTCTGATTATTTTTCTACTCGCCTACTAAGCATAAGTTCTCTCTTTTTTTTCCAGGACTTCGTGCATGTTTCGTGGCTCAATGTTGTTAGGCTCAATGTTGTTAGGCACAGCCTAGCAAACCGTTTCCTGTTCTCTAAAAACCGATGACAACTACATATCGTGTGACTAGCATCGTAATAGCCTGGACAGACTGCGGATTAGTTAACCTGGTTTAGCAAAATTCAATCAAGCACCCTATGTAAAAACTTGAATTTGCTAAAAAAAATTGAATTTTTTGTAGTCGACACACTACTGAATTGAATTTTATTTCCTAGAGTACTTGACCAAATCTTGCTAAACCAGTTTAATTAATCCTCAGTCTGCTCAGACTATAACGCTTATTTGGGGGCAAAGGTGATCTTGATTTCCTCATACAAAGTATAGGCCCATATACCAATGCGGACAGGGCACAATGCGAGCACGATTCTCATCGTTTCTCTCGTCGACCCATATCTTCTTTTATCATCTGCGTCGCTGACACTGGCTTCTCTCCTCAAATAGGCAACTACCATACAGTAGATTTTCTGGCGCCCAAGCGCCTTTAGTTTAATCAGGATTATTTACAAGGACCACAACGACAGTAGCAGATACCATTCGATATAGACATGGAGTATTTTGGGTTTACCATTGGTGTTTTCCGTACAACAATTTTGGTTTATGCAATGAATTGATTTAATCTATATCTCCCCATTCAGAGGTTCAGTTTTTTCATCGCTTAATTTAGCCTAATGAGCCACTTCTGTACTCTAAGAAATAATTGTTATTGCCACGTCATCCGTCTCTTCCACACGAATAACTCGTCTGACATTTAAAATCTAAATAAATAATCGTAGAAAACTTTCCAAGAATTAGCCTCAAATGCTGCTACTCATGGTATCATAGACAAATTTTCTTTCAGTTAGTTACTACCGCTGAATTGCAAATGGATAGTTTGGAATTTCAATCCACCAGAAACATATCTGCTGTGGCCCGATCACTAACTCGTTCAGCTCTCTCAATCAATGAAAAATTACTGACAGCCGTCTAAACCACTGCTGCCATCCGTACTTTCGTTAGCTCTTTCAACAGCTTCCCATCATGCCGAGCATACAAAGACGGCAGTATATTGACGCTAATTTCCAGCTGAGGGAAATAATACCTTATATAGGCACGCCTTTTAAAGGTCCAAATGCTCATTTGAATAATCCGTCGCTATACGAAAATTTAACGTAAAATTGAACCTGCAACGGATCAATTCTATACTCGCCAATTTCGCCAAAAGCAATGATTGTTTGATTTTCCTGATCAATGGGATTCGCATCAACGGCAGACCAGAATTGAAGATTTATTAACAAGGTCTGATAAATTAAAATTGAAGAAGCTAATTATAAAGCTAATGCCTTTCTTTTAATTCACTTTAGTGATATTCGAGTATTCGCCAGTTCTTAAATTACTTTAATTTTAAAAGTGTAATGATAACGTGTCGACTAAAAGAACAGAAAGCTTTACTAGGTGGTTTTAAGCCACTATAATTTGTCCGTCTTTCTTTCATCAATTATGAATTAATTCCTGTCGAAGTATATGCAAGTATATTCTGTCCTCAACCCCAAATAAAGCCGTCCAATATTTTATAGAGACGTCTCACGATATAACAGGTCAAACAAGATATAACAGATACCTCGTCCTTTGAGAACCTTTACAAAAGCATAGTGTATTTGTTGTTGCAGTGTGGTGATGAGTCTCTTAGCTTCTACTTCAATGTTTTCTCTATTGAATTTAACTGTTGTTGTTACTCCTGCGGGCATTTGGAGAATCAACGTTTCGTCGTAATAATTTTCCCATTCGTTTTAAAAAAACAGCAAATTGCAATGATATACTACCTTCTTGTATGTTGTTTATTCGTAGCCTTCGACAACTATTAGATAAAAATAATTTGTTGTGTAAACTTGGCCGAGACTTGAATGAGCATTTTGTACATTTGGTATTCGCTGTGTGTGTGTGTGTTTTTATGTGTGTGCCGTGCCAACAATATGTCTGTTGGCGCCCTACAGCCCATACGGATTGACTGATCAACATGAAACTTCATACTTAAACTTTGTTCATTAATTGAGGAAGTGGCAGCGTCTATAGGAGCTTTTCCTTTTTTGCAAATATTCGGAAAAGTATTTTAGTAACGAGAAAAAACACTATAAAGTGAAAGATTCTAAATTAAATTCGCAACAACAGCGGTCCAGATTAGTTTTGCAGTATCTCACTTTTCAACAAAAATTCGGCCCCTGACATCTACAGAACCGTTTCAAAGAGTTCAAGTAGACTTTACAGGCCCTTTCATGCAATTTTTTTCATTTACGTCGGCGCCTACTCAAAATGGCCTGAAATACGAATGCCCTGAAAAAATTGCAGAGAATTCTTTGCCATCTGCGGAATTTCATGAACATTTGTGAGGGATAACGGATCACATTTTCCTCATATAAATTCAGAAAATGTCTAAATTTAAACGGTGTGGTACATAAAACAAGTACCCCTTATCACTCCGCCACAAACGGACGGGCGGAACGATATGTGCAAACAATTAAAAGTAAGCTTAATACATTGATATGTGATAGAAGTAAATCATTGTATACTGAACTTTGCAATATAAAATATCTCATCCGACTGCTGAAATTGAGTGAAAAATTGCTGTACCAAATGCAGAAAATCGAAATTAACCTCAAAATCTACCGACATGTGTATTTGAAGTTCCCAATCCAAATCCATTTGCAAAACCCAAAATTCGAAATCTGAAGTTCAATTCCGAGACTATCTAACCGGATTTATAAAGCGCCAGAAAGGTTGGATTTTTGAAATGGGTACGAAATTGTTAACGTAATAATTTTTCTTTAAATAATATTAAATAATTAAAATACTGTACGTGCTAGGTTAAGGTAATTCAGTAACTTAAGAACTTTTTATAAGGAGCGGTTAGATAATATATAGTATTCACTCGAATATACACCTTAATATACACCTTCAGTGCTCACAGAAGACGAATTTTTTTCAACCGGCTTAACCGATTTTTACTAGACATCAGTTTTTTGAAAGCTTGATATTTTTACTTTAAAATGACACTATTTTCATGAAAATTGGCTTAGTACTTTTTTATAATGAATTTTGAATGAAAACGCAACCAAAATTGATGGTTATGCAAAAAATGAATAGGGATATTTAAATTTAAATTACAACAAAAAACTCAAGCAAAATAAAAAAAAATATTGGTTAATATTAAGTATTGTCCACCCCCCCCCCCCCTTGCGTCTACAACGGTTCATGTGCTGTTCCCCATTGACCATTAAGGTTTTGACAAAGACTTGGAGGACACCGATATTATCTGGTATCGGATTTACGATTCGGATTCTCCGTTTTAGTTCGTCCTATAAATGTTCAATTATAGGTTCATGTCTGGGCTGAGAGCTGCCACTTCATCGTCTCCAGTCCAACCTTATCCATGATCTGCCGAGTGCTTCGAGTTGTGTGACACCGGCATTGTCATGCATCAATATGAGATATTCCCCTATATAACCTGCGTAGGGCGCTACATAATCCAAGAGAATGTTGTAATATTTTCAGCGGTAGGACCTACTCTATGGCCCTCACCAGATACGAAAACAAGATTTGGTTTTCCCTGAAGCAATATGCCAGCTCATACCATGCACGAACCGCCGCCGGACGAGACCGCATCTCTCTGTTTCTCTTTGTATTGGCGTGCTGCCAATTTTGGGTCTCTAGCGGGTTGACTTAGAGTGAGGGAGCATATCCCTCTCAGATGTACATCGATACTGGATGGTATGTGGTCTCCGATTGAAGATACCAGTTTCTTGAAACCTTCTGGATACTTTAGAAATAGCAGATTGGTTAATCTTTAGCTGACGAGCGACTTCTCGTTGATTGCGCCCTTCTTGCAATAAAGCAACAACTTGTGCGGCTTTTTCTGGAGTAGTATCCATGACTTTGAGGAAACAGCGAATGAAACTGAAAGAGATTTGTTCAGGCCAACGGTCAACGTGGTCTTATACAGGAGATTGCAGCAAGCCAATTGTTTTCACCAAAACATCGCATTTTGCTAGTAAAGATATAAAGCTGCCAAAAAAAGTTGTCGAAACGAAAATCGGTTAAGTCAATTTAAAAAAATACACCTTTTGTACGTGCGGAGGTTTGAGTCGATTTAGTTGCTCGCGAGTGTATGTATTGTATATAATCGGGTAACAGATTTAAGTTCAATGGATCGTTGTAAAGTTGTAACCCGGACATTGGCTTAAATTACAAGGTTTTTACCTTACTAGTTTTATTAAGTTTATAAAATTTTTATTATAGAATTTACTCATTTAGGTACATATGATACGGAGTTTTCTTGAGTAGCCCAATCAAAATGTCTGGGAGAAATGAACGGTTATTTTATAATTATACCGTTTAGGAAAATGTGCCATTGTTTCGTAATTTCTACAGTGTTCCCCCATATCAATCAATGTTGCTTGATTAAAATAAATGAATAATTAAAATTAATTAAGTAAATAGTCCCATATATATAGACATGGTTTTTTATGATGGCCTTGGTATGTACTTTAATACACAAATGCAAATGGTCGGTCCCTGGGTTCGGTCGTATGAATAACAAGCAATATCTGCAACAGGTGTTGCACGAAACTTCAATGAAAAATTTTGTTATACAGAAGTCAAAAGTCCCACATACACACACGGTTTTTTATGCTGGCCTCGGTATGAACTATAATACAAAAATGCCACATGGTCGGTCCCTGAGTTCGATCATATGAATAACAAGCAATATCTTCAAGATGTATCTTGCATATCTGCAGATGTTACACGAAACTGCAATGAAAAATTTTGTTCTATAGAAGTCAAAAGTCCCACATATAGACATGGTTTTTTATGATGGCCTTGGTATGTACTTTAATACAAAAATGCCAAATGGTCGGTCCCAGGGTTTGGTCATATAAATAACAAGCAATATCTTCAACAGATGTTGCACGAAACTTCAATGAAAAATTTTGTTCTACAGAAGTCAAAAGTCCCACATATACACATGGTTTTTTATGATGGCCTTGGTATGTACTTTAATACAAAAATGCCAAATGGTCGGTCCCTGGGTTCGGTCATATATATAACAAGCAATATCTGCAACAGATGTTGCACGAAACTTCAATAAAAAAATTTCTTCTACCGAAGTCAAAAGTCCCACATATAGACTTGTTATTCATATGACCGAACCCAGGGACCGACCATTTGGCATTTTTGTATTAAAGTACATACCAAGGCCATCATAAAAAACCATGTCTATATGTGGGGCTTTTGACTTCTGTAGAACAAAATTTTTCATTGCAGTTTCGTGCAACACCTGTTGCAGATATTGCTTGTTATTCTTATGGACCGACCATTTAGCATTTTTGCCCTTTAGAATATGGAATCGATTATTTATCAATTTTATGCATTACACTTATGCTGTATCTTACTATTGTTTTAAACACATTTTTAGTTTTACATTGGGCATGAGGTCGGCGATTGATCGTCGTAGAGGAAGGACGTGTTTTTGTCTCTCCTTTAAATAAATAAATAATTTATTTTAAATGTATTTTAATTAACTAATAAAAAGTAATATTGATATAGTTGGTAATTTTAATAAATAATAATTTCAATAATAATTTGCGTGAATTTAATAAGTGAAGTGAATAGTTGTACGTATTGTATATTTATTTTAATCTGTGTACGGTGCGCTTGTGATGGTATAGAATATGTACATAACAATTTTCGTTTATATGTATTTTGATACCGTTGCTTGAACGCAACGTACGCAGTGTATGTAAATCTTTAATATGTATGACTTTTTTGATTCCAATGGATGCCTAAGATAAGTTTTTTTCATTATTTTAATTCATATTTTTCCGAAATAAATTTTAATTATATAAAATATGTATTTAACTGTTTCTATTTGCGTAAACGTGTTAAGAGAGGAGCGTAAAATAAAATACCATTTCATTTATATGTTTTGGTTTAGTATATTAAATATATACATACATTTCTATTTTTTGTTTTTGCGCTTGTTGCGTGAGTGAGAACTGAGAATAGATTATTATGACCATGCTTAGTGTTTTATAATTTATCCCTTCCAAGTTTCAACTAAAAAAAGAATAAACAGGAAATTGACAAATAAAATACATAAAACAAAATTTTGAGGGGATAAATATATGACGAAATTGGATAGAAACTAAACAAGCATGATCGTGGTTTATTCTGTACTATTCGTTTTCTCCTTGACAGATGAATTCATTCATTCATATACACCCATCCTCCGATTTACACGGTAGATTGGTTCCGTGGAAAACGTATTATCGCATTCATATATACAGATCCTTGTAGAAATATAAATTAATAATTTATTAATTTGAATTTTAGGTTTTACTGTAAAATTAAATTAAATTTCTTAAATTTCTTATTATTCTTGTTTTGAACGTGAAAATAATAATTTAACGAATTTTGGAACTCTAGTTTAGGACATGTAGAGGTAGGCGGCTGTGATCGAATTGGAATTGTTGGCTTAACTTTATAACTTTGCTATTTCCGCGAATATTTGAATATTTGGAATTACATGGAAGCTACGGAGTACATTTGAAATGCAGTCAAATTTGCTATATGTAGATAGTTTTTCGGGATCATGCACTTTTTAATTAAATTTTTTTTCTAGATTATTTGGAAGACTGTAAATTGGTAAAGGTTTTGGTTAACTTGTTCTAGGTTGGATAAATAATTATCGACGTATGTCGATTATATAATTTATAATTTATTTAATGCTGTTGTAAATATATATATATATTTATGTGTGTATGTTTATGTGTGTGTGTATGTATGTCTGTATGTATGTATATATATATATATATATATATATATATATATATATATATATATATATATATATATATATATATATATGTATATATATATATGTGTATGTGTGTGTATGTGTATATATATATATATACAATAGTTAACTATCGTAGATTAATTTTTAATATGTTATTTTAATATTTTCTGATTTATTTATTTTATAATTAAAGCATTTAACCATATAATTGGGTTATTTGATTATCACGGATTCTACAGATGTGCTAGCTATTTATTATTAATTCTGTTATCTTACAGGTTCCTGATTACTTTAATAGTTTTATTTAATTTTGGTTTAATTTGTTAAGGTATTGGGGATTCTAAAGCTGTATAAAACATTCATTATTAATACATTACCTTACAGATTCCAGATTAGCTGTTTTTGGAACCAGTTTTCGTTTGGTCATTTTCTGTTTTTATAAATAAACATATTTGTATTAGATTAGGGATGACAAGGACAAGTGACTTTCATAAATATTTTTTTATAAATAAATCCATCAAATCAACAGACTTAGAAGTTAGGAAGGCCGTACGTGCCTTTCCTGGATTCGATTTATTTTATTTGTTTTAAGAGAACCAAATTAATTTAGTTAATATTAATCGTTACTTTACATTTATTTTATTCAAGTATAATTTTATTATATTGTATATATATTGTCCTAAATATACTAATGATTTTTAGAGTTATTTTGAATATAGTTCAAATAACTTTGGTTTCAGGAAATTCTACTGTAAGTTGTGGAGTTGCAGAATGATTAAATTAATAAATGTTTCAATTATTTAGGAAGCCGGAAAATATGAATTTAGAATTAAATTTCAGGAAATTTGCAGATGCTTGTGAATTAATGCTTCATTGTAATTGCTGATTGTGTAGTTTAGAATTGTGTTGTCATTTTATTACTAACGACTTTACATAGGTGTCTGTAACGGGTCGAGTCAACCAATTTTGGTTAGGAATCCGAAAAGTATTAATAGAATTAAATTTCAGGAAAATTCCAGATGCATGTGAAATAATAATATTTTTTCTTAGGTTGCCGTTTTAAAGAAGCAATTGTTGAAGACCAATACCATCGTTATCCATTAACCTATTAAGCCTTTATCCTTCATCTAGTAGATTAGAATTGTGTTGTCTTTGTGTTACTAACTATCGGCTATACCTAGGTGTCTGTAACCGGGCCGATTCTGTCCCACTTAACTAACCTATCCAATCCTTCGGTTTTGTTATGTGTAAAAAGGGTGTACGGTGGACCCGGCGTCATCCGGGAACTCAAGCCTAAGAACTTGGTCGTACATTCAAAATCAATCAATCAATCAATCAATTTTTAGTTTTACATTGGGCATATTCAGCACATTAAAGCCTCACTTTCAAATGAATGTTTCGATTGTGTTACACGATTTTATTCGTATCCACCTAATTGTTCTCTAATCTTAAATAAAAATGTTTCGATTGTACTGTACATTTTATTTTAATTCGCCTAATTGTACTCTATTTTTTATGTTTTTACATAAGAGCAACATTTAGGGAAATAATTAACTGAGAAAATTTGTTATTTGTTTGTTAAGTATTTGATAGGCATGATTGTTCAACGTTGAATGTGAAACAAAAGAATAAAATTGTTTGTGAAAAACTGAGTAACGACTCTGAGTAACGGTTTTATAAAACTAGTTGCCTAATACATCTGGTTTAATTTACCTGATGATTGTGCAGTTAAATGTTTTGGGAAACCGAGCAGTAGCGTTATGAGACCGGTACGTTGAATATTGTCCGCCGCCCCCGTCATTTTGCACGAGTACGTTGAAATTTACCTATACCCTGTAACCCTGTAACCCTGGTACCTATAACCCCGGTACCCTGGTACCTATAACCTGTAACCTGGAAATTATTTTGAGTAAATGAAAAACGTAATGATAGAAAATGTTTTTTGTTGTGTTGCTGTTCGCCTGAAGGTGTATTTGTTTTGCTATATAAAA
Source organism: Nephrotoma guestfalica (assembly GCA_963691935.1). Lineage (NCBI taxonomy): Eukaryota > Metazoa > Arthropoda > Insecta > Diptera > Tipulidae > Nephrotoma > Nephrotoma guestfalica. Next base: position 249,475,175 of record OY829915.1, read on the forward strand.
ATAAAATAGCAGAGAGCTACTAAATATGATAAGCAATATGATGATACCTAATCATAAAATGTAAATTTTGTTGTTTTATTTACGAAAATGAGATGATAATTTGTTGTAAATTATATTAAAGTTATTTCCAAAAACACCCAAGAACACCCGTTTTGCACGCGCTTACGTTCTCTCCACTCCCTATAATTTTACTTAGAGACAATCCATTTATGAGATGGGTGAGTTATAAAACTGTATAGTAATTAATACAGATTTGTTTTATATTTTAATACGGATTACGTCAAAAACGGGAAGACTGGGAAATATAACGATTTTAAAAATATTCTAAACGATTTAATTGGGTAATTTGAAGCTTGTACAAAAAATCTCTTAAAATAAAATTTTCAGATAATAATGAATTAAAGCTTTTAGAACTGTAACTGTAAATTTAAAAATGTGCCTACTTGAAATAAATATTAATTAAAAGTATGATAGTACTTTGAGTCGCTTAATTTCCATCGTATTGTCTAAAACAATTTTAAATCAGTAAAAGGCTTCGTGTCCTCTACAATAGCTATGAGGTGATAAATCTGAATAGGTTCTAGTTGTGCGTATAAAGTTTAATCATAAATAAACTATATAAAGGTTAGTAGTGCTGACGAAGCATCTCACAATGTTAGTCCCTTAATCGCAATCTGGATCTCACGGGTTTTATACAAATCGATCGCCCTTGAAATTTTTATAATGGGCATAACCGACTCAGTGAGTGAACTTACAGACGTTTGGCTTTGGCCTATTCGGATAGTATCTTGATGTTTGAACGAACAAGTTGATATAAAAATGGTAAAATAAAATTGCAAAAATTATTTTAGAATTAATTTGTATGTTGTAATTATGCCACATATGATATCCAAGGTATATAGCAGTTTTCATGTAGAATATCCAAGAATTTGTTTCCAAGAATAAATTTTTATCAATTTTGTACGAGAACTTATTTAATAGAAACCTATCTAATCTAATATAATAATACGAGGAATATTTATTGTTTATAGTACCGTAATAAAATTTAACGGTTACAAAAACAGTTCTCGTAATTTATGCCGCTTCCGTAATATTCTAAGGCACTTAGACCACTACCGTAATATTTACACCGCTTTTGGAATATTTCCATAATGCTTTTCCCAATATCCACTATTCAGTAAATTTTGTAAATGTCATTAACCTCTTAACCTTTAATTAACCAATTTACGCTGAAATATTGTCTCGCCAAAGTGCCAATCCTCGCGGAATTAATGTCAATCAATAAACGAGATCGTAATTTTATCTCTCTACAAAACCTGTTCATCTTCACTTCGCCACCATCCAACCTCGCAATTACCTATGTTCCATTCCCTTCTATAGCTGCATCCTCAATGACAATCCGCTGAGTTACTACTACTGCAAGTTGCGAATTCAGTCACGATATGCATCCACCCCACACTCGGCACCACCTGCTCGCACATCTCTTTTACCATGCTATTATGGCAAATAGCCAACGATCCCGTTGCCAACCCCTCTACGACTAGTATTTCCTCCGCAGTCATCTTTTTCACCGTCGCAGTGACAGAGGGTGTAGCCCGTCTAATTTAATATAGTTGCCGCTCTTCCCAATTCCTGGTTTTCGCATCTTTTGTATTAACCATCCTTCTTGTTGATTGCCCACCATACGGCTAGCCATTATTTCGCACCAATTCCTCCAATAACCTTGTGGAATTATGTTGATCCTCCGTGAAAAATGTGCAGGATCTCCTTCTGATTTTTACAACTTCCGCACAGACCATCTTTCCGCGGGCCGTTGCAACGCATATACCGCCCATCTCGTTCTATTACTCATGGTGGACCATTTGCAATCTCAACTTGCCTTAGCTTGTATCTACCTCAGATACATTTTAATGTTCTATCCAAAGGAACTTCATCTAATCCTTAAATGACCCCTCCAATTATCCCATATCGATCTGGCCAGCATTCGTTCAAGTTATGTCTAACTATCCTGTCCAAACGTAGCTGCCACCAAATGCAATGAGTTTCTCATTTTGATCGTTTTCATTAAATTTGCTACATAACACTGAATTATTAGCGTTCTCCGTTACATAAACAATTTCCGTACCAAAATGCTCACTCACCATGAAAACCGCCTCACTCAGCCCCCGATGACTAACAAATGTCTCAAGTTCACTTCTTTCTTCTTGAACTGTGACAATATCGCTGGCTCAGCTGATTCTACTTATCTGATGTGTCCTCGCCATCCCTCGATTCCACAAATTCCAATGGTTTATACCGACCAATGGCACCCATTTCATGATCTACATAATCCGGTTCCACCTTACCACCAACATTCATTTTCAACATCTGCTCCCCATCTTTATCTGAATGGTCAACCTTCTGCTCCATATCGCCTACATCATTTCTTTTGCCAAATATCTTGCCTATAGACTGGTTCTGCTTTTGCACGATGCTTTGAATTGCCTGCCCGACTTCCTCCACATTTTGTTCTAATTTTTTGTTAGTTTCTAACCTCAAGTGTTATTTGTTGCGTCATTTTACTCTTTTACTCTGTTGATCAAAAATTTGATTTTATTGATCAAACCCCCGAGACAAAACAGCCATTAACAGCGTCATATCCATTATTACAGATAGTTCGAGAATTATTTCAACAACTCCACATCTGTTCGTCAAATTGTCTGCCCTGTCAAATTCGGTTCGTATCACTGGATTGTGGATACCGTCATAGAATTTTACGGTTACAACAACAATTCTCGTGATTCCCCTTCTGGAATATTCCCAAAAACACCCAAAATTATCTCTGAAACACTTACACCACTACGGTAATAATTACAACACTTCTGAAATATTCCCACAATAATTTTCGTAATATACACTTGTCACTAAATTTTATAAATGTCAGTAAATTCTTAACTTTGTCATCCAACTTTTGGCATTTTCGGCCAAATGACTAATTCACGTGGAGTTAAATGTCGCTCAAATCAATAGGCTAGATAGAAAAGAAAATTGATAAAAAAAGCGAGTTTTTGAGTTTTTTCAGGAAAATTAAGAATCTTAAGCGGTTATCCAGTAGGGCCCAGGTTTCTTTTCTCAGCTCAAATGACTTTTATGAAAATTGGTGCCGATGTTTTTCGAGTACCAGGAATTGATCGCGATCAGTCTTGAATTGACAAAAACTTGTTTAGAAGGTTATCCGGTGGGGCCCAGGGCCCGTATTAATATTTTTTAGCATGCGAGCTTCAATCCAGATTTTGGGAAATTTCGTTAAAGAATGCTTGTATTTAATTGCGATTTTTCGGCTCGCACGTAAAGTAAAAATTACTGGTAGAGCGTTTTCAAATACCAGCAACTCATTGTGATTGGTCCTAATACTCGTATATGGAATATTCATTTAGGTGGTCATCCGGTGGAAGCCGGGTTTCATTATTTAATTTATTCGTGTGTGCCGAGTTTGTTAAAATTTGTTGATTGTCCAATAACACGAATGGATTGTGATGAGTCCTAATTTTGGCCAAATTCGTTTAGGAGATCCGTTGTTGGAAACCGGGTCCCATTTTTTCTTTAAAAAAGGTTGCTCGAACGATTTTGATAAATAATGTTAAGGGAGAGAAACTGATTCCGTTGGTTCTTTATTTATGGGGCTTATTCTACTTTGGACCTTCTTTTAACATTTTATTAGGTTTGAACGATTTTGATAAAATTAGGCGAGACAGTGTTTTTGAACGCAAGAAAACGATTTGATGGAGTTCTTCTTGTTGTATGATGTTGCACCATGCTGCGCCATTTTATACAAATTCTAAGATGGGATGTTGCACTATGCCCCGCAGCGATGTTGCATCATATTGCGCCATATTGCACCATGTTGCGTAATGTTACTTAATATTGCATTTGGTTGAGCATTGTTGTGTGATATTCCGGTTACAAGGAGTTCTAATTCCAGGAGTCCTTCAGCTATCATGTTGCACCAAGCTGCGTGATGTTGCACCTTGTTGCGCTATGTTGCATGATGTTGCACCGATGCATAATTGTACACAATGTTGCGTTATGTTGTGCCATGTTGCATCTTGTTGATAGATGTAGTGTGATGTTTCACTATGTTGTATCATGTATAGCAACAATGTAACAAAATATCATGTTGACTTCATGTGTCAAATACTATTTTTCAATATAAATTCGGCCTATATTTAGCTGAGATTGACTGATGAATGAAATTAAAGTTATGGGAAAAACGTGGAAACGATGATTTTTTACTAAAAACTGTTTTTTAACTAAAATTTCTCCTCTATACTCAGATGAATCGACTGATTGATATACAATTTCTCATTTAAGCTTTTTCGACGAATTTGGATGTCTCAGAAATTTTTATCTTATACTTCCATAGAAGATTTTTCATTTTTTGCCATTATTTTGAAAAGCAGCTGCACCAGCTACAACATTTGGAACACCAGGAAAAACAATTAAAATCAAAAAGATTGTAAATTAAATTTCATACAAAATTAGTTTTTATAATTATTTTTGTCATGAAAATTTGGCATCCGTACAGTCCGTCAGACAGATTGATTAGGATGATGTTGGAAAGTATTTAGTAACTTTACTATATTACATTTGTTGTTTGGTATTTGATATGGGTAACCAAGGAAAATAGTGGAAATGATGATAATCTGGAAAAATCTCAGGCCGAATTTATTTCAAGATCGCTTTTGTGTTTAACCATAGAGTTGTGTAAGTGTATTTATATTTATTGGTGAAAATTTTTCCTCTGTTTCGTTACTCTTTATAAAATTATTTACTCTATGGTTTAACCTTAATTTATAATTTTTTAATTCGTTTTGAGTTGCGATAAAATATCGTTTCGCCTGAATGTTTGCTTTTTACTAATATCACTGATACTAACTACATAAGATTTCTTCAATAAGTAATTTACAATTGTTTGGAGGAGTGTGAAGTTTTTCGTAGCTCATTCCTAAATTTTTTTAACACTGTTGACATGTTTAACAAATATTTCACGCGCATATTCAGTTTACTGCTTCTGGATGTGCTGCCGATAGACTTTTCCATTTGGATTTTATTTGTTAAATGTACGTCTTTTACGTAATTGTAAAGGGCAAACAACTGTAAGGACACTAAAATAAACTTCACATCAATTTACTTTCAAACCAATTAAATAGGCATATCTTTACATATGTACATCCTAATTTAAATTATACATCGTAATAGAAACATGATAATTGAAAATAACTAGGAATAGTCACTGAACCAAACCAACATGTAAAATCCAAACAATAAAATTCAGGATGATTAACAAGATTAAATAATTCCCCTCAGTACATTATCGGTCTATGAAAACCATAATCGTGCCACACAACCCAACTCTACCGGATAAAACACGAAACAAAAAATAAAACTCTTGAAAACGAAATATAAAAAATATGAAAATTCGTAAAGGAAAATTGTTTATGGATTTGGTTTTCCTACTTGTAATACTTTTCCGTTGAGTACACATACCCTTATATACGGTTACAGAAAAGGTAAGCTTTTAAACAATAAATTTTGTTGTATTTTCAGACGATAGTATCGAAATGCTGATACACTTTTATGTTCATTTTCATTGCCTTGCAGTCAAGAGGTTATTGAAAAATGTAAACGAGGTTTCTTTAATTAATGTCGTACAGCGAAACTATCTTCTGGGAAGGTTTTTTATGAAACACATGCAAAGATAGGACTGTAGAGTATAAATAAAATTCTCTCTAACACACAATTGAAAACGATCCTTATCTCGTTTCGATATACTCTACCGACTCAAAAAGTCAAATGAAACACTTCATCAATGTGGGAAAATGAAAATCAGAGTTATGTTTAGCAAATGAACAGTAGTAGAAAATCCTAGAATTCGTTTCTCACAATTTCGTTCATTGTGACACATCAAAAAGCAATTAATTTTCCCTACTTTCATCTGTCTGATTAAAATACAGAAACAGCAAAAATGTTGATACAAAGTATATCACATTGTGAGCAGTATCAAATTGGAAATTATTTTTCCAGGTTTTTGTAATTTAATTAAGATTTCGTCTGTTTTTGGATTTTTCTACATTTTTGTTACGAACCAAATTACAAGAACACCAAACATCTAATTTTGAACTTTTTTGTCTAAGAATATAAATTACAATGGAAGAATGTTATTGGGTCGGGCCAGAGTTCCATTCCAAGTGTCAGATGAAATCATACGGATAAATAAATACTTATTATGAAAATATAGTCCATCAAAAATTGTATGTCTAATCAAAACATTAAAATCCATAAACATCAAAATAGCCAGATCTGTTGAAAAGCAAAATCTATTAGCAGACGTATGGCTTACTACGAGGGCGGAGTGAGAAGTCTGGTAAAAATGAAACAAGGAATAATATTTTCGGCTAAAAAAAATTTATTTTTCAACGTAGTCGCTTTTTAGCTCGATACACTTAGTCCAACATTTTTTCAATTTTTCGATCCCTTCCGAATAATACGATTTCTCCAACCCTCCTCATTAGAGCCGAATCTCTTTCTGCCCAGCCATTTCTTCAAGTAGAGAAACAGGAAATAGTCGCAGGGGGCTAAGTCTGGAGAATATGGCGAATGTACTCAACACACATGTGTGCACCACTAATCGATGTGGATTATGCCGCGTGCATCCCAAAAAACTGTGGCCATGATTTTGTTGGCCGATAAAACAGCCTTTTTCTAAAATATCCTTCTTCGGCGCAGATCCAGTAGATCCAGTAGAAATCCACTGTTTAGACTGTTCTTTGGTCTCCGGTGATTAGTTATGGATCCATGTTTCATCCACAGTTATGAAACGACGCAAAAACTTCTTTTTATTTCACTTGAACATCGCCAAACCTGCCTCTGAAGTTGTCACACGTGTGCGTTTTTGGTCGATTGTAAGCAAACGCGAAACCCAACATACGGATAGCTTCTTCCACTCTGCGGTCTTGCAATACCGTATCATGGATTTTGTCAACCATCTTCGGTGTGGTGACTTCATTTGGGCGTGCTGAACGTCCGGCATCAGTCGAGCTTGTACGACCACAACGGTGAAGAGTCCCCTAAAATATTTAGCAAGCTTTGAATTGTTTTACGTAATGGTTTTTCCACGCAGAAAATAATGTTTAATTATCACACGAAATTCACTTTTTTCCAAGTTTGCAAAAAACAATGGGTTGTCTGTTTTTAATGGCTGTCAGATCTGAACTAAATGACAGATCTGTCTGAAAATTTTAATTTGGTCTAGTGACACATTCTATCTGGGATTTGTGATTGTGGCGCCCTCTGTAGCAATTTTACCAGACTTCTCACTACGCCCTCGTATGTCCAATTATAGTGTAACAAAATGACCTCCGGGACGGATTGCACCTAGTGTGTTGGTTTCTGGGTCTTAAGGAATTAGTGAGTGATAAACCTCAATTCAGAGGGGGAACGTAATCCTGAACAATAAGTGAAAAAAAATATATATCCACCATTTGATATGATCCACTAGGTCTCCATGACAGATTAAACGGCAAGGGACGACGCAGTAGTCGGATGATATAGAACATTTACCGGGTCTGATGGATGAGAAGCCTTCCCGTAAAAAAAATAATTTTTGAAGGTGTGTAACACCAGCTGAAAACATTTACATGCGTGTTAAAAATGGTGTACTACAGTTAGAAGAAGTGATTAACCGTGTGATATGGAGCATGAGTAACTTGAGAATATCAGAAAAGGGGTTGCTCAAATATTAAAACAAACAACAAACGTGTACTTAGGCCAGTTAGAAACTCAGTCACAATCATATCAATAAAAAAATATATGATAATCAAAAAACGCAGAACAATGCAGTTGCGGTTTAGCCGGATCCAGGTAAGCTGTCTACTGACGTTTATGTGTGGCTGTTAAAAAATTTAACAAAACAAAAATTCCGTTCCAGATGCCAAAATGAAAAATCAGTGAAAGATTAGTGATAATGATGGTATCAAACTCAACTTGAACAATCTCAAATAAGATCATCGCAGAGGGACCGTCGACTGGATTCGGTCACCTTTGACTGGCCATTCCGTTTGTATCGGCATGATTTGTATCTCCATTAGCAAACTGAATCCATTAGCTTAACGATTACATTGGTGGTGCAAATAAATAATTAAATTACCTTGCTGAAACATAACGTTAAGCAAATTTAGCGAGTATTAACCATAGGAGTTTGCGACTGCAACAAGTCGCAGAAGAGAGGTGACAGATGTTGTAGTAGGAAAATTGTATCACTGGATTATGGAGTTCGAGGCCTGTAACTTAGCATATCACAGAGCGAAAATGGGATGAAAAATTCGTGTCATAAAAGCCGGCTGAGCGCAAGGTGGCGAAATAAAAATAAATAGATTCGTCTATGTAAGCAACGAGTGATATTGGCGCGCAGTGAGTAATGAGATTAACACTGATCAGGGTCAACTCTTTATGAATGGAGCGTGAGACACTTCAAAATCCCCTCTTTCGTCTATGGTTTTAGCCGGGCTCGTTTTACACAATACTTTAGCTTTGAATAGCTGATTAAAATCTTTCACATACTGGAATTTAAAATTACGTTCAAAAATTTAATTGCTAATGAAAAAAAAAAAATTACCTTATTTCTCAGGTAGCAAAATTACCCTCAGTGGCATTATTCTGGTAATTACCTGAAAATAAGGAATTGAGGAAAGAATTTACATATAAATTCTGTTTGAGTTTAAATTATTTTTTTTGGCATGATCCGGTAAAAAGTTAGTGGTAATATTTTTAAAATAAAATCACATTGGGAATAATTTTATCAGTCCGCTTTGATCTGGAATAATTATTCCCAATTTATAAAAACTCACATCTGATTTTTTCTTTCGTAAAAATTTTACAGAAATTATTTGCAAACTCATTCCCCAAAGACTAATTCCCTATTCCCATGGAATTACTAGAATAGTGCCGCAGATCAGTATTCTTTTCGAATACGACACTTTCACGTATTGCACCACCTCATTTCACGTGTCTTTCCCTTGAACAAAACGAACAGTGAACAGATTTGTGCCAACGATTACAAGTACTGCAGGTGCAGATACTATGCAATACGTGGATGCTACTTTGAAAACGAAATGATTCAGCCTGAATCTCGTCGTTTTATTTTCATTTCTTTGACATTGTAAAATAAAGTGCAGTAATCATCAAAAAAATTTCATCACCAAAAACTCTTTGTGTGTATAAGTGATGTGTGTGTGTGAAGTCGTTACGATTGAGGCGAAACTTCATACATAAGCTTTTTCCATATATTTGGAGATCCTGTGTTTTTTATCTAAAATCTGAAAAGTATATAATTTCGTATACAATCCCGAGATAAGACACCATTTACGGTACCTGGACGACCTTTATATCAATTCACTGTCATGCCATTCGGCTTGTGCAACGCACCACAGACGCATCAACTACATGATCGTATATTCGTCTATCTATTAAGTCATCCAAACTTACTGATCACGTCCGCTACCCTAGAATAACATTTTCCCCTGCTTAAGAAAGTTGTCGACCTATTGAAAGCTGGAGGTTTGACCATTAACGTAGAAAGGAGTCGCTTTTTGTTGAAGGAAGTCCAGTACCTAGGATACTTGGTAGGCGACAGCTGCCTAAGAACCGATCTGGAGAAGATCCGCGCGATTGATGATTATCCTGTACCAAAAACTAACCAACCAAATTAGGCGGTTCTTAGGTATATGTGGGTGGTACCGACGGTTTATTCAAAACTTTGCCACAATATCCTCACCACTAACTAATTTAATAAAGAAAGGTGTAAAACTGCAATGGTCCGACGAAGCAGATAAATCTTTCAATGCTCTTAAGCATGCGCTTTCTGCGGCACCCGTATTGTCAAATCCTGATTTCGAAAAGCCGTTCTATATACAATGTGATTCCAGCACCACCGGAGTAGGAAGCGTGCTGTTCCAGTTAGATTCCAAAGGAGACGTACGCCTAATTGCCTTCGTTTCGCAAAAACTGAACGGCGTTCAACGCAATTACTCTATTACTGAATTAGAGTGTCACGCAAGCTTACATTGGCTTGTGTCACAAAAAAATCTGTCAGGACGGTTGGCTAGGTGGAGCTTAAAGCTATAAGCATTCAACTTCCATATAGGGTATCGAAAAGGATCAGTGAACGAAGTACCTGATGCGTTATCTCGAGTATTTTGTGAAGAGCCAGCTATTGTACCCTCGATTTCGTCCGGCGATATGAAACCGCTTCACATCGACTTGGATTCGCCAGCCTTCAACGAACCTGGGTACAAGAACTAGAATCAAACAATAATAATTTCCGCATTCAAGGGAATAAGCTACTATTTACTACATCTTTCGGCAAGCGATATGACGAAACTGATTTACTAAATTGGAAATTGGTTGTCCCTGACCCTTTAGTTGCTGATTTGATTGAGCAAACCCACGTACCTCCGTCGTCGGCACATATGGGTACTGAGAAAACTCTAAACAGACTCCGACGTGAGTTCTACTGGTAACGAATGGCCTTGGATGCAAAATAATTTGTGGCAAATTGTGTTACGTGCAAAATGACCAAGCCGGTGAATACTATAACCAGGCCTGAGATGGGACATCAATTTCTCTCGGAGCGAGCCTTCCAGAGGTTATATATTGACCTTTTAGGACCTTATCCCAGATTCAAATGCGGCAACGCGTATATTCTAATTATACTGGATCAGTTCTTCAAAATTGTTATCCTAAAGCCCCAGGAAATTTGCCATTTCCTCGAGAATGAAGTTTTTCTTGTATTTTCTGTTCCGGAACATATTACCAGCGATAATGGGAAGCAATTTACTTCGAAAATGTTCCAAGCGTTACTAGAAAAATACGGAATTACTCAAATTCGCACCACAATATATTCGCGACAAAGCAGGCGGGACGTTCGTATTTGGGTGACAACCAACACAACGAATGGGACTTACATATTCATGAAATAGCCGCTGCACTTCTCAATGTCATACATGGGATGACCAAATATTCTCCGCATTATCTGGTCTATGGTCAACATATGACTTTGGATGGATCCGAGTACAAATTGCGGCGACTACTATGCTATTTCGAGGATGGCAATGTCTGTGTCGAAAGCCTGGATCGAAGCCTGATCGTTTAAATTTAATCCGGGGCAAAATAATTCACCATCTCAAAGTTGCGTACGAACGACCCGCCAAACGTTATAATCCGCGCAGCCATAATCGAGTTTTTTCGGTAGGACAAAATGTTTTTGTGCGCAATTTTTCCCAAAGCGATTCAGTCTATAAATTTTCTGCTAAACTTTCTCCGAAGTTTATCCCTGCTGTTATTGATAGCAAATTAGGAAACGTTGCTTTTCAGATTAAAAATTTGGAAGGTAAATCTCTAGGAACTTTCCATATCAAAGACATCCGATGTTAAACTTCTTGTATGCCTAGATCTCGAAATAATTCCCAGTGATTTTTGCCCGAAATTGGTCGTTGCAGCTTCCATAGGTGATTTTTCTTCTTGCAAACATTTTGAAAGTATTAAGTATTTACGAAAAAACCAGTAAAAACAAAAATAAAGTAAAATAAATTGCAAACACAATTAGTTCCGATTATTTATTAAATTTTACCGGATATGACGTGCTTTGATAAAAAAAAACTATATCTCACTAAAATTTGGTATCTCTACTGTGCAGGCGGATTAACTATTCGGAATCAAAAACTTCATACTTAAACTGTTTTCCATTAATTGGGATACTTGCGATATCTACTAAATATTTGTTTAGAATTAGTGAACAAAACACCTCCCAAACTGTTTAAATATTTAAAACACCAGAATGTAATTTAAATGTGATCGGTTAGTAAAAAGGTCGTATCCCATTTCTAGATGTCATGTTTATAATCCTATTTTACTAGCACAAATTTATCGCAATGACACAAACATATGTTTATGTAATAATGCCATAAAAACAAATCTAGTACATAAGAGGGTAAAGTACGGGAAATATGTCTACAATTCGGGAAAAGCGTTTCCACTTAATCGTTTTTTATATGAAAATTTATAACATTTATGTTCTCCAAAAAATAGTTCAACAATAATTTTTGCATCCTTTCGTTGCTTAAGAATTATATACACATACCCCTCATAGAGATAGAAATATTGGAAAACCAACAACAAGTACTTTTGAAAAGTAGCAATAGAAAGAAAACGATTTTTCTTGAAACTGTGATCATTAATCAAACGGAAAATTTTTATTTTACTTCGTCGCGTCGGTAACAATTTTGTTGTTTTTCTGCTTCAAATGAATTTATTAGGTACTCCGAATTTTACATGCGACGACATCGACGTTAAATTCGCTAACATTATGAGTGCTTGGTGTATTGAATATGTCACTGTTGTGACAGAATAGTAAAAAATCAGCGAAGTTGTGCCATTGTTTTATTTGAACGCAGCGATATATCAAAGAAAGGAAAGGTAATTGAGGTAATTTTTTTTATTGAAAGATGAAAATTATTAATAAAAAATTTATTTCGACTTTTTTCCTCGAATACGTATTCCGTTTTACATTTACGTTGTCGTCAATGTTTTATAATACAACCCGATTGAGATAAACTTTATGTTTTTATGTCTGGAAATTTTATGGAGTTCTTTATTATAAAATATTTTAAAATTTTACACGAGCGTGTATTCATAAATCAAGTGAAATAATTTTATTTTATTAGCAGTATGCGTCTTACTACATCGTACTTTAGATTCAATTTGTTATATTTTGGGTAACATTGATTTTATAGAATAATAAAAGGTTATGACATCATAGTCTGCGGTAGCCGAATATGGTAATTTTATCACTTTAACAAATAATTAAAAGAAAACGTTTCTCGTGTCTGTATTCGGTTTTAAAACATCTAACAGTTTTGAATATTTTAAATGTTTCATTTTAAAAGTATTACCAAGGATTGCTTTTACATCGAGGTGAGATTACCAAGACACTGGAAGCTTGGTTTCGAACTAATGAAACTTGAATTTTTTAATTTAAAAAATTCGGTCGTCTCATCAGACTGCAGTGGCCAAACTACAAAAATATTGAAAATACTTTGCACTTACGTATAAAGTATAATCACAATGTGCCTTAGCGAATTATTATGTTTCGCTACGCAATTGTCAACCCCTTCATAACCTCGAATTTTACTGTATTTGATGCATACATGCGATTTCTATATGAAGTTTGGGTTATTCTGGGTGATTGCCTTCGATCCAAGAACATATCAAAACACGAAATACTGTGAAAATGAATTATATTGTAATTTTTGAAGCCATTTTTTTTATTGAACGAGAAATATTGTGAGCAAGCCATCAGGAACGAGAAACCGAACAAATTTCCTGCGAGATTTTGCTCACCAAGCGGTACCGTACAAATTTGCTGTACAATTTTTGAAGCGGCAAATTTTACTTTGTAATCGCAAAGATAAGCAAAAATTTTATGAAAAATATTATTTGTAATTCAAATTTCTGTGGTAAAGTCGGGGTTTCGGCTAGCAAATTGCTTGCTTACTAGCCAATCGAGTATCGAGTACCCCAATGATAACTAAATCATTACCAATTTTTATTTACATCAAGTACACAATAATTTAAAATATATAAATTGGTAAGAAAAGTGTACCTTTGGTTCAACAGAACACGAGCCAGGTACACTGATTCCTTTTTACCGACAATATGTATGTAGTTTATGAAATATTACGAATAAAATGTAACATAACACTATAATTGACAGTATAAATTAAACGTATATAGGGTGTCCCAATAGGAAGTTCAGATTTAAAATTTTAATAAAACAAAAACGACTTAATATATTTCCAAATTTATTTTTTTGTTTGAAAGTACAATCCTCCTGGTTATTTATGGAAAATCATTTCATTCAAACGGGAGCCGTGGCTGGCCTTGGCTGGCGTACTCCATTTGCACAAAAAATCATCTTTTCGGACGACGTTCAACGGAATCAACTACTACTTAAATATATTAGTTTGGACGACCTTTGGTTCCAGTCAGATCGCCATGCCACACATCGGGCATTACAATAGCAAAACTGCGTCAAAAATTCATTGGCCGCATTATCAGCCGAAATGGTGACGTGAATTGGCCGGCAAGGAGCTGTGATTTGACGCATTTGGACTTTTATTTGTGGGGTGCCATAAAGGACTAGTGTTATACGGAGAATCCACAAACAATTGAGTATTTGAAAGCCAATATTGAAGCAACCATTGCCGAAATAGATCCGCACACAATCCAAAATGTGCTCAGAAATTGGACCGACCGAATGGAGTACGCCAACCAAGGTCAGCCATTCTCATTTGAATAAAATCATTTTCTATAAATAACCAGGAGGATTGTACTTTGAAACAAAAAAAATAAATTTGGAAATATATTAAGCCGTTTTTGTTTTATTAAATCTGAACTTCTTATTTTGACACCCTTTATATAGATAACATAGATAATGACAGTTGAATCCAATTATTATAAACACCTCGAAAGTGTAACTCTACTCGTACTAGTTTCAAATATAAAAAACTGAAGAGCTCACAAATATTCTTGGTGGTTCTAAGCCACTGTTTTAGTTCTTTAGGAAATAATGATAAAGTGCAGCACCTACGAATCTTACAAGGTAACTTGTTAAAGATAATAGGTGAAATTACATCGAAAAAACTTCTCCTGAGATGCGAATTATATTTTTTTTAAATAGAAGACTAGATCGAAGACTGAATAGTTAATAAAAGAGTTTCCACTAATGTTGTAAAAAATTCTTAAAACCTTGAAGACAAACGTGTGACGTAGTGGCAAAATATCGAGATTTTGGAATGTGGGCCAAGAGGATCAACACATTTCTTTTCATTTCGTTTCGAGGGTTGTAGTCCTTTGGTGATCCTGATTGGATCTATTAGATCATGTGGTTTCTTCGTCGGGTTTGAATCGTCCAACATACGACGTATCTCAGCATTTTGGTGTAGACTAATACGTCGCATGTGTTTTCTCGCGTGTTTGCTTATTTCTTCACTGACGAAATTCAGCTTCAGATCTCTATGGTTGTCATTTCTTATGTACCGCGGTGCATTAACTATTCCACGTAGGACTTTGCATTGGAATGACTGAATACTGTAAGTCCACACAGGTTTTAGGATTTGCCGGTATAGCAATTTATTATGTAGAGTTAGCTCAGAATTTCTTCCTAAGAGCCAATCCATCTTTCTGTATTTTATGTTTAACTCTTCCTTTTTCTTTTTCACATGCTCTTTCCATTTTAGTTTCATGTCTAGGGTCATGCCCAGATATTTTGGCGTGTTTGAATAGGGAATTTTCTGGGAGTTCAGTTCTGGTGTCCAGTCGATCTTCTTGTTGGTAAAGTTTACGTGAGCAGATTTTGTTTCATTAAGTTTTATTCGCCATCTATTTTATTCTGGTCCAGGTACTAACAATATTAGTAGCTCTTTGCAATTTGCTTGCAGTTTCTTCTGTGCTACTAGCAACTGCTTAGAAGGAAGTATCATCCGCAAACGTCGTTATGTTAGTCTCCTCTATCGTTGGCAGGTCCGAGGTAGAGACGAGTTATAGAACATATAAAGTTGGTCCCAGAATGCTACCTTGTGGTACTCCTTCTAATATTTTCTTTAGTTCTGAGTATTCGCCATCTAATTTAACTCGAAAGTGTCGGTTAGATATGTAAGATGCTAAAATTTCATAAAACTGCTTTGATAAGTCTCTTTGTAATTTATATTCCAAGCCTTTATGCCATACTCTGTCAAAGGCCTGTGATACATCCAAGAAGACGCTTGAACATACTTTCTTTTTTTCAACTACATCTTCAATAATGTTTGTAATTCGGTGTACGTGCTAAATTGATGTGGAGGAGTAAGATTTCTTTCTTCTATTATTGGTTTGAGTCTCTTTAGGAGTAGTTTCTTGAATAATTTTGAAATTATTGGGAGTAAGAAAATCGGCCTATACGAAATTTTTGTTATTAAGTGGTTTGTTGGGTTTAGGTATCATAATTACTTCTGCTACTTTCCATTGATTTGGAACGTGTTTAAGTCTGAACACTGCGTTAATAATTTGGAGTAGTTTAAGTTGTCCTTTTTCAGGAAGAGCTTTTACTATTTGTCCTGTAATTAAGCCATATCCTGGAGATTTCTTCTTTGCACTTATAGCCCATGTGTCATCTTCATTTTTAACTGCTGGAATTTGTAGTTTAGGTCGTTTTAAACTTTTTGTCGCTTTCCAAAGGGAGTACTCGGATCTTTTTCTGGATTCGTTTCCATCTTTAATGGATTCGTTTTTAATTTCATTAATTAGCAACTTCAGTTTATTGGATAAAAAACTTAAAGTTGTTTTATATTCTGGCGCTCGACTTCTTTGCCGAGCCTATCTTGCTTTTCGTTTTGTTGTAATCAGTTCTCTAACTTTTTTAGACATTTTTTTAGACTTTTTTTAACATTACCAACAACAATTGATAGATTTGAATCATGCAATGAACGGAAACCGTCCGATTCCACTCAAGAGCGTAAAGTTATTTTGTTGCATGACAATGCTCGACTACGTGTCGCAAAACAAGTAAGAAATACGCTGGAAGTACTTAAATGGGAAATTGTACCGCATACTCCCTATTCACCAGATTGTGCCCATCAGATTACTATTTGTTCCGATCAATGCAAGGCGATCTTCAAGACCAGCACTTCAAAAACCACGAAGAAATCAAAAAATGGCTCAACGAATGGATCACATCAAAAGACAAACAATTTTTTTTCGATGGAATCCACAATTTGCCAGAAAGATGGTCGAAAGTCATAGATAACGATGGAAGATATTTTGATTAAAATAAAATTTACCATTTCGTAGAAATAAACGTGTTTTTTCTGCAAAAAATTGTAAAACCAGGTTAATGTGGTCCTTAAGTGATCGCGATTAGTTTAATCCTATTTCGTTAAAATGTCAGGTTGATTTTTGCCAAAATAACACAATAAAGTGCCTAATTCATAAAGAATATAATATTTAACTGTAGAGGCAGGACATACAGTATCAATACACAATGCCGAAAATCCTTAATATTAACCATCCGTTTTAAGGAGATATTTACATTAAAATTTTAGCATATTGAACTGGATGCGGATGCTGGTAATTTGGTCTAAACGATCACTAAATTTAGAAACTTTCCATTAAAATTATTGTTGTTGAAATAAGGAGACATTCTAAATGATCTGCTCTAGCCAAGAGTTAAAGAGGTTAATTATTTTAGCCCCTAGCGCAGTGGGATTATATAGTAAGTACGCAAAAGACATCTCTTTTCAGTAATCCCTGAGCAAAGAATATTGTTGTTTTCTCGGAAAATTCAAAACAATGAAAAATTTTACGAGACGCGAGGTTCTTCAAGCCCAATCCTTGTGATAACCGAGTAATAATTTTTAGACACATAGAAAAACTGGCCCGTTGTTATCTCAGGAGAGGTGATATTTCCTTACGACAGTTGATTTACGATTTGCCATAAATAATCTCTCCAAGCTAAACCGCTCAGATAGAACCAACCGGAGTTGGAAGTATGCAGTTTATTATGAAACAAAAATATAGGCATAAATTATTGTACTTACAGTTGAATTGAGTGTTCAAAGCGATCCAGTAATTACTTACAGGACTGACCTAACGCCATTTTTTCCCACCCCAACTTTCAGGATTAATAATAATAATTGCTGAGGTTTCCATCAGATTCGATATGATCTTTAACATGATTATATTGCTTCTTGTAAAAGAGCTTATCGAAATTCAATTACCAAACGAGCAATGCGGATCTACAACAGCACACACGCCCAATTAAAAGATTGCAGTAATTATTCGATCGACGTCTCGATTTTCTCAAGTAAAACCGAATGTTACGAATGCCACAGTTTTAATGCTTTTCTTGGAAGAATAATAGCACCAGCGACACTCAACAGCTAAAATTCCACTACTTACCGAACAAAAAATGGTTGTTGGTGGTTCCATGGTTTACATTGATACAAAACCGGTAGAATCGAACTCACCGAAAATTACGATAGATTTACAAAAACTTTTTGAAATGAACAAGGAGAGAATATTAATATTGTTTTAACTTGCTGCGCAAGAATGCATTAATTAAAGTTGCGAAATAGCATTTATTTGATGTGAGTCCCATCAGGCTAAAATATATATTTTGCCTAGAAATTCGCTTGAAAAGTCGCTGAAACGCGTGAAGTAGACGAAAGTGCAGAAAGTGCTTTCAAAAAGTCAGGACTTGTGATTGCCTGCCAATATTATCCCTGATAAAGACATATTAATATATTTTTGCTTTGCGCGCCATCTCTTATCAAATAGATATATTTATTTTATTTGTGTTTTTGTACAGTGTTTAAACAATCTTGGCAATGGAAGTTTAGATATCGCGAATATCGTTTTAAAAATGTGCAAACTGGGACATAAAATATGTAGTGTGTGCATGTTGAAATTGAAACATATTATAACAATTTCCACATCACATCATGACAGCATTTCAAACCACTAACAGTTTGTTTTGCTGCTTTCTCAAAATCTCCTTTCTCTAATGAAACGTTTTGTTTTCCCAAAAATAAAACGATTCCACTACAAATAAGGATGGTATGCATTGTTACGAAAAACACAGCCAAGTATTTAATTCCGTAGAATACAGTAGTTCTGATTCCATCGGTATTTATTTCCATCGGTATTGACGTATTGAGAAATCGCTCCTTGCATTCTCGTTTTTTCCATAATTTTTCTTAAGTTGACCAAAAATTTATTTTTCACATTACTACGATTAGTCGACGTTGCCTACGATCCTTAGCCATTTAAAAAAAGATTCAATGATAATAGGTCTACTATAAGGATTTCGATGGCGATTTACACAGATCAGGGATTCATCAAAGATCATTACTTTGGGACCAGTATAGGATACGTTATGTGGAACGGGATGACTGCTCCATTCCAATAGTTTCTGCTTCATAACTTCATGCATACAAAAATTAGGCTTCAGATCTATTATTAAAGGTGAACTGGTTTTCCTACCATGGTTTAAGCTAGTTCAGTTTATAAAACAGCTGATCGCATTTGCGTTTTGCAATTAAATCCTAACTTTGTATCATGAACCTACAATAACATTAACAACGGGACCTTGTGAGCTCCAGCCAATTTTAATAATATAAGTACAGCTCTTTTTAGGTCTAAAAGGTAAAGTTAGATGTAGGTTCATAGCAATTCAAAAAATTGTCTGGTATTATACCGATGGTGGTAGCTTTGTTGTTTTGACCGGAATTCCTAATACAAACTAGAATTAAACGTTATATTTAGTTCATTTTTATTTAACCGGAGAATTAATGCAGTGATTAAAGCTGAGGCACTTGGACTTGATGGTATGGGCTGGTGCCTTCGATATCCATAATTATTTTTCCGGCCGGTTCTTGTTCTATCGAAGTTTAAGTTCCTTCAAACATCGTTTCATTAGTAAACCGAGTAGGGTGGTTACAATCACAACTTAAATTATATTCTATACGTATTATCACCCATGGAGGAAAAAATTCCTTTTCGTCCTTTCCTTTTAACCACAATCAGTATTTATTTATCAAATGCCTCGAAAGTCAAAGAACTTCCCAGAAAAACTTTTGTGTACTTTACTAAAAGAAAAAATCAGAAACCAAAATCATGGAAAACATTTTAGTAATTTACGGCCTTTCGTATTTTGTTGATGGGGGACGAGTATTTAGAAAACCCAAAGACATGAAGATTTTATTAATTTATTTACAATCTTTAATTATCGGGTATTTTGGTTTAGCAACGGTATCTACTAGCATTAGGTAGGATGAGCATTGGGTGGCAAATTTTCCAGCAATTAAAAAACTTTCGAATTTGTTTATATTTAAGGATATAAAGAGTATTGTGGGTAACTAAATTTGACTGCTTCCGCACCTTCAAAATATTAGCAGTTTTAATAGGAAATGAATATATGAGCTAGACTGAATCGAACTTATACCTTGCGTATTCAAAGACATTATTGTGGAGAAACAAATATTACTGTTATTCGTTGAGAGCATTGACCTTCATTTTGCAATAATTACAGTTTTCTTTCAGTTTTACACACACATTGAGAAAACCGAATATATCCACAATCCAGTACATGAAAATTGTATTTTTCACTTATTCGGAAAAATTATCGGAATTTTCCATCTCCGCTTATCAAAACTCGATAAATTTATTCACTTTACGATTTTTCTTTTGTTTTCATTTTCACAATTTTTTTTTGTTATTTCATATCAATGTCAATAAAATGTACCCATCGGGATATTTCTTAAAGTAGTATGGGTTTAAGAAAGAACGAAATTGATTTTTTATGGTGAAGAAGGTTTCTATGATGCGTGGGCAATATTATGTATTGACAGCGGGCCTGTATAAGAAGGCGAGATACAGTTTTAGTTGATGGATCTATTATAGTCAGTGTTAAATGTACGAGTCGGGTTTGATCCGATTTATTTTTTGGTGCTGAAAGAAAATAATGCCCGAAGAATATTTATGATTTTCAAAATGTAATGGATTAACTTTATTTTTATTGTTGGTACATCATGATGTGATTTATCTGCTGAAGCGAGATAGTTCGGAGCCTCGAAATTTTCTTTTGTGTTGAGAATTAAGATTCTTATAATTTACGATATATTCACACACTATGAGGACGACGTATATTCATATGGATTATAAAGATTAAGTTATTTTAGGGGAGATAAAACCTCTGTGTTTAAACTAAATTAAATTGCTGTCGCTCGAGAAAACAATAAATTCATATTTAACACGAGCGGCCATTAAGAATAGGTTGCAGTTCAAAAATCTTTAGTAACTAAATGTTAAATTCGGATCGAAATAGCTCGGAACCTACAATCTGACTGTTGTCAAGAAAATTTCCACCTTATTGGCTGCCTTTAAATGGGGTAGAATAACAGAAACGATTGTTTTTATGTTTAATTGTAGTTGTTACAACATTTTCCAAAATTTCCAATTTCCAATAGGCATCCAACTTCAAAAATTTCTGTCATATGTGATAATTTTTAGTGTGGCTCAAACCTTTAGTGCTGGGTCTAAGTTTAAAGTATAATAACCGTTGATTCGTCTTGAGAGCGATATTTTCATTCAGCTGAAAGTAAAATTGCTTCCCGACGACAAAACCCTTTGACCTCTTATTTTATAAGTAGAAGTGTCGTCACATAATTATAGATTTTAGTCAAATCGATTTGTTCATCCGCCAAATTTCATCGCTACTTTACAGTAATCAATTATGAAAAGAGTAGGCAGCGAAGAAACAAGCAAACACGCGAGAAAACACATGCAAGGTATTAGTCTATCTACACCAAAATGCTGAGGTACGTCGTATGTTGGATGAGTCAAATCCAGTAAGACAGCTACGCAGGAAGAAACCACTTCTGAAAGAGAAGAAGAAAACTTCTGGGCTTCTCTTGTATTTTAATATTAGGTAATCCACTCTTGGAGCTTGGTAATTAGGAATTTTCAGAAACGGATATTAGTTCATAGATACAAGTATACATATACTATATTACCCGTCAGTATAGGAAATGTGATGTTACACCTGTGTGTGACTACCTCAAGTCCTCAACCTAATTACATAGAGACTTCTAGCATCATCGCTTGCTTTATTTTATGGCCATTTTCAGTGCGACTTGTGCCCGGCTAAGGGGACTAGCCAAAGGGTTACGCTTCCCATTGCTGGATTCTCTTACTTTTTTTAATACAAATAATCTGACAATAGAGAGATCGTTGAATGAGTTTCGTTACGTCAATATGGTGGGCAGAGCCCTTTTATTTAAGATTGAAAGACTTACGGTAAGTGATGTACAATGTTTATCATTTGCCTCACGTGGAGCCACATTCAGTTTATTTTCAGATTTCTCCAATAAATTCAATGTAATTGTAATTTAACAATAACTCTAGAATACTTCTAGAGATTTTAGTAGGTTATCCAAGCCGCCGCGATCACCACCATGCTATAGCTCCCTTCCCAATAAATGTATCGGAAGCGGAATGAAGCTGCGAACCAGTATCAACCGAGCTGAAGATGCCCCAATTCAGGGCGATATTGGCCAATCCTGAATTTATTTCAGCAAGCAGAAAAGGAGCTCGCTGTACTTTGTACACTGGTGAATGGTCGACTAAAAATATAATAAAACTGTAAAGGGGACTAGCCAAAGAGCTACACTTCTTTTACTACTCGTCGACATATCACGTTTTCATCGATGAATGCGATTCATTCACTAACTCGGGCACACCTTCTTATCGTCATCAATTTTTTTTTTAATATTACCTTTGCAATCTGTTACCGGACAAGTGGTGCAGTGGTTAAAGCTTCGGCACTTGGACCGGGAGGTGCTGGGTTCGAATTCCATCAGAGGCTAGATGCAAATCGAATTTTCATCATCGATTTCGATCGGTGATGCTAATAAATACAACTAAGACCCTCTGATGGAGTGCAGAATTCCGAGTCACGCGCCGACCCACCTTCCATGTCAATGTACAGGTTGACATGGAGCTTGCAATGTGCAGGTGGTATACTGTAGTTGTGTGAGTAGGTGAAGTAGGTGGGTTAATGATGTGGAGTGATTGAGTGGTATCACAATGGGCCTTAAAATTGGCCTAAGTTTGCAGTAAGCAACCACTGAAACCTAAACCTAACCTTTGCAATCTGTTCTGGGGCCTAGGCACTCCCAACTCTTTCGCGGTTGCCAGCCAATTCGAGGAAGTACAGTTATAGGTCCGATTTTCGTAGAACCATCTACACATTGTATAGATCCATGCCAGCCTATAGTACTGGCCATGGACGATGGGACGGCCCATGAGTTTTGCACTTCGACAGGAGGTCTTAGTAGATTCTTTATTTCCTCGCATGTAATCCATATAGGATCAAAATTAATAATCCGGCGAATAATGGTGTCCGAATTAAAATATATCATTCCGAATAACAGTGTTCCTGAAATTTCAATTAGAGACTTTAATATGATAAAAACGTGAAATTAGCCTCGTTTACTAAAACCTCTCTATATGTCGAATGCTGATGCCGGTCAGTATTCCGCCATTATCTTAACCATTTTTGATGAAATTGGGGTTGAAGGTTAATATTGTTATTCCAACATGTATTCTGAACGAAATTCTGTTATTTATCTATGGTGTACCAAACTTCACCATTTTTGTAATAAATTAAAATAAAATATGGTTATTGGGGCTCTCACATAAATTTTGGAGGAAACATATATTGAAAGGGAATCTCTTCTTTTACAATTTATTAAAAAATTTGCTGTAATGTTAGATTACCAACGAATCATGAGGCAACCGAAAAATTCAATTTCATATAAACGTTTTTTCTTGTAAGTGTAGATCACTTTTAAATTTTTTTATCAGGTTAATATAAAGTCGGTGGTCTTAACGTAAAGTTGTCTAGGGGAATCAAGTTGGCACTAAGTGTTCGAATCACCTCCTTGCGTTGACCACCGGGCGCGACTGTTCACTACGATATTTGTGGTGTGTAGGTGAAATACGTTTCGTACCGTCCCTGATGATGTATCCGAATGTCTAGCTCCCCGGGATCGAACTGACTTATCTGTGTACTGAGGATCTCTGTACAGAAGGACATTTCGTTAGTAATACAAAATAAGAAGAGTTCGGCGATCGTTAAATCCCAAAAACTAATGCTGGTTGGATTTTGGCCTTTAGGCATGGTCTCCAAAGCATAGGTAACCAACATGAGACTATGGTCATTAGGTATTTTTGCAAGACGCACCGAAAAAATGGAACACAAGCATGAACAAGGCTGGTTCCTGGGAATGCAATCTCTAGTAACATAGCACAAGCAAGGATTGCCCAATCGTATCATCTACAAAACTGGTAATAGAACGAAACCGGAGATATGAAAATATAATTGAAATGAAGCAGGAGGAATTACAAAAGAATGTAAAGAGGACTAGAATGCAGAAAACTGTAACTAGATCTTTCAATAAAGTGTTAAGAGCGCACTTAGTGGTGGCTGTCATTGACAGACCCCATGAAAACGGATATATATCGTCCAGCAATTGGAGGAAGGTAGAGAAGGCCTTGGCCGCCACATTCCTAAAAATTATAAGGTGAACGCCAGAGCCCGCTCTGGCTTACCGGGACGGAGAATGACACTAAAATTGCGTCAAGTTGGCATTTTTTGCCGACCAACGGTAATTGGCCTTGAACAAGAAGGCTGTAGAGAGGCTAGGTGAAGTCTGGCCTGGTACTAGACTAGAAGTAGCCGCAAGAGAAGATATCCCCTGCAGACCTAGAGGGGAGAACTTGCATTCCAGCAGAAAACAGCGACTCGAAAGAAAAACTGCTAACAATCCTGCACTGACGACCGCCGATTGGCCAAGTTGGAAGAATCAATTATTATCATACTAAATAGAGAATTGCTTACTGTGCTGGTGAGAACTAATGGTTTCAGCGCACTCACACTCAAGATTCAGAAGAAAGATGAGGTGGTCACCTTGAAGGTTCCGATATCGGTAGAGCTCCGGCTGCTAACCTGAACATCAAGGATACGGGTGAGGAGGCAGGGGCACTATTTACAGGCATGGAGACGTCCATCATATACAGGCATAGAAGGTAGATAAAATTCGTTCCTGCATTCTTGCTAAAACAATCTGAATATGTTTCTGTTATCAAAGTACAGTAATTCAAATGTGGTTACAACAAGCATGGAGGTGGATGGTCAAAATCTGTGGCTAATATCAGCTTACCTTGTTTCCGTTCGGAACCAGCAGATTAAAAGTGGATTAGAGTGATGAACTTCATTACACATTATAACTGATGGCTCATGGGTGGAAAAAGCTTTGATTGTAATAAAATAAAATAGCTGCTTTGTTATCCGCTCACGCGAAATAAATCGTCCTTAGAGTCAGCGCGTCTTTGTTTAAGTTGCATGTTATCACCTGCAATTCATAGTAAAATACTGTGAATTATTAATGTGAAAGGGGTGTTTGATTAACTGAGGAGAATTTGATGGTATCAATTGAGCAAAATTTTCCTAGAACCCACTTTTTCTGATTTTTAGTTATCAATTGTTTTCTCGTAAATGCTATACTGTTCAAAATATTTACGAAAAACGAAAAGGCTTCTATTGAAGTTCAGACAGTGATCCGTTCCACCAATAAAAAAATATTCGCATGGGCAATTAACATTCACGAAATTTAACCCCATCCTGTATTACCTGTTAAAACACATTCAAAAGCAGAAAAAGACACGAAAGCTGAAAAGAATTACGTCTGTTGGTGAAAATGTGCTCTTCATGAGGTCTGACTGGTCGGGATGGTGAAGTAATTTTGGTTGAGCGTTGTGAAGAATATTCCCCTTTAATGAACCAAGTAGGAATGTGTACGAAAATTAAAAATAATAAACGAAAACCGGGAAAAAATTCGGGTCCTCCGGAGTTTTAATATGGTGAAGTTGCGTTTGTTCACACAAGCACCTTTTTGGGAATACTTCATCCTGAACAATATACATACAATACATACATACAGGCTGTTATGTAAAATAACATGTATCGAGCACCTATTTATGTCAATCAAATTTTTCAGTCAGATTTCCTACTTATTCGTACAAGGAGGGACTACTATGTTCGAGAGATTGAGCTAATAATTTTGTTGGTGTTTTTTTGCAAATTTTACAGGAAATTACAGTTGCCCTTGGTCATGGTGAAAGATTAGTAAATAAACCACCGGTCATTCAGCAACAACCATCTACATCGACTGAACCTATTGGTAAATATTTTGTAGGCTGATTTTCTTATCTAACGTGCTAACCAACATTATTTTCAGTTCCCATTGTACACGGCGAAGTTCAGAGCACTTTACAGAATTTCTTCTGAAAAACACAAGAAAGCTTATAATCTCAAATTTTTATCATTTTAATTTTTTTTTTGTTTGTTTTATTTTTAACGTTACACAGTTAATTTTTATAATAATTAAATAGTTATTAAATTATATAATAGATAGCGCGCTTGTTATGAAAGTCATTATTTACTTTACATAATGCAAAAAATAACTTATGTAATTTACATGCAAAGTACATGTAAATAACCGTGTAAATTACATCGTGTAGTTTACGCGCCCAACAGTGCATTCGATCGTATGTCATCAAATCATGACAAATTCGACACAGGCAATTGAACACAAATTGATACGTTCGGCGTCATTCAGCATTTTCAAAATTTCAATTAGAGTTGTCCGTTCGACAGCATTCAAATGATTAATCGTTCCTTCCTTGATTACTCGAAGTCCTCTTCCACTGATCGATACACAGTTTTTGGTAATTTTTTTATGTTTCCAGTCATTGCCATACAACTTTTATATAATTCGCGGCAAATTGTAAATTATTACTGGCCACACTCATGAGTACAATAAGTAGGTTGTAAATGTTTGGCTGAACAAATTCGATTTGCCATCATCATCCATGTTAATCATTTCGGGATAGGATAATCGTGGATGCTGGGCCAATACCGGTATTATAAAGTACTTAATTGCCTCGGTGAAATTTGATGATAGAATATTGATGGTAAAATGAATATATGAAAATATGAATCTCGTATCGCGTGCCGTTTTTGTTAGGTATTTTTCTACTTTAAAAAATCTGACAGCTTCTATTGATATTTATTTTGTCGTTTTTTCCGCCCTAAAATTACCCTTTTTAGGGTAATTATGAACTTGTCAAATTTTTCCCTGACATAATTTATAGCAAAACAATTTTTAGATAGTTTCGTAAATTATCTAAAATAATTAAACGGCAATAGCAATTTTTAGGATATACAATTATTGTCAAATAATCTATAACTAACTAGGTAAGTTTTTGTTGACGTCATAATTTCCCCAACTTGTTAACCATAAAATAAAAATATTGTATCTCAGTCGCTCATTTTGTAAAAAAGTTTTGTTTTCTAGTAGAATAGTACCATAAAGCATATAATAAAATAATAAGTTAACACGAGTTACTCTAAGATAGACGACTTCCGTTTCAAAATAATTCTACTTTCTATATAAACGTGTTTTTACTTAAAGAAACTAATTTACGACACTTAATCAATTTTGATTCAACAAGATCTTCTGTAGCAAATGAAATCCGCTTTAGGGAGTTTTAATTAATTAAAATTTTTAATTATTTTCTTAGTTTTTTGATTCGTATAAATTTTTCTTTAATTATTTGAAGATAAAGCAAATATTTTAGTTTTTCTTTGATATTTAGAATATGCTTACAGCGCTTTCCAGTAACCTTTATTTTTATTCAACTAATTAATTTACAATTTATAATATAAGAGTAATTTATTAATTATTTAATTAGGAACTTTCTGTTTAATGCTTTAACGAATATTTTAGTTTAGTGCCATCGAGGCGCCAGTTTAATTACACACACATATAGGTTCTAACCGATTTTTCCGAAGAAAATACCTCACCTCAAACTTAAAAGTATTGATGGTCCTTCGAGAGTTTCGAAAAAGAGTATAATGGAGCTTAACCCTCATTGAGTCTGTTACGGATGGAATAGTTAGCTTCTGTCTGAAACAAATGAAACCTGCGTAAATGGAAATGGTTATGAATTTTGCTCTACCCTAATATTTGAATTATATAAAATATCTCTCAAATTACTGGTTATGAGTGAATACACTACAACGTTTGTTCTTATCACCAACATTATTAATTATCCTATGTATTGTGCATAGAAAATATTAATATTGCATTAAATGAGATGCGGCATTATACGGCTTGCTCTCTTTGCGTTGTTAATGTTCTTATTTTTACACAAATACATCCGAATAATTATTTTTGTTTTAAGATTAAAAATCTAATTTTTGTTTTGCAATAATAAATCAGGTAGTTAGTTGATTTGAGGCCTCACATCGAGATACTTCTCTAGTGGTGACTATAAAGTGTATCAAGTGAAAAAGTAGTTCTATTTAGAAAAGCTTAATTGGAAACTATAACCTATAAGCTAAGAACTAAGGTCAGTGAAATTCGTAAATGTAAATTTCTTTCGCAATTATTTATTGGGTAATTGTGATTTATTAGTTAAATAATTTACAGTATATTTGTTGGAAGTACCCAATTATTACTGCCAGTAAGCGCCGTGGTAGTGGCAAACTACTCAATCGTCCTTCAAGGTACCATACGCGGATGATTTCACATCAACCGGTAAATATGCAACTGCATTCTGATAAAAAACTTCTATTTACTTTATTGAACAATTCTTTCTTTGCCATTTTTTTTTGTTTAGGGAATTTAATATTCAATTCGGTCGTAATTAAAAAAAAAAAAAAAACACAAAAACACAACGTATACTAGTATATAGGTATATCGGATAATTGAGTTTTGGGGCCTCATATTGAACTTACTGCGCGAAGTATATATGCTGACACACGAAGGATCTAGCAGCACCAATAATTGAACTCGAGCGGTGGAAACAAACAGTGTTAATTTTAGTGTGGAATAATTGCGCTCAGACGTGACGTCAGAGATAGTTCGGCTTGTCAATTTGAAAACTCTGTTTTTTTTTGCCGCCAAGTGTAATTGGCTTGCACGTTTATAAATTCTAAATTCATTTTTTTTTGTTAAATTTATTAATTCTGATTTAATTTATACACATAAGTGATTTGGTAAGAAAGTCGAAATAGTGATAAACGGTATAAAAAAAAAAAATAAGAAGCGGTGCGCGGTACTAATAAAACATTACTTTTAGCTACTGTGTCCAACTGAAGAGCGCTCATCAGACCTACTGGAGGCAGGTAAATCGTAAGTTTTCGTTTGATTTTTTTTTATAAAAATTTTCTTGAAAATAAATTGCATTTATGCAAGTCGCTATTTCACACGAGTGTTTTACGTTCTTACTAAATTCCCTATGATTTTTTTTGTTGTTTTCTTAAGCATATGTACAAGTTTTAATTTTGGTTTTAACAAATATGAGTTATGTTTTTTTTGAATAATTATTTAATATATTAACATGAAATAGTGTGTTTCCTTTTTGGGTGATGATGATTATTAGCTTGTGGCCAATCCTGAGTTTTACTAATGTGTTTATTTTGTTGTTGTAATACACGTATGGTTTGTCGATCACAAATTGTCCGGTGACATGGAACCCCCTATATCTACCATTATAGTCTACCCTATCAAAAACGTGTAGTCACTGGGTGGTCGTAACAAAATGGCGCCCGAGCAGGGACCTGAAATCGTTTGGTTCGGTTCTAGAAAGTTTTGTGAGCACATGGTTAGCTAAACCAAGGTATTATAAATGCAGTTTTAATACCCGTTACGTAGCGTTCCTATAATGTAATGACTTGGTATTACTGAACAGTAAACATTGGTTGACCTAAGAAGTTATCCGCGCGGCTTCTCCGCTTATTATATTCAACCGTTAGTACCGCTTCACAAAATCGGTAAATTTCATTAATTTTTACTATTCGCGGGTTGGCAGAATATTTTTATTTTTTTTTTGTTACAGATATTTTTTCTTATGATGTATATCATTAGTTGATTATGGGATGATTTCTTCGTACCTAATTGATATCTTCATACAGTCTCATATGTGTAGCAGTAGTATAGCAATATAGTTTATTGAATGATTAAAAATTAGTAATTGAATTTGTATAGGAGTATTATTAGTTGAGTAGGCAGTGATTCTGTTTTATCCTATTAATTCCTTCATCGAAATCTTACGGTTTAGTTTCATCTCAATGTGCATCTTATTTCGTTTATTTTTTTTTGGGTTTGAGTAATATTTTGAACGGAGTATCGGATAAAATAGGCACAGACTCGTGGGTACAGAATTAAGGTAGTTGATTAACCGTGAATCTGTTTATCTAACCAGCATTCTGCGCAACCACCAGTCGTAGGTTATATATTGATATTTCAGTTATTACATTTTCTATTTTTTTTTTCTGTTCAAGTCATTATAGGATACGTATATGTATATATATATATATAAATATAAACTCAGATTCGGCTCTAGCGATATTCATCATCATCCTTTATGTATTTCAATTTGTATAATTACATAAAGGGTATTATTAGTATTCTTTGATATTTTTTTTTATTAATTTAATTTGTGCACCTTTTGATGACGGTGTTATTAGTATATACTATATGTTAAATATTTAGATAATCAAAATTCGGTCTTTTCTAAATTATCGAACATTTTGTTGTTTATATTTTCGATACTTTTGAAGAGTATTGATCTCACTGTAAGTTGGATCGTATAAACATTTTTCAAAATGGATCCAAAGTTATATTTGAATAATCTTTCACCTGATGAGTTAGAGGTAGAATTGTTAGCTAGAGGACTGACTAGTAAAGCAACAGACGCAAAAAAAATTTTGTTAGAGCGTCTGGGGGTTGAATTTTCTGATAATACTTTGAAACCTAAGGCTTCACACGCAAAACCAAACCCAGACATTGAAATGACAGAATGTTTCGCAAAATTTGACGAGTTGTCAAAAGTAGCCCATGAAAAAGGAGATAATCCTTCCTTAACATTTGTCACAACGTCACTGGCTAAATGTTTTCATTATAAGGAGCGTGTAGAACGCATGATCTATTCATTTGGAAATATTAATAATCTCCAGGGTCTACATAGTAACCTACGTCGGTTATATAACTGGTACTCTAAACTGTACGCCGATGGTAATAGGCAATCAAATAATGTCAGACCAGTCGAAAGTACGGGTAAGGAAAAACAAAATTCACCCTGTTTTAGCCCAGTCGACTTCGATAAAGTAGCAAAGAGTCAAAGTATGGAAACTAACAGATTGATTTCACCTCCTCAAACCGCAGCAAATGAATTGAACAATCATGAAGTACAAAAAATGGCTAGAGAATTAAAAGATTCAGTTGCAGATTTTTTTTCGCAAATGGAGTCACGGCAGACTAAAAATGACCCAAACGCATCTATGCTTAATGGTTTGTCATTTAACCAGAGCGAACCACCTCCGTTTGTACCCAGACATGAAAATCCTTCATTTCATGATTCTATTATACATCATAATCGCGTTAGACCTAATAAAAATGTATTACATTCAGGGACTCAATATCGCATCGATTATAAAATTAAACAACGATGGAATCTTCATTTTGATGGTACCAATGCAACTAATGTACAAGATTTTATTTTTCGCCTGGAGCAATTGGCCCGTGATGATGAGGTACCAGAACAAAGTCTGACGAAAATACTTCATTTGTTTTTATCCAAAGGAGCTGAGGATTGGTACTGGGTGTATAAAATTGACCATAATTACGGCTCATGGCAAACAATGAAATCAGCAATGCTCTCGTTCTTTAGCTCCTATGACGTCGAAGAAGAAACTCGAGAAAAACTCCTTCATAGACACCAGCAAGCGAAAGAGTCATTCTCGGAATATGTTCTCGCTATCCAGAAATTAAATTCTAGACTGCAAAGCAGATTTTCTGAGAGAGAACTGATTTACCGCTTATGCCAAAATATGAGCCCTGCTTTAAAGAATGTAACTCTTCCGTATCATTTGACAGTTCGAACCCTAGAGGAACTACGAATTCTCTGTCAACGATACGAAAGAATGTGGGATCAGACAGGCTATGATCCACGTCGATTTTATGATTTTTGTCCAAAACGAAGAAACCTTGTCAGCGAACTGGAAAAAGGCATGAAGAATTTAAACTTTTCACAAACGGCGGCCTTAAATGAATTTTCCGACCACTCCACAACAGAATATGTCCAGAATTCAACGAAAAATATAAACTATCGCAACCCACATTTTTCTGATGTAGAGGATCCAATACCTCAGCAAACCCAAGTGCAAAACCACACAGTGGAAGCATTCCAGCGAAAATCCGATGTTAACAGTGGCGTATCATTGATTTGCTGGAATTGTAAAGACTTGGGTCATAAATATCAAGATTGTGCTCAAGAATTCGTAAACATTTTCTGCTTTGGCTGTGGAGCTGCAAACGTCAGAAAACCTTCCTGTCAAAACTGCAAGGTGAATGCAGCAAAAAACTTGAGGCCGAGTGTGAGACTCTCCAGGGATCCGCGCTCCACTCCCAATTCGAAAAATATTCAGGATCCGAACAACACAGCGAATCCAAAGTCCGTTCAATAAGTATAAGTGAAACTAATGATCTCACAGACCAGTTTACCCCAGAAACTCCAAAGAATAATACGCCACCAAAACGAAGATTAAACCGTGCTCTCGAATATTTCAAAGCCAGGCGTCGATTTTTATCCCATTGTGTTGCCTCAGTTATTAATTATTCTTCAAGTGACCCAAGACCACATGCAAATGTTGTTATCGCTTCCCGAAAAGTGACTGGACTCCTTGACAGCGGAGCATCGGTCAGTGTATTAGGTAAGGGTTCGCTGACTTTTCTTGAGGAATGCAATATTAAATACCATAAGCTGACCTCTTACATACACACGGCGGATGGAGCACAGAATGAAATTGTAGGTTTTGTATGGCTACCAGTCACGCTTGGTTCTATAACACATAATATTAAATTCAGCATAGTGCCAACTCTACAATCTTTTCTATATTTGGGTATAGATTTTTGGCAGAAGTTTAATATTCTTCCTAATATATTAATAAATGAAATCTCGGAACCAGTGGCTCCGGAGAACGTTAATAAGCATAATCTGAATAAAGGCGACCAACTCGAACTAAACAGGATCATATCCTTATTTCCTTCATTCGAAAAGGATGGTCTTGGTAAAACTACACTTCATCAACATGAAATCGAAATAGCGAAAGGCTGCAAACCGATCAAACAGAGGTATTACCCTGTGTCACCAGCTGTACAAAGTTTATTATACGCTGAAATTGACCGAATGCTTGAATTAGGGGTCATTGAGGTCAGCAAGAGTGCCTGGAGTTCTCCCGTTACTCTCGTGAAAAAAGCCAATGGAAAAAGTCGGTTGTGCTTAGATGCCAGAAAATTGAACTCAGTAACCGAAAGAGATGCATATCCACTGCCAATCATCGATGGATTGTTAGGCCGGCTGTCTGAGACTAAATATATTACCGGACTTGACCTTAAAGACGCCTTTTGGCAAATACCACTTACAGATACATCACGGGACAAGACCGCTTTTACAGTTCCAGGTCGCCCCCTCTACCACTTCAAGGTGATGCCGTTTGGGCTGTGCAATGCAGCCCAATCAATGTGTCGGGTAATGCATAAAGTCATACCACATGAGCTGCATGATAGGATATTTGTATATCTAGATGATTTGCTTATCATCACCGGCACATTGAAGGAGCACCTTGGGTTGTTAGAGTTGGTGGCGAACCTACTAAGGACGGCCGGTCTAACAATCAACGTTCAGAAAAGCAATTTTGTGATGCGGGAGATTCGGTATTTGGGGTATCTGGTGGGAGAGAGAGGATTAAGGCCAGATCCGCAAAAGATAGAAGCCATTTTAAACCTGCCAGTGCCAGGTAATGTCAAACAGACCAGACGTCTCCTGGGAATGGCAGGATGGTACCGCAGATTTATCTTGAACTACGCTGCGATTACCGCTCCCATCACAGATACCTTAAAGAAAGGCAAGTTTCAGTGGACTGAGTCGGCGCAAAGATCATTCGAAGATTTAAAGGTGGTATTAACATCAGCCCCAGTGCTCATCAATCCTTCGTATCACGAACCTTTTTTTATTAGATGCGACGCGAGTACAGAAGGGGTGGGCGCGGTGTTGTTTCAAAAGAATTTGTCTGGTTTTGAGCGGCCAATC
This sequence comes from Nephrotoma guestfalica, assembly GCA_963691935.1. Lineage (NCBI taxonomy): Eukaryota > Metazoa > Arthropoda > Insecta > Diptera > Tipulidae > Nephrotoma > Nephrotoma guestfalica. The sequence continues at coordinate 249,509,024 of OY829915.1, forward strand.
TCATTTATGTCGCAAAAGTTGAACAAGGCACAAAGAAATTATTCGGTCACCGAGTTGGAGTGTCTGGCGGCAATTCTGGCAATAAAAAAATTTCGACCATATGTAGAGGGACATGACTTCACCTTAATAACTGATCATGCTAGTTTAAAATGGTTAATGAACCAAAAAGATTTGAGTGGAAGATTGGCTCGATGGAGTTTAAAGCTCCAAGGCTTCCGGTTCAGCATTGAACATCAGAAAGGAAAGGATAATGTTGTGCCAGACACCCTATCGCGTGTTTTCTGCGATACGCTTGAGGAACTACAGGCTACTGTACCAGTTTTGGAATCTATTGATTTCAACTCTGTACATTTTGGGGATCTTGGATATAAAGACTTACTAAATAAAATAGAAGAAAACCCTAATCTCTATCCAGCTTTCAGAATAAATAATGAGCGAATTTACATTCGGTTGGAACCAAAGAAGCACATGGACCTATCTGATCTGTCAGTCTGGAAGTTGTGGATTCCAGATGGACTTAGACTTGAAATTATCGAAAAAGAGCATAACGACCCACTTTCTTCTCATGCAGGTATAGGGAAGACTTTAGAGAAAATTAGGAGATACTTCTTTTGGCCTGGCATGACCAGGCAGGTGCAAAATTATATTAGCAGTTGTGAAATTTGTAAAATGATGAAAGCGCCCAACAGAACTTGCAAACCGCCTATGGGGAATTCATTTAAAGTAGACAGACCATTCCAGAGGATTTATGCTGATTTATTGGGTCCTTATCCACGAAGTAGTAACGGTAAAACTATGATCCTAATTGTCTTAGACCACCTCACAAAATTCGTCCTACTGAAAGCATTATCAAAGGGTACGTCACAACAAATAATTGAATTTTTAAAAAATGATGTCTTTTGCGTTTATGGTGTGCCTGAAACAGTACATACCGATAATGGAACCCAGTTTAAAAGCCAAGAGTATAAACAGCTCTTGTTGGACTTTGGTGTGACAGACTGTAAAACTGCGATTTACTCTCCACAGTCTAACCAATCCGAAAGAGTGAACAGGTCTATAATTGCAGCTATTCGGTCCTACATCAGCTCAAAACATGCAGCATGGGATAAGCATCTTAGTGAAATTGCTTCAGCTCTAAGAAACGGGGTGCACGAAACGGTAAAAAACTCTCCTCACTTCCTATTATTTGGGTATCATAAAATTAACCATGCTAGTGATTATCAAATTTTAAAACAACTCGGTAATATCTCTGAAGGAGAAATTCCGCTGTCGCTTCCTATTCGACTCGCTTTAATACACCAACAAGCTCAAAAGAATATTGCAGAAGCCCATGAGAAAAGCGCCAAAAGATACAATTTACGCACGCGACCAATTCAGTATGCAGTGGGCCAAAGTGTTTTTGTACGTTCTCACCCGCAGAGTGATGCTGGCAATAAATTTTGTGCGAAATTCGCCCCAAAGTTTGTGAAAGCAATTGTTACAAGAAAGATTGGCACAACAAACTACGAAGTAAAGGACGAGTCAAATAAACTTCTTGGAATATTTCATTGCAAAGACATTCGTCTCTAGCGACCAAAACCTTGAAATATATACAAACTATTCCACCTTATATTTTGGTGTAGCATTCAAATTTCCAGCTTTGTCCAACCATGTCTTCTGCAGATTGGACAATTCTGCCCTGTTACGGATGGAATAGTTAGCTTCTGTCTGAAACAAATGAAACCTGCGTAAATGGAAATGGTTATGAATTTTGCTCTACCCTAATATTTGAATTATATAAAATATCTCTCAAATTACTGGTTATGAGTGAATACACTACAACGTTTGTTCTTATCACCAACATTATTAATTATCCTATGTATTGTGCATAGAAAATATTAATATTGCATTAAATGAGATGCGGCATTATACGGCTTGCTCTCTTTGCGTTGTTAATGTTCTTATTTTTACACAAATACATCCGAATAATTATTTTTGTTTTAAGATTAAAAATCTAATTTTTGTTTTGCAATAATAAATCAGGTAGTTAGTTGATTTGAGGCCTCACATCGAGATACTTCTCTAGTGGTGACTATAAAGTGTATCAAGTGAAAAAGTAGTTCTATTTAGAAAAGCTTAATTGGAAACTATAACCTATAAGCTAAGAACTAAGGTCAGTGAAATTCGTAAATGTAAATTTCTTTCGCAATTATTTATTGGGTAATTGTGATTTATTAGTTAAATAATTTACAGTATATTTGTTGGAAGTACCCAATTATTACTGCCAGTAAGCGCCGTGGTAGTGGCAAACTACTCAATCGTCCTTCAAGGTACCATACGCGGATGATTTCACATCAACCGGTAAATATGCAACTGCATTCTGATAAAAAACTTCTATTTACTTTATTGAACAATTCTTTCTTTGCCGTTTTTTTTTGTTTAGGGAATTTAATATTCAATTCGGTCGTAATTAAAAAAAAAAAAAAAACACAAAAACACAACGTATACTAGTATATAGGTATATCGGATAATTGAGTTTTGGGGCCTCATATTGAACTTACTGCGCGAAGTATATATGCTGACACACGAAGGATCTAGCAGCACCAATAATTGAACTCGAGCGGTGGAAACAAACAGTGTTAATTTTAGTGTGGAATAATTGCGCTCAGACGTGACGTCAGAGATAGTTCGGCTTGTCAATTTGAAAACTCTGTTTTTTTTTGCCGCCAAGTGTAATTGGCTTGCACGTTTATAAATTCTAAATTCATTTTTTTTTGTTAAATTTATTAATTCTGATTTAATTTATACACATAAGTGATTTGGTAAGAAAGTCGAAATAGTGATAAACGGTATAAAAAAAAAAAATAAGAAGCGGTGCGCGGTACTAATAAAACATTACTTTTAGCTACTGTGTCCAACTGAAGAGCGCTCATCAGACCTACTGGAGGCAGGTAAATCGTAAGTTTTCGTTTGATTTTTTTTTATAAAAATTTTCTTGAAAATAAATTGCATTTATGCAAGTCGCTATTTCACACGAGTGTTTTACGTTCTTACTAAATTCCCTATGATTTTTTTTGTTGTTTTCTTAAGCATATGTACAAGTTTTAATTTTGGTTTTAACAAATATGAGTTATGTTTTTTTTGAATAATTATTTAATATATTAACATGAAATAGTGTGTTTCCTTTTTGGGTGATGATGATTATTAGCTTGTGGCCAATCCTGAGTTTTACTAATGTGTTTATTTTGTTGTTGTAATACACGTATGGTTTGTCGATCACAAATTGTCCGGTGACATGGAACCCCCTATATCTACCATTATAGTCTACCCTATCAAAAACGTGTAGTCACTGGGTGGTCGTAACAAGTCTCACCAAATTCTTAACTTTTATCTAAATATCTAAAGACAATAAATAAAGCAAGCAACACCTCTTGAAAAACATATCAGAGACACCTTTGTCTTTGTTAACGCTTCAAAGTTTCTTCCGAATTGTTATCTATTACTTCAGTTCTGTGGTTTCTAATTTTTCAAGTTTAAAATTAATCTAATTAAGCACAATTAGCAGGTCAATAAATTGTGTAAATGAGAATAATTTTATTAATACAAAAATACATTACAATGCACTTAAACAACGATCCTATTTATTGTAGCTACATATATGTTCAATATTATGATAATGCGTCAACATTCTCCTCCACCTTCACAAGAGCTGTTGTCAAACTACTATGTCAGAAAGTCGGTGTATTTTTTGTGCAGGAAGTGACGCTGGTGGTTGATTTCGTTGATTTTTCCTCTGCTATTGATAATAATCATTAATAAATTAAGATTAAAACCGGATATGCGGTTAGGGTCATCATTCCAGTGAAGATCGTTATTATGTTCTTCGATTAATGTTTCCAGTCGGTTGGTGTGTTGATATTGGTATCATGGTCTTGTAAATATCCGAAAGAAATGCTGGATTCAAGCTAGAACTCGATGTGGATGGCTCGAGATTCTGCGCACATTATTGCACAGCCTTATCTAGTTTAATTGGGGAAACTGTTTTTCCACAAATGAGATCAAACACCTTCTTACTGCTTATACTAAAAATCCATTTGTGGTGTTCATTAATTTTAGCCAAATAGTTGGTAAAGTTGAATAAATAAATGCACAGCAACACATTGCGTTAAATCGAGCCCCCGATTGGTGAATAATATTCACGACTATTACTCACTACGTGAAATGCCGTTGATAGGTATTGGTATTAGTCGATAGATGTTGTAGACACTTGATTGTATTAAAGGTATCTGAATGTTGAAAGTAATCATGGTTGCCATTACTCTTGCATTTAATGTCATAACTTCATAAATATCGGTGAGATGATAACCAAGAAATGTCACTGCCGGACCACACACCAGTCCTTGATTTTCCATAATTCATTTTCAAGCTGTGTAGGAGCGTGTGTAGATCACTAGCATGTTTGATAATGTTTACAGTGGCATTGATAATTGAGGATTGTTTTCGTGCTAAATTTATCGTTTCGCTTTTATCTTCCAGGTTCGTTATTAATTGTCCATAATGTTGTGCATCCCGTTCATTCAAAACACCAAATAAATTTCCTATCACATTTCCCAGTGTCTACTGTCTCCCAGAACCGATTTCTTATTCGTCTTTGTTCTTTCTTGGATTTCTAAATGACTAGGTTCGCCTTTCTAATATTTTTCCGATGGTGATCAAATTGTTGAATGGTGGCAGCGCAAATACCGAGTTCATTTGTGTGATTATTACGCTCTTGCCGAAATATTCATATTTTTCAGTTGCCCTTCTTCCGACTGAAATCATAGCAAATGATTATGTTCCAGTTGGAGGCAAGTGGGTTCATGTTTTTCAAAATATAGTCCCTGTTGGTGGTTAAGGTATTTAATGCTATATTTTGTTCCATTAGCCGCCTCTGCACTTGATGCGCAGAATAATAGGTTCATAATGCATACCGAATAAAGGATAAGCTTAGTACAGTATGTTGGTAAGGGACTGTTCTTAGCTATGAACCTTTTAAGTATTCCCTTCTGAGTTTTCAAGAAAACGGCTCTGGTTAATTTGACATGTTCTGGGTGAGTTTTTAATACTCTTCGCAGTAGCTATACTTGGTGGGTAGCAAATTTTCGTCCCTTATAAGAACTAATTGGTTTTCCTTTATCTTTGGTTGTCGTTTTGTCCATTTCATTCGGTGCTGCATATTATGGAGATATTTTTTGCTGCACATTTTCCAGAAGTCTCCATGCCTCATCATTGGGCAGGACGAGCATGGAATTGCCAATTAAAACATGCCCGAACATTAAACATTCAAGTTAATATGAACCTCTGATAGTGGGCACAGCGGTCTAGAATTTAATGTTGCTTCAACCTGGCTTGTGCCAGAGTTGTTAATTCCTCATATATTAGTAGTGCAGATGCTGCGGCCTTTTTCAAGTGCTGCAGTTACCGATTTCCCTTCTGCTTCCCATATGTCACCAAAATATGGTGAGCCTGGGGGAATGAAATGCCATTGTATGCCTTGGTTTGCTATTATGTTTGAAATATCGGTTTGATGATGAATAGAATGTAAATATTTATTTACGGCCACAAATGGCAACCCCTTCGGGCTATGAAACGTTTGAGGGCAGCGAGAAATCCTTGTGTTGGTTAATCACTAATCAGTTCTATATGCATTCCTTTTGTTGTTATACAGATGAAAATGGCGATGTACCCCATCTGACTCTTTGATCCGCAGCCCTTGGACATTCGAAAATGTATCGGCCCAGCACAGTCTATTCCTGTATCGGTAAATGGTCTTGAGGGTATTTCTCTTCGAATAGAGGTAGGTTTCCCATCAGTTGAGTTGCTCTGTAAGAAAGGAAAATAAAACACTTCTGGCATTGGCGATTGTGTTATTTTGTTGTTCTTGTGCCTTGGAAAATCCAAAATCGCCTCCTTAAGAATGCGAGCGTTAAGTTCAAACATTGAGTACATTTACGTGCCCAATCGGTGGGATGATCGGAATTTTGCAATCGTCCTCCTATTCAAAGTATTCCGTTCGTGTCCAGATAGATGCAAGGAGAGAATCTTGGAGCCCACTGAATCCTTTTCCTCTAATATTCTCATACCGCCGTAATTTTAGCTGCTTCTAACTCTTTAGCTGTTAGGGCCTGCTGCCGGTTTTTTTTATGGTGGTTATTCCAATAAAAACGCCAAACACATGCAAATACTCGAATTGTTTTTGTGAGAGATGAAAACCTTTCTAATATTTCCAGTTTTGTTGTAGTTGTGCTTATGCTGCAGAGAGTAAGTATCTTGCCATTTTTTCCAACTCGGTCTCCTTTTAATATTACTCGAGGAAGGCTCGATACTACTCCTAAACCAATCTGGGCCTGACCACTATAATTTGCACAGAAATACTACGAGTTACACAATCAGCGGAATTTTCCATTGATTTTACATGTTTTCATTGAGCAGGGCTGCGAATAGCATGAATCTGTGATGTTATATTTGCTACGAAAGTTTTCCACTTACTAGGGTGTCCTTGCAGCCGGGTCATAACAATTGTGGAGTCAGTCCACGCTTGCATTTTAACTTTTGGGATTTCCTTGACATCTGAAACTTGCCTCAGTAATTTCTCTAACAGTATTGGAGCACAAAGTTCTAGTGTTGGAAGACTTAGTTTCTGACTTATTGGAGCCACCTTATTGTTCCCGGAAATAAGTGTAATTATTGAGTATCCTGCCTCTATATCATCCTTTAATGGCGTAGTGACCGCGTATCATCCTTCTGGTAGTCTTCTGTAAATATTTGCGTAATGACTCTCACTTATCTCTTCTGCTTCTGAGTATGATTTTCCTTTGGGAAACTCTTAAATTTCCCAGAATTGACGCAACTGCACGTCTACGAGAATCCATCCTAACTTAGTTTTCTGAGCTACCGGTTGGTGCTGCGATTTCTTTATTACACCGTACAACAAGATGTTGACGTATACCTCTGTCCCTAAAATCATATTGATTGGGCCAGGTAAATCAAAATTTGGATCAGAAAGTATCAGCTCTCTCCATGTTGCTTTGTTAAAACCACCAAAAGCTCCCAACACCTGCTTGTATGTCGACGGGTAATAAGGTGAAATGGTTATGTGTAGGTTATAATTTATTTTAATTGTTTGCATTCCTCCAATTCCAATAACATGTAAATCTGCTTGAAATTTTGGTAGGGTGGGTAGTTCGGCATCTGCCTACGTGATGAATGGTGACTGCAAGCCTAGTTCTATTAGCGTTGATCAATACTGTAGCTAACAAGGGCACCTTATTCTGTACAGTGCATTTATCGTTGTTGTTTTTCGCAGAATGGTGAATTATGGATGTTGTCACTTCCCTTGTATGCACCAATGTGGTATGCCTTCTTTGACATACCACACAGGTTTCCTTACTTTGACACGACAATTTGTTGTGCGTGAAGATTAGACAAATAACGCATAAGTTATTTTATTTTAAACCTTTCCAGAACTTGCGTCTTCCTAAAAACGGGAAAGTTGTTATTTCGTGAGATACAGTGCAGACGCACCTTTTTTCAATTCCAGCGAAGGGTCTTGTTGGCGGTGGTAGGTTAACAGCTTTATGTTGTGTGGATGTTGTGCTGTTTTGTTGTTTGCGATTCTTCTAGCGATTAGAAACGACCTTCTTCGGTCCAGCCTTTTGAGCACTAATGGAATTAGTATTTCATTCTACGTTAACGTTTCTATGCCTAAGTTGTTTATGGCATGCAGATTTTCATTTATTGTGCCGTGCAGAGCCAGAGTTGTGCGTTGGGAGATCAAGAGCTCAAGAGCGTATTTAAGTTATTGGTAACAAGTAAACGTTTGTTATTGCGGTTTACAATTATTTTGAAAGCATCCACATAATGCAGTCCAGATGTACTCTTTATATTGCCCATTGAAGTATGGTATTTCAAGTAGTGGTAATTTTATTTCCGGTTGATAATTTTTCTCAGTACGTGGACTCCCTTGGGCTGCTCGTTGTTGAATAGCTTCCTGTAGTCTCGCCGACATCATCCACATTTTGATCATTCTGTCATAAGGCTGGTCAAGAAAGTAAGAAGTATCTTGTTGTTCTCTCCAACTGTTGTAAAATTTAGAGTACCACGTTCCTCTTCTAAACATGCTCGAGCTTGCTGCAGTAAACTATTTATACGCTTAACTTTTACAGTGGCTCTTTTTAATAGTTTTTGTGACACTTCCTCCAGCTTGCTAATGTTGGTTGTATTCTCAGTTTTTTTACTGGTGGTGGTAGTGAGAGGGTGCCTTTGTTTTTGTTGGTTTTTTTCGGTGTTTTTACTAAGATGTTCCCTTTTGTTGAGTCCATTCATTGGAATCGTTTATGAATATCATCCAGCAAGACGTCATAATTTCTGCGAAGCAGAAGTAAGGCAAGTTTGGGTCCATTGCCTGTAATCATGATGTCGGTATCATAATACTTTTTGTAAAGGAAATAAGCCGTTGGTATTTTTTTTCGAGGTACATATTTCCTTGTTTTCCGTTTATCACTATCCTTTACAAAAATTTACTAAGAAATTTTAATTTGTGGTGATTTTCATAGGAATTGCCTGAGGCATCGGCCACCATCATAGACTGGAAGATATCAGTCGTCTCATCAGAAATTATAATCTGGTGGCCGATGTCTCAGGCAACTCCTATGAAAACCACCACAGATCAAAATTTCTTAGTAAATGTTTGTTGAAAATCGTTACAAGCTGGCACGAACTATCTTCCCACCTGGTACAGAAATGGGGTTATATTTGTTTAATTTCATATGGGCTACACTATTTTGTGACAGTGGATGAAGTCATAGATTAAGTAACGACTGTTCTTGTTTTTTTTTGTTTCCAAGCCACCCTCATGTCGGTACGTTTCTAATCATGATCTCCATTAAAATCGTTGGATTCAAGTACGGAAAATGTTTACATATTTACTAAACCAAAAAGGTGAAAAACAATTTGATAATTAAAAGTAAACGCGGAGAAGATAAAATGTGACTTGATCATGCTCAAATTCAGACCAACACTATTCTTGAGAATTGCATTAATTTCGCTGTAAACTGTCTTTACATACTTTTTTTTATTCGACGTTCTATACAATAAACTTTATATTCATTTTCGTGTATCAGTCAGTCGTATTACATTATTAAATCCAATTTGATTAATTACAAACCATTTATTTTATTTAGTTGTGATTGACATATTCAAATTGAACCAACCTTCTTGGTATTCATGATAGTCATACCTTAGCATCTACGAGTATGTATACCTTCCATCACTTTCAATATTGACTTCGATTTATCTTTTTTCAAATTTCTACGAAATATGGCAAGAAGATAAAATATTTTTTATACAATAAAAATTTCGTTCTAATCCAAATAAACTTTAAAGCTTACAATAAATCACTGTAGCTATTCGTTACGTATTCGCCCAAGATATAACATACGAGTAGACATAGTCATTCAATACATATTTCTATATACCAAGGTTATGTACCAAGATTTTTCCGTTGGCGGTGCCTTAAATAGGGCTTTAGTAGCTTTCAATCGACTATTTTCTTTCGTTGAGTATATACAAATAAGCGACGAGCGACAAAGGATGGTAAACTTTAGAAAATTGAAAAAATAAACTTTTCATTTCTCACCTTGGTAATTTTCAATTTGTTTGTGTAGAAGCTATAGAAAACACTTAGTCTCGTTTTTATATTCCTGAAATATTGTGTTGGCTGTGTTCGTTGGGCATATTATAAATGGCAAATTGATGGAGATTTATACATTTTAAATGGTTGGTTACTATCAAAATGTCTGTATGACACATATCGAAATATTGAAACATTAACAGCGCAACTTTCAATTATCATCGCATTTATCTTGAATAAAACGTATAGCAATTCAATACGTATAACAACAAGTGGAATTACCAGTTCCGTTGGTATTATCCTTTTCGCATAAAGTAGAACAGCAACAAATAAATAATATTTATGAGAAAATTCCCAAATCACGTATTGGAAAATGAGACCCATAACCAACAACAAAAGTAACAGAATCCCATATAATATCAATTTATTAAGATATAGAAAAAGGGTATATACGCCAATACACAAAAAAAACCGTATACCAAAAAGGATATTAAAGATCTGAAAAAAAAAATCTACTTTACTTTCACTCGAAACAATATTTACTTACCTCTAAGGAACGAAAAACTTAAACATTCAAATTATTTTGTCTGGCCTTTTTCGCTCTTCACACACCCTTGTTTTGAGACTATATCAATATAACACTATATGGCGCCGCCTGAAGATGTTAGATAATTTCTTCTTTGTATACTTAATGTATATACATTGTATAGATAATGATAAGTCAATAAATAGAAATTTATTTATTTGGGACTGGTACTTTTATATAGGCCAGTCTATTAAAATCCTAAGCAGAAAATTATTTTTCGCAGCACTTAAGTGGGAAAGCAATTTATTCTGTAAACATTTCACCGTGGCATTATGCCAACACAAAGGTTTTAAGCGAACCAATAAGGACACATCTTGTAACTATTAAAATAATACACGAATTATTTTTAATTAAACTTCTGTTTTTGAATATTTTAAACCTTTATTAATATTTTTTGGCTTAAAAAATTCTAATTTTAATAATAATTATTGGAGGGATAGGCCAACGCCCGACTTTCTTTTACCAGCTCACCGAACTTTTTGTAAAACTGTCTTGTATAATCAAAAATGATTATTTCTGCTTTATGGTCTAATTCACAAACTGTTTGTAAGCTCTGTCGCTGTAAAATTTCCGATATGTACTAAACAGAAATTCAGAAAATGTAACTCGGCACTATATACGAAAGTTTTTTTCTACAACTTTCACCTCATCAAATTTGATGACGTAAATTTACATATTAATTTCTCGAGCGCGAATAAGCTTGATGCGCAAATTGTCATTTTCTGATCAATTTTCGCATATATATGTTGTTCCCAATAGCATCTCTATACCCACAAAAGTTGGTGCCAATTGTAGTTTTTGAGCTTTTAAATAGACTTTATTTGTTTAATATAGGGTTTTCCAATAAGAATGATGATTCGCAATAATTCAATTGATGCACTTGCTGTGTGACACGTAGCCCCGTCTTGTTGGAACCAAATGTTGTCAAGATCAACTTCTTCCAATTTCGGCCATAAAAAGTTGGTTATCATCGATCTAAAAAAAAAGAAAGAAAAGCAAAAAATACGGACCGATGATTCCACCAGACCAAAAACCACACCAAACTGTCAATGAATGTAACGGTTTTTAATTAATAATTTGTGGATTTTCTTTTCACCAGAATCGACAGTTTTGTTTATTTACCGCACCACTCAGATGAAAGTGAACATCATCGGAGAAGATGATTTTCTTAAAAAAATCGTTATCGTTTTCAAGTTGTTCCAAGGCAAAATCAGCAACTTCACGACGTTTACGGTGGTCCAATGGCGCCAGTTCTTGAGTGAGAACAATTTTATACGAATGCAAACCCAAATCCTTTCTCAAAATCCGCCAGGTTGTGGTTTGAGACAGTCCCAATTCTTGAGAACGTCTTGAAATCGACAAATTGCGGTCTTCAGCAACACTTGCCTGAACGGCAGCAATATTTGCATTACTTCGAGCGAATTTTTTTATCTTATTGGCACTTCAACGTTATGTAAAGAAAATGTACGCACACTTGGACGATTATTACGACTATAAAATGGCAAAAGCGCACGAAAAGTTGCAATTGGAGAACGATTATTTTGATAATAAAACTGAATAATTTGTAAACGTTGTGCTTGCGTATATCTCACCATGATGAAATAGTAAACATTACTGAATACAATGAAACAAAAAATGACAGATCATGACATATTATAAATGGCCGAAATATCACTTAAAAATCATATCATTCCTATTGGAAAACTCTATACAATTATCACCTGCCCCATTTTTCCCTTGATAAAAATCCCTGTCAGCCTTTGCTTCAATAAGGGCTGGTTCGGCCTTCAAGTAGTTCGAAAAGAGTAATTCTCACTGCTTTGACTTTTTGTTGTAGGATTTAGGTACCCTACCAACTCGAAGAATGTAGGTCACGACTATTTAAATTCTAAACCAAGAGGGAAATCTAATAATTGGTTGAAAACTTCATTCATTTTGTTTTATTTCCATTAGCAATGTAACTGCTTTGCTTTGCGGTACCGTATATTACTTTGGGTGAAGATTGTGGCTTAATTTCTGGCCAATTACTATGGATAACAATAACCAACTAGGTTCGCGCCACCAGGTCTTGAGTGTGAAGATTAATTGGGGTTCGCCTCGATTCGAAATATAATCCACTGGGGTTTGACTTGCACAATCTGGTTCTAATTCTCTAAATCTTCGAAATACTTAACAACCATTGTAACACCACCATTGAATCGGTCCACGCATAGATGCATATGTAATCAAAGTTAAATGTCGTTCGACAACAATTTATTTGCCCAGCTATAGGAACTGCACCGCATACCTCTAGCCTTGAGAGACTAACTAGTTTTATAGGTGATATCTCCGTTGTAGTTGTAGGTTCATTGTAAATAAAACAAGCGTATGCAGAATCCTCATCGTCACTAAAAACCATGAAGTTTAACTGTTGCTGATTTGGCCGATCCCAATAAACACCGAGGAATTTTAATATTCCCTATTCGAATATTAAATCCTTTTCCTTAAAACTAGTGTACGACTAACAGATCATAGAATTTACCGCTTTATCCTCGATTAGTTTTTGGACATCTTCTAAATTATCCAGTGCTAAAAATTCTAGAAATAACTAATAGTTCGTTTCGAGTTCTGTTGCATTATTTCGGCTTGTATGGCGGCCTCCGTTTATTTATTTCATAAATTCTAGCCACTTCCTCCAACGTACGGATAGTTAGAAACGTTCCACGACATAATTCATCTTCTGGATTATTTCGTCATAAAATTGATTGATAATTGGCATCTGCAGGATGTACCATGATTTGTCTCTACATTTTGTCTATGTCAGCATTAACTCCAATTATGTTTTCACAAAATCACATTAAAATCGTTTTCAAATCAGATTGAAGCTGCAGCCAAACCTATAAACTCTCTAGATTGCGTGATGAAATTTCATGAATTTGACCTAGTTCAATTAATTCCTCCATAAAAACTGCTAATCTTATTTGATGATTTGGCAAACGTTAAACCATTCCCTAGATCAGGTCTTGCATTATTGTAAGGCAACCGATTATCGTGTTCAACTGCCTTTTCTTCTATTTGCCAAAATATTTTTAACATCTATATTAAGTCTTCATTGCTTATTTCAGATTCCTTTTAATCCCGATGTCCTCAGCAAACCGCACACCAGGTTTAAAACAATGAAGAAAGGAATAGTCTTGAACTGTGTTGTCACTCCAAAAAGAATATGTGAGAATCGTTTTGCTCCAATTAAAACATCCACTACACATAGGACGATTAAATTGAAGGTCCGCTAATTGATTTGCCGCGTATCGTTTTTTTCTTTCAGATATATGTGGTCAAGTTTCTGGTAAAGCTAAAGAGATCTTCTGTGTCGTAGTATTAATAGTGTTACTACACATGTTTTAAACTGCACAAGAAGCTAGGCCGTAAATGGATAAATATGAGTATTTCTGACATAAACGTTGTACACATGGTTCCTGTCTAAAGGAAGATTGTGATCCTGAATCCAGAATTGTTCATTTTCTGTACAAATTGATTCAACTACAACTAAGTTTAAATCAGTTTTGGTTATCAGAGGAAAAATGTTCAAGGTACGAAGACATTTAAAAGAAGAAACTTTCTTAACGCACATTATACACCCAAGTAATTGTCAATAACTTCAAAATTATTCCTACAAAGACAAAGAAATGAATCAGTGAAATGTCAGTAAAATCATTTGAGCTCACTGAAAGCTCAAAGAATTTTGTAATTTTAGAAATGAGGAATTAACCAACTGAAGAAAATTTTGTTGTATTTTTGTCTCAAATACAAAAGGATGAAGCGGATTTACTAGTGCGGTACATAAAAATGCCCGATGGCAGAAACCACGTACAAACAAATTCATGGCGTAAGCACCATTGCTGTGATGTCATCAGGAATATATACCTCAGGGTATTGCGTGTACATCATTCATACGATTTCTTAATAAATTTTTGTTGCCTTTTGTAAAGCTATATTCTTATTCTGCTGCTGCATTAAAATTTAATTTCTGCTTTCGTGTTCGCAAACTCCTGTATAACAAACAAAAATCTTTTAATTTGTTCATATAAACCTACGTTTAGGTTTACGAGATTACCAGGAATGAAAAGTATCATTTTGTATACACAAAACGACAAACAGAATTTCGTTGGGGATGAAAAATGTTTTCTTTGATAACTTAGCGAGATAGAATGTTGAATGAACTTTTTTGAATATACGAGTTTGTAAATAAAAATAAAGTCGGAAAATTTTACTTCTCAAACGTGAGTACGAAATACGAGATTATTGCATAAAATTTGTGATTTTATTTTTCCTTCTTGCGTACAACAAAATTAGATTAAATATCAAAATAATGTCAGCTTCTTTATCACTTTAAAAATGTAGGGCCTCCTGATTTTGCATATATTGTTTAAGTATTTATATGCTGTGCGTGTAAACTGGCGTTTTCCCGCGAAAAATCTTCTGTATACTTCTATTTTTAATGACACAATTTACTGTAGTTAAAGCGCAATATAAAAACGCAAAGAAGCACGGAGTACCGTCTTATACATACTCGTACAAGGGATGAAAGAAAATCGTTTTTCCAGTGTATTTTGCTATATGTACTTCCGATGTACAAAATATAATACTTGAGATGGATTTATAATTGAATTATAACATAAATTTAAGAGCAACCCAAATAAAAGATTTCCCGGTATTATTATTCAAAATCAGGTTTTATTATTCCATAGGTATCTCCATAATATAGGGATTAGATTGTAAATGCAAAATCATTTAAGAAAATAAGTGTAACTAATTTTAAATTTTATTCCTTTCAGGTGAGTGCTCTCTCTAAAAATAATTTCAAGTATGAAAGATAACCCATAGAAGCTCTATTTAAACAGAGATTATAAAAAGGATGAGTAAAGTTGCAGCCTTGATTTTCCAACTGCTAACCAAGCAAACCTTAATTTCAAAAGCTTAATAGGAGATAGTTTATTCAAATCCAGGATTCAATTTGACAGATCAAGTGGGATAAGGCATGAACATCTTTCAAGTGGCAAGTATCTTAGCCCTTTCCGTCTATATTGCGTACTCTATATGCCATGTTTATTACTTTACAGAGAGAACTTGTTAAGGTTTAAATCTTATAATACTTAGTTGATTTATCATGCGCTATTACTGTATACTACTTTACTAAGTAGTATACAGTAATATCGTGTGCTTGATTTTATCTCATAAAAGGCGATCTGACTTTTAGGCCTGTTTTGCTACCCTGCACGTGAGAGTGTTGGTCCACCTCTCATTTGTCGATGCAATTGCCTTTTAACTGAGCGCCAATTTGAGCGCTGCTATAAGTCTCCCCAGACCTGCCCTTTCCGGTGGCATCTGGAGAGTCGTACCGTACCTAGCTAGTTCGTCTGCCTAGTAGTAGGGACCTAGCATATCTGGCTTCTGAAATACTCGCTCATCTCATTAAGAGATGATCGGCAATCCAGCGCCACCCGTGACTTCAGACAAACCGCTCCTGACCACATAAATTGCGATATCCCTCACGGATACCACGTTATACTTCAACCATGTCACGACTTCCCCGATCGCCACCACTTCAGCCTGGTATACGCTGCAGTAGCCAGGGAGACGAACAGATATATTAACATTAAACTTCTCACAGGAGACTCCGGCTCCTACTACTCGAAGGACAGATTGATCGGAAACCTGAAACCTTTATCGAAGCACAACGTTGGTTTGATATAATCCAGATTCGCCAGTTCTTCCCTTGGCGATATAACTATCGTCGGGTGCCCCGCCTGAAGACACTTCCACTGAAAGACAGCCAAGAATCTCGTAGCCACATTGGCTGCCATCTGCTTACCAAAAAATTCAATCGGAATAAGGTGGAGCATAACCTCTAAAGCGCGTGTAAGTGTTGTCCTAAGCAACGCTCTTATAAGCATGCAGGCCGTTCTCTGCACCTTCACCATCATCCCTATATATGTTACCTTATCCAGGTCTTACCACTGCAGTATAGAGCCGGCGTACCAGCTCTGGTTTCAAACCCCATCTTTTACCTATGGCGTTTCAGTAAATGGCTCTATTAGCCTTATTCACCATTTCCATAATGTTAGGCTTCCAGCTAAGCTTACTGCCCAAGCAAAAGTCAGGCTAGTGCCGTTCATGGTAGGAGGGCTAACTACCGTAATTTTGTATTTCTTAGAAATAGTACCAGCTCCGCCTTGGAAGGGTTGACCCCTAATCCACATTTGCTGGCCCATCCCTAATCGTATCCAGATATTTGCCTGAGATAGCTATCGCTGCATCATCTGAATACGCTACCACTCCTGTCCCAACTCTCTCCAGTTCCAACAGCAATCCATTCATCACTACATTCCAAAGTAATGGGGACATTTCACCTCCATGCGGGGTTCCTCTAACCACCCGTCATCTAATGGTGGACTCCCCCAGTCCCGAGGTAATAATCCTGCTTACCAGCATCTGGTTTATAAAACCTACTTATCGAGTAGTCCAAGTTCAAAAATGATAATCCTTCCATGATCGCCTCTGTTTATACAATATTAAAGGCAACGTCAATGTCCAGAAATGCTGCCATACAAAACTCTTGCGAGTAAATTGACTTCTCAATCGTGCGTACTAGATCGTGGAAACCTGTGTCCACCGACTTTCCCTTCCCCCCCCCATTCCCGAGTACGCATGCTGCAACATTGCCCAATTTCTTGGTTCAATTTTTGTTCTAATAACTACATCTCCCGGCCTTTCCAAGGTTTTCAACAGAAACGATGATAGAGTTACTTTCCTCAGGTCCTTTGGATAAGCATGTGAGCTCTTTGCCGATTTCGGAATAAAGACCACTCTGACCTCCTTCCATTTCTTAGGAATATAGACCAGTTTCAGACATCCCTCGAAGATAACCTCCAGCCATCCGATCCGGACCCGCCGATTTATACGGCTTAAACCATTCAGCGCCCCGCAGGATTTGTTTCCTGTCCACGATGCCTTCCATAGCTATTGAAGTTGTTCCTCGATGAGCTCCAGGCTCCACCGTGTCATCAAAGCTTCCCGGAAAATGGGTCTCCATGAGAAGCTCCAATGATTCCGCATTTGAAGCTGTCTAGGCTAGTAAATAGAATTTTCCTAAGGCGAGAAGTCTCAGAGACCTCGTTCACTATACAACAGAAGAGTCTCCAAGACCACCTTTGTGCCTTCCTCAACCCTTTTTTGTCTTTTCTTAGGTCTTCCTTATAGGAATCCCGGCCGCTCTTGTATTCTTGGCTTTATTAAAGGCTGTTCTACACGTCCTCTGGTATGTTCTAATCTTCGTACGCTTTATCAGGAAGCACGCAGCGTTAAATGAAAGATTCCATGCCTTTGTGACAATATCAACCATGCAATCTAATTCTTATACTGACGCCGGAAGTCCAGGGACCTCCAGCGGCAATAATTCCTGCAAAACCTCCCCATATTTGCTCCAGTATCTATTGAATAAGATTTAGAACAATTTTGAAACAAATTGATTGCCGTTATCGCTCAAAACAGTTTCGATCGAAGAAAGCAGATGCTTCACGAAGAGGCTTGAGCAGAACGACATTCGAGTAATGGCCAAACACAAAGACAATATGGGGATTTTAGTATTTTGATCTAGGATTTTGGCCAAAAAAGTTTAAAACAAATTATTTGAAAAAGTCGGTCTGAAGTGAACGGATGCCCATCTCAGATTTCCTTCAATTAACAGCTTTATTCAGTTTGCAGCAGGTACAGTTTATAATGGATTTATTCACATAGGATGATTCCAATAAAATTGACGTTCTATCTCTCGAGAATTTTAACTATGATCGTGTGAGTTGATGATGGAGGTGTGTGTGTGTGCTTGCTTCACCCAGTCACGCATGAAGGTATAATGAAATGTATGAGCAATAATGTGTTGCCTTTAACCAAGAAGTAAGAGTTTCCAGCTGAGCAGAGAGGCTTATGCGGGAAATAGTAATTGGCTCTTCGGAGAACGCGCGCAATAGAGCGTATGGTATGTCATTGACAAAACCTTTAACATAACCAATTTCAAAATTTAAATCTAAATATTTTTATCATCTCCACAACATGTGTTCGTGGCATCATGCGCATTTGGTTATAACTCTGCAGTTGAAAGTTCAATTTTCGGTATTGGAATCTAAATCGTTCTCGATGGGTGGTTTAAAACAACCTAGCGCAAAAAATCTTGTAGTCCTCCCTACAAAAGTACTAACAAGAAAAAGTTGTTCCAGTCACTAAAAGAGTTCTAATATTAAAAATTTATTTCACATGTTGGCGCTGATGTTCAGCGGAGACACAAACTTAACTTATATGTATAGTTAGCCAAGACACGTCTAACTCAACAATAAATCGCGGGCTTAATTTTAGTTCTATAGGTCCGACACTCATATACATTTGAGGAGCCATATGCATTATCACCAGCCTGCTTGGCCAAAGTACTTTCATAGCTAGTTGAAGCATTAAACTGCATCTGGCTAATCGAAAAATCGTCCTACAACATAAGCCACCGTGTAAATCGTAAAAGAATGCCCTTCTACATCTGAACTTTTTTCACGATCCGCTTTGTAACATTTCAGTTCGGTAATGGATTAGGAATAATTTGCCTAAGCGGCATTCAGCTTTTGTGATAGAATGGTCTAACTAAACCTAGAAACGTATCTAAAGTTTATATGCAAACGTTTGGTTCTTCAAGTAGTCCCAAATTGCAAATTTAATTATGGAATATTTCGGTAAGACTGTTTGGGATTGTTTCTGGGTGTTTGTAACTCATTAACGATAATAAATTTATATCTGCAGCTCTTCAGAAATTCAGAATTTCATCAAATTTATAATAATCTTACTTTTAAATTTAATTTTTTTTTTTCAATTTATTGGTTTAATTAATTTGTAATGTGTCTTAATTAACAAATAAACTGCGTTTCATTTTGAGGAATAAAACTTTAAGTGGCAACACTTTTTCAAGGGCAGCCGATTTGACAGCTGACAGTTGACTTTTGGTTAGTTTCGTTTGCCATTTCATAATAAATAGACTCACGCCAGAGCAACCTTTGCAAATTGTTCAAATTTACTTTGAAATGATGGTTCAGTTCGTGAAACACATCGCGCGCTACGTGTATTTTATGATCGAGGTAATCGTCCATCAGAGCAGTTAATTAAATCAACTATGGATCACTCATTGTGCATCACATTTACTTTAAATGATAATACGCGACCGTAAGACTCCATATGGCGTGCACCGAACAGGCGGTGGCAGCTGTAGTGCGTAATACTGAAGAGAATCCAAATGAATCAATTCGTCATCTTACACAACAATTGGGATTTGGTCCAACATCTTTATAGAGGATTTTGTATAAGAATCTTGTTTTACATGGTTACAAGATTCAACTTGTTGTATGGTTAACACTATACGATCGTCGTTCGCGCCGCCAATCCGGTGAATGGGCCGAAGCCAATAATGACATCGATGCAAACTTTTCGTACACAATTTTCTACAGTGATGAACCTCATTTTTGGTCGGATGGCTATATCAACAACCAGAATTATCGCATGTGGAGTGAAGATAATCCACGAGTCATTATTCAAAAACCATTACATCCACAAAATTTTACCATTTGGTGTGTTTTATGGGCCGAGTCGACCGATACAGGTATAGAGACATGACCACTAATTGTTTTGTGTCTCAATTAGATTATATTGACAACAGAGACATGTCGTTCCAACAAGGCGGAGTTACATGCCATACAGCGCTCGATACAATTAATTTACTGAAAGAAACATTTGATGGACGATCAATATCGAAAAATGGACCTGTCAACTTGCTACTGCGTTCGTGTGATTTAATACTAAGAAATTCTGCAGAGAGTGATCGAAAATTGAACTTCCAGATTGCGCCATGTACCAAAAAGACTTGAAGCACACAGTCTGAATTACTCAGTAAACAATCCTGCAGACATATTGTTATGACATAGCAAACTATTTAGCGCTCGCTAGGAATGATTTATGGTGGAAAGGTTCAAATTTTACTCATAACTGATCTGATCCAAGCATTTTGATATGTTGGGTCAGAGGGGAGCAATGGTAATTCAAAACGTTTATAGCCGATAGAATATCTGCAATAAGGTGTATTGTACATGAAATGTCTGGAAATATTAAAACTGCAGATTTTTTAATTTAAGGTTTGAAATGAATTTTTAAATTTATTTTGAACCGAAATTTAAAGAATATCTTCTCTATAATCTGTAAAACATTTGTTAATAAACGAAATGATCGATGGCACAAACAAGTTATTTTCAAAAAATTTACATAGCAGCCTCCGACCCTGAAATCCCATTCCTAGCACCATTCCTAATAAAATGGCCTAATGGAAATTTCAGTTGATAAAAATCAACTTTTTCTTACAAAATTAATATTTGTTGATCAGCATATTTTGATTAGCCGTTTTGGTGTTTTTAAGGCTCAATCTACCCGAAGTTCGATTAAATGTTCCTATTTGTAGGCCAAATTGAAGTTTTAAGTCACATAACTTAATCTAATTTATTCTAACGTGTAGACATCGATACAGATGTGCCAATTCGTTCAAGATCTCATTTGGTAACTAGTTGTATTCCAAAGAGAAGTCGAGAAGGCTTTAAATGTTGAAACCGATCTTTGAGGTGCTGCAGTTCCTTGTGGAAACGTTCTTCAATCGCCAATTTTCGGAAAAATACATTTGAAAGATGATCGTTCTTCAATTTACAGCAATAAGGATATGAGTTTTAAACAATTTTTGGGGGTTCGGACTATGGCTCAGTATAAGAATTTCGGATAAATTTAAAGTATTGTAATGCGTATAGTCCATTCAGGTGCCAAATTCCTATATTTCCTAAATGTCTAACCAAACTTCAATATATACCTGACCATTTAGATATCGTCTCTCGAGTCATGACATGAGTTAATTAATTTATTGCAGTAATCAATTTTATCTCTTACCTGAAAAAAAAACATTAAAAATAAATCCCGGTGAAAAGTTGTCCAAACAAATTATTCAAATCCTGGTACGAGATGTTATTTTTAACTTTCTAACTCTTTTCTAATTTTACCCATTAAATTAAATGTATGTCGATGTGTCTAGTATTTTTTTATAGTCCAGTTAAACATGTATGGTAACTTTCAGGCTAACATAACATAAATTTATAATTTAGGAAACTATAAAACTATAAAGTTTTGAATTAATTAAAATTATTTCTTTTTATATCCCGCTCTATTTAAAACTCAGGATCCTTACGAGTATAAGAAAATTGAATTTCATTTCGGTAATGTCAATTAAACTAATTTTCACCTATAATTTTGTAATGATGTATGGTAGAATGTGTATGTAATACATAAGTGTATGTGTGTTTGCCAAATATACATCATATGCCTGTAATTATTTTATTTTAAGCAGTACATTGCAGTGTGTCCTTTATAGGCTTTATAAATGCTATGTAATAGGTTGTTGTTCATATTCACAAGGAGAATAGTATCCTTTAAACGTTAACTAGAATAAATCGTTACGTAATAATACAAACCAAAACGTTTTTCTTTTTACATTTCCAAGAAAATTTTACATTGATGCTTTTTTAATGAAGGCTAATTCAGGAATTGGAAACTCAACAGAAAGTAAATTAATTACCATATTGACCTAGAACTAACTCGTAATTTATTTAGTGGTTGCATGCGAATTACAGAATTGAAAATTCGATAACGATTCGGCACACACAAATTATGTTCAAACTTTGAAAACGTAAACGGCAGCGATAGTAGTTGTCATGAAAAATTCTGAATCAGGGGGATTGATTGCCTGCAGTACTCACGATTACAATAACATACAAGTGTTTTACAGTTGCGAACACCGATGCCGCAGAAGTATATAACCGCGAGCATATTGGAACGCAGACACAGTTGAGATGTATAGTGAAAAGGACAAGTTGAACAGTAAAAGTGAAATAAAATACAGTGAAAGTTTGTTTCATGTCTTTCCTTTCTCTCCAATTAGCAGGCCAACTTTCACAAAACACTCATTACTTAGAAGCCAGCCTACGCCCACGTATCTAATCAGCGTAAAATAGTTGGGCAGTGACATTGCGTGTAATGGTGGACGATAACGATTCGTTTCATTACACGCTGATTTGAATGGAAAAAAGTGGCACTTGCAAGAAGGTCACATGGACTGCAGGCTTAATCATCCCCGCTTTTACGAGTTCATTTGTTTTTTTGATTTTTTTGTTTTGTCACTGCACTGAATAATAACGTTTGGAAAGTAAATACACCCCAGAAACCTACAGAATGTTATCAAATGCCATCACAGCTCAAAACATCAAATAAAACAAAGCTGAGCAACCAATTAAAATCATAGCCAGAGGGCTACATCATACATGCCCAAATGAAGAAATAATTGAGGGACTTAGCCAGAAGGGATTCAAAATCCTGAGTGCTGTGAAGGCGTATAACCACACATGCAAATACAGTAACAGTAAGCTCAGATGCGTAAGTGCACTGGCAAACATCCATCGAAGGATTGCAACAAAAGTAAGAACAAACCAGTGAAATACATACACAGTAGGATGCAATCTTACCCAAAACAAATCATTCAGAACGAAAATATCAAGAAAGCACCGAGTCAGGAAAACACTGTGATGTCGTGCAAGAAATACTTCAAAAGCGTTTAATCAATTCACATCTGCCTGTGCAGGACCAAATACTAGAATATATGGGTGAGCTACTGAAAAAACGAGAACAAAGACTAGGAACACTGGGAAATACATCGATGAGCCAAGATAGAAAATAACAGATGCGACAAGTAAAATTCAAGTAGTGATTGACTACCTTAATTGAAGTAACAAGGAAAAATAATGACACACTATTTAAGAATTGGTACCTGGAGTCCAAATGCAGCCTTACGCAATGCATTTCAGAATTCAAAATATTTTTAAACACAAAAAATTTAACATATACCTAATCTCAGAGTCATTTTACCAAAACCTCGAATGCCAAAATACGTATGGAAACCAGTGCTATCAAGCTCTACATCCATTAGAAAGAGCTAAAGCGACACAAAATCTTTATTAATTATAATATTAAATACCAAGAAGTGGTATTCTTCTTTTTTTTGGATTGTATACAAGACATAATCCAAAAAAATCAGAGTACATCAAACTTCTTAAATCGCTTGGTAGTAATTTCATCATTGGAGGCGACTTTAACGCGAAAACTTATTAGCTGACCTACTGGCTAAACGGACTCAGATAAGATTCCTGACCTTCTGGATTTCTCTATATTAAGAAGTATCTCCGAAAATTACTTAGCAATCGAAAAAGAAGAAGGGCTTTTTTCAGGCCATTCTCCAGTTTTAATGACAATAAGTACCACGGTTATAAGGAACGCAAACCCTTCAAGACGAGCAAATTACAAAACAATCTATCGAGCTGCTATCTTCCTAAGTAACCTGACAGGTAAACCAGACACGAACTATTCCATGTAGAGAACCGCCAGAGGTTTAAGAAGGCCTAAAACGCACGTGGCCACCCATAAAAATTATTAATGGAACCTATAAAATACATTCAAACCACCAACCTAACAAGCGGATAATGAATATTTAACACCTATAAGCAAAATAGACGAGGTGTCTATGCTACCAGTTACTCTGAAAAAAATCAAACAAGAAGTAAAAAACCTCATAGACCAAAATGCTCCTGGATCCGACTTAATAATCAGGAAAAGCACTAAGGAAATTACAGCACATACTCAACGCTTTCGTTAGACTAAGTTATGTTCCGAGATAGTGGAAAGTAGCGGAAATCAAAATGATTCCAAAGCCTAATAAACCGCTAAACAGCAAAACATCGTATGGGTGCCAATTTCTTTACTAACAACAGCATCAAAGATTTTTGAAAGAATGTTTCTCAAGAGCCTAAAGTCAATTATAGATAGCAAAAATATTTTGCCAGCACATCAATTAGGGTTTCGAGAAAGACACTCAACGTTAGAACAGATACTTAGGATCACTCATACAGTTGGGAGGGCGCTGGAAAAAAAGAAAATATGTTCAGCAATATTCTTACACGTAGCTCCAACGAGATTTACCAAAACAATATTTAGAATTGCTATGGTATTACATTATCGGCCGTTAGTTCCGGGTGAAACAGGAAGTGGAATATTCAAAAGTAAAGAAAATATTGGCAGGGGTTCCACAAGGTAGTGTTCTGGGCCCTGTATTATACCTGCTGCATACAAATAATCTACCTGTACACAAATCTTCTACCATAGTAGAAGATAAAATAGGAATATTTACTGATGACACAGCTGTTATGACAACTGATGCTAGTATTGTTAGTATTCTTGAGTCAACACGAAAACTACAAAATGCTGTTAATATAGTGAAAAACTGGACAAAAATGGTACATTAGAAATAACAATCTCCATCGAGACTTGAACATGGAATACGTCACCGACAAAAACTTACTATGTGCCGCGACTGAAACAGCATGACAAGAAGTAACTGCGGAACCTACTGAATCGCATCAATGGACCGAAGCGCCTAAAAAGAACAAAACCTTTATAGAATGAGCTGAAAATAAACCAATTGCTAGATAATCACTTAGTTGTAATATTATACAGAAAGTGACGTGGCTGACTTTCGAAAATGGATTAATACATGTTTTGAACAACGCCGTCTATGCGCTACTAAAGGGTGATCCAATAAGAGCTTCCAGAAGTTCAATTTGAAATAAAACGCATTAAAATCAATCTAATAATCAAAAATCGTATTTGTGACGCAAGTTCGGTTTATGAAATTTAATGTTTGAAAATAATTTCTTTTAAATGTTGTCCGCGACTGACTCTTAGATGATCCATTCTATGGGTCCAATTTTCGAGCACTATTTCTAGCACTTCGGCCGATATTTTGTTAATTACGCGTGTTATGTTCACTTCTAATGCAGGAATCGATTGTGGTTTATCGATATAAACAAGTGATTTCAGATACCTCCATAAAAAGTAATCTAACGGCGTTAGATCACAAGATCTTAGAGACCAATTCTCGAGCCCGTTTCTTGATATGATGTTCTCATTATAATTTTCTTTCAATAAATCGGCCAAACCATCGAGACTTTGAGACTAGAACTAATCGTCACCAAATTTGATGACGTTAAGTTACATATCAAGATTTCGATAGTGAATAACTCGAGAAAATTGTCATTTTCTGAAACAGTTTTCGAATATATACGTTGTTACCGATAGCAGCTCTATACCAACAAAAGTTGAAGCTAATACCAATTGTAATTTTTGAGCTTTAAGATAAAATTTGTTTCTTTAAAATGTATTACTTCTCTTAAATACGCCTAAATGATGATAATGCCATGCATACACGTACAGTCGAAACAAATAGTTTGTCTGCGATGTTCACTGAAAAAATATTGTTTTTAAGGTATACAAACGAATGTCGCCAACTGTACTAATTAATATGTTGTTTGGCAACTGTACAATACGTTCTTATTTTAATTTATTTCTTAATAATTTACATAAATTCAATATTTTTATGAGATACAAAAATATTATTTATAACGCGAGTTTATGACAATATTCGAGTGCCGCCATCGAATTTGATATAGCGGCGAATTTATTACGTATTGATTTACAGCGACGAAAGGTCTAGGAATATCAAATTTTAGAACACTATAAAGTTGTAGCTGTAGAATTTTTACATTTTCAGAATCGGGACATAAGTCCAGTAATTAAAACATTAAGTCGCTGAAGGAGGAAGAAAACCAATGTTATAAACTAAGTAATTGGACTGCCGGCAATAAAATGAAGTAACTTGTCTGTGATATCATTGAAAAATTTGTCCGTCAATTATGCAGTCAAAAAGTGATAAATAAAGAGCTAATGCGATTACATATGGAGTGTTTTCACCAGATCATCAGAAATATCAAACCTTTGGAAAGATTCAGGAAGGAATGTTTAAGAAATTTCAAAACACAAATGAACAGGAAAAATAGTACTCAGGTTTTGTGTGTTATGTGATCAACTTGTTTGAGAAAACTGCAGAACGCAAATCGACGGTAACATGTTCCTATTCATTTACCTTTTAAATTACAAAACCATAAAACATTTTACTTCTTAAAACGACACAACTGCCCTATTTCGATAATAATTACTTTAAAGCCAACCATATATTTCAACTCAACGGGTTGTCGAAATATTCCGCATGCGATATATTTAGAGGATGTGGACATGAACATGAAGGGAAAAATAATGATTCGTTCAAAAAACATTTAATTAATTTTCCTTATTTTTCTATTTTTTGCGGTTTTCTATTTTCCACATTTATTTCATGCAGCGTAAATTTATTTTCAGTTTTCGATTAATTATCCAAATCCAAACATTGTGTTTATATGAGTGGGGGGGGGAACAAAATAAATAATGCATTTTTCAAGAAACAATCGATCTTTCGTCCCCCCCAAAAAATATAAACAAATTCTCCGTTCTTATGTTATTTGTTCGAAAAAAAATTAGAAGTTTTAATATTTTGTTTCTATGGCTGTCAAAATATTTAACTTGGCCCTTTTTATTATGATTCGAATATGATAAATGGAAATAATGAAAGCGTGCTACGCCAAAAAATATCCAACTAATGAAAACATAACCGCAAATTAGGGAGAAGCTAAAAGTACGGGTAAACAGTGAATGGAAAACTTTTATTTTTAGTTACTAACCGGAAATCGTAAATCTTTCGTTTTGATTTTTTATTCTTGCCCCGTGGTTTCAGTAACCGTTATTTTGTTATTCATATTTTCCGTTTCCGTGTTATCCAAGAAAAAGAAGGAAAACGAAATATCAACTCGAATGTAACTAACCGCTAATGACATTGTTGCGATGTAGGAAATTTTCGTCTTTCCTGATATACCTCATAGTTTTGATCCCTTACATATTCTAAATGTTTAATGTTGTATCTAGTGGTATTGTTGTTTAGTGATATTGTTATCCTGTTCAACATAATTTTGTGGATTTTGGGTTGGATACAAACACAAAACAAAACTTTGTGTTACAAAATCTGTTTTCCAAAATCTTGTAATTCTGTAAAAAAAAAAATTGCAATTAACTTGTTTCGGCATTACTAAAGATGAATTATCAAAGGTGAGAAATGATGAGTAAAGATGAGAATGATTGCTTAATCTTTCGTCTATGTTTTGCTACAATGGGTAATGGAATATCGTCCTCACTGGTATAATCTCTTTCAGTAAGTAACATATGTGGTAACTGAGTTTCTACTCTTGGTTGGTGGCCTGAAGCATTAGCTATGAGGACACTATCATTAACATCACTATCGCCTCCATCCATTTCTGCAGGTATTTCTTAATTGCATTCAGGTCCTAGCTGGCCGCCCGGAAGGTTACTTATTTCCACATTATCATCGTCTCCGGAATCGACTATTGACTATAATTTCTTCGACTATTTCCTCGTCTTCTTTTAATCTAGTTCTTCTGGGATCTGGTTAAGTGTTAATGGCTTATTTCTGTACCTAAAGATATCTATATATTATTGGTAGTCCATAGAGCCGCTGGGTGTTATAAAGAACACCACCATTCAATCAAGTTAAACAAATTCAGAAAATTATTTTGACATGTCAAAATAGAATGTATTTGTATTAAAATTACGTATAAAATATTCCACTTTTACAGTTACTCATTAATTTAGACTTAACACCAATTATCCATTATTTCGTAACATTGCGTCCTAAAATTTAAATAATTAAATAAATACGCGTGAATAACTGAAATCAAACTAACTAATTTTCTGAAACTTCAAACCCTTTTATACATAATCGCTATAACGCGACCTTTCTAAAACTAATATTTCAACATGTTTGCATCGTGTTTGACACAACCGATTTCCTTGGCTTTATAATGGACAGTGGCATCTGGGTTAAAAACGATGAACTTCTCACCTCTCGTAACAATTCGTTGCAGGAAGCTCTTTCTTTTATGCCTTCAGCAAAATTTCGCAAGTGGCTCTTTGACACAGTGGTTAAAGCCAGATGGTGATAAAATCGGTGCTATAACCGTACGTCCTTGAATTGGCCGACACTGGCGTAAAAGTAATAACGGAAAAAGCAAACCGCGAAAGAGTTGGGAGAGCCTTAGCCCCAGAACAGATTACAGAGATAATAAAAAAATAAATTGGCGAGTCGTGTTTAATGCTTCCGCAAATTGATCTTGAGTTGGCGTATCATCTTCATCCAGTAATGCTTGCTGCTCGGTGCCTTCAAATGTTTTTGTTCTTCCGGGGCGCTTCTTGTCCTCAATGTCGAAATCGCCACTTCTGAAGCAATATTCTCAGGTAGTTTTCGACGGTGCATGTTCGCTGTAGGCCTCATGTGAAGCTGGAAAGCAAAGCTACCCGCAAATGCTGGTTGTTTGGTACTAAACTCGACATTTTCGTTCTTCTTTCTGACGTAAATGACAACTAGCTGTGTCGCTAGCACCATCTATGTGTGAAACCCGGAAATCTATTTCCGCACTTGATATATTATGGATAAATCATGTTTTCAGAGAATTGTAACCTTTTTCTATTAAATAACCTATTTTACTTGAACTGAGTCTTCAACGTCAACACCAATTTGTTGGTATAATCTCTTACGGCGAAACTCAATTCGGCAAACTTTAACAAGATAATCTAGTCCTAAGTATTAACAGCAAACATAAAATTAATAAACAATATAATTTATTTAGTTACTTGTTAAGAAATTAGTTTGTGACCGATTTTCAAACAGCGGCTCAAAACTTGTGAATTTGTGTAAATCATTTTGCCCTCGTATTCCAACCTTCTCGGCACGTGATTTACCCAACACCCTGGTAATTAAAACTAAATTTTTACATTAAGCTAATCCAAATATTAAATTAATTAATTCAAAAGTTTTACTCGTATGTTTAAGATCCTTGTTTAACGCATAGCAACTTACTGAGAAATGAAAATTTATTTAAATTTGTAATCCACAAATATCATATTTAAGGCAATTAGAGACATAGCTCACGTGTTTAGATAAGAGATAATGATATACAAGCAATAAATATGTTACATGATTATATATAAAATGCCCCCACCCATAAATATCACCTGGCTTATTATATTTTATAATAAATCATTCTAATAATTCCGATAACACAAAATGATTTTTAGATAAAAGAAAAAGCTCACATACTGATAAAATTAGTTTTCCGAAAGATAAAACTTTTATGTTTTAATTAAGAAACCAAAATCTTATATATAAATGTAATAAAAATATTTTATATATGTAAACGAAACAACATGAGGCTCAAAACATATGGCTCTTATATGTAAATATTAAGTTACGAGAATTATTAAAATCGACTCAGTTTTAATTAAAAGATTCGAGGTGGTATGAGAGAAAATACATAGAAGCTATGTAGGTCTAGATAATTGAAAACAGTACACTACATTGTTGGTATCGTATGGCATTTGAAGCGAACTTTACTTGGTCAGTAATAATAACGTCACCTAAAACATCAGTATCTACAAAAGTTTTATTTCCATATAACGGTTTTCCTTACTTTCCTTACTTAACGGTTTTCCCAATACATTCCTCTCAACCAATAATGGTTTAGGTAATGATCATTACTAGCCTTGTCCGCTTAAGTCGAATACAAAAATGTTTCTTGAGAAAATTGAATAATTCAAATCTCAAGTGTGTGTTCGTGAATAGTGGCATTCCACCATAAACACTTACTGCCATACACTAGCAGTTAAGATGGTAGATAGCGGTCTGCCATCGGTGATAAGAAGACTGTCTATCATAATTGACGACCTACAGAGACCTTGGTTTTGTTGTATCCGAAACACATAATCGATGATCCTCTTTACAATTTCGTATGGACTTTTCCCGTTACGTTGCATCTCTGATGATTTTCCTTTTTTGGTTAGTGGTTTGAACATTAAATCGCCGAAAATCATCATACCATGCATGCTGGTCGTTTCGCGTTCTCGTTTTATCCCTGGCGCGTGTGAAGTTGCTTCTGGCAAGAACTTAAGAATGGGTGAGAAATATCTCTACAAACCGACATCAACTGATTTAATATTAATTTTTAAGTCTTCGTTTCAGTCGCGTCACTTCTGTTTCCAACTTGTTGCACATCGCCGCCACAAGAGAATTAATTTTGGTGTTATACTACCTGTTTAATTTGATCGGGTTTCTCAATCTGCTCAGAGTATATTTCGTTCACTTTCGTACTCTGCGCTTTTATGTATTTGTTGATGAGGCTTATCGCATTATCTACCATACCGCTACACCCGTTGCATTCACCATTTCGAATTTTAAGTGCTCTTCGATAGACTAAACCTTTTTAACTTCAGAGAAGACAACTAGCGGTATTCCCGATGATCCTGGAACTAATGACGGAGATCATGATCCACGTGTGTAACTAATTTTTTGTTTTCGTCCTCCTATCTAGCGTTTTGCTGCTTCGACAATAGCACTATCCTACTTCCTTCAGTCGAGAACCCACGACATAGGGAAATAACATTAAATTTAATTATTTTTGATAAATATTTTAGAATAAACTATGTATATCACCTTGCCTTCTAGCGTTCACTCGGGAGCCCACGTCACATGCAAAGGACGCCATGATCTACATATCAGAAAAGATGTTCGGCCTGATTTATTTATAACATTTACGTGCAATTTCTCTTAATTGGTTTCAAGAAAAAAATTGACAGGATCAACGAGACAACGCCAATAAACCTAAATTTTTTCCATTTTGAAGATCAACATTTGGGGGTTACGAAGGATTAATTACAGTTCATGATAATCCATTTGTCATGACTTTCTTTTACTGGAAAGTATTCAGCTACGAAACCCTAGAAGATATGGCGTGTCTACACGGTGCATTCAAGAAACACTGAATGCTCTTATTTGCGCTTGTTACTTCAGAGAATTAGCGGTCCGGTATGCCACGAACATCTGAAAACTACCGATAGTATTTGTGAAGCATAACAGCGATTAGGTATATTAGCGAACGACAACCGGAATACGGGAACTGTTTAATCCATAAAATCCGAACCGCTGAAATATTGGTAGCATATATGAACGAATTTATCCTGGTCGAACTTCGCTGACAAATCCTGGATTTGTAAATGAATAGTGACTACGAAAAATTTCAAGAAAAATATTGCTTGAAGATGAAGATGATGCCTCGATAGTATTTGCATAAACGTAGCACTTAGAAAAATTGTATTCTAAACTAACTTTATGTAGTTCTGCCGTCACTCGATTGATCTTATCTGTCTTGCCAAGTTACTATATGAACGTTTTTGATCTTACTCAAGATATTCGGCCTTATTTGAACGTTCATGAAACTAACCGTTTTCTGTTAATTGTGCACTCAACAATATATCGACAATATCCCTCAAGGATAGTATCTCCTTTAGTTAAGACTGTCCTATACGCTTTAGTGATACCAAGGAGAATTGCTCTTTGTGCACTAATTAGTGTTCGTCGATGATAACAGTTTGTCTTCGTAACATCTTAGCCAAGGTACTATGTTTCAAGCCCCATCTTCCTTCCATTAGCTAATCTCTTCAACATAAAGAAAACTTCTTTCACTTTGCAACTCTTTTGACGCGCGAGGATAGCGCAATTTTGGTACTGGTGAACCATTTAACCATTCGGTCTATAGCGTTTTGCCACATTCTCCTGAATACGCTCAGTCTTGATTTACCAGCAAAGAGCATGACTATCTCGTCCGGAAATGCTACTTCTTGAACACCACCTTGCATGCTACTGTTGAAAACTATATTCCACAGGTGCGGGCCTAAGATTACGCGTTTCGGAAAACCTTTATTTGCAGTTTACAAAAACGTGCGCTAGTTTGACACAACGGTAGCTTATCTATTAGAGAAATGAGTGTTAATGATCGAATAAAGATTAAATGGACAGTATATCGTCCTTAATCCTTGTATTAAAGTAGGTCACTACAGGTTATGAAAAGATACAAATACATCCAGGAATACTTCTAAGACGTACTTTTGCTCTGACTACTTTACTATGTTGACCATGTGTGCTATAGCATCCCCTGTGGACCTATTTTCTCTGAAACCAAACTGCCTGTGGCTATATCTTTCTCTTACCCAGAATATGCTCATCAATCTGTCAGTAATCAAGTTCTCCAGTAATTTAGCTAAGACTGGAAGCAGCACGATTAGCCTGCATGCTATGTGTTCAGTGTGGTTTCAATGAAATGACCATTATTTTTGTATTACCTCTGCCTCAATGTTGTTTGCCGGCGCTTTGCTTTTTTTCATAGACTTCATTACAATCGTGGGTTTTTCACTGCTGAAATGTTCCACCTGATTTGTGTTTTGTGCAATAGATCGTTGAACACAAGTTATTGTTTGCTCATTTGTGTCTCTCTTCCTTTAATTATCAAGCAGGGTATATTCAGTAACAATTTTTACTGCCTTCCCAATATGTTGTGGCTTGACCACCACCATCTGCCAATGTACTGAGTTCATCAATGTTTACGGTTCAGCATTACCATGTACCGTAATGAATGACTCGAAACGGTTGTGGGTTGATAAATTAAGGTTTATAATATATTCATTACGACACATGTTCAGTTTTCCACACGCAAGAAACGGTTTGTTCCTCTGTGATAAAACTTATAGAGCTTATGAGTTCTAGTTGGACTCGTCTAAACAGGTTACTTTTCTCAATAGTCCACTCGTTATTAATGTAAGGTGCATAGTCTTCCCCCCATTGTAATTGTAAATACTTGGTTGGTCATTCAGGATGACGAGAGTCCAATAACTTCTTCAATGACTGTTACCGTACATATGTGTTACTTCGCTTTGTCGTACTTAGGGGTACTCAATGCCCCAATATTTTTTTGGTGGAAAATGCATGTCCTGTAGAACAAAATACTTAATCCAACAAATTTTTGTGTAGAACAGAGCAACGATTTTTTTTATTTGGAACTAAAACAGCCTTTTTCAAAAAATTCGTTGCTCTGTTCACCACAAAAATTTGTTAGATTAGCTATATTGAATTCATTTGATTTATTTTTGAAAATATATTACACAACTATTATTCCAAAATATTAACATTTAATTTGGTGAATGCGGTCTTGGTCACTTTGATGGTGGTACCGAAGAGGAGGTGGATTGCAGAGGCAAAATTCAAATTACAGCCTTCATCGTCATCAGCCACTAAATCTGCGCTTGTCGTATAGCACTGTTCGCGTACCATAATATATGACCGTTTGCTCTTTTCGATTACGCTTGCAGGCTTCACATCTTTGTTTTATTTTATTGTTCACAATTTCC
This sequence comes from Nephrotoma guestfalica, assembly GCA_963691935.1. NCBI lineage: Eukaryota > Metazoa > Arthropoda > Insecta > Diptera > Tipulidae > Nephrotoma > Nephrotoma guestfalica. Next base: position 249,542,632 of record OY829915.1, read on the forward strand.
GGGATTATTGTAATGTTCGTAATCTCATAAACAATTAACTGTAATGCTGTTTAGTGATTTTAAAAATAATTTTCGCGTTTCGATGACGTACACAAGGTTGGATTACTCAGTTGAAATATGCGATAGGCAACAAGGGCACCTTCATCCAATATGTTATAAAATACTCGATCGAACGTACCAACACCACCCTTCGTAGCATTGTAGTCCAAAATAACTTGCGGTTTTTGGGTGTTAGTATCTATAGCTTCATCCGCGTGTGCTATAAAGAGAAGCAAGACGTTTTTTTTGTGTTGTGTGCGTAACTAGTAAGACACAAGTTATCAGACGTGAACTGTTTCGGTAATTCCGGTTTATTCGATCGTATTGTGCCAGTCTAAGTTGTTTTGTTTGTAATTAACTCCTTTGCTAAAGGGACACTTGTGAAAATTATCCATGGTGATGTTGAAACCTTTATCGAAATAACGGTCACTAAGACGAAGCAGGAGTTCGAGAGCAATATTACTAGATACCAAGTGTTCCCCTAGCTGTGTGCCCAAATATATTTCTCCTGATAATGGATAATTCGTAGCAGCAATGGCAAGCCAAAATATTTGTATCCGGTACTTCGCCGGTTTGCTTGGGATTGTTTGAAGCTACATCTTCCTCGGGTTGTAACCAACTGCTGGATATCTCTCTGGACGAGATAAAGTGCTCGGCAAGGTTGTTTTGAAATAAACTCCACACATTGCGGATCGCAGCTAGTTTGTCCGACTGCATGCGAGCTGGTCTTGTCGTACAATCGTTGCGTCTAATAAAATGAGTTATTTGTTCAAACCTTGCTAGAGACATCACAGCTCTGTAGAAAGATGTGTGCGACTCATGGAACAGATTCTTGGCTTGCACTGAACATGACTTTTCTGCTTCAGCATATAATAAAAGTGATATGTAGGCATGAAACAATTCAACAGCGTTTACATCGGTCGAACATCGCATTGATTGATCGTTTGAATGCATCTACTTTATTTGGAAATGCTCCGTTACACAATGCAATGTGATTTTTTCTTGCAGCTTTTGCAAAAGTTAGTGTTTTACTCAGAATGAGAGGGACGCGATCACTAAATTTGCTGACAATTTTTGTTCTGTGCGATGTCGTGCATTCCTCGATTAGGCTCAGCTTCGTTTCATTTTGTTTCTGGAAGATATTTGGCAAAACTTTTTTGATTGTCAGCTTCACGAATTCAATCATCGATTTTTTTCAAATCACTAATTTATCATACCACACGCTAATTACACAAACAACTACCTGTTCTAACGAATTTTCTGTCTCTTTCTTTCTTACTTTCTTAAAGTATATAAATTATTTTTGTTTGTGTCGAATGAAAAGAAGAGAGAAACTATGAAGGAATTGGCCGTTTTACATACAAAATCCATTAATAATTTTACTGGACACTGTATGCCCCAATATACGAAAAGGCCTATATAACTATCTCTTTCGAATAAACAATTATTAGTATGGTATAGAATAAATTATAAGTTTATTATTAGTTTGAAAATCATTAGGGGCAGTGACCCATGTACAGCTCTGGGTTAAATTATTTTTTTCTGGCCTCCTGTGGCACTATTCTGGTAATTCCCCGGGAATAGGGAACTGGGGAAAGATTTATATGTAATTTCTGTTCAAATATTATTTTTCCGGCCTACTGAGGAAAAAATGTTGATGTAAATATTTATAAATTGGGAATAGTTTTTCCATATCTAAATTGGCAGGACACATTATTCCCCATTTAAGTTTGTTTTCAAAAAAATTAACACTAACTTTTTACCTCAGCATGCCAGAAAAAAAATGTTTAAATAAAAATTTCATATAAAATCTTTCCCCAGTTCCCTATTCCCGGGGAATTACCAGAACAGTGCCACTGCGGGAAAAAATGTTGATGTAAATATTTATAAATTGGGAATAATATTTCTATAGCGAAACTGGCAGGTAAAGTTATTCCCAATTTTATTTTATTTTCAAAAAAAATGTCCACTAATTTTTTACCTTAGTATGCCAGAAAAAAATTAGGAGAATTGTCACAATAGGGCCACTACTGTTTGAATTATTTCCATCAACTATTTCCTCACTTTAATACTGTGGCCGGAGGCCGTTTTATACTGTCAAGCAGATTTGTATGTCACGTTACAGATAATACCACTAACTCATGGCCTCCGCTCATCCTCGTAGGTACACAATTGAGGGTAAAAAAACAGTTTAATAGATGACATCTTCATCGTCATGATAAACGAAACAGATGGCGTTCCAATTAGTATAAGGACACAAAAATCTGTGATACAAGCGAAGATAATCCTCATGACATTTTGATGTACTACTCCTAAACAAATTTTAAACTCAACAGTTGAACTAAGAAGCACAATAAAATTTTATGCAGGCGATCTGAATAAACGACCAACAAAAATAAACTCAGTTTTAAATACTGTAACGGAAAGCCACTTAAACTTATTCAACATAAATTTGTTACAACAAATATCTTATAAGTGTTCTCTTAAGCGTTTTAAACTTAACCTTAACATATAACACAACGCCCGCCTTCAGTTGTTCAAATCATAGCGGCAAAATAAGTTTATTCGCTTTAAAATTGTGTAAAAAATGTAAAACGATAGTCAACAAAGTAAACGGGAGTGTGATACTTATCTGATACCCCACACAACATTATACGACTATACAAGAGTAATAATCACGTAATGTACACAAACAACAAAGACAATAGAAGTGTAATTTAACAACTACAAGAAAATAATAGGAAAAACTAACAGGATTCTCTTTTAGAACAAAAACCACGTTCCACACAACGTATTTTTAATGTCATTTTTCATTTCAATCAAAAAACGTTTTCCTCGGTATGAAAATTATAAAAAATAAAATGAACGAAAAATCCAACAATAAAATTTTCCATTTTTCTTCGTATTTAAAATATGAAAAACAAACATTTTCGTCATAATTTCGATATTCAGTTTCACAATTTGAAATTATGTATCGTACATTCGTACATAATCATAGAACAGTGCTTGAATGTGTAATACAACATATTCGCTTATTCGGTCACGAACCATCGTCGTCATATCGTCGTCATTTAGAAGCAAACAACAGTATAATCCGTTTCAATAAAATTAATGATCTGAAAATGAAACTAATTCGATTTCGTATATGTGTTTTGCAAATTCAAATAGAGTGAAAAATGTTCCACCAGTATCTTATCTGGGTGCCATAATGCTGTAGATGGCTCTCTGATGTCTTTAAGCTCAATCTCGCAGTTCGAGGTTAGAATAGAATATAGTTTTACACATTTTTGAATACAAATATAACCAAATTATCGTTATTTTGTTTAGTTTATTTTATTTATTTTTATTTCAAAAGTTAAAGATATTTAAATTAGTTTATACAAAGTAGCCCCTTAAATTTACGATTAAGCTTGTTTCAACAAAAAATGAAGTTTATAAAATATTGAGTGCTCTAAACCTACACCGACCAAACTATCCCGCCTCAATGAAACCTGTACTATAATTTGTTACACATTTATTAAAATTTATTACAACATATCCCGATTTTATTACAGTTATCATTTTCAAGGAACGAGTGGTCGGTTTAGCTTACAATTAAACCTGCCCTCCCTAAATTGTAACTTTTGATGTAGCAAAGATATCGGGATGATTCTTGAACCAGAATTTATTACAAATCAATTACATTGAATAAGCTAGTTCAAGACCACCCCTATAACTTGCCTAAGGATAAATTTCACCCCAAAACGATTACATACTTCAATAACGTCAATTTAACCAAATTTAATAAATTTTCTTACACCAGATTGCCATCAGATTTTCGGACTAATGTTGCAAAAAGTCTTGTCGAGAGTAGGTCAGCCTTATCCAGATATGTAATAAACTATTTTTGTGTCAGGATACGCGGAATCAACTCCAAGCGGTGGAGGCTTCAAATAGGTAATTTAAAGGTCGATTTTACTACCTTTAATAATTTATTACACCAGACCGCCACCAGGTGGAAAACAAACAAATTAATTTAAATTTATTCAAATATAATTTCGTGAGCCTAATATCGAAGTGAATTACTTTTTTCTCAGTTTCTTTACAACACTTTTGGTCCTTTACAACTTAATATAATTATAAAGGAATTGAGAAAGAATTACATTCGAAAGTGATTTTTTCAGATAACAACAAAAATCGTCACTATAAGGAATATTTTACAATTTGATTTAATTCATAACATTTGTATGCCAATTAATTCGACCTGAACGTGGTCAAGTTGGCCTCTACAAAAGATAAAAGTCGAATTCAAGCCGACCGTTTATCTGATGTAGCTCTGAAATAATAAATCATTAAAGGTAGTGGAACTTTAAATTACATATTTAAGGCCCATATATTCTGAAGCTAATTCCATCTAACCTGACACAAAAATAATAAAATAAACACATGGACACGTTTTATATGCCCACCACAAGGCCAATATAAAGCAACATGTAAACTGAAATCTGGTGGCGGACTTGTGAAATTATTAAATGTGTTAAACTCGAAATTTAAATTAAAAATTTCAAACCTGTACCGTTCGGAGCACATTCCGTGTAACCTGACTCAAAAATAATTTATTACACACCTGTATAAGATTGATCTACTCTTTACAACGACCACAGAGTAACATTAGACCTCATATCTGGTGGCGGTCTAGCTGATTCGCCATAATCCCAATTTTTACAAGACAGAAAATTCCGAACCACACTAGTGGAGTAGTTGTTTTTGTTGTGGTTTTTTCATTTGAGATACGTTTAACTGATAAACTAGATGGTAAATTGAACATTCTAAAAATATTATCTAGATAAATTGTTTTGACCCAAGGTCTATAAGGTCTAATCTAATTCGACAGTAAGTTAGTTCCACAAATCATTTTCTTTAATGTATTTCGGAAAATTCAACCGGAAACTATGAGCGAACTTTTTGGTATTTACTGGTTTTTGTTTTTCTTCGGAGGGTTTGAGGTTTCGCGCTATATAATGCTGCAAAATTCGGGATCGGTGTTCGTTGACGTGTGATTTGGTCTGGATGCCGATATGTAAATTATTTGGGATTTCAGAACGCTTTAGATTTTCTCGTATACAATTTGTTCATTGAGGTGTAAACACATTTTTGGTACCACAACCGAAACAAAATATACTCCCCGTTCAGTCACTTTATGTCTAGTTTGGCACTGTGTTTAGCCCAATTCACTTCCAAGTGTCCTCAATCATAAATGATTCACGTGCTTTGTTATATCATCAAAATTTTCATTGATAAGAATTGCTTGAAGGCCACGAATAAGTTCCTGGTCGGATAACGGATTCGTTAATGTTAAAGATGCGCTACCCAATTTGTGATAGAAATCTGGAACGGTTCATTAACCTTTTGCTTCCTACTTTCTTAAACTTAGCGGATGTCGTCATCTATTCTACGAATTCGAAAACGATGAAGCATTGCCTCGTGCAACTGACTCCATGTAACCCATCCAAAATTTTCACGATGTTTCCACTTTGTTTCACGACTATCAGCCCAATTTTGTTTTTCATTGTTTTTTCTAAATCATTCTTAACATTTTTCATCTTTTAACATGCCATCTATAGAAAATAATAACATCCTTTTTATTTCGCTCTTAATGTTCAAAGTGACATCTATCTAAAATAATAATAATTACGGTTAGTTGACATTTAGTTAAGATTTTGTTTTATGTTCAATTTTTCAACCAATTTCTTTTCTTTTCTTCCGATTAAATTCTATTTATTAATATTGATTTATTGGGTATGCAAATAAGTTTCCGCCATTTTTATCAAAAAATGGACATTTGTTGTAAAAGAACGGTAGGTTATGTTTTTTTCAAAGTATTGTCCATCGCTAGCCACTTTTCCCATCTTTCTCTCAGCCTACGAATACCACGTCGGTAGAACGCTTCATCTTAGGGTAAAACTTCCCAATTGAGTGTTTCTATAAGTAGGTGTTTACCAGCGCCATAACATGTGGACGCGTATTATAATGCAGGAGAACGATTTTGTGGTGTCTGGAGTAGAAATGGGCGCATTTTTCCTTGAGTGTTTGGCTTAATCTCATCAATTGTGTTCAGTAGAGAGCCCCAGTAATGGTTTCGTTCGGAATTAGAAACTCATAATACACAACATCAAGCTGATCTCACAAAATTCACAGCATGAGGATTTTTCCATCAATATTCGGCTTGGTTGTCGATGTTGAAGCATTTTCCAGGTTGTCCTTGATTTTTTGGGTTATCGTAGTGGATCCATTTTTCATCATCAGTGTCTATGCGATGCAAAAAACTCTTTCGTTTATTCAGCAAGCTGCTGAAATCACATGAAAAAAATCGTAGTTCAACGTCTCTCAGCTTCATTTCATAAAGAACCGAATTTTCTTCCTTTTGAATCATTCTCAATGAGTATAAACACTGGAAAATTGCTTGTTGAGTGGCTCCTAATATAAGTGCAAGTTCCTTTTGCGTTTCGCACGAATCTTCATCCAATAATGCTTCCAATCCCGCATATTCGTCATTTTCGGAATATCTCTATATACTTTGTCTTCGACATCAAATTCACCAATCAAAAGTTTCCGCAAATGAGGCTTATTCGACTCAAAACTCGAAATTTTCACAAGAAAAAAGTATATGACGCTAATACAAAAACATCAATATTTTAAGGTTATGTTGACCTTTTACATTGGGCAATTTTAAATATAACTTCCTGGTGGCACCATCTTTTGTCGAACGGCGGAGACTTATTTACGTGCCCAATAGTTTTAATTTCTTGATCAAGGTTACTTAAATTATTAACTTTTCGTGAGTTTGAAATAAATCAAAACAACGAGTTGGAATTTGGAGTGCAATTTTAAAATAAAGTTGTTATTTTGATTTGCACTAATTAAATTAATTTCGAGCAAAACAAAATAGACTTTAATGTATCACTTGAGCTATACTACATGCAAATGTGTGTTACGAAACATTCATAATTTCATCCCAATCTACCAAAAACATCTGTCCAAACGATCTAACAATTCAATTATACAAATGCCCAGCACCCATTCCTATGTAAATATAGAATTGACTAATCTTATAAAAACAAAATTTTAAAAGTTAGAATTTCCCTTTTCTCAATAAAATAAACAACAACAATAAACTCAAAGAATAAACAACAATGTTTCCCCTATCCAAAATGTACACTTGCATAAATACTCATAATAAGGAAAAGTTCTTGTATTTACTTATTAATTCGTCCTTGTTTCGCACATATAAATTTCTCCACCAAATCTAACGATTTTCTAGTTACTCCAGTTACGTTTCTCGCATGCTATATATTTGCCCCTATTGGAAGTTGGAAAAACATTTCCTTTTTCCGTTTTGTTTTGAATTATTCGTGATTAATTTTTCGAATCGTATATCCACTCAGTTTTCTGTTGGATTTTCATGCGTTCGGAACTAACTTTTTGGCGGTGTTTTAAATTGTATTGTGTGTACGGTGGTACAAGGACGATAATCCGATTGTTGTGCGTGTATATGTATTGCGATCTCTCGCTCGAGATAAAAACAAAAACAAAAAAGTTTTTTACTACCGTATTTCGGGAAAATATTTATTTTTTGTGATTTCGCGTTGTTGTAATTTTATGTGTCAAAAAAGTATTTTTAACGTTGGAAAATGTTTTTTTGTGATTTGCCAAGTGAAATTGTTCGTATTCTGATTATTGCTGTATAATTATAGGAAATAAGAAAATGAGTGAAAAAAATTTGTTTAAAGTGAAAAGTGATTTTTCATAATTATCGTTATCATTATATTTGTTTTTTTGTTGTGTTGTGTGTTTGTATATGTGGAAAAAGTTGTGCTTGATAGAAAATTATACGTAATAAAATAAAAATGTTTGAAAATATAATTAAGAAAATGTGGTGGAAAAGTTTAAAAAATATTCCAATAAATTTTCTAAACTATGGGAATATGGAACCGAATGGAAATTTATTCTTATCATCGTCATCATCTGGTTTAGTGATAACAGTAAAATTGTTAATATTCTTACAAGGTAAGAATAGTAAATTTTTTGTTCTTCATATCTGATTGAGACTCGACTATACTTTTGTGGAAATGAGAGAACATTTTATTGTATTTGTTGCAGTCTCAATCTCTTTCGTTTAAATTGTTTGTATTTGAAAATAATAAGAATCGTCTAGAACTTTATGTGGTGAACCTGAAGACGTTGATTGGGTAATTTGGTATAACGAGAACTGGGAATTTATAAAGTGCTGTAGTAAAATACCATTTATATGTTAATTTACGGTGATTTTTACAACACCCTTCAAGATTGTCACAGTATATAAGATTGCATTTTTAAATTTACTCAAAGCTTTTAAAATTTAAAAATCGTGATTGTTACTTAAACATAAAATTTATAGGGCATAACCTTCGTCGCTTCGGAAAATATTCTTTATAAATCTTTATGCTTAAAAATCTATCACTACATGTAATACGGATTGGTCCGGAACGGTTCAAATGTTATATGGTAAACTAACGATTATTCATGCGGGTTCATCGAAAAGTATTTGAAGCAGTACGTACCAAATATAAAATGGCTTAGAATTTCTATGGTATCTAGACGGCTAGCTGCTTAGCAACTGAGCGACAATTTGTATAACTTTTTTAATTTGTTAAGCGAGAAATTCCCGAATGTGATGGGTCCTTTTATGCCAAAAATTGATTTAGGTAGTCATCCGGTGGGGTCGGGGGTTTAGAGCCTTGTTTTAACGTTTTAATTGGCTTGAACCAGAGACGACGCAAAGGAACAATTACAAAGAGTTCTGATTTCTGGATAATTTCCAGAAATCAGATTGATTTCTGGATTTCTTTGATAGGCCGTTATGTTGCACCGCACTATGTTGCGTGATGTTGCATGACGTTGCACCATGTTGCATCATGCTACATCATGTTGCATAATATTGCACCATGTTGTGTGATGTTGCACGATGCTGCGTTATGTTGCACCGTGTGCTGGAATGTTGTGTGATGCAGCATAGTGGCATCCTGTTGGAAGGATGTGTCATGTTCCACTATGTTGCGTCATGTTGGCTTGGAGCCTTCATTTAAGATTTTTTTTAACGATTTTGATAAAGTTTGGTGGGACAAGGTTTTCCGGAGGAAAGGGAGTCCTCCGAATGGGCCGTCATGTTGGGTAATGTTTCACGGTGTTGCATGATGTTGCACCATGTCTCATAAAATTGCACTATGTTGCATGATGCTGCACAATGTTGCATTATTTTATTTTTTTTTATATTTTTGTTTTAAATTAAATTCTGAAATCATACATGTAAATCACAGAATAGATTTCTTTAAATAAATAAATAAATGATGTTGCACAATGTTGCGTTATGTTGCACTATGTTGTCATTTTCAAACCATAGTTAATTGGGAAACTTTGGTTTCCCAAAATTTTTATAGGGAAGAATATTTTCCTATTTAACTTTGTTTCGAAAATATTTACACCGAACAAGTCTTTTTTATCGCTTTTATAGGTGCAAATCAAATTAAGTGTCCAAAGTTCACTTGAAAGTTGTAGGAGTAGAGTACGTTAATTTGAAACAAATACGGTGCAGTGTGCTAATTGATTGATAAGAAATGCTCGATCGTGCTTAAAACTTAGACAAGATCTCGCTGAAGGCCGTGCTCTATCGCGCATCCTTTTTACATTTAACAAATCGCTTTAGTCAAATAAAACGTCGAAGGTGTATTATAGTCAAAACTGAAAGGTGATTGTGTAGTGATTAAGGTAAGGACATTTGCATAGGGCGGCATAGATTAATATCAGTTATATTATTGTAATCGAGAAGCCCTGCATTAATTAATGTAACCCGCTGTTGCTTTATAGTACTCATATGTCAAGCCTGGAGACCTGCATCGGATAGTAATACACACAGATAACTTCGGATGAATGCCTATGCGATTATAACGGGCTTTTCCGAAAACGCGAACATTAATCAAATCCGTGGTTGCATGTCTTGAAATGTATACCAAAATTGACGAAAATTACATAGATTTTAGTGTTGGTGCGGTAATGTTCTACTTAAAATTAATTTTGAGCACTTAATTAATTTCAATAATCGGGATAATTATTTTTCCCAATGAAGAGATTTTATGAGAAGAGGAATTATCATATTTTAATTTTGCAGATTTGCAGCCGAGTGAGTGCGGATGCGAAAATTTCCATTATTTTATAAGTGCGGATGTGGATATTTTTTTATTCATTTTTTGCGAATTCGGATAAGAAAAATGTTTCTGTTTAATGTATCTAAAGTTTTTTACACATTTTTAATGGAAAGGCCAGGCGTTTTATTTGAATGGGTGTTAGATTTGAAATTTTCTGTTAGATTTAGAAAATAATACTTTTTAGCACTCACAAATAGAACGCCGATTGGCGTTATTGAACCGGTTATGAGCTGAAGCCGGCTTCTCCGAAATTATGTTTTATAAGTGAGTTTTTTTAGTTCCAAAACGATGGTGTTATTTAATCTCCAAACAAAGTGGAACTCTTTAACATTGAGCCGGGTAATATGTTAGTCTAAATGCGAGGTTATAAATATAAAGATATTTTTCAAAGTCATCTATTGCACTCTGTAAGCGTTCAAATGGAGTTTTTGACTTGTTATTTGCTATAGTGTGAGTCCAGTTGACGCACTGAGACCTATCAAATGATTGTGTGAATATTCAGCAATAGTTTTCCACTTTCGTATAATAAACCGCACAGTTTACTAACTTACGTATTTTTTAATCTCTGAAGCGAAATCTCTTGTGGAAAGTGTCACTAAAAATGGGCCAGCACCAATATCCGCACACTAAATCAGGATCAAAATTATATTGGTATTATAGATATCGTCGTTAACGATACAATATCATGTATCATACGTTTCCAGTTTTTGCAGGAGATAACAAAACTTTGCTATTTTAAACTATTACCTGTTGCTAAAATAATATTAAAAAACTCTAGTTGCGGATTATTCTACGGATTGTGGTGGAAGTAGTCCTAGGGAGCAAATCGAACAGCTGCAATCTTAAGGGAAATCAGTGTTGTGCGTCTACGCGTTAGTGTGTTGGTGTCGAAAATACGTTAGACAATTAATTTTGCCGTAGACAATGTTAACAATTAGTTGTGTACGTAGAATACTCGTAGTCAATATGTAAATCATTGCGCGTTGTTGTAGTTTTGTCCATTTTTTCACGAGGTTGCCATTTCATAAATTTTCCGTACTAATTGAAACAATAAACAATTTTATTTTGGAATTGTCAACTGCCACCTACAAAAAACTGAAATACTGGAAGATCAAAAATCACCAGCTTTACCTGCCTCCGGTAATTCAAATCAAAACGTTAGTTTACAATTTTTGTGGTGAAATGTAATAGACTATTCGGATTAAATCTGCCTCGAATTTTTGACACTTGCTTATTCATCCACGTCTCACAATTTTCGGCAATCATTTATCTGCACGCAATATGGTATGCAATTGTCATACACAACTATGTACTAGAATTTATTCCTGTTCATTAAAAATACACCTGCAACAAGCTAAACCACCTTTGATATGATTAAAATGGTTTCCAGCTATATTATTGTGCATCTTGCTAGCCAAGATCAATATCTAACGATTTTAAAATAGATGCATTGCATAAGTTTTTTGTACATTTAGCATTTTGGTTGATCGATGCTTTTAATATTGGGATAACCATAAGTGATTCCATCACCTGACAATAAATGTTTAGCTTTTTTACTACTTATTCCATAAATTCAATGAGGGTTGCCTTTATATCTCGGGATTAGGGAACAAACACAAATATTTATTTATCAAAAATTACTTTATTGTTTTTCAAAATATTATCCATGAAGATCAATACATTTTTACATGCGTTTGAACCAATTTTCGACGCACTTTTCCGATTAAGGCACCACCAAAACATATAACGCATCAACAGCTTCTTCAGGCATCGAAAAACGTTAACCTCATAAGTTATTTTTGATTTTCGGGAGTAAAAAGAAGTCATTGATGTCAAATGATGACTATACGGCAGATGTCAAAATAATTCCATGTTCCGACGGCTCAAATATTCAGTTGTTTGTGCCGTTGTATGCGAGAGCTCGCATGGTGGAGAATGATCCGACCTCAATGGTAGGTTTTCTTTATTTCGACGAATACTGGCAAACAAATGGTTGTGTACCATTCAGAGTTGCAACATGCCAGGTTTGCGCTAGCCGTTTTTGTTGGATTTGGCTCATATTGGGACACCATACCGTCGACTACTGTTTGGTTTCGGGCCATACGCATAGATCCAAGATTCGTCACCTATCACAATGTCATAGACATGTTTTGAAGCATCGCGATCATATTTTTTTAGTATTTCGGTCTAAATTATGTGGGACCAACATGTACAAATTTTTTAGACGGCCAAATGTTCCAGAAATATTGAATAAATGCTGGCCCCATAAAACTCAAGGATGATAAGTCACATGACGATCTTATAGTATCAGTTCGTTCAGAGCATCACTATTTTTCGGAACAACAATCGATGAACCGATAAACACTGGTCCTTGAAGGTGCTTCATCGCCAAAAAATAAATAAAGTTCATCAGTCCTTTGTGGTTGAGTTAATTCACGTCGAAAGTTGTAAAAAAAATCGCACGAAGCGGCGGTATAAAAAACGTTCTAAGTAGATATACCGTCTAAAATGGCAAACTTTACGATAGAGACGTGAGTTACCAGATGGCAACACTAGGATTGCCCAATCCCGATTTATAAAATCTGTATCACTCGGTAAATCAGCTACTATGCGTGGAATCTGTGGCTCGCATATTTTATAAGTTTAATCGCAGATGTTTAACACAGTGCTGTAACATTTCGTGATATGTTATTTGTAGAATCGATACTACACAGTCACCGATGCAATCTGCTTCGGATAATTGTTAAGGAACCCAGAAAATACGAACATCTTCAAAGAATTTGTATGCATCCAGCACTGCATTAAAAAAATTAAAAATTTCAATTCTAGTCGGAATGGTGCTGATCAAGAAGGATTTTTCCGAGACCAAACAAAATGTCGTTACTTAAGCAGATAAGCAGCTCGATAATCATATCACGGTACTATGCTAAATTTGTCTTTCTGAAAGAAATTCTCTGTGCATCTTCTTCATCACATTGAATACTGTATACATCTTCATTACCCAAGTAATGCCAAAATTATTATATTCAGAATGAAATCATAGAATTTTGCTGATTGCTAAGAGAAACAGTAATTGTCGACGTCGTTTATATTCTCTACATTGTCGAAGTAATTTTTAATTGTTTACATTCGTCCGCTACCCATATAGAATATTAATTATCTACGTCGTATAAACAGTACGGCACAACACTGAGAAAAATGCAATAAAATGATTTTGACAAATTTTGTAGATAAATACTATCGCATTGTTATCGACGGTAGTGCTTTCACCATTAAACCTCGCTTGCCTAGTAAAAAAGTTTTTAACCATTTTATTACGGCACGATAGGAGAAACATGAATACAAATAACTCTACGAGGCGTGTTCAATAAGTTCGGTAAATCCTTGTCAACATTTATTTTGAAACATAACGCATTTCGCGGTTCAGAATTACGCTCAGGACAGCACCATGTTCATTATTTCAGACTTTTCTAAATTTTTCAAAACATCACGAACAGGTAATCAATTACAAATCAAACCATTGATAAGATTGTTTTTGATCGGTAGTCTATCCAGGAAGATAAATAAAATTTCTCTTACCATAATTCAAATAGATTATCTCAACTTATTGAACAGCCCGATTACATTTCACTCATCGAAAATTGGAGTGGTTTTCTCCTATTAGGGTTCATCATACGAGTATACACATACTCTTCTCTCTATATCGTTCAATCTTCATCATTCTATGCCAATGTCTGTTGTGTAGAGTTTCAATTCGCCCAAAATTCAATAAAATGTTTTCAGTTTCCCAGAATTTTGTCTTTGCCGCTTCCTTCGACTAGCTATATCAATATAGCGGTATCGTATCATCGTAACATGACGAATGGAAATTTTAACCAAAACAAAATTTAATCAATTGAATTAAATCAGAGTTTTATGTAAATTTTTTCTATTTCGATTTTTCCATTTTCATTTTATCAGCCGACCTCGACTTGATTTCCATGTTTCAAATAATTTTGTTCTATAGTCTTGAGACATTACTTTTATTATATTTATTATGCTTGGTATTTTTGTTGCACTCTTCTTCTCAGAAATTTTGTGTATCCGTTTTAATTGAAAACTCTAGATGTTTTTGTCGTTGCTATTAGGTGCTTTGGTTGTTTGAGGATTTAGGATCATTTATCCTTACGTTGGTGGATAACAAAGATTTCGATTAAGATACCGATTTGGACTTATTTATTTAAGAATCTTAAAAACAATTTTTAATTAAATACGAAAGTAAGAGTAAATACGAAACAAATAAAGCAAGTTCATGGGAGACAGGACACCCGAGTTATATTGACCGTATCTACATATGTAAAGGTGGGCACGTGTGTCTTGTATTACATAAATTTAGCCTATGGAAATGGATTTAAATGTTCTTAAGAGATTGTTAATATATTTTAGGAAAAATAAAATTGAGGTTTTATGCAGGATTTGGCAGAAATTCTCCATAGCCACTATCATGTTAAATTTGAAGACGAACCTCTGAAATAAAGAAAATATCAGAAGTAGTACCAACCATAAAGTAGCGAGGTACGACCAGCTTACCTCTGACCTATCAATCATAACTGAATTATCTACAAATATCATCAAACGCATTAAAATATTTAGCAATGAATCTAGACTCGAAACTAAAATAAAAAGAACATGTCCAAAACTAAAAAACATTACATATCTGAAGTTATTCCAGCATGCTACCAAAGCAAATTAAAAATTTCAATTTGGCAACACTAATCTATAAATAACTAATTTACTCTTGTGTCAAGTAAGCCGCCCAAATTTTTGTAACGAAAAATTATCAGGGATGACATGATATAACATCACATTTTGATACGTTATCGAACGTTAAGTCTCCTTTTCCTAAACTGAAATTGGCGACTCTTTCGTATATGAATTATTTCTGCACTATTGCTATCGTAATAGTTTCTCTCCAATTTCGTCCAAGTATCGAAAACAAATTATTTGACGATAGCAATGGAGTAGAAATATCACAATTTTTAAATCTAGCAGGCTGGAATATGTTATAAAAAATGAAACAGTGTCCCATTTTATTCTAGAGAAGCGGGACACAAACTTCGATAAATTATTGAAAATGTGATGTTATAAAACGTCACCCTAGGGCTGGGATGTTGTACCATCACTATTTTCGACTTTCGAATTAGTTTATCTGTCATTTTTTACGAGTAAATTGGCAGCCTATTTCTAGGCTTGGTGCCTATTTGAAACCGCTAATTGGTTATGCGAAATAGAATGTAAATTGATTCCTGAAAATTGAGACGAATATCGAAAAAAGTGATAGTACAATATCCCAGCCCTGGTTTCCCAGCTCGGCCTAATATTAGTTACTGTGTGTATATCTCAAAATCATGCCCGAGACATCTTTAGTCTTGGCGAAATAATTCTAGTTGTTTCGAGCGGAAATCAATAAAATTCCTAGCCATAGTTGATTTTCGGGAACGGTCGACGAAACGATTTTATCTTAACTACCAATGTAAATATAGAAAAATCATGTAACCCTAATCCAAGATTTTTTTAGTTTTAGCGAAATTCATTTATAGAATTTAATTCCTAGCCCAGTCCATTTTCACGAGAAGAGCACAAAATTGGTAAATGTGACAAACCAAAATTTTTAAAATTGTTTTCACGATTAAAATTCGGTTTTAAACGATATCTATACTGGAAGGGCTAAGCAGAAGAAAGTACGCGCAGTAACATATCGCGTATTATGTTGACGAATGAACTCATTCATGTAAGGTGAACCATTTCGCGAATCTATCTCATCACATTTACCGATTTCGCACTTTAACCGTAACATACATATCTCAAAAATTGTATAGCCCAAATCCGAATCATTTTTAGTTTTGGCGAACTAAATCTAGTGTTATCGAATGGAGGGGAAAATATTAGAATTCCTAGCCAAGAGTTAGTTCCGAGAACTTGCCACGGATTGGTTGTTTTAAAAAGTCATCATAAGATTTTAATTTTTTGTAAAATTAAATTTAAATTTAAGGTCAAAGCGAATTTAGTAAAGTTAAAAATTTCTTGATTTTTCATTAATTTGGTGAAATTTTGGAGCTGGGAGTAATTCTAAAATTTAGAATATTCGTTTCGTTTTGTCAAGCAAAACTATGAATGCAAAACGATTCAATTGATCTGCAATTGAATTGTTGGGGTTTTCAACAAATCTTACCCCCAAATCCACAAGAAATTTTTTTGAAACTTTTTGCATGGCTTAAACTAACCAATATCTATCTACACATATTCGCTTATCGATGACTCCGAATTCTAAAGTAGTTTAGGAAAGCAAAATTATGAATGCAAAACGTTCAATTGATCTGCAATTCAATCCTTGGAGTTTTCATCAAATCTTACCCCAAATCCCCAAGAAATTTTCTTGAAATATTTTGCATGGCTCAAACTGACCAATATATATCTACAAACATTCGCTTATTGATGACTCCGAATTCTAAAGTAGTTTAGGAAGGCAAAATTATGAAAGCAAAACGATTCAATTGATCTACAATTCAATTCTTCGGGTTTTCATCAAATTTTACCCCCAAATCCCTAAGAGATTTTCTTCAAACCTTTTGAATGGCTTAGTGTGACCAATATCTATCTACAAATATTCGCTTATTGATGCCTTCGTTTTCTAATAATTATAAATAGCAATTTTTTAATTGTCATTTTCAATTATTTTGTTGAACGCTTTATTATAAGCAATAATTGAAAATTTCACTAATACTACGATTTTAAATTTAGGAAGGGTTTAGGAAATTCTTCATCGCCGTAAAATTAGGTGTTTCTTCTTTCGAAATATAGCTCGGCTGTGGCTGGTGCACTTTTGTTATCATCCAAACAAACAAAACATATCATCACGGGATAAAAGTTATCCTTTTCAAAACATAAAATCTCAAATTGCGTTAAAACTTGAATTTCATGTTGTGGGGGGTTCGATTTACCTATTCATGTTGCATTATCACGCTTTCCTCATTTTTATATTTTATGTTTCCCGGAACTAATTTCTGCATATTTATTTATTTATGTTTCTGAAAAAACGAAAATTTCTCGCCCTATTGTTTTTCCTTTTCCAAACTTTTACTTTACAATAAACAAAATTATACACAAAGGAAATTAAATGAGCAAGAAGGAAGGAAAATTTTATACACGCACTCTAGGAGTAATTTTTCCATTCTATACAATTTAGAGCAACTGGAGATTTTGTGTATTTTCTGGTTTCGTAATAAAGCTTCCCAGGTTGTTAAAAACTTTAAATTACTTTTCGAGCACGTGCCACAGAAAAATAGTTGGTTTCGGTCATATGAAATTTTGACGTTTGCGAGACAGTTACGTCGTTTGTTTAAATAGTACAACAACCCACCAACTTCGCTCAAAAGAGCAACATTTTTATTTCCAACTCGTTAATTTCGAAATGCCAAAACAAAACAATTTATTAATCAATCAGAAAGATAAAAATTTCTATCGATGTTATACAAATTCACCACCCCAGTATGTATACACGTCCCAAACCCGTGCTCTGCAAAGAAAACCCCATTAATATTAAAACGAATTCAAACATAACCGAACGAAACAGAAAATGGGAAATAATTTTTCGATTTACACTAATCGATTTTCGATTTTTATCCAGTCGTAATAATAACGTAACATACATTCAAAAGACGTTCAGAATGAGGGCGCAGGAGAGACGAAAATGACGGCAGCGACAGAACAAACATCACTTCCATCGTTTTCTCATGTCTTGTTTCAGTCGCATTAAAAAAAATTGTCAAATCGTTGACGTCTTATCTCATGCTCATCTATATTCCGAAAATCAAAAATGTTTTTGGTTAAATATTTGTGCTTTCTGTGTGTTACAAAAGAATTACAACAAAGAAAATTTATTTTAATGAATTTGGACACATTTCAATGTGATTTTATGTTTTTGTTGCGATTTTTGCTTGAATGCCTTACGGCAGAGTGATATGTACTGAGCTATACCAATCCAACAACTTAGCTATATGGACAAAATATAATTCGAATTTTGGGTGGAAAGGGAAAGTCGATAAGTTATGGAAATTAGATTTTGGTTTAATAAAAATATTTCATAGTGCTGCTCAGACAGAAGATGAGGTTCTTTGGTATAATGTTTCTTGTTCGAATTTCATTTTAGTAGTGAGTGATATAATGTAATGCGATATTTTTGGTTGTTTATGCCGTTAGATTTTATGATTCCTTTTTCATGTTTTATGTTATTCGGTATTTGTGTATGTGTTCCGAATATTTCTGGCTACCGCACGTCTTTGAGAAATCAATATTTGATACTTTAAATAATTATTACTAAAAATCTGGATCGGCGATAATTCAGATAGAAAAATATTTTACACTGAAAAGCGGTTAGTTGCTCTGCTAACATTTTCCATGGGAAATTTTGAACAACTTTATTGAACTGTTTCTAGATTTGGCTGATAGCAGCTTTAACCAATGGTGTGATGATGTATAAATGACGAATCTGAGTCACAACTGACTAGAACCAGAATTAAAAAAATACTCTTTATTTCGCACTCCTAAATTTTATAGCATGAGGCTATCTGCGTTAAAATTGGACGAAAATCGCCAAACTAGTTTCTCGTGAAAATTTCATTACGTCAGCTGCGTACTAGCCTTAACATCAAAAAATATCTAACGTTCGAGATTTAAATTTTTTTAAACGACCAATATACTGGATGTCTAGATGAGATCCGTCTGTACCAGTGTTGTCTCAAGAACGGCTTATGCGATTCAATTTTTTCACCATACTTATATTATTTTTAAGTTGAAGAGTGGAAAAGCTTTTGGGATCTCCACCTCAGGAGCTTCGGGTTACTGCCATAGGAAATTACTCCTCAAAAGAACAATAGCACGATATTGCTTTACATTTTTATCACATACTCGTGTGGTGAATCCTTTGATAATGCTTGGGTCAGACAACAATTACAATACAACTTTAGTTCATAAATCCACCGTGTTGGCGTTGGTAGCTAATTTCTCGTTTATGTTAAAATATATATTTTTCGTATATCGTTAGTACTCAAAAGTACCGCTGAGGTGCTGGAAGCAGTTACAACTTTTGTTATTCCCATATAATCATGTGGTATATCATTTCAAAGGTCTTGGAAAGAACAGCAATTTTGTAATCAGCATTTTAGTTCCCAAATCTACCGTTTTGACGTTAGTAGCTAATTATTCAATTATCATATAATACTTACGTGTCATTTATCATAGAAAAGCTCTTATTTATAGAATATATAAGTGCGAAATCTCAATGAAAAGGTCTTGAAAAATGACACAAATTTGGCTCAAGGTTATTAGTATTCCAAATTACCGATAGTCGTTGATTAGGTCATTTCGGATTTAGACAAAGGAAAATTTTTTATCGGTAGTTAAATTCACAAATTCAGCGTTTTTGCGATGGTGCAAAATTATTCATTTAGAGTAGAATATATGTACATGTTAATCATATCATTGAAAAAGGTTTTGAAGAATGTCACAAAATAGACGTTTGTGGCGCTGGAAGCAGTTAGATTTAGCTTATCACTATAAAATCATGTGACATACTAATCAATCGAGATTGGAAAGTCTTGGAAAAGCAACAGTTTTACTACCAGCACTTCAGTTCACACATTCTTTGGCGCTGGAGACAGATAACTTCTTTGGTATAGAATAATGGTCATTGTGTATCATGAAAAACTGTTAAAACTGATCTAATTTTCAAAATCAATGTTGATCGAATATTAAGACCATGTTTTCATGGGTCATTTTGTAACCATTTTTTTTAATGCGAATTTGCGATGTTTCCCAATTTCCAGTGAAATTTTCGGGTTCGTCAATTTTCAGACCTAAGTTCTGATTACCTCATGAGATTTCATCCCCTAGCACTTTTACATAATAATTTCGAAAATACGGCAAAAAATTGAAATTAATGTAATGAGGGTACCATCTGCAATAAATACTAAGTTTTCGGTATTAATTATTAAAAAAGTCAGCTACAGGCTCGGAGACATATGCCACCTTAACCATGCGATTGCACTCTATAAACAACAACTTCGGTTCTATTTTGCAAGCGTTATATTTCTTATTGCGGGATTTGACCGCCTTATTTATATGGTTACATAATAAATTTTATTTCAGATTAATAATTGATTGGCCTATTGAATCTTAGCCAGATCCCAGGGGTGCTGGAAGGTGCAAGCTGCTGCTGAATGAGGCATGCCTCCAGGAGGGAATTATCTCGTTTTCTTTCATTTTTACAACTACTTTATGCTGTTCCCATGCGGCCTCCCAAATGTATCCTAACCCAAGCAACGATTACTCGACGTTATCGATGAAGTTGTTTTCTAATTGTCTCTCTCTACTACACGCCTCGATAAATGCTAAGCCACCCACATAAACGACCGGCTAGCAAAGAGATCTCCGAGGATCTTGGATAGTAAAATCTCCGTCATGGCTAGAACAATCCTAATTAATAAAGAAAAGGCAAAGTAACACACACACACACACACACACACACACACACACAACAAAATACCAATTTCCATAAAAATGGTGATGGTTTTCCAGGGGTTTTTCTACACGCACGTTTGATTTTATCAAACCATACCGCTTTGCGGAATCGAGAGAAGAACCAGATATATACCGTAAATATTACCGTAATAAATACTTAGAGCACCAAATATATTTGTATGTAGTAACCGATCCAATGTAGTAACCGATCTCCGTGCATAATATTGCATAATATTTATATCCAAGTGTACCAGCTACTCAAAAACGCGTCACTTCAAAATTGTTTTGGAATAGTACGAACCTAGACGTAAACCATTGGGCGGAATTTGGTTTGTGAAAATGAAAAGTCACACGAAATCACATCAAGGGAATTTTCAAACTCCACTAAGTAGCTTTGAGCTATAACCTATAAAAGACACATATATCTTTAATCTGCGTCGATTGCCTCACGCGGTGTTCAGAAGCCTACTGCATCAAAGATATTTCTGCAGCAACAATCGTAAAAGTAATTTCTAGTTTCGGCATCGCTCAATATAACAACCGATCAAGACACGTAGCTAATGTAATTTTTAAGATTACATCGAATTCTTACTAGGCTATAGATATGATAGTCATATTCATGTAACAGTTAGTCTCCATCGACATACTGAAATCAGCCTATGGAATTTCCAGCTAGCGTGCTCAAATATTGGGATTAGGGACAAGGAAAACTATCCGCTAAATCGGTTAACAGTACAATATACTTCACCGACTTAAATGCTAAACTTAAAGCTCCTTCTACAATTGCTGGTGCGGCTAAATCGCGGATTATTCCTCCACAGAGAAAAAACATCACGGGATTCATCTAAGATATAATTATTCCAAAATACACAAAAGTGACACAAAAGTCAAAACCACCTTCATATAAATTGCTTTTAAAGCCTAATTTTTCGTTTTGCAAATATCCATTGGACCTCCAAATCATCAGTTAGAACCGCGCTCATTTTACATGGAAAACGGTGGTACATCTACTACATAAAAAATGACACCATCGGCAGGAAAATCAATGGAAAATTATATTATTATAATAATGTTCTAACATGGCCATCTAGCAGCCAATTTGGGAACCCAAAAATAGCAAATCGTGTGAAAATTAGAAAACTTGGCCTGTTATTTAGGACGTGCCATGAGACACATGCACCACCTCTGCCATCATCGCCAAAAATTTAAATGAAAAATAAAAAATTGTTAAATTATCCCAGCATTTTATCCTCGATAATACAAAAATGCAATCGGGCAATACTAACCTCCAAATAACCAATTTAATCTTATGTGGTCACTCCAATCAAAATTTTGATTAATTTCAAAATATTTCAAGAATATCTCTTGGGGATTTGGGTCTAAGATAAGATGACACCCACAAGAATTGAATTGCAGATCTATTGAACCGTTTTGCATTCATAGTTTTGCTTTCCTAAACTACTTTTTTATTTTTCTATTTTCTCGGCGACGTAATCTAAAACTGGAAAACGGTAACCTAAATTGGTCTTCTTGGCACACCCCCAAAGTTGGATAACATAGTTTCATACTGGTTTTAGTGCAGATGAAATTTGGTATGTATTGCGAGCTCAGAATTTCTAACCACGAGCCAGTACATTTTTCTGTATTTGATGTTTAATTCTTCTTTGTTCTTCTTGGCGTTCACTTTCCATCTTAGCTTAGAATCGATGTTCATGCCAACGTATTTGCCAGCTGTATTTATATATTTAATTTGGTTTGAGTTAAGAACCACAGGAATCCAGTTTTCATTTTGAAGTGTGCTTGTTGCTCCATATAAATATTTTCCATCTGGATGAACAGAATAGGCCCAAGCACGCTATACCTTGTGCTATACGTTTGTAAGTTTGACTCGAAATTGTCGACCTGCAATGTAGGGCTTTGTAAAATTGCTTAGGCAGGTCTCGTTGGGGCCAAACTTTGCCGAAAACTTCATTAACATCTAAGAAAATACTGGTGCATATCCTCTTATTCTCAAGTGCATTCTTAATGATACCAATTATTCTGAGAACTTGTTCAACAGTAGAGTGATTTAGCTACACCAAAATTGGTGTGTTAGAAGTGATTTACAATGCCGATGAAACTGGTGAATTCTGGCGAAGCATACCAGGCAAAACCTTGATTTGTCATGATGAACCAAAAGATTTGTCAAGATGAGCCATCTGGATCAAAAGATTGCTAGGAACTAAACGTTCCAACAGCAGATTATTAGATTTAAGTTTAAACAACTTAAATCTAATAATCTGCAGTTGGAACGTTTAGTTCCTAGCAATCTTTTGATCCAGATGGCTCATCTTGACAAATCTTTTGGTTCATCATGACAAATCAAGGTTTTGCAGTTAAGTTTAAACAACTTAAATCTAATAATCTGCAGTTGGAACGTTTAGTTCCTAGCAATCTTTTGATCCAGATGGCTCATCTTGACAAATCTTTTGGTTCATCATGACAAATCAAGGTTTTGCGTGGTATGCTTCGCCAGAATTCACCAGTTTCATCGGCATTGTAACAAAAGTGCTTAATATTAAATTGGATAAATTTGAAAAGAGTTATCGCGAACTCGACCCGATTATCTTTTACAAAAACGCAGCTACCGTTAAAAAAACAAACTTACAAATTCGTTCATGACTTTGGATTACATGCTATTTGTATTTTTGCCAAACAAGAAAAACCTAGCGGTGGTCATGATTCCGCCCCTGATCCGGTTCAGTTCATGTTTCGTGAAACAATGCAAAGGCGCTTACTAGATTTAAAATCTCAAAATTTGTGATCTACAACAAAATTTGGATCAGGTTTCTCACATAAAATTTGAACTGATCCGGATCAACGTACGAGTATGTAATCAGACACGGCAAATGCGTGCCTAGAGTGCCTAGGAGGCTGAAGTCAGGTTGGAGAAGGAGGTTGTCTTTTTATTACTACATAGTTTTAAATAAAATTTTAGATAATTTTAAAACATAAAATGCATAGTTCCTGTAAAGCTTAGGAGCGGTGTATGTGTAGAGTTGAGTAAATGACTAATTTATGACAAGTCATATTAGTTTCCCAAATGAATCGTCAAATAACTGTCTACGTTAAACTACAGTGTGTGACATGTCATATACCGTCCTTCTTTCATGACAATGTCTTATGCGAAACATGTATGACGTGTCTTCAACGTTTCTCATTCTATAACGTAGGTTTAAAACGACGTATAGGAAAATAATCGAGAGAAATAAAAAAATTGCAAGTCATTTCATGTTACTGTTTCAACGCCGTTGTAATTTATTTATTAAATATTATGAATATTATTATTACAAACGGTATCATCTTGTTTATCGAATAGGTAAGTCAACATTTTGTAATTGTTCTGTTTGGAAAATTTTAACATTTTAAAATTTTTTAATTTTGTTTACGTCAACGAAATTGCAAAGTTCAGCCATCAGCCGAAAACATGATTATAATATTGTTTAAGGCATCGGTCTAATGTTGTTGTGTTGTTTGTTTTCATTATATATGTCCATATACATGCATACATTTATCTCAGGATTATCATATAGGATTCACCTCAGATATATCGCATACAATTCATATCAGACAGGTCACATAAGACTCATTCATGACTTATCACATATGATTCACCTCAGAAAAGTCACAAGCGAAAATGTGTCCCATTTGCTGATAAATGACTATATACGTGTCACGCTTCAAAGTCGCTGATGAGTCATTAGTTTGTCGTCAGTGACTTTCCTGCTGGGGTGGTTCGAAACGCGGCCAAGTTTTGTTTTATTTCGTATTTCTGTGAACACAAACTGTGGTGGGACAGCAAGTGTATTTCAGTGGTAAAATGCTTGAATCGCCATATTCTTGACAGTTTACTGGTGATTTTGTTTTGGTATTGTGTGAACTCGGTGGTAATTGGGTGCCTAGTGTGAGCATAAAAACAAAGAAAATAAACGCTCAAATCAGCGTACAAGTGAAAACTAGAACGACAATAAAAACAATGTCTCCATCAAACTAAAGGGGTTGGATGATGAATGGAGCCGTGATGCCGTGACCTCCGTTAAAATATGTATGTTGTTCCCCTGTCTCTCTTGTCGTTCGATGGTAGGTTACTTATTTTCTGGTTTCTTATTTTCAATTAATGAACTCCATCTGTTACAGTACTACGTCCGGAGTACTGGCACACCAAAAAAACACGAGATAAAAACGTAAGAAAAGAAATTGAATAAGATTAATAATATTGTCAAAAAAAAATTAAAAACTTAAGTTTTCAAAAAATATTTTATTTTAATTTAAATTTAAAGTTTAATAAAATTGAAACCTAAGAACTTAAGCCAAAGAAGAAGATTTTCTTTTCCTTATTAATTTTAGTCGCTTTTCGATAAAAAAAAAAACGTTAAGATTTATCTCATTAAATTTACTTTAGTGTTTATGGTATCTTCATGTACACCAATATGTTTAAGTTTATATTTTTTCTGTAGATTACTTATCCATAAATTTTTTTCTTAAGGATTACGACGTAGTACCGCGTTTTTCTTCCGGTTGTTCTTCGTTGTATATAAAGTCCTTGTTATACACCATTCCTTCTTTGCTTAGGGAATTCGTTTATTAATTTTTACATGAAGAGACAAAATGTATTTATGATGATGATGATTTCGTGTCTTTAAATTAAATAAGTGCGGTGGGTTGATGAAGGGTGGTTAGTTGTTTGAATATAGGGAGTCAACGGTAAATATAAAACATATTTTTAGGCTACTTTTATCTGGGAAAATTGGAAATTAATTATGTTTTTGGGAATATGCTTTACACGATACATGCGATTTTATCACGTAAGGGATATTGAGGAAATATGTTGATGACATACGTATGTGCAACGCGAATGGACCGTAAAACAACCATTTTCATGGCCATATCATATTTAATAGAATTCCAAAATATTTTCAGCCAGTGTTCTATTCCAGACGATCAAGAACTATGAGTTTCATGTTACCAAAAATTCATGTTGCTGCATATTTTAGGAAAAACAAAATTGGTATCCTTGAACTCTTCTTAAAATTTTCGTGGGAGTAAGAGCATTATGTCTTTCGTACGCACGTCTGCTACCATTAATATACTCTTATACATGTTGGATGGGTAAATATTGAACAAGTAGAAAGTTTCTAACTGTTGATAAAACCTCAATGAAACTCATTGTTTTCTAGAATCTTCTGTTTAATAAGAAGATACATAACAAACGATAAATTTAATTTAAATTAAGTTCTAAATACTATTCTTAAAATTGCATAACACGAAAAACTAAAAATGTTTTGTTGGTAAGGATACTCAGAACCGATTCATTTCAATTAAATTTTCTTCCCAATTTTACATTTTCATTCAGTAATTAATGGTAACATTTAACTATTATTCTGTTGTACACAAAACAGTTATTTAAACAATTTGCTGGCTCTCTTTTAATTAAAATGAAAAGAACGAAAATTAGCTGGAAAAATGTATTGGGAAAATAATAAATTTCGCCTTACTATACTCGTATATACGAGCATCTACTATTTCATGTAGTGGGTAGTGTGTAGGCGATGGGTGGGAAACACTCAGTTCATCTTTAAACAATTAAAATTGCATTTCTATATACAGAAACGAGTAGCAACAGATTAAGAAAGAGAACCATATGAACATAATGCTTTTGATAGAGATTTTAGAAAGATTATGTATACTCGGATTTCCAATACAATAAATGTTATTTAATTGATTTTAAAACAAGGAAACATTATTTTACGATTTGTTTCCATTTGTGTCGTCTAACTACAATACGAGTAGAATAACGAGTAAAATTTATCTTTACGTAACATGCAACAAGTTACAATTAAAAATTGTTTTTATTGCAGACTCTTAAGGTGGATTGGCGTTCTTCAAAATCTCACTTTCTGGAATAATTTTAAATCTAAGTCTATCTAAACCATTTAAGCTCATTCGTCGTTTAATTGGGGTTTGGCGTAGAAGCTTAGTAAGTAACCGCGCATAGTTCAGATGTTTAGTTCACATCCGGTATTGTTTTGTTAGATGAGCATCAATCAACGGATTGGAATTGATTACTTTGGCTGTAAAATCTAAGACACTATCTACATTATCGACAATTTTTGCTTTCGGCTGGAAACTTTCGGCTAACTTTAATAAGGTATTGTTATTAACAAAATTTGATTTGATTTTTATTCCTTTCATGTATAATAATTTCGCCTAAATGTTTGCTTAGTCAAGATTCATTTTTTTACTATTTCATTGATAATAATTATAAAGGTAATGCAGTTTAGTAAAAACTAGGTTACCTTATATAGGCGAATGAAGTTTGTGCTAAATACAATGACGTCATATAGGACAAGGTTAAGACATACTTCATTGGTACCTATCTTTGAATCTATTTTATGTTTTGTAACCCAGAATTTTCCGGAAGCAAAAATTAATTTTTTTGGAAAACCGGTAAAAAAAATAACTTAGTACCATTCAAGAACTTCATACAATCTGACTCTAACCATCTTGTAGTTCCAGTCTGACTCTACAAACTATTGAAATTATTTTTGTAGTTAGTCACTGCAGTCTAATCTAAAGACCAATTTCTCATTGATTGTTTCTAATTGCGTCCAATTGTCGCTCATTACTAAACTAACCCGGTGAGAATTATAATAAAATCTCTGATGAATCGCTTTGTCACGTTCATACAATTTGGTAGATGATTATTAATTATGAGGTACATACATACCACGACTAGCTGTATAACTGAGTTGAGTGACTACAAAATCGTACTGATCAATAGAAAAAGGTCCAGAGCATACATTGAAAATAACAAGTTACCGAATATTTCGATCTGTTCAAAATCATCTTCTGAAAATAATGAATAATTGAGATCATATGAGATAAAAGCTTCCATAACCTTACAATTATTAACAATAGAAAGCTTTTAACAGAATTACAAAGAAACTTTAATACTTATTGTACTAATTTATTTAAATCTGAATTCCTGTGTTTCTAAAGTGTAAAAGCATCACTGCTCTAATTGAAGTACATGTGAAGAACTATAACAGGTATTATCGGGTACTCATACCTGATTTACCTTATCAATATTTTATGTTCTGTTGTATTGTTATAGCTTCGTACATAATTTAATTCTTTCCTATAAACTTCACATCCCAATTGATCTTGTTGTCTGACATTTCGACATTATTTCAATATATTATGTATATTTATAGATATTTGTATATGTGTGTGTGTGTGTGTATATAATGTATTTTCAGAAAGAATGAAAACATTATTTCCCAATATTTTATTGTATTATATTTTGAACAGCAATATAAAAGAAGCAAAACAGCAGGATGATAAATTCACAATATAGATTTTTCACACCCACAAGATATATTCGAAGAATGCGGGTGGTACGCGCTCTTTTACAAAGTGGTATGACTTTTATTTTTATATTGATAAGTTTATTGTGCATACATCACGTAATATGATGATGCAATTTAATCGACTGTCGCAGCTAACAATAATTATTTTATAATGAGTGTAGAGATTTTACAAGTCATAAGGGAGTTTTCATTTTAAATCACCGCTTATCATCAGATGTAAAATTACGATTAGAGCCACTAGCGAAGAGAATTTAAATTTGATTTACTTACCTCAGTTTATAAAATGAAAACTACGTGTAATTTGTGATACTCTAAAGAAACAACTGTAAAACTACTGTACACCTCGCTGAAAGGTTATTAGTGACGAATGTTTAGTGTACTTTTAACGGAAATTTATTTTATAGTAAATTTCAGAATTATTGTCCTTGTTTTTGTTCTGTATCGCTAAATTGAGAAAATTAATAAATGTGTCGACTTCTGTTTCTATAGTGTGAATTTTGATTTTTAGTTGTATTTTAATGTAAAATTATTTTGCTGTGTCATGGCTTCAGCACCTGGTATATTCGTGTACTTATTCGTCACGTAAAAGGAAACCAATTTTACCTTGCGTGGGATTATTAAGGTTGTAGTCCTATATACCAGCTCTCAATTATTCTTAACAGAAAAATTATTATCTATATTGATGTGCTGAGTCGGCTATTGGTTCATTAATTTTGATAGTTTATTTGTGTTTGATGTTATGAAGCTGATTAATGGGCGAATTGGGAGAAACCTGATTTATGTATTTTCGAAAGGCCGGTTATTTTGGTCTTATCATTTTGCAATGATAAATTGGCGCTTATCCAGAATGCTTGTTGACATATTCGTGATGTGTATAATGCTTTGAAGTGCATTTTGTATGGTCTTTACTCAGTTGTTGGATTATTGCCAAGAAGGCTTTAATGTAGGCTTCCATTTTGCAACTATTCTAACAGTTAAATAACATGACTATATTAGAGCATCGTGGTTAGTTAATTTATTGTTAATGCTATTAGTGATATGAGTAGGCGTAGTATATTCCTTTGCTGCTGATGGTTCTCTCGCTTTTTTGTGTTTCACCTTTGAAGATAGTTCAGACTTTTTTTATTTATTTATAAATGATGCCTGCAGTGACTACAATCGGCACAACAAAACAATTGGTAAACAATTGGTAAAAGAAATTACGGCGCATGAGCTCGACTACAAAAGATTATATAAAGCTTTCTTGAATGAATTTCTCGACAAGTGATAATCGAAAGCTCCGTAGACCCCGTTGAACACCTGCGATGCCCTCGGAATTGGATCAGAAAGACCGTAGTTCGTTACCGCTCGGTCGATGAATAAAGCTCCATCGCGTATGAAGGATCCATATGAAGTTCTTGAATGGTACTAAGTTATTTTTTTTTACTGGTTATCCAAAAAAATTAATTTTTGCTTCCGGAAAATTCTGGGTTACAAAACATAAAATAGATTCAAAGATAGGTACCAATGAAGTATGTCTTAACCTTGTCCTATATGACGTCATTGTATTTAGGACAAACTTCATTTGCCTATATAAGGTAACCTAGTTTTTACTAAACTGCATTACCTTTATAATTATTATCAATGAAATAGCAAAAAATTGAATCTTGACTAAGCAAACATTTAGGCGAAATTATTATATATGAAAGGAATAAAAATAATATCAAATTTTGTTAATAACAATACCTTATTAAAGTTAGGCGAAAGTTTCCAGCCGAAAGCAAAAATTGTCGATAATGTAGATAGTGTCTTAGATTTTACAGCCGAAAGTAATCAATTCCAATCCGTTGATTGATGCTCATGTAATCAAAACATATCAGCCGAAATTTTTTTTTTTTAGAAATACTAAACATAAACAATTTTAATATTTTGCTAAGCTATATAGTGCCTGGTCGATGTCCGATTCAATAAAAAAATGAATTAGCGGCAAAAATAATAAACGGTCGTGTTCACAATTGTAAATTATTTTTAATTAGATTTACGCGGTTGAAAAAATTATTTTTTCTAACCTACTGGTCCGATTATGTGGTAAAGAATTCTTAGGGGAAAGAAGGAACAAGTTTAAACTATCTGAAAGGTTATAATGTAATAAATATTGATAAATAATACTGTAATTTGGAATAGCTTGTTACTTAAAGATATTAAAATTACATTGAATGGCATGTCATTCGAAAATACCGTGCTTTGATTCCACTATGGTTATTTGATAGGCCATAATGTTGGTCAACTTCGGCCTAATCGTGGATAAATTCTGATTGGGAAGCAGCAGTGTAGTTTTGCAAAAATTCGCTAATTCATCGCTAATTCAATATATCAAAAATGCATTGAATGGCCTGTCGTTCAAGATTAACGTGAATCAAAATTTCTCCACAATTAGGCCGAAGTTGACCAACATTATGGCCTATCAAATAACCATAGTGGGATCAATGACAAAGCACGTTAATCTTAAACGACAGGCCATTCAATGCATTTTCGATATATTGCTTCCCCATCAGAATTCCTCCTCGATTAGGCCGAAGTTGATCAACATTATGGCCTATCAAATAACCATACTGACATCAATGACAAAGCACGTTAATCTTAAACGACAGGCCATTCAATGCATTTTCGATATATTGCTTCCCCATCAGAATTCCTCCTCGATTAGGCCGAAGTTGATCAACATTATGGCCTATCAAATAACCACAGCGCCATTCCTACCAAACGTTGTGTTCCTTTGAAGCA
The DNA here is from genome assembly GCA_963691935.1 of Nephrotoma guestfalica. Lineage (NCBI taxonomy): Eukaryota > Metazoa > Arthropoda > Insecta > Diptera > Tipulidae > Nephrotoma > Nephrotoma guestfalica. The sequence goes on from OY829915.1 coordinate 249,573,620, forward strand.
AGGTTAACAATATTGTTTATCAAATCATTATCAAAGCATCAATGTTGCCTAAGAATACGTTCAAATTGGTCTCGGTTGATGTGTTGTTGAAATAAATTCTCGGCTGATAACTTTCGACTGAAGAATGTTGATCAATGGTGACCTATTTGTTTACTTTCGGCTGAAAAAGCGAAGACACTATCTGCATTATCGATTTTTTTATCTTTCGGCTGGAAACTTTCGGCTAACTTTAATAGTATAACAACAATTATTGTTTAATGACAAAATGCAATAATGTACCAATAAAATGAAAAAGAGCAATTTTGGAGTTTATGGATTTATTGGCATAGTTTTATCCTTATATTTAGGTTCCAAGATATTCAAATATGACGAAATGCTGAATTATCGCATTTTATCATATTTGGCTATCTTGGCGTGTGGGTAACTGCAGCAGGGAAACGGGAAAAGAAAAGGTATGTTCATTGCCATCCGAAAAATTTAATGGCTGAATTTTTTCCAATCCAGAATTGGTCCAATTCCATTGAACAACAAAAACCGGTTGAATAAACAATTTTCTGACATATAGTGTTCTCGAAACCAAATGAAGTTGGCACTTTTTATTATATATTTCTATCAGTTATGTTAATTTCCATCAGAAAAATATAGTGGCTGAATTCGTGTTAATGCAGAATTGACCCAATTCCATTTAACAGCAACGAACGTTGAATGAACGACTTTCTACAAAAAGTGTTCCAGAAACCAATGAAGTTGGCACTTCTGATTGCATATTCCTATCAGGTATGTTCATTGCCATCCGAAAAATATAGTGGCTGAATTTGTGCTAATCCAGAATTGGCCCAATTCCATTGAACAAAAACAATCGTTGAATGATTAATTTTCTGACAAAATACAAAACAAAAACGACGAAATGAATATAAAACAACACATCAACTTAAACATATAAAATCTCTATGTATGTTAACTGATGTACTGGACAAATCTACATTTTTATTTGACACCCAAAAGCACGTTTGTACCACTTATTGAAATCTTCCTACTCATCAACAGCCAAAAACACGAATAATCCTTTTTTCGTTAATATAATTGAATTACTCGAAGGTATCTATCGAAACAATATGCTAGTGAAGTTTATCCAAACTAATCCAAAAAATACAACAACAACACACTTATTGTAATAGTATTGGTGGAAGTAAACATTCAGGCGAATTTATATTAAGTAATTTAGAACAGATGTGATTTTTTAATTGGCCATAGGTACATTCCAAAGTCATTCTAAGTATTTTCTAAGCATTTAGCATGAACTTCAGTGGTACTGGTGGACTACTGAAATCAAAAAGAGTGTCCCATGCAAGTTATATGATTTTCTAATGGGTCTGACAGGGTGTCCTAAGAGTTTTAAAAAGTCCAAAGAATTCCAAAGTCATTCTGACTTTGCTTAGAAAATACTTAGAATGACTTTGAAATGGACCTAAGGCCAATTAAAAAATCACATCTGTTCTAAATTACTTAATATTAATTCGCCTAAATGTTCACTTTCATTAATGCTATTACAATAAGTGTGTTGTTGTTGTATTTTTTGGATTAGTTTGGATAAACTTCACTAGCATGAAACAATAAATATCTTTGGTAAATATCAGACATCAAGCCCAAACACAACACAACCAAATAATAATAATAATAAAAAATCCCACAAACAGTCCAAAAACAGAACATTGTATTTCAGATCCTGCGGCCATTTCATTTTTTGTTGCTCCAAGAAACAAATTGAACACAAAAAAAATTACAATAAAACTCAGTAAAGAGGCGCCAGCATGGGAGGAATAAGAAAAAATATTAATTCGATTTCATTTCAACGAGAAAATCAAGAAACGGCACAGAATAAAAAGGCGGCGAGGGGAACCAACAGCAATGCTAATACATTTTCTGCTTTTTATTTAATTTTTTAAATTTATTGGTTATGTACACTGTGAGCGTATATTATTATTTGCTTTCCATGGTTAATCTGGATGTGTACTGCTAAGTGAAAATGGATTTAGAATATTCTTTCGTCGTTTGATTCATGAGTTTGTTTGCGCGATAAAATATATCGTTTTTGTTCGAAAATCTAATTAAAAATTGTTAATTTTTAATACTTTGTAATTGTTTTGATAAAGCAACAGTTTTTCAGTAAATTTAAGCAAATAATACTCGTACATACATAAAGGTATAACAAAAATGTTTTCCTTACATTTTGAGCAATTCTAAAATTGTTCTCTGCGTTATGTAAGGCTCTCATTTAATACACATCCAACAATACAGTAATAACGAAAATGGAAAATCGTTGAAAGAACAGCACAAAGAAAATATATTTCTTATCATCTTTTACCATAATCCCGCTATAATTATGTATAATTTTTCTTTTAGCAAAGTGCTGTAATACTTTCAATTTGTCATGTTCTTGTATACTGCGCCAAGGATAGTTAATATTTTATAAGATACTCGTATAGTACATTATAGTCATTCAGTGGATAAACTACGGATATAAATTGGATAATAAGAATTTTAGTATTTTCTTGAAATGATTAGGTTATCAGAGATTTTTATGGATATTCAAGTGGGATTTCATCGTGTTTTCTGGAGTGAAATATAAGTTATTAAACCTACAAAAATTCGTAACATGATTATAACGGACAAATTTGCAGTCGTACCTGGAATTCAAACTCCTAAAAAATTAGCGAAAATATATAAATTCATAAATTTTTAGGTTTATCTATATTTTCAGGACTATCAGAATTCCACCTGGTACCTTCCGAACTAAACTCCAAAGCCTTAAACGCTTGGTACGCTGAAAATAAAAATTGATAATTACGAGTCGGTCATGCAAATTTATTTTCAATCTAAAAAGTCAAGCAGTAAAATTTGGTTTATAATTTATTTAATTATTTAATTAAATTAATTTTATCTCTAATTATTAATAATGCTCACTGAAAATTTGTACTTAACTTTCAATTTCAAATAAAATAAATAAAACAGATTTTTTGTAGACTGGTTTAAAGGGGTGAGACTTCATGTGCTGCGGCATGGCAAAGGGCAAATGGTTTTTTAATTTTTCTTTTCGTTTGTAACGACAACTAAATCTTTGATGTGATATCCATCGACATTTCAATGTTGACTATTTGATTGCTAAGATTGCTTACTGCTGGTGCTATTTTCTATGTAAGAATTTTTCTGGCTCAACAATATTTCTCGAAACAGGGTCGCATGGGAACGTCAGACACGAATATCGATTGATTTGAGTGTTAAATCCTAAATTATGTAAGAAGCCTTCCGGGTGTTTCTATATTCCGTTCATGCCGTCACCTCATGTAAACCTTGATCTTTCTTGATTGACTGAGATGTGCGGAATTGTCTCAGTAATCTGTTTTTAGACAGTGTACTGCGGAAGATGCGTAAATTAATTTTTTGGTACGAATTGGGCTGAATTGGATTTCTAGCAAATTTTAGTTTTAGGGAATCTGGATTTGACTGGGTCATATCTTAGCGGGTTATATAAGATCAAGTTTGGTTCGGCTATGGTGAATGGAGGAACTGGATAATTCCTTGGCCAATTATTTTCAAATTTATTTTGTATAAAAATCCAGAACTTCATCCAGGATTTATGTTAGAATTTCAATTCAGCTCAAGATACCAAATTCGAACATAATTAGCTATGCAATCGCCTAGTAGTCTCTAAAATTCCATTCATTATAGCCGAATCCCAAAATTTTGTCAAATTCAGCTTTGCACACCGAATTTGACCATCATTTGTTGAGAGATGGCCAAGTTCCATTGTACATTATGTTAGAGTGCCAATCCAATTCTGCATACCATATTTGACAGTAATTGGTGGAGGAGTGGTAAAGCTCCATTGAGCATGGCATAATGTATCCTGTCCAGTAAATTATACTTGGTAAATTTTTTTGAAATAACCAATCCGGTAGATAATGTGGCATTGAATAACATTGATAGTTTTCCGGGAACCATTGGCTTTGGGATGCCTCACATTTTTTGCACTTTTTTGAAAGACATTTGGTGGTTGCCAATTCAAGGGTTAAATACTAATGAATTTTAGAGTAATTTTTAAAATAATTTAAATACCTATGGTTTCAGGAAGTTCTATTGGAAGTTGTGGAATTGCAGGGGGATTAAATTAATAAATGTTTAATTTAGGATTAAATTTCAGGAAATCTACAGATGCTTGTGAAATAATATTTCTTTGAAATATTAGTTGTTGATTGTGTAGATTAGAACTGTGTTGTCATTGTGTTCCTCACTATCGACTTTACCTAGGTGTCTGTAATCGGGCCGATTCAATCAATCAATTGTATTTAGGAAGCCAGAAAGTATTAATTTAGAAATTAATCTCAAAACGAATTGTGGGAAGCTCACCATTATTTACAAATTCCAAATAAAACATACAGAACCATTTCCAGCCGAAGTCCGGAAGTTGGGGTGGTGGCATCAGTTTGGGGAAAAGACAGAACTCGTAGCGATTGATGGAGAATTGATTACGGGTGAAAGGTATGTAAACTCAATCCTCAGGCCGCACGTCAAGGTCTAAGCGGATAGGTATGGTCCAGTCTTTATTTTAATGCGGGGTAATGGTAGGCCTCATAATGCTAACGTTTCCAAATATTTCATTAGAGATGAAAACATTGTGGCAATGAACTGGCCAGTGAATATTCCAAACCTAAATCCCATCAAGCTAGTGTGGGATATTCTAAAAACACGAGTTCTGGTAAAAGGCTAACAAGGAGCATGAACCAACGATGTTTCGAGTGTATTAGGGCCTCAGGAAGTCATAAAAACAAAAAATTAATGAAAAATATGGCATCATAGTTTGAGTAAAATTTATCTACAACGAATCCTAGCATACAGTTGGTACTGCTGAGCTCACCACAGTTTCCCATGTAAAGAACCATTTCCGGCCTAGAAATTTTTAAAGAAATACACAATATTTTTAATTTACATCAATTGGGATTTTGGAAGTTGAAACAGTAAGCTGTTGCTAACAACTTGGTCATTCACCTTAACAAGTATCAGTTCAAAATATCCTGAAAGTTTAAGACGATTTTTATCTAAATATATTTTGGACTATGCCCAAAATAAGAAGCTTGAAGATTCTGCCAATCCTTACATACGGATGGGACTGTGGAGCTCACCTTAGTTGTCCCTTATCATTACCAGCTCGAAACATAAAGAACCATTTCCGACTACGTAAACGTAATCACAACCTTTTTCAGACAAGGGAATATTAAATGATCACACAAATTCATCGGTTCAAAATCCTAATAAACGTGAAAGTTGAACCAATGATGGATTGTTAAATATCCAGGCAATATAATTCCAGTGAAAAAAGTAGAAATGGTAAATGTTTCAGTCAAAAGTAAATTATTTAGCCAGAAAAAAATTATTTGATTATTGCAGGTATTAAAATCCCTACTTGCATACCCTGCCACACAGGATTGTAAAACAACACAAGTACTCCATAAATATTGGGGTATTTGGGTGATTAACGCGTGAAACTGAATTTAAATTAAACAAAACCAAATATCGGGTGGATACAGCCCTTCGTTCCGAAAATGGACATGGGAAACGATATAGGTATTTCTCTCATACCCATATATTATCTGGCATAGTTAGCTTTGTGATAATCGATGAAATCCAAGAAAGGACATTAAATACCAATATTTTAGTTGGTTTCGTTAAGGAGGTAACTGATTTTTGACCAAAACAGGGAAAACTGTTTTCAATAGCAGCAACGCTAAAATTTATTGAAGATTCCTTGCCCGATTATCCTATTATACGAAGTGGTAACGTTGGGCCATTGGGATCAAAGTTACAAGAGTTAATGACTGCTGATGCTGATTCTACCAGTGTTCGCTAATTGACCGAGAACTATGGGAAAACAAAAATTTTGAACTTAATCCACCGAGTGCGCGAAAACTTATATTACTCCTAATGTTGTCGAAGCTAATTGTTGATAGAAGGTTTAAGGATTTTTAAATCACTTATAGTTGTCCCAATATCGATCACCTAACGGACCGAGGTCGAACCGGTAGATTTACTTCGCAGTATGTTAGGTTGTGTTTTACTGCAATACGAATATGGAGGATAATTAAATTTCGGAAATTTAACGGAAAAGCGTATAGGCGAAGTACTCATTTTAAAATCATCTTCAAGAAACTGTCTCGATAGCCGCAAACGGATATCATCCGATAATTTTAACTTGATACAGTATCGAGTAGAGGTGTTTTCATTGAAAATAAACGATTGACATAAATTGCGCTACTCAAGTGAAAATAATTGGCACGTTTCTCACATAAAGTGTAGCTATCCCGAAAAAAGTGTAGCGATCCCGAATTAAAATTACATCATAAATAATAAGCTAATTTTGATATTGAGGAAAATGTAACGATAATTTATTATTAAGAAAACGTATCCTAGACTTATCTGGAGGTGTATACCAATGATTTTTTTAAATTAATTTTAACTTCCAAAACTCCAGTTTGAACTGGAAAACTGTAAGACAATCTCGTACTGAAAAAACAAAAAACGGAATATCCTGCATTATCTACAAACTTTCTACACACTCTACCAATTACTAAAATTGTTTACACAAATATCAATTGTCTACGCTATTTTCGACCTCGCCTATTGGGCTGTTGGGTAATTAATTCGACATTGGCAATACATCAACAAAAAATGTTCATTTAAAGTTTAGAACTTTACAAACATTTGTTTTTTGAGTTTGGTGACATCTAGGGTTGAATAGTGGCACTAAAGGTTGTTTTATAAGATTTGTTGTATAGCGGATTACAGTAATCTAGAACAGAAAATCTAAGTGAATGAGTGAATCAGTCGGTCATTGAGTCATTCAGGAGATCATATGGCATGGGGAAGATTTAAATCGAAAGTGAGTAGTAGGATTAAATGGTGTGAATAGTGAATTAATCAATGATTGTGGAAATTACTTCTTGTTGTGTTGGTAAAATAAAAGTAGGAAAATAGTGTTAGTATTAGTATTAGTAGTATTTGGAAATTGTTCAGAGATTATTTTCGATATGTTTGCGATATTTTCGCGAAACGTCAAATTCTATAACAATATTCACAATTCAGTGATACGAATCGAATTTGACTGGGCAAATTGGTCGGTAGGATTATGAATATTAGAAAATGTGTTTAGGATTTAGCGGTTACGGAGTTAAAATTCCAACTAAAGCAGCAAAACTTACGGACTGGCAGTTCAAAGAAGTTGCAACAGATAAGAAATGAATCGGAGCTTTGCTCAACAAAATCCGAACCATGGAGAAATGAAACAAGAACTTAAAGAAATCAAGAAGGCATCAAAAGATGGGGGATTGTGATATTATCCATTAAACAGTAAGCAAGCAGCAACGAACTACTTGGTATTTTTGATGCTTAACCGGATGGGTTAGGGAATGGGGATAACAATGGATCATCTGGCACAAATGGTTTCGACGGTTTAAGTGTAGGGGTTGGTTATGTAACGGGGAACTACAGTAACTCAGGGTTGTGCAGCAAACTGAGTGAAAATGGTGATGCTGGAGGTGTTGAGGTTAACGCAAAAATCAAATAAGGACTGCAACGCAAGGATGATGTCGGTAAGTATGATTTACAGAAAAATGAGACTCTCGTTGCAGATGCGGTAAAACTCTCGTATGATGCCGGGATGGGAGCGGGCCCTTTTGAGATCGGGCGAAGCTACGTTGGATATATTATTGAAATGGAAGTGGTACAGGCTAATCGGAATCGGTGATTGGCCGTTGGCAATTTATAGGAAGGCTGTCCAGCGTCGGTCCTAAGAGTTTTGCAACGGCCCATGGATGATAGAGAGATGTGTGAAATATATCCGTCAAAATGAATGTAGAATCTGTTGGAAATCAATTGCGAACAAAAGCCTTATGGAAGTCTATGGAAGAGGTTCATAATCGGCCAAGGATTTGGATGAGTGACAGCGATAATAATTGGAACGGGCTGGACCTTCTTCAAGGATGACAGTATGGATGAAAACACTTGTGAGCAGGTGGTACCGAGTAGGAAAGAGATACGAGGCTTGGCACAATTGATAGAGTGGATTATCGTCAAGGATATGGTTGTGATACAGTGGACCATGTAGAGTATCAGCAAAGCAAGACGGAATTGGGAGGCAGGAACGAAGGTGAAAATGAAGTGGTTTGCATTACACGACCTAGGCTAGTTTGAACCTTGTTAGGGACGCACAGACTTCGGTTAGGGGTACTGTTATAATTTCGCTTATTTGGTCATGGAGTCATAGAGTGATTCCTTATTGGTTTTATCTAAGAATAAAATGATTCTTGAGGGGAAGTAGATTTTTGACATACTCTGAGTTGCTGGGTATTGGACAATTTATTCAGAAAAACATACAGAGAACCACTAAATTATAACTTGCAAAATATTTTTTAATCAATACCTTATTTAACACAACTAATTATCCTCTGGTGGTGTTCATACCTCGGCGTCGACTCATCGTTCTACCGGTTACAAACTGATATGGAGATGACTAGGAGAATGTAGTAGTATTATCACAACAGATAAGCAAGCTCGAATGTGTGGTAAAACGCCGCACAAAGATATTACATTGGCTCCCAATTATGTCACTGACATTTGATGAGCATCTTGCTAATCACAGTTTACTATGCCAGCAAGGAGATCAAAATGATCAAAACATTGGATTTGATCATTGGGGGGATGGGAATGAGGGGATGGGATTTCAAAACAATAATTTTTTAAGCATTATATCTTCCAAACGAGATAATCACTTAAAAAAGTGGTCGAAAATCCATTTGACTAGTGGGGCTGTGCACGATCTTGTTAAAGCATTAATCTTTATCATTTCAAACTAAAAGAACCTAAAGCGAACCTGCTTAGTTTAAATCTTTTATTCATGTAGGTCCAGTTATATTTTTCTAGAGAAATCGTTTAAATAAGAATGGAAAAAGCCGTTACTGGGACACTTAATAAGCCTTTATTTTTCCATAATGCTCTTCCATGTACTACTTGATAAATTATGTTAACTTTACGGGCGTAATAAACCGAATGTCTTGACTTGTGAACAAATTCTTTGAGATCACGGTTATTTGTCCTATATTTCCGAACTCGTACAACATTTCTTGTCAAATTTCATTCAATCCAGGACCTCATAAAACCAAACCATTTGATTTGATTCAAAACTGCTTAGAGTTTTCAAAATAATTGTAAAAAACGTCAAAACATACTGAAGTATTGTTGTACACTTTGTTTGATAATAAAACAAGGGCAGTTACTCTGAACGGGAAACCACCAACTTGACGGGCACGTTGCGAGGTTCCGTAATTACTACAAATATATTCATCAAAGGGCCAAAAGTTAACGAAAGACACCTACGGAATTGTTAAATAGCATTTACTGTGTGGATATTCATTTTTAAGCATTGAGGCGGTTATAACTACCGTCGGATTGCGTAAAGCACTCAAGGGCAGAAACCCTAGAAAACTAAATAATTCTGTAGTTTTGTAATTTATTTTCCATGAAAACAATTTAATTCAAAAAAATTTTCTTTTTTATTTTTCATGTTCATCTTCTGGTCGGGGCACAAACCAAAAGTAACAGCAATCATCGTATTACCTACAGCAACTGAATATTCAACAGCCCATTTACAACCGTATTTTGATTTCGATGTACAACGTAATGTAACATTTACATTTGGCCAAACAGGGTTTTTGCATTGTAAAGTTGAGCGAATAGGTGATAAGGATGTAAGTACCTGAAAATTTTGTAATAATTTTTAAATTGTTTTTCAGGAAAATTTTTCGTTTCATTTATCACTGTGTAGTCTGTGTTGGCATGTTGTTGCCTTAACGGAAAACATAAAATATGAGGGAAAACTATTTTTGTTGGGATGGGTGGAATATAAAAACCAACTATATATTTTATGTATACGATATGGGGTGGTTGAACATGAATTACAAAATTTTTGAAAATTATTTAATGAAAATTCTATTAATACTTGTTGGCCAACTTTTTTGTATTATAAACCAAACCACAAAATTAAATTAATTATTTTGGTGCTTTATGTCTATTTAGGTGTGCGGGAAAGCAAGTAATAGTTAACACGATACACGTGATTTGCAGAAATTTATTTCGTAAATAAATTGAATTTTAATTTAAATTTATTCAGTTCAGTTGAACAAACTTCTCAAAGTTTAGAGTATTTTTAAATTTTGATTAAGCTTTTTAATTTAAATTCTAGTTTGAATCTCGCTGTTACTTCTTATCTATTAAATTGCGGTAACGTTTTTGGCTTCTTATATCAGCCACCCAAGAAAAAAATGTCCTAAATATTATTCCAATTTCTACGATTGACCTGAACGAACGAAATTTGAATCAAATTAAAAGATATATGAACTTGGAATTTGTAACATACATATGTATCCAGATCACACGCGGCAAACTTAATCATTAGAAGAAAATTTAAGAATACGAAAACGTTTACAAAAATTAGCTGATTATGGGTCAAGAAACCATTTCGTCAGCAGTAAATTATTTTAAAAAATTGTATTGTGCCGGATTCGAGCTCATCTTGAAAAGCTGACTCTAAAACAATAACACACTCCATGTCGGAAAAAAATGTAAACCTGTGCTAAATTTCTACCAATTTACATTATGTGTTACGCGCCGCTTCGATCGCCCATTTTTGGGCACTTCATTCAAAAACGCTCCCTTCGTCTTGAAAATTCACATAGAAATTCTCTATGCTTTAATGAGAGTTCCGTAGGACATCAATTTTGCCTAAAGTCACGGGAAACTACCCACATCTGGGTCAATTTTTAACCCAAAAATGTTAGATGTAGGTCGTTCTTATTAGCAACTGAAAAAAGCATCTGTGAATAATGTCTAACTGTTTAAATCGCAAGGATATTTTAGCTCGAGAGACCTCGCTACGTTGAAGTCTTTAACCAGTGTTGAACCAGCAACTCAAATTTGCCTCCCCAACCTTCAGAGAAGTTGAAAAACACAAAAACAAACATTTTACAGATAAAAAACATAACATAGAGTTGGAATAATAGTGGTAGTAAGAGTAATAATAATAAGAGAAAAATATTTTTCCTTGTACTCGTACATGACATAATATAAAGCACAGCAAAGAAATAGAGAAACGGAAACTAAGCTTTTTTGTATTTGGTATACAAAAGGGAAACTTTAAAGTTTATTAAAAAACTAAAAGAGTCCTAACGTAAAAGGATAATGATATGGAATAAATTATTGTGAATTATACTAAAACTTTGTTGTTGCTTTTATCTACGATAAGAACAATAATGCACGATACGAAAAGCTCATGAATATTGAATTTCTATGTTCTTCCTTTCCTCATCTACATTTTCATCTTTGTATTGTTGATGTTACATCAGTCCTAGGAGTATACATAATACTGTTGTTGCTATTTTTGCGTTTGGTTTTCTGTATTTGGTTTTTTGAAAAATTAATTAAAACTGTACTAAAAATTAAGTTTGAAAAATATATTCTTGCAAATCTGTCGTATCATTTGAGATATTTGGTTTAGGAGTGTGCTTTATTTTCTACAATGAAAGTACGGAACTTTTTTGCTTATTTAGTCGATTGTTTCCATATTTCTTAATAATTTGTTATAAATAAGTATAATGTTTTATTAAACAACAGCCATAAATATCTATGAGAAAGGGGATGTTAAACTTTTGTTGTAATTAGAAAATGATTTATTTTTTATTGTTTCAAACTTTTTAAAATAAATCGTGTAGATATCGTTAAAAAATTAAAAGAGAATCGTAACGATGGTCTATATTAAAGATAACATTTTTTCTTCTTTTAATTATAATTTTAATTTACAAGTCATTTTTATACATACACTGGGTGTTTTACGGATCTTATCAAGGCCACGACAGAATATATCTTGTGTTTTTTTCTTCATCTCTTCTCACTGAAAATTATCACAGGACTTTCATTCCCTACTAAATTTAATTTCATAAATCTTTTGAAAACTTGGCCACTCGGTCTGCCTCTGTAGACAGTGTTTAGGTTGACGTCCATTAATTTGTTCAACCGACGCCTTACTGCATTTTCGGCCCGATAAAAATGATAAGTGCTCAAAACTGTTACTAATGGACGATTAGTTTGATTCTCCTATCAACATTTTGTCATCTTGTCTGACCTCCAGTATATTAGATTTAATCCTAAATTACCTGAAAGAGTAGATCAAGTGGCAAGCCGGACTCAATATAATCTAAAAACATCGACATAGACAGAAATTGAAGATAAACTTCGACTGTGTACCTTTATTGATATATAAGGAACTTTATGACAACACCAAGTCAAAGTAATTCAAGCACAGCTAAGAGCATGGGGTTTTGATTCCTTTAGCCTAGAATAAACTATTAAATTGTTGAGAAGCGGTAACGAAACCATGAATATCCCAAATGGAGGTCACCCTACCTTTTTTGTGTCTGCTAGTGATAGAACTTTTATTCGCCAGATTAAAAAATCGTACTCCTCATGGCTAGTAAACGACTGGTGCCATCACTCTGGTCTCATTGTCATCCCAGAAAAAATTAATTTCTTCAGATTCAATGTAAAACCCTGCCAATAATGTCAGAGTGCAATAAATATCTAATAAAGCTTACTTCACGTGTCAAACAATGTGGAGTAAAACGTGAGGTATTATGATCGGTCTGCACTCGAAAAATTTTGTCATGACGCTAGAATGTCATGACAAAATATATTTGTATTGAATCTGATCATCTTCTTACACCGTGAGAAGTGAAAATTTATTAAAATTTCTGATGTTTTTATCATGACACTGAGACAAAATGAGTAGAAAATTTGTATTTTACTCTCAATTAAACAAAACAGAGAACATAAAATGATTTTACATTCATTTTGATGTTAATAGTTGTGAGTGTAAAAATTCAATTTTGTCATGACATTCAATCTTCATGACAAAATTTTGAGAGTGAAGACCAAGCATTAGTCCAAAAACATTATAAGGTATATGATTTTGTACGTGGTTATAGTTTGATGGCTAAAAACAGCGGAAACAAAAACTTGCGCAACACTAGAGTGTGCGTGTAACTAAAACATGAGGAATTAATTGAGCTGACATGATGAGGATGAACTAGGGTTAGTATCCAATCATAGATAGGTAGGTAGTTGGCATAATTCCTCTTCCCGCGGTTACCTGTGGCTCACAGCTTAGCTGGCAAAGACCGCTGAAGAGCCCCTGTGTGAACCCAATTTTCTATAGCGTTAGTTTGACACGGAGAATTAATTTCGTGATGTTGTTTTAATTTTTTATTTCCATTAGCGTAGATTCTTCAGCTCAAACAAATTGTTACAGATATTTGTCGTCTCACTGGAATTCACCAGCAGATCATTGTTTTAAATTTTACCAGAAATGGAGAGTGATAGTTTGATAAAAAAAATTATTTTACCAAAACTCGACACCTTTTCAGTTCAGGCGGATTGGTTGGTCGGGGTGAAACTGCATACTTAAGCTTCTTCCATAAATTCATTCAAATTGATTTCAGATCCTAGTGATTTCGAGCTTTTTCGTTTTTTATAAATATTTTGAACGTATATAATTTTTCATAAAATTGACTATGAACCAAACGATCGTAAATTAAATTTGCAACCTCATCAGTTCTCGGCAGTTTTCCAAAATCTAAGCGGAAATGATGGTTTTTGACAAAATATGTTTTTCGACAAAAATTCGGCTCCTGAACAGCCTAGTAAGATTGATTAATCAGGATAAAAGGACTGCATATTTAATTTTTCTTCATAAATCGGGTGATCCTTGCAAATTGTGGTGGAAATCTGTACCGGAAGTGGCAGCTTATGTATCAGGGTTTTAAAATTTTACAATGATCTCGAAAAGTATAGCGTTTAGAAAAAACGCCCAATTCTTTGTCCTTGATTCAAATAAATATTAATATTTATTAAATTTTCAACAAGATTGATTTTAAATTCAAGTCAGTTTTTATCAAAAATACGGTAAGTTTAATGTTTCGCTTTAGAAAATAAGTATGGTGTATTCGAGATCTATGCGTATTTGTGGTAAAAGAAAGTCGATTATTGGCCACAATATACTCGCCTCTCCATTTTTCTGACAAGTTGAATTCAATTATGAAATAAACAACAATTGGTCAATTTCCCAAACACATAAAGGGTGTCCCAATAAGAAATTCAGATTTAAAAATATAATAAAACAAAAACGGCTTAATATATTTCCAAATTTGTTTGAAAGTACAATCCTCCTGGTTATTTATGAAAAATTATTTCATTCAAATGTGAGCCGCGGCTGGCCTTGGCGTACTCCATTCGGTTGGTCCAATTTCTGAGTACATTTTGGATTGTGTACGGATCTATTTCCGCAATGGTTGCTTCAATATCGGCTTTCAAATGCTAAATTATTTGTGGATTGTCCGTATAACACTTGTTCTTCACGGCACTCCACAAAAAAAATCCAAAGGCATCAAATCACAGCTCCTTGCTGACCAATTCACGTCACCATTTCAACTAATAATGCGGCAATCAGTTTTGACGCAGTTTTGCTATTGTAACGCCCGATGCGTGGCATGGCGCGCCATCGGCTGGAAACAAAGGTCGTCCAAACCAATATCTTCAAGACATGGCCAGAAAAAAGATGTTAACATGTGGCGGTAGTTGATTCAGTTGACTGTAACAATAATTCCGCCACGCTACAAGCCGCACCAAACAGTAACACGCAATAGATGCATTGGCTTCTTCACATATCCTTGTGGATTTTCCGATCCCCAAATGCGATAATTTTGTTTGTTTACGAACCCATCGAGATGGAAATGCGGCTCGTCCGAAAAGATGGTTTTTTGAGCAAAATCCGAATGAAGTACGCCAAGGCCAGCCGCGACTCCCATTTGAATGAAATCATTTTTCATAAATAACCAGGAGGATTGTATTTTCAAACAAAAAATTAATTTGGAAATATTAAGCCGTTTTTGTATTAAGTTTTGTATTAAATTTTTAAATCTGAACTTCTTTTTGGAACACACTACCCACATGATACAATTATTGAATTTATGAAACCTAACCTAAAAATTATAGATTGA
This sequence comes from Nephrotoma guestfalica, assembly GCA_963691935.1. Classification (NCBI taxonomy): domain Eukaryota; kingdom Metazoa; phylum Arthropoda; class Insecta; order Diptera; family Tipulidae; genus Nephrotoma; species Nephrotoma guestfalica. Next base: position 249,588,775 of record OY829915.1, read on the forward strand.
ATTGTGCACGTTGTTTAAAAAACTTTTTTTTCTATATTAAATGTTTGTTATAATAAATTAATCAAAATACTTAAAAATCTAATTATGTTTTGTTCATAAAAGTTGTAAATCAACATCGCACTGATTTTGTTATTAGTTGCGTTCGCTCACACCACGCCGCAAACACAACCACTCCGCCATTAACCATGGCGGAATTAATAATAATTTCAATAGTTAATAGTTTTAATAATAATAATAATAATTAAAAGTACAATTAAAGTTTAATTCGTAAATTAAGTTAATAACCACATGTAATACAAATATAATAAATAATTTATAAACGTTGTGTTTCTGACCCCGACGTGATATTGAATATGGCGGGTAATAAAAATTAAATTAAAATTAAATTAAATTAAATAAATTAAAATAAATAATAAATAAGTAAAATATTATAATAATATCCATAAGTTAAATAATAATAATAAATTTAATAATTATAAATGAAAATATATACTTCTACAATTGGTGATCTCGACGTCGGTTTTTACCGCAGGGGTGACATGTTATAACATCACATTTCCGATACTTCATCGAAGCGTATTTCTCTTTTTGTTAAACTGAAATTGGCGACTGTTGCATTTATGAACTATTTATTTTCTCTTGTTGTCACAACCTACTATGTAGAATAAATGTGAGAAAGGTTTCATTCTCTAATTTCGACTATCGAAAACAAATTATTTGACGATAGAATGGAGCAGAAAAATCACAATTTTTCAATCTAGCCGACTGGTAAATGATATAAAATGTGAAATAGGGTCCCAATTTATTCTAAATAAGTACATAAGCTTCTGAATAGCATTAGTTTTATAAGGTTCCGGCTAGATTTATGTAATCCCGGCTAAAATATGGTGCACAATATATTGTGCTTCTTATGCTATAGTTGGTTTGGCTGTAGATAAAATGGTCTTGGATGGCTTTATATGGTTCAGGCTACTTCTATAAGTTCCGGTTATCCTTGTTATGGTTTCAGCTGAAAGCTTATATGATTCATTTAAGTGCATTATGCTCGTTGTGAAAACTCTTAATTGTTGCGGCAAAACTCTGGTACCGGCTGGCTTTAAATGGTTCCGACTGGCTTAATATTGGTTTCGGCTAAAAATCAGATAGTGCACATTGCATTATGCTACTTGTATCACAGTTGGTTTTTTTCTGGCTTGCATAGTTCCAGTTGGATTTATAAGGTTCCAGCTGGAAGTAAAAGGTTCTGGCTGGAACTATAAGGACACAGAGTACACAATTATGCACAATACATTGTTCTTCTTGTATCATAGTCGATTTGGCTTTAGAGAGTATGGTTCTGGATAGCATTATATGGTTCAGGCTGCTACTGTAGTAGTTCCGGCAGAAAGCTTATATGTTTCACTAAAAACAATTTGCCTTAATGGTTCCGGCTGGCAAAACTTTGGTTCCGGCTGGCATAATAGTGGTTACGGCTGAAAATCAGATAGCGCACAATGATGAATAACATTATCCTACTTGTACCATAGTCAGTTGGTTCCAGCTGGCATGGTTTCGGTTGGCTTTACAAGTATCCGGACGGAATTATAAGGTTCCGGCTGAAATTCATATAATGCAAAAATCCACTCTACTTCTTGTACCGTAGTTAGTTTGGTTGTACAGGATATGGTTGCAGCTAGATTTATAAGATTCCAGCTGGAATTATAAGGTACCAGCTGAAAAATTATATAGTGCACATTGATGCTTCTTGTGCCATAGTTAAGTTACAGAGATCAATGATGCATAATGCACCGTGCTATTTGTGCCATAGTTGGTTTGGTTCCGGCTGATATGGTCCGCCTGGCACGACGAACACTTTAGCTAAAGATTGCAAAATTTGTTGTTTATATTTTTATGGATAACATTTTTTTTGCCCGATATCTAGAAACACTTTACAAGAAAAATGTTAAGTATTAAAAATTATTTTTAGAAATCCCGAGCCCAGCGCACACACCACCTACTAACCTACTTTCCCTATTACAGTATACTACCTGCACGTTGATAGCTCCATGTCAACCTGTAAAATTACATAAACGTTGATTCAGCGCTGAATTCTGCACCACAACAATAATTCAAACTTGTGTTTATAAACATCACCGATCGTAATCGACAAGCAAAATTTGCTTTTACATTCTCCCTCTGGTGCGATTCTAATCGGTAAAAATTAATTCCGGTACGCGGGTGGCGGCTTAAACTTTTTCATTCTTTTACTGAAATACTACAGCCCAGATGAATTGTATGATGGCGGTAAAAGTTCATACTGAGGCCTTTTCCATAAATTGGGAAATCTCAGTGATTTTTAGCCGAAATCAGTCGTTTTTTACAAATATTTTGAAAAGTATATTGGTCAAGATCAGTTTTCCAAAATTGAGCCGCCTCTATACATACAACACAAACGAATTAATTGATCTGGATGAAACCACACTCAAGTTTTTCCATAAATTAGGAGATTCTAGAGTTATAAGGCAAAAATCAGTTCACCGGAAGAGGCAGCTTTAATAGGAGCTTTTTCGTTTTTGCAGATAATTTGAAAAGCATACGTACTATACAAGTACAGCGCATTTACGAAACAACAATTTAAATCAAAACGATTGTAAATTACGTTTCAAGCAAAACTTATTTAGATTTTTTAAACTCATTTTTTAAATTTTACCGGAAATGGTTCGTTTTGTTAAAAATGAACGGATTTTACCAAAATTCGGCATTAGTCCAGGTTGTAAGATCCTTGCGAAATTTGGTGAAAATCTGTGTACCGAAAGTAGCAGCTTCAATGGGAGCTTTTTCAATTCTTGAAAAGTGTAGCGTTTAAAAAAACGACAAGGGAATAATGATTTTTGATTATACAAGACAGTTTTACCAAAAGTCCGGTAAATTTAATGTTTTGCTTTAGAAATCAACTGTAGTGTATTCGGGTTATGTGTATATATTCGTGGTAAAAGAAAATGGGATGTTTTAATGTTCTTATGAACCATCGAGCGACAAATTTCAATTGTTAAATTTCGTTTAGAATCTTATTGACCAAGAAGAAAACATTAACACGGTGGCTGCTTGGGTTCTCTCCTTAGCCAGCTCATTCAGATTGAGTTGTATTTGACGTCATACGGTATACCGATTGATTCTTTGAACAGATAGTACATTTGAGCTGGTACCATGAGCTTCATAACCTAAACAAAATATTTGGTTCATTTCTTTTTGACGGTAAACATGGTCTCATCATAGTTCACGTACATACTTGCAAATCATTTACGTTTTAATGGCGGCTTTGGTACCTTTCAAAAAATTTCAGATTAATCCTGTAATAATCAACATCTCGATACGGGATTAAAAATCATACACACCAATCACTCCAATAGTCAATGGTTTCTATGATGAGGCGGCGTTTTCTCATTCTACCATCTCCAAATCATTAAAACAAATGCTGATCGTAACAACTTAAACTAGAAAACTTAATTTCAAATTTCCTTTGCGAAATCCTCCTTAAGATTTTTTATGATTGATAACATTAAATCATCCACAAAACCAGTACATAGAAAAATATAAATGTTAAAATTTCCCACAAAACATAACCCAGGAGAAAAATGATTATCAATCAAAAATATTAAGGGCCCAGATTATTTGAAATATTGCAAATTGATTTTCTCAAAATAATTTTCCTATAGTTTTCAAGAGGCTTATCGCCTGGAAAACATTTTCAGCATTAAAAAGGCAATACACAAACAAAAAGCAAAACGGAAAATACGAAAATCGACTAGAAATAAAAGGAAAATTAATCTGTTATTTCAAAGAAACATTTTTAAGTAGAAATATAAATAATGTAACATAGAAATGGAAAATCGGAAAATTTGATTAAAATTTTCTCCATTTCTGTGTTCCAATCTTTGTATTATAAATTCGGAATAATTTTGATTTCCCGACCCTTTCCTGTATTTTCAGGCTTTTACGAAAAATTTAATTTTTGATAAGGAAATGTAATTCGATTATGACTTCCGTAAAGTAAAATAGGTCGCAGTTACAATATTTTGATAAGTAAAGTAAATTTCGAACAATAACGAAACTAATTTCATTATACATATGTACGAGTATATAACCCAGCTGTGACAGCTTTCTAACTGTGGTTATCAAATATTGGAGAGTAGTATAGTTCGATAGATAGTTCGAAAGTAAATAAAATAAAAATGTTTGTGATGACATTTTTTTGACCTTGCACAATGTAAACATGAGTACAAGTCAATTTTTTGTAACATAAAACAAATTAATTCATAGGATGGAAAATTTTGTATTGGCTTGTTGATTTGACAACAAAAGCTCTGATTGATTTTCAGAACAATGTCTCTATGTAAGCTTTACAAAAGGATCACACTCAACCTATTTTCCTGGAATATGAATTTTACAAATCGTTTAAGTTGGAATACAACATTAAAATCCCATCAACGTTAATAATGGCATTCCGATCTAGTTGAGTTTAAGTCCAATCGACGACTAAAATAAAAATCTATGTCAGTCATCTTCCCCAAAAATTACCACCCATCAAACAACATCATAATAATCACAACGCACGTCACCATCATCGTCATCGCATCATAATAATCAACACTCCAAACAGTAATTCGATAAGAAAAACAATAAGAAGATAGATCTTAGGTAAAATCTCTTGTCTCGCACGCACGAGCACGTATGGAAGAAAACAAGGAAAATAATTTTTTTATAAAACTTTTTCTTGTTGTTATTTAAAATTCTTAAAGTGAATTAAATTAAACTCAATTAACTGTAAACAAAATTATGAACTTTATTCCAAGACATTACCACGCTTTAAGTTACGCCTGTACACTTTTGTAGGTACATTAAGATCTATTTTACGTCATGTTGCATAATATTGTGGAATATTGCTAGATGGGGCACTGCATTGCGCGATTTTGCATCATGTTGTAGCAAGTTGCTTCGTGTTGTGTCTTGTATTTTTCTTTAATTACTAGTCTGGCGCTATGTTCCGACTTTTTTCTCGGAATGATATGCTATTAGGAGTTTTTATATCTTTGAACTTCCAGAGTAGTCCACTTTGATACAGCGATTATTCCGCATAATTTTCCATGGTTCGACCAATTTATTATGTTCGATTCCGTAATTATCTAATAAATAAAAAATGTTCACAAGTTGATGCAGGTGGCATAATTCCACTTTTTGTTTCAAATGTTCTTCGTGAACGACCCACCCTAATTTGGTTTTGGTAGCAATTGGCGAGTGCCTGCGGTTTTGTCACACTTCAGTTGGTACGATTAGCCACACCTCATCTGAACATATCAAAATTTTTGGTTTAGCCAGTTTGGCTTCGCTTACATACCGATTCTAAAATAAACTGTTCGGCATCTCTATCTGTCCCGGTTATTTTCGCTGAAAGAGCCATTAAATATTCCTCAATGATTGTAATCTATTTCGTCCATTGAAGGCAAACGTCAACCATTGGCCCTTGTAGGCCGAGATAATCAAAATCTTATAGTTCCATTATTGTCCCACCGGTGTGAAGTTCATCAAAAGTGTAGCTACACAAAGTAACAAAAAACAAACATGTAAATATATACACAATTTAACAAAAAGTGTAGAATTACAAAAAAAAATTATGTAAGGGTTGAATTTATTATTTATCCCACTAAATCTAATCTAATCTAGCACGCAAGCTTAAAACAAGCAAGCTTAAAGTTATTTAAAATTATTTCAGGTAATCCATTTCCATAACATATCTAAAATCTAATAAGGTACTTCAATTTTCAATACATTTGTGGCATTTTTCCCCTGCTATCCGTTCTGGTTCCACATTGCATAGCTCCATGCCAGCCTATACTGGCATGGAAGATGGGTCGGCCCATGAGTTTTGCACTCCGACAGGGGGGGGTGGTCACAGATGTGTTCCTTTTCATCACAAATCGTAATTTGTTGATGAAAATTCTCTTTGCATCCTGCCCTATCGGGATTCGAACCCGGTACCTCCCGATCCAAACACCAAAGCTTTAACCACTATGCCATTTGGTCGGTATTTATGGCATTTATAAGGGGTCATTTTCCCCAAACAAATTATACAAAACCATTCTGTATTTTCATTTAAGTTTTTTGTAGCTGTCTGCTTCTTTGGGGTTGGCTCAATTACATTTTTGTTTTATTGTCTTTATTAGATGTGTTCCTTCCTCTTTTCATTGCCCTGTCTTCAGCTTTAGGATAAAGTCGAATCGGTTCAGGATTAAATTCCGGTGCGGCACTGTCTATTTTCAATGTTGATAGTATTGGTTCATTCATCGTTATTACCGTCGAAATTTCTTCGGCAGTTATATTCGGATCTATTTCAATTATAGTTGTATTTAAGTCAAAACGGTGAAAGTTAACCCACCTCGCCTTCATTGATGTCGGAAAATAATTGAATATTGTTATATTCGATAGGATCTGAAGCTTTATCTATCAGTGCCACAGAAGGTGATAACTCTTGATCAATAATGTTAACCGATTCATTTGCCGGTGAATCAATAGAGTTTAGGTTAAATTCGGACCGCTCCGTAACAGTCGCACCCAAAAATTCTTCATCCGAAAATATTTCACGGTTCATTAGTTCTATTCCTGTAACTTTAAATCCGTTTATTATATTATTTGGTGTGAGCGCTTTAGGAAGGGCATCAGCCACCAATTGCGGAATATTATAAATTGTCATTAGTTTCCCCTGGTGGTTTTGCATCCATACATCTTGCACATTGGACAAATATTTTTTAACAGGACCATATACGCTTCGATCCAATGGTTGCATTTTATGTGAACAATGGGGTGGCATAGAAAGCATCACGCCAAATGCGAGCAATAAGACTGAACGAGTCAAAGAAGGTCGAACATGATGGATAAAATATTGCATAAATTGGAAGAATTATTCAGTTGTCATCCAACCAGGTTTATTTCCTGAGCCTATCGATTAGTTCGGTGCATCACGGATAAAATGATGTTGATAACGCTTTTGCGGAAAATAAATTATGTGGGATAGAAGAACCGGTGGCAATTACAGCAACGCAAACTGTCACCAGTTGTCCTCTATCAGCTGATGTTATCCCTTCAACCTGTTTGGTTCCCTTTTCTGCTACAACTTTGCACAATTTCTGTACAGTTGTGACACCGGTTTCATCCACATTCCAGATATCACTAACAGCAAAATTAAATTTTTCCTTTACTGTACTCAGTAGATCAAAGAAATCGTTGACGCGAAGACGATTAGACCCCATTGTATGACCAATACTGGTCGCTTCTGGCACGCGAAGAGATAAATTGGGGTGTTTTTGTAAAAAAAATGGATAGCCAATCTGGTCCTGCTTGCTTGTTTATCGACCAGGATTTCGGGATATTTTTTTTTAGAGAAATTGCACACTGATAATCGAATTTTAATTTCGGTTTTATGACCGAAATTACAGTTAAAAAAGACACAAAATAAAAAATAGAACAGCTGTCATTTTTTACTTACCATAGATGAAAACAAACTTTTCTCTTTCACTGCTGCAGTATACGTCCGATCACATCGAATTTTTCTAGGCAACTGACAATTTAGAGAGAAATCAAATTACTCATGCATATTATGTGGATTTTCTTTATAGTTTTTCAACAAATCGCTCTTTAACAACCTGCCCCATGTAACAATCTGCCCCAGTCTACCCTATTGGCATTTCAGGGATGCTTTCTTCAATTTTCCATCTGTTTTTACATTATTTCGTTGAATTTGTTGCTCTAACTCGTAAGCGTTTCCCTCAGGTTGCGCCTGTTGTTATTCATTGTTGATTTGGTGAGATTGAATCCATTGATAAGTTCTATTCATGATTGATTTCATTTGATTTAACCGAACTAGCACAACGGGCGGGTGGTTCCATATTTCCTCTTGTACTCGACTCGCGCATATATTTTTTTCACTATCACTTAAACTTGAACGGGACTGTTTATTTAATGTGGTTTCTCCGTAATTTCGGCCTATGACTAATTGATAATATTGGGCTGCCTCTTTGACTTGTACTACCGTCGGTATTGTTCTTAACATTCGGTAAGAAGATAACCACTGTCCTAAGACAAGACGACCGTACTGAGATGGCGTTATTTCGTTTCTGTATTTCTATTTACGATTTAATTGCAGTTTATTGTTTTTTAATGTTTTACTTTGTTGTTCGACACTTTAATTGCTCCAGACACCATCGGTACTATTGTTTTCCATCCAGGAAATCAAGGGATTGGTCTATCATATTGTATCCATCTTGATTGCTACGTAGCTACGGTTTTCTGTTGCCAAGAATGGATTACGTTGAGTCCTAATTTCTGAAAAATCCATTTAGGGCCCGAGTCCCATTTTTGGGTATTATTTTGGGTCGCATAATTTTGATAAAAATTTTTGGAGGGATTTTCAAATGTTCGGAATCGAGTGCGAAGGGTTTCGATTTGGAGGAAATTTGTTTAGGAGGCCTTTCGACAGGCCTGGGTTAATTCTCTTAATTTTTTCCTCAGCTTAAACAACTTTTATAAAAATCGCTTAAAGACAAACCTCTGGCACCTAAATTAATTGCGATCGATGGCCATTGTTGAAAAGGGATTTTCGATTACCAAGAATCGATTGCAGTGAGACCGCATTTTAATCCTGTAATCTTAATTCTGTAGTTACAATACTGTTGTAATTTAACAATAAAATATAATAATCAATTTGATATGCTGTATAAGATAGCGGAAATTTCTCAGCGGAAAATAAGAAATTTCGCTACTCGCCGCAAGTGGCAGCACAACCACAAAAGAGAATTTATTTTGTTACATAATTACCAGCGGAAATTTTTTATTCATTTTGTATCTCTTTGTTCACTAAATAAAACATCATCCCAGTGGAATAAAATATCAAAAGTGATCCTTGAAATGACAAATTGATTGATCTCCGAAGTAAAGGAACACGGTAAATGAAATCTTGAAATTTATCAATATTTCGTCTTTCCGCCATTCTAAAAGAATGACGATGAAACTTTTAAACTAAGTTTTGGACAAAATTCTAGGTTCTGTTCATGCTGAACTAAACTTGGCCACTTCATAACCAAACCTTTTGAAAATTTAAAAATGTTTATTAATTTATTTTCAGTTGTTGGCCAATATCTCAAAAACTTCCACTAGTAACCAATACTTTAGGTTGTTTTTCTAATAGCTTCAGTCATACAGAGACTTGGAAGAAAAGTTGGGGAAATTTGCAAATTAGAATTATCGCTATAATTTTTTGATTTTCTGCGGCCATATAAGTTGTTTTCAGTTTTTGGTCAATTTCTCAACACTAGTAACCGAAACTGAAAATAACTTAGCGAAAATTCTAATCCACAAATTATCCCCAAATTTACCTCGTAATCTCAGTATCATCTAATCTATTAGAAAAGCAACCGAAAGTATTGGTTTCTAGTGGAAGTTTTTGAGATATTGGCTAAAAAATGAAAATAAATTAATAAACATTTTTAAATTTTCAAAAGGATTGGTTATAAAATGGCCAAGTTTAATCCAGCATGAACAGATCCTAGGATTTTGTCCAAAACTTACTTTAACATCTCTGATCAATACTACTATCCAAATTTCTTCGTCATTCTTATAGAATGGCGGAAAGACGAAATATTGTTAAATTTCAAGATTTCATTTGCCGAGTTCCTTTACTTCGGAGATCAATCAATTTGTCATTTTAAGGATCACTTTTAATATTTTATTCCGCTGGGATGTTTTATTTAGTGAAAAAAGAGATACAAAATGAATAAAAAATTTCCGCTGGTAATTTTATAACAAAATAAATTCTCTTTTGTGATTGTGCTGCCACTTGCGGCGAGTAGCGAAATCTCTTGTTTTCCGCTGAGAAATTTCTGCTATCGCTGTCTTATACAGCATCAATTTGATATTCATAATATAATATAATGCTTTCTAACAATTTGGTGTGTGTGAAAAAATATAAACATGAGCTGAATTAAAATTATGAAAACATGTGTTGGAAAATGCGTGTGGTTAACCCTGCTGAGTTTGCCTCAACAATAGGTAACCTAAAACATGGCTTAATTACAACTTTTCTGTCTTTCAACATATTCCTTATATAGGGTTGTTATATTTAGGCGGTTCGATGTTGGCAGCCTGTGGCGGCCATGTTGTTTGGTGGCGTCTGTATAATCTTGTCTTATTTTCAGTAACTGATGCCAAATCACCAATGAAAACTTGTCAATACAATTGGCCAAACTCAAGACAATCGGTTCAGTAAACAATCAGCACTCGTACGTCAAAGAAATGCCAGATCGGTCTAGAACATTGCCGCGAGAACCCGAAGTAGTCAATTCCTCGCCGTGTAGACGAATCGGGACTTTGTCCTCCCGTACAAGATTCAAATGACCCAGGAGCGTAAAGTTAATGACCCCAATTTTGCCCGAAAAATAATCTTTAGTGACGAGGCGCACTTTTGGATGAATGGCTATGTTAACAAGCAAAATTGCCGAATATGGGCATCATTGGTCCTTACTTTTTCGAAAATGACGTTGGTGAGGCCATGATCATCAACGGCGAGCGCTAAAGAACAGTGCACACCGATGTTTCCAGCATGACGGGCCTACGTGCTACACAGCAAACGCAACGATGGACATTCTGCTCATCGACCCGCCCAAATTGAAAATCCCTTTACAAGCAAACAATTTTTTTAATATGGTCCTCTAAACATAAAATGTTGAAAATCACTGAACCTGAGAACTATACAAATTAATTTGTACGTACATTGTCTTTCTGTAACCCCAAAATCCTATAAATAATTACTTTTTTTATCTAAAAAAATTTTCCAGGCAAATATCAATTAACATTAAATGACTCCATCCCAACTATATATGTACAACACATACCAGTTTTGAGCAGCACAAAATATTGCATGTTGAATCTTTATCTCATGTAATGGTTGGCATGGTATACAGTAAATGGAAAATTTAAAATTTCATTTAATTTATTTCACTTTGTTTTTCTCGAAATAAAAGATCGTCTAAAATAATTTTCGAAAAATGTCAAAAACACTATTGTCGCTTTTCCAGTATGTACTGTGTTTGTGCTTTACAACTTTTCCCAGGTGAAAAATGTAATTTTTTGTTTCAGTTGTTTTGTGTTTGTTGTCTGGATGTTGTCTACGGAAGCGAAATGCTCGCCAAGCAGAATCACAAAATGTTTTTAAATGTATTGATCTGGAAATCGGTTTGTTCACTTGACTAAAATTTGTGCTCGTATCGTAATTTATCATCATGGATAAAATATCGGATTTATGTAAATTACTTAAGTGTTGAAGTAATACACAAAACAAAAGTTTGCTCGACAACAAAATAAGGAGGTTCACATCCATTTACATAAATAGAACAGAACAAAAAACTACTTTGTAAATACTGTCTAAGTGGAATTCTAACATTTCTATACTTGACATACACACAAAAAAATCTGAATAAACAAATAACAAACAAAAAAGGGTTCAGCACTTCTCTTCAAATTTATCCATCGTGCGTACTCATATTTTTGTGTGCTAAAATGGAAAAAAGAAAAATTGCTCTTCAGAATGTTCCGCAAAACACATTTTATAATCCATCCCAGCCATTTATTCATCCATCCATCCATTCAAAACATACTCACGTACTTTTTTGCTGTATAATAAAAAAGGAATTTTTCTCGTCCTCTTGTTGTTGCTGTTGCTGTTGTTGTTTGTATATTATATTGTGTTTTAGTGTTATTGCGAAAATCACCAAGGATCTGGTACTTAAGTATAATATGCCAAAAGGAACGGGATAGGGTTTTTTAAAGTATTCTTTCGAAATTGGCTTATTTCGTCTTCGTCGTCTCTATTGTTACAGGCGATAGGAATCACAGCACTGGAAAAAATTTGGGATATTTTTCATGCGAAATATTCGTGATTTTTTATTTGACTAATCATAAAAATAAATGGAATATCAAAATTTCAGAATACAGCAGCAACATTTTTTTAAAGGATTTTCAAATATGTATAGTATACGATATATATCTGTATACATGACACCACACATACTTAGAACAATGTTCTTTTGGCTGTTATTTGCATAATGGCAAAATTATTAAGAATAAATGTTGCGGCAATTTTTATTTTATTATGGGACCTCGCGGCACTACTAAATTGGTTATAATTTTAATAAGGGCGGAATTTAATTGGATAGAACATGCTGATGATATTAAAAGTGCTTGACTGTGAATCGTGATACGTTAATTTAGGTGATATTTTAATGTGAACGTCGTTTAAAAGCTTGTTATAAGGTGGAGGGGGCGATAAAGCTCAGTCACCAAAAAAATTTAATGATAAGCAAAAATTCATTAGAGTGGTGAGCCCCGTAAACGGGGGTAACGAGTTCTATGCTAATTGGAATTATTCTTAAATAATTTGGCTAAAATACAGTGGCCATTTTGGTATCGGGATTTTATTTTGGCAATGTAAATGGAACTATATCATTTGGAAACCGGAAACCAGAAACCGGTAGTTTTTGATGATGTTCTGTAAATAAATACTATCAACATCAACACTAAATGGATCTTCGCCATTTCTTAACCACTTACTAAGGAATTGATTTTTATTAAGAATCAGGACTAATAAATAATTGGAATTGGCTTGTCACATTGTTCTCAAGCATTCTCAATTGTAAATCTTCTGGTTATCAAGTATATTTTGTAGTTTCTCGTTTCCCTGTTTTCTCTTCCAATTAAGAGCACCGCTTTACAAAATCAAATGACTATTGAATAGAAGGTAAAATGGCGCGGAAATCAATTGAGGCCCTCACAAATGAGGAGGAAAGAAAAATACCTCACTTTCGGTCCCTAGTATTTAATGGTATAAGACAGCGTCATCCAGCTGGCGGTGAACTAAATTGTTTATAAGGCCTACGAATTCTGAATTTCTGCACTCTAAATATCCTGCAAATTTGTTATCATTAGTGTTGGAGTTTTTTTTCAATGTATTTTGCGAAATTCAGCCTATCACTTTTACATAGCGAAAAGTCTAGCAATGAAAAAATCATTAAAAATGTATATTAGATGCAGATATTTGGATCGGCCAAAGAGTAGCAAGGTTTTTGACAAATATTTTGACATTAAACGCATTAAAACTTATGTGAATCAACTCTAAATATTTTATTTAAATCCACTATTAAGCGACGTATGTCGAAACTAAGTAACACCTCTAAGAATTCTGGAATCGGCCATAGTTTAGCAAATATTTTGACGAATATTTGACTTTTTCTAAAATAAGACGCCTTGAAACTTCTGTGGAGCCCCACAAAATCTTTTTAATTTAAATATGGTTCAAGAGCTCAATTCATACAGTGTTAAGCGACATGTTCACACTTGGTTACCTTTCTAAGAACTCTGAACTCCGCCATAGTGTAGTAAGTATTTTGATGAATATTTTGACGATTAACGAGTTAAAACTTCCGCGGAGTTTCCCGAAATCTTTTTGTGTTAATGTGATAAACCGTTTTCGATATATTCATTAGTCCGGTATTAAACGACATTTGGCCGCACGTGGTAAAATCTCTGAGATTCCAGGAACCGCCTATAGTGTTGCGAGAAATTTTACGAATTAAAACTTGTGCGGAGCTTTCCGCAATCTTTTTCTTTTAATATCATAAACTATTTTTAACAGCCCAATTCATCCACTTTAAGCGACATACTTCTACACTTGGTAATACTTGGTCTCTGAGCATCCTGGAATCGTTTCACGAGATTAAACATTTCACGAGATAAAAACTTGTTCGGAGCAACCCCAAATATTTTTATTTAATGTGGTTAATTAATTTAAATTTTTTTTAACCCAAGCTAATAGACTATTATGATCACATTTAATCGCAATATCTGCAAAGATTAACTGTTTGCACTTTCTTATTGCTACACTTTTTAATAGTTACACTTTCCGTCAATTTATGCAGCAAGATTTTTCGTTAAAAAGTGCACTTCGGTTTGGTTATTGAGGAAAGAAATACAGTTCAGGTTCTTAAAATGAAATAGGTATGGAGAAATTCGACTTAAGATACTAGAAACACATGACACATCCCAGCCGAGAACCGAATGTGGAGGCGGGAAATTAATTCTTAGTCGCGGTCTGTAACCAGTAGCCTGACGGGATGTAGGTACGTCAAATGGAACGCACCTTCCTTCAAAATGTTTAATCTTTTAGTAATATCGAGAGCAGATATGGCAGATGTGACGAGTGCACCGTTTTTGAGGCGTCAACAGAAAAAAACTTAGGCTCTCTGGTCACTTAATATACAAGCAAATAATAATTGCAGATTGTTACGATAAATGGAACGCACGAATTGAGGCGAAACCGAAATTGATGGTTGTATCTGTCGCTGCAAGTAAAGCTATTTATTATTCAGTCGTAAGTTTTAGCTTTTGGATTTTTATTGAAAAATTTCAACTTCCGAGAATGTTTGCGGCTAAACAAAATCTTCTTGGACGAATTGTTATTTGGATAAATATTGTTCGCAAGACCAAACAGAGGTATTTTCTACTTGTTTAACTATGAAAATAAGAAAATTAAATTATCTGAAATTTAATCAGCTAATGGCATTGCTGTCATATATTGCCTGTAGTCAGGTGAAATGAATACCTTTTGTACGCGACCTAGGTAATATGCTGGTAGCACATTAGATGGTGTGTTCTTCTGCAATCTTTATAGCACGAGATGTTTTTTATTGGCACAGGTCACGATTAAGCTTGCATGTGTTTAGTTGGTATAATGCTGATTTATCATGCCTCAATCTTTATAGTAATTATTATTTCAATAAAAATATCGAATTTTATATTATTTCATGACAGATTTCTAAACTACTAAAATGCCGACAATAAAATATAATACAGTGGGCAAAACATAGTAAGACTTGGTTCATAATTTTAAAATTCTTTATTTGTTTCTCCAAATCTAATTCGTCCCCCTCAAAGTAATCCCCCCCAGCCTCAATAGAGTTGTGTCAACGTTTTTTCCAACCCTCGAAACAGTTGTTGAAGTCAATTTCCGGAATAGCCTCCAATGCGCGTAGCGATTCACGTTTAATGTCTTCAATTGACTCAAACCGGTTTCCCGGAGCGGTCGTTTTAGTTTGCTGAATAGCCAGAAGCCAGACGGAGCTAAATCAAGCGAATACGGTAGTTGCGGAACGATATGGGAGGAATTTTTGGCGAAAAAATCACGTAAAACGAATGCAGTATGAAAAGGTGCATTATCGTGGTGCAAAAACCAAGAGTTGTCGGCCCATATTTCCGGCCTTTTTTACGAATAGCTTCGCGCAAACGACGCATAACACTCAAATAGTATTCCTTGTTGACAGTTTGGCCGGTCGGATGGAATTCGGAGTGCACCACACCTCGATAATCGAAGAAAACTGTCGACATCACCTTGACTTTCGGCTCACCTTTGGCACGATATTAGGCCGATTGATCGTCTGTTTCCGGGTCGTAAGCATAGATCCAAGATTCATCGCCAGTTATAATACGTTTCATGACATCCTGGTAGTCGGAAAGCATTGTTTCACAGACGTCAACGAGACGCTGTTTTTCCAAAAAATTGAGTGATTTTGGAACCAATCGTGCTTTCACTTTTCTTAGGCCCAAATGATCTTTCAAAATGGTTTTCACTGATCCTTCCGATATTTCAACGATGCCAATAAGGTCTCTGACTGTTGATCGTCGGATTCTGTCGGTACCAATCAAAAACACTTTCTCGTAACCTACAATTATCACCGAAGGCTTTTGCAACATTCTGAACGTTTCGGCACCACAAAATTGATTCCGCACACAAAATTTAATGAACCTTCTTTGTTGAATAATTTCACTCATTGTAAAAATCGCCGAATGCACTTTTTGTACTTCAGAAAGACAAGCGTATACTAACCACTAATGATTATTTTGATGTGACATTTGGCACAGATGTCACTGACAGTCATACCAACATAGAAAAACAAATATTTCGACGAATGGTTTTCCGCGCGAAATTTAAATTAAAAAATTTTACTACTTTTTGCCCACAGTAGTATGTTATTTACTACTAACGGTTGGGGTAATAATGGAAGTTAATGATGATGATAATTTCAAGAATGGCGGAATTACTACAGTAGATGCTTATTCAACTGCAGTTCTTTAAGAGAATTGAACATCAAATAATTTAAGCTTTCAATACAAAATAGCGTACAAGTCTAATGCCAATTAAAATGTAGGTGGAATGGATTGATAACGGAATGTGACAAAAGAATAGCTCGAGCAGTCCTAAAAGGGAAAGTAATGCGGCCCAGGCTAAATTAATGTGGGAACATTAGATTTCAGTTTGGTTCCGGGATTCGTAAGAGGTTTTTTTTAGTCATTATGAATCTCAACACTAGCGTTTTGAAAACTTTTTAAACCTACAGTAAACCATTATTATTTTATTGAACTCAAAATTCTATAAATAAAAAGTCCAAAACTAAACCACAAGAGCTCCTTAGAGCTTAAGTTATACACTGATTGGGCCACTTTCCTTTCAGTTGATCAACAACATATTATAGGTTTCCTCCCTAGACAATACAACTGCACTTAACATGTCGGTGAACGTATCGCCCACCAAAATGGGCCAAACAGCGTACACACATTTTTATGTTACAATGTGCAATTCACTCACCATAGACGAAATAGTAAACCGCAACTATTACAAATAATAAATTATAGCAAAATAGACGCCTGTAATATACATTTTGCATTTTAAAATTAACGTTTAACGCTTAGTATTATACATCCCACAAAACGAACTAGAACGAACGATTGCTACAAATAGTCAAATTTTTTTGCAAAAAGAAATCTCCATGCCCCCCTTCAAAACGAATATTGACAATGAATACAACATTGATTATCACCCTTGGTTATTCTAAAAATTTTCTAATATTTTATGAATATTTAGATCAGAGCTTTCACACAAAAATCGTTGAAATGTAAATAGTAATAAGTCATTGAATACTTTCAATGACATCTCAAATAAGTCTCAAACAAAGTTATATCAACCTCAATAATACCACAAAATTCTGTAGTGTTGATTTCTATGTAAATCTACAGAGTTTACATTGTGACTACACCAACCTACAAAATTTCAAAAAATGTCACACACAAATTACCTTATTTGAGTTAGTCGTTTTATTAACTTGTATTACAACAATTGACCATTTTGTAAGTTCATGCCATACAAAGTTCACATACAGTGGTTTGTACTAGTCCAATAGGTATGAAACCATTAAAACTAATTTCATTCATAAAATTCTATTTTCAATTTACTGACATTCATTTTGTACATGAAGAGCTCTCATGTACCTACCCTGATAATATGAACTTTACAAAAAATTCTAATATTTTTAATTTCATTAAAGCTTTCATTCATTTTATGGTCTTGTAGTTGGTTGTGTGTGCTTTAATTAGCAGTAGAAAATACGACATATGATGTGGCATTGTGTGGCCACAAATACATGGATTTACTGGTAGACAAATTTTCATTTCAGTAATATAAAAGTTTTGTTTTGTCGGTACGGTTACAAGGTAAACATATGACTCGCCCCATACAGTTAGTTTAAAAATAAAATAAACAAGTTTTTTGGTGATATGTGGAACTGAACGGGGGATGATACCGGGTAGTGGTTTTAAGTTGGTATACTAATTTTATTTTGATACAAATTATTTATGAAGTTGAGTTTATTAATTGTTTTATTTATTTTCTAGTACCATTAATTATTTATGATGGGACTTGACTAAACTTTCGAAAAGTTTTATGAGACATATGCGGATAGAAATAAATTTTGGAATGAAATAAGGAGAGAGTTAAACCAAAAAATTGCAAGCGTGTCTAGTCACAGGGAGAAATTCGATTCTTTTGTTTAGGCTGATTGCACAACAGTTATTACGTATACATAACTAACTTCGGTCTGTCGGCCTAAATTATTGAAATACTGACACGAGCAATGACAAAAACGAAGGCACATCACGAAACGATGACACCACGAGAATTGCTTATTAAATTTTGAATTTTATTTGCATATTTTCGTCTAATTCGTCAACGCAACATTTTAGCTCACTAATCCATCGGATTGGCCTGGTTAGCAAATTATTAGTTTATTAAGGAATATGCACGTATTATTTATCATTGAAAAGCTCTGGAAGAATGTATCAAAATATTTCTCGGAACATTAGTACCCAAAACTACCCCTTGGGCGCTGGAAACAAGTAAATTTGTTATTATTCTGATTTAATGAGTTGCCGTTTCGCTTGAAAGGTTTAGAACTAAGCAACAATTTTGTTATTAGAACTTTATTTCACAAATCCACCATTCTGGCAGTTATGCCACATTATACGTGTATTATAGAATATTGCCGCATATCATTGAGAAGTTTTTAGTACTCAAAACTACCTCCATGACGCGGGAATTCAACACATTTAATAATGTGGCATAACAATCGAAAAATTTTAGATTAAGCAACATATTTTCTTTTGTTCCGTCATACTTATGTTATATACCACAGAAATGTTTTTGAACAAAGCAGCAACTTTGTTATAAGCTCTGTAACGGAATACCTAAAGGGTCCGTTAACCTTTTCCTTACGGCTTTGGAATGTCGAATTTTGCTAACCTTTTTCTGTTTGCTATATGAATTATCATCATCTTCAGACGCAAGGGATTGAAATTTTTTTCCACCATTTCGTTGACCTGTGATCATATTAGCATATGCCGCATAATTGATCGGCTAAATATACATTAGCCATTATTTGGCGACAGAAACTTATTATTTCTGGACATGAGATTGGAACTTTTGACCCATCTTTCATGGTTTTTGTTACTGTGTTCAAAGCGTATATACAACAATTACTTAGAACCATTACTTCTTTAGTGTCCTGCCATTTTGCACATATACGTCCAAATAAGGAAACTTTGAATTTCGATTCTTCCCATTGTAACTTCCCTGATAAGTTTGGTAATTTTTTTCGATTGGCCATACATGTACCAAGAGCAGGATAATTTACACTTTCTAGTATGCGCACAGACTCACTAATTTATTAACTACCCTCTCGCCTAAAGTACTTTCCACGGTTTGCTGCTATTTCTGCCAGTTTGGATGTTAAAATCATATGTGTATCTCGTAACTGCATCGCATCGTAACCACATTTTTATACCTCGTTTTACGGGGTTGTTTTATTTAATAATACGAAATAGCTTTTCATATACCATTTCTCAAAAAGGCAACAAAACACTTATTTTGTTTCCCAACTTCGGTATAGTGAAACGAAAGTTGATGTTTTCAATCTTCCAAATTCGATAATCTGTATGTATCCATCGATAGATAAGATTAAAATGGCAATGAGCACAAAAGCATGCAGTATAGAAGACAAGAAAAGAAAATTTTCATGTATCAGTGGAAAATTGAATATTAAAAAATATGTGGATGGTTCATTGGTTTAAGCTATATATCCAAATGCAGGTATACTCGAATATAAAAGCTGTAAAGAAAATATGTAAATGGAATCTTTTTCTCCTCTTAAATGTTGTATAAATAAAATTCTGTAAATATTTAGCCGAAAGGTTGGTCATGATTAATTTCTTATAAATGTTTTTGTTAATTTTCAAGTTTCGGAAATTATTAAGTCAAACGAAATTTTAACAGATCATTGCATTAAAGGTCTGTTCAAAAAATAGTAATTGATTGGTATACACCCATGCAAGTGTCTGTAGAAAACCTTGTCACAGTCCGTTAAGTGTTTTGGTATAAAAATGATGTCCTACACGACGTGTACATCTAAAACGATTCATGGTCGAAGTTTTTGTTTCGAGGAGAATGAACGGAAGTTGTCTACTCCAATTTAGAGTATTTAATCAGGCATGTAACGGAGCTGTCATTTTTATGTGTGTAATATGTTGTTGTTCGTATATTCTCCGAGCACCGAAATATTAAGTATACCTTCTTTGACGTATTTACAGCCTAGATAAGTCAGGTGCAAGATAGTCACATCAGCTAAGAATACTGCTTCTGACCAGCACGCAGTCAGTTATAACATAATTATGCAACTCACATGATCCATGATTCAGTGACGTGCATGGTGAAGTAAACACCACAACCTACATGATCCATGAGTTACAAAAACCCACCCACCTCCATAGTGATCAACATCTCTATTTCAAAGCTGCACTCGGAACTTCAGGATTACCTAGTTCCTAGTGTATAAAACTACATTTTTAGATCCGGGGTATTGATCAACTTAACGACCGATCACAAAATTCCACCTATTCACTGAGCATATTAACTTCCTAAGCTCTGAATTGAATACAAACTACTGCAAGCAAACCAATCTCTACTGAAACATCTTAAAGAACGGATTCTTTTCGGTATTACAGCCAATCAATCACACGATATATACAGGGTATCCCAGAATTGGGCAATCAAACGAAGCATGGTGATAGGAGAGGTTATTTCAAATAAAAACAGCTAAGCTAAGTTTTTCGAATTGTTGATGGTGCAAAAGTTATTCCACTTTTATTAGTGTTAAAAAGTAATTTAAAAAAACAAGATCTCTTTTGTTTAACTTACCTTTTTAACAAGATAATTAGATCACGAGACCATGCAATAGACCCTCCCCTTCCAATCCAGCGGATTGAATAATTTACGTTCAGGTGTTGTCTCACTACTTGCGCATAGTGAAGGGGAGCTCCTTCTGCTGCAGCCACATATGTCCAAGTGTTTGTAGAGAAACGTCATCAAGTCATTTTGCAGACAACTTAGATAGACTTCCACGTTGACCCGACGTGAGAGTTCAAATGGATCAATCAATTTTTCGATTATTCCCGCCTACATGTTCACTCCAAATTGGTGTTTAAACCGATTATGCCACACTTTTTTGGACTTACGCGGGCCCAATAGTGTGAATTATGCATAATGGATATTGAATATCCCCCCTTTTAAAACATGTTTCGTCACTCAATAAAATGTTGTTAATAATCTGCAAATTTTCTTGGCATCTTGGCAGCATTTCTTGACCAAATTGCACCATTTTTTCATGCTCAGCAAGTAAACGATCCTGTACACGTTTCACATGGAAAGGGTTCAACTAATTTCGTTTTAAAATACGATGCAACGCGGACTGTGGCGCTGACGTCCCGCACGTCGGGATAAACAACGAACACTTATAGATGGGCCAGCTGTCACCATTCCAATTACTCTATCTTCGTCTATACCAAGTTGACCCGCTGTTTCATGTCTTCTCAGACGTTGCCAGTACATAAGCCATAAATGAAATGCATTTCTGCATATTCGCGGTGGGAATAAGTCACATATAGGTTATTCACATTTTAATTATAAACGTTCGAGTATGTAATGTATATAGGGTGGGCTAAATAAATTTTTTTTTTTTAAATGCAATAAAACAAAAAGTTATGACGTACCCCATACGGTCGGTCCAATTTTTGAGTACATTTTCGATGGTATGCGGCATAATCTTCAGTGGCAATGCGAATATTGTTCTTGAGAGCGTCAATCGTTGCTGGTTTATCGGTGTAACACTTACCTTTGACGGCACCCCAAAGATAATAGTCCAACGGCGTCAAATCACAGCTCCGAGGCGGCCAAATCACGGCAGATAATTCGATATTCGAAGACAGTGCACAAAAGATCAATTGAAACGTGTGCTGTGTGGCATGGAGCGCCGTCTTGTTGAAACCAAATGTTTCCTAAGTCCTCCTTTTCAAGTGCCGGGAACAAAAAACTGTTTATCATGGCGCGGTAGCGCTCACCATTGACAACGGCGGCTCTTTGCACATTTTCAAAGAAAAATGGCCCAATGATGCCACCGGACCAAAATCCGCACCAAACAGTCACTCGTTAAGGATGCATCGGCTTCTTTAAGATCACGTGCGGGTTCTCCGTGCCCCAAATACGACAATTCTGCTTGTTTACATAGCCGCCAAGATGGAAATGCGCCTCATCCGAAAAGATGATTTTTTTTCAGCGTTGTTCAAGGAATACACAACCATTTTCGTTCAGCTGAAGGATAAAACTAACTTTCTGTCAAATCAGAGGTGACAAAACCATTACCATACTCAAAAAACCCGCTAGTTCAAAAAATATTATTTGGCCCACCCTGTATATGGAACTACTAACATGAATTACAAAATGTTTTTCTTTTTATACCACAAATTTTGTTTAATTCGGGCTACTAGTTTGTCTTAAAGCAATTGTTATACTTTAGTTTACCATTGTGTTCATCATTTTGTTTTGTTTGTTCTATTAATGGGTCAACTTTCTGTAGTACATTGTTTTCCCGCTGGCGTCACTTAAACATCAACAAAAAAATTTGAGAAACAAAAAACTTTTCTTAGCCATTGTTTTTATTTGACAGAAGATAATACAGCTTACAAAATGATTTTATTGAAAAGTACTAAAACAGAAAGTTAAACAAAAGAACTCTTGGATTTTTTAAATTAATTTTTTGGTAGGTGCGCATGAGAACCATCAACAATTCGAAAAAACTTTACTTAGCTGATTTTGTTTTAAATGAGCTCCACTATCACCCTGCTTCGTTTGATCATCCAATTCTGGGACACCCTTCCAATTCTGGGCCTCCATGTGAACGATTTTGTATGTCAGCGAAATTTCGATGAACGCGCCTTAATGTATGCATTGGTGTAACAAATTTTCTTTTAAAAACAATTAAGTTGTGTATAATCCCTATTCATGACAATTTGAAGGACGTTTAGGCAAATTTATCTAATAAATCGAAAATTATATTTTTTCATAATTTTTATGTTGTGTAGATTAATTAGTGTAACTTTAATTTAATTAACCGTCCATGTTTCTTTACGCAAAATTTGACAATAAAATTAGTTCGATCAGTTAAGACGAAGTCGGCAGCATCTCCCACCACCTGTTGGACTGAAAGTGATATTATTACGAATGATGCTCGAGACAAAGGACCAACCTACACTAATGCATTATACTTAACAAATAATTGCCTGGAAGACAATGCAAATTTCATTCAATTTTGTGAACATTCCAGCCAGCGTTATATAACACCATTACAGTTGACGAGCTTGTTTGGGTTTGAATCTATGTATATCTCCATTGTGTTAGATTTGTAAAAGAATTTGTGCCTGCGAAAAATTTTAAATTATATCTACAAATTAATAGAATTCAAATTACCCAATGAAACCGCTGAAGACAAAGAAATCATTATTTAAATTTAATTCGTAGACTACAATTTGTTAACCCGCTCCATTTTACGAATCAGCCTTACCCTAGTTCTGTCGAACGAAAACATAAGCACTCATTTTCTGCGAATACATAACTAAATAAACTTAAAATAAGAATTTCATCTCATTTTCATGAATAAAACTACAATACAAATTTGCTTATCATTATTGGCGTATAGTTGTTACATTATCATTGTTATGTTCTCATCTTATCACTTTAAACAACAGAAAAATACTTGAGATGAGAAAAACAGCAACACAAAACAAAAAAAAACTTAGAAGTGAAAAACTCATTTCCCATCATAACATTTTTCATTTACTCAAAAATTATTTTCACAGATAATCAAATTTCATCGCAGTCGTATAAAATGACCTTGTTTTGGGGTATATTCTGGAAAATGTCGCTGTTCGCTTTTTGGTATTCTTCGAAAGAAAACTGTTTAGCGAAAATTCCATTCATTTTCATGAACGACTGTAATCACTTTTCTGTAATGAGTTCAGTGAAAAATATTTCATTCTAATTTTGAATAATAATCATCTTCATCATCATTTTTTTGTATGCGGAGCAAGGGTACAAAGTACGGAAATTGCTTTAAACAAAATACAAAAATTGAAAAAAATTTCGTGGGGAAAACCACAAGAAACAAAACACAGAGCATACAACAATGAAAAAATATATAGTAATAGGTGTAATAATAATTTGACCTCTCATCTCCCCCAAAACACTTTGCTTATGCTATACGTATAAAGTGTATGAGAATGAGGAAATTCCGCAAAACACGATAAGGGATAAAATAAACCTAAAATATTATGTACATTTATGATCCAAACAGTGTGGCAATGAATACATAAAAACAAGAAATTGCTGAAAAAGGATAAGACAAAGGAAAGCAAGAAAAAAACAATTATGTAAAGAGCATCCTTTATGCTGCGGCACAACAACGCACTAACGACCGACTAATATACAGATTGTTCCCTGCTCCGCACAAAAAGCTTTTCCTTCTGTTAGTTCATGATTATTGTAATTTTCTCAGCCATACAAAAGGTTTTCCGTTTTTTGTTGTTTTTTTGCATTTTCATTTGTATTTTTTGTTTTTTGCTCATGCACCAATAAGAGTCTTCTCGTTTTGGTGATTGTGTGCTGTTTGCACGATTGCTAAATATAAATGTACACAAGAATAAAATGTGTAAATGGGAGAATGAAAATCTTTTGGGGATTAAGCAATTTTTGTATTTTTTTTTTCGTCGGAAAATTGGGAAATTAAAACAATCGAAATTGATATTATGCAAATGAGATGATTAGGAAAACATGTGAAAATGGCAGATATGATTTGAGATTTGATGCTGTGTTGATGTTCTTTATTCGTTTTGAATGAGCCGCAATGATTTGAGTAAGGGTTTTTTGGTTGCGTCGTTATATTTAAAGCATGATAACACTAACTTAAGCTAGTTATAGTTTAAATAGTTTATTTTTTATTTTTTGTTTATTTCCAATGGCTTCATTCTTGAATCTTTCTACATATGAAACTATCAAGAAGTGTTCAAATCTTAAGCTAATTACATTTTTTAAGTTTTAGCCAATGTTAATACTTAATATTAGTGTTCACAATTTAATTTAGATCCTACTTATAAGCGTAATCAACACTTTTAATGATTTTACATGTTTATAAGTCCGAGTGGATCTGCTCTTCTCAGTCGTTTAAATCGCGGCTGTTTTAGTATATCCCAGGCCAATTCGTCGGGATGTCCCTGAAGTTCTGAGTAGTACTTCGAACTGAATTCCTTGATTGTTTCTTTAACGGGTTTAATACCAAGGTCGGCGTGTATGTTCGTATTTCGAATATACGATGGAGCATTAGCAATACATCGGACTATTTTCGCTTGAGTTCGTCGCAGGAGTTCTCTATTTGATGCACTGGTGAATCCCCATAACTGAATATCATATGTCCATATTGGCTTGATTAACGCTTTGTATAGTAAGACCTTATTGTCTATTGATAACTTGCTTTTTCTTCCTACAAGCCAATACATTTTAGAAAATTTTATTTTTATTTGGTCGCTTTGCTTCAATATGTTCTTTCCACGTTATACACCGTATAATTGTACTGATGAGCAGGAGCGTTTGTTCAGCGTGAATGTGACATGAAAAATTGTTTCGTTTACTTTTATTCGCCAGGAGATAGTTTCCAGAACCGAGTGAATATTCTTATATAATATAATTCTTTGGCAGGAGCGCTTTAAGTTTGTATATTAGTCCATCGTGTCAAACTTCGTCAAATGCTTGTATTATATCCATGAAGACAACAGAACAGTCTTGTTTTGCCTCAAAGGTCTGTCTGATTGCATTTATAATTCTATGCACTTGCTCTATGGTACCATGTTGGTTTCGGAACCTAAATTGATGGTCTAGAATGATTTGCCTTTCTTCTAATACTGGTTTCAGTTGTGTTATTAACATTTTTTCAAACAGCTTTGAGATTGTGGGAAGCATGCTTATTAGATGAAAAGACGAGATTTGAGTTTCGTTTTTCCCATAAGCCTGGGATTGTGATCAAAGATATCTTCCACATTTGAGGAATATGGCTAGTCTGAATGATCGCATTAAAAATGTAGGTTATTAGGTTTATGTATTTGTCTGGTAATTCGCTTATCATTTGTCCAGTGCTAAGGTCATATCCTGGCGCCTTTTTCGGGCTAATACAAGTTTTGATTCTGTTCTTAACTTTCCTCCATTCAAACTTTATAGGTTTAAAGGATGAATCATCATTCATCTGCTGAGGCAGCACGATATTATTAGATCCTTCGTGTGGTGAAAATACCGTCTATAGATGTGCAGCGATTGGCTTTTTCTTCTTCGCTTCTCGCCCAATTTCCAGTTGGTAGTCTAATCGGTGGATTCGACTTTGTAGCCCTTTTCAGGTTTTTGGTTGCCTTCCACAAAGAATAATCAGTCTTCTCTGTTGCCGAGAGTTCACTTAAATAATTTTGGACACGTTGGTTTTCTTCTTTCAGGGTTTTGATAGCTGCATACAACTTTAATCACATTAATCAGTTGAGCTTGTTGCAGATGCCTTTTCAATAAGCAGAAACAAATTTTAGTACACAGTTGTCCATGAAAATTTCTCAACAGATTAGTTGCAGACGCTCGATATCAAAAGCAAATGACTGTTGGAAGCGGTGCGACATTTAATAACGCGAATTAGGTGAATAAGAAAATGCCGAAAATTCTAGGCAGAACTGAGCCAAACAGTATATTCATTTTTACCGCAAAACTTGGATACTAATATTTGGATTTAAATTAACGCAAGCAGATGAAACTTGTGGTTTTTCATCGGCCAGTATTTATGTTTTTTCCCTGGTGACAGTTGACACTTTAACAATCTGAATATATAAAAAGGTGTAAAAAATGAATGTGCGCGCATCAGTTGAGAACGGCTGAACCGATTTGGCTCAATCTTTTTTTGTTGGGTTCGCAAATTTTGAAAAAATCCACCGGAAAAGTCGGAAAACCCGAAAAATCGAATAAAAACCCTTTTTTATATGAATTATTTATGAGACAGGTGGTGCTTTGGTTAAAGCGTCGGCGTTTAGGCTGGCAGGTACTGGATGCGAAGGCCACCGGAGGCTATTTATTTTCTCTATTTATTTTCTCTATCTATATATCTTTCTATCTATCTATACACAAATCAATTGCCGTACGTTAGTCTCGCAAAAACTCGAGAACGACACGACCGATTTGGATGATTCTTTTTTTGCTTTGTTCTTCTCAATTCAGTCATGGTTTACGAAAAATAAAATAAAAAACCTTTTTTATATGAATTGTGTGTGTGGTTAAAGTGGTTAAAGCTTCGGTGCTTGGGCGGGAGGTACTGGATTCGAATCTCACCAGGCTGAGGAAAAAGAATATTCGGAAAAACCCAAAGGAAAATCAAAAATTTAAAATCGAAAAAAATTTGCCAAAACCCAAAGATAAACCGAAAAATCAAAAAAAATCGGAAAATTGAAAATTGCGTTACACTTAACACCACCAATGAAAATTGTATTTCGACAATGATCATTCATTTATATAGCCATTTCGGATTATTTTCAATAGATGGCGTTGGAGGCGGACTACTATATATAAATTATATATAAGTTTATAATTAAGTTTATAATTCTATATATAAATTATATATAAGTTTATAATCTAATTATATATAAGTTGTGTCCAATTTTGACAATCTATGTACAAATATTTCAAATAATTGTAAAAAAATAAAATAGAAATACTTCTTGCATGGACCAACAAAGCAGCAACATCAAAAATTATTATATTTATTGTACCTTCATTTTGTGCCAAGTTTGTTTTTGATCGTGGAACCCAGAACCTGTTGGCTCAAACATTACCATTGCGTAACAAGTGCGGTTATCTAATTGGATTGCGGGATTGAGATTGATTCGATCGGTAAGTTCATTTTTGTGGATTAATGACTTTAAAGTAAATTAGCCAAATCAATCATTGTAATTTTTAGGAATTGATTTTTGATTAAAATGCTGGCTATCAGACGATCGAGCCTAGGACATAGAACGCGCAATTCATAAGTTCGCGCTGCACGGGCACGAGCTCAGGTTTGACAAAACATAACTCGACGAAGAAGTGTGGTGAAAGTTGACTTGAATTGCGCTGCTTTCATTTATGACTGTACAATCGCCTACAAAGATCTTCGCTGCGTTGATATTGGCGTATTGTTTGCCGTGTGCCGTCATTGTCAAGCATTGAAGTTCTAAACATAAATGCCAGGGCTATGCAGTGCCGATGGCAAAGTTAAATTGCCCATTTTGACTTCGCCACCGGAGCCATTGCGTACTTTCTCTATGGAGATATAACTTTATCCAGACATTTTCTCGCGCACACGCAACAATACAATCAATGCTTTAACATGGCGTCATTTGGAACCAATATTGTTATCCGTCAACCCGGCTATAATCCCACCTATAAGGTAATGACGTCATCCCTTGTTCATCATATCGATAATGTTGATTCGTGCATTGTTCGCGATCATCATAGCGACGTATCATTCATCAGATGGCTGACGACATTTTGCATCAAGCTTTTGAATGCACAGCAAAAGAACGTATACGATGCATTGATGAAGCCTGTTGACGAAGGAAATGGCGGAATATTCTTCCTCGATGCTCCCGGTGAAATAGGCAAAACCTTTCTGATTTCATTGCTTTTGGCCAAAATTCGCTCAAAATCTGAAATAGCGTTCGCCGTTGCATCATCGGGAATTGCAGCCACATTGCTAGATGGCGGCCGGACGGCACATTCTGCGTTGAAGTTGCCGATGAATATCCACACGAATGACAAGCCAATGTGCTCAATTGCCAAGAACTCGGCGATGGCCACAATGACACATCATTGGAAGCGTTCAATCGAATGATGAAGGATTTACGAAGTGACTCAAGGCATTTTGGTGGAGCGATGATTCTGCTAGCCGGCGATGTTCGTCAAACGCTAAATGTCATTCCGAGACCAACGGCTGCAGATGAACTCAATACATGTCTGGAATCGTCAAGTTTGTGGCGCTATGTGAAGAAGTTGGAGTTGACCACGAACATGAGAGTCGCGTTACAGAACGACTCATCAACTGCCGACTTTTCACAACAACTGGTGGCGCTTCAAATTCTTTTTGACCGGATCGATTTCGTTTCCTTTGAATTTTTGCATGTTCACGATGTCGAAAGAAGAGCTTATCACGAAAGTGTTTCCGGACATCCTTCGAAATTATATGGATCACGATTGGCTCAGCGAACGCTGGGGAAATGCATTGTTACAAATCCGTTGCCTGTGTTACCAATCAGGAACGTGATTGGCTGTGAAGAAACTGATGAACAACGTGATTCAAGCGACGATGTTCAAAAGCAAATTTAATTCCGTTCGACTTCAAGCCAGTTATCTGTCAGTTATCAATCAAAGGAAATCTCCGGACAATAAAACGAAAAATATTGTTTACCACAATGCATTGTTTTGATTTGAGTCTGTATTAGATTTAATTCCACTCGAATAAAATACATTGAATTCTTTTAAATTCCAACTGACTCCAATTCATTTCCACACTGAGAGCAAAAATCCAAAAAACAACTTAATTTTCGATAGATACCTGAGTTTCAATCGACATTTCATTCCCTTTCAATACTTTAGTGTTGAATTCGATGAAAAAGGGAATGGAATGGCCACTCAACTCAATCGCCTATTGAGAATTGAGTTGAGTTGTTTGATTTTTTCAATCATCAAAATTAATTTTCGTGAAGCACAAAAGTATTGGCTCGGAACGAAGTAATTTGGGGCGGAATGCGGTTCGCCGGGTCAGCTAATTTCATTATAAAATTTTAAAAACAGTTTAACCCTAACCTCTGAAAATTGGTAAAAAGTAAATTTCTCTTCAATGAAAAACCAGATGGCATAGAAATAAAAAAATTGAAAATAAATTAGAATAGGTTGAATAGAATTGTACGAAATGTCGACATTGTCTACGCCAAATGAATTTACACTATTTTCGACACCAACATTTCGGCAATTTCGAATTACACGTAGACGCACAACAGTGGTGGTAAGCAACGTAATAGGATCCTCGTCAATTTCATTATCTGAACGTCCTTCGTAATCACTACTTTCCCGGTGAGCTAACTGAACGTCCTTGATTGATTTGGGTAAAACATAATTTAATGGCTAAAAAAAATAATTTAAACCATAACCCCGCAATTTATAAGGTAATGTTCGATTTTTGGCTTGTAAACCCATCATGACAAATATTCCAGAGCCATCAACCAAATCTGCAAAAGTTAAATATTACGATCTCATAGTTTGCAGATTCCGAGAGAT
Source organism: Nephrotoma guestfalica (assembly GCA_963691935.1). Taxonomy (NCBI): domain Eukaryota; kingdom Metazoa; phylum Arthropoda; class Insecta; order Diptera; family Tipulidae; genus Nephrotoma; species Nephrotoma guestfalica. The sequence goes on from OY829915.1 coordinate 249,618,950, forward strand.
CATAAATAGCATCATGGGTGAATATGTTTTGTCCTATAAATGTGCTGGGCAGTTTTAAAGGTAAGAATTCAGATTACTATCAACTATCTCACACCATCGTCATATGTCTTCTCCTAAACCATATGCGGGCTGGTTGTTGATGCAAAAAATTCGCTTTTAGCAAATTCATTATAATTTGGAATTTGTTAAAATTAGATGCAGGACCGCAGACATAATGTACAGAATACTTCAAAAACAACAATTTTCTATAGTTCTCTGTCCAAATTTTTAGTAAAACTTGTGTATAAAACCATAAATATCAATCCATAATACTACCATTTACCCTTACATTAAAAATGTCAATACTATTGTTGTTGTAGAGCATCTAAATTATTTATCATAGTGAATCTGAACGGCTACAATCTTAACTATTGTTCTTGTTGTTGTTCGTTAATTTTTATTTATTACAAGTAATTAACAACCAAACGAAAAAAAGTTTTTCCGTATTCTTGTTGTTGTAAATAAGTTTACTTGACATATCGCCTAATCTAATTACGTACGCTTAAATCGAGCTAATCCAATATATAATTATGTTAATGGATACGTAAATTTCCCGAACATTAACCGCTTAATGTTAAAAAGTATAAAAGCATATATTAGGAAAATTAAAAATCAATTTTCACCATTCTAATAAAATCATTCAGAAATAATTTATAATGTATCATTAACCAAAATAAATTTGTCAATCTTAATTCCCAGTATAAACTGAATGCTGTTGTTGTCGTTTGATTTTTGGGGTAAAACAGAATAACAGAAAATGTTCATCGATCAAACTTAAGCTTTTCCGGTGTAATTTCGTTTGCTTTCACAAAACTGAGTTTTCTATAAAGTGTCGCCGTTAAACAACTACAATGGGAAAACTATTTTTCGTTATACATCAACAACAATACAACATAACCTAACAAATCAAGACGACAGAACATAATATAACACAGAAAAAACATGAAAATATGCTTTAATGTTTTTCCGAAAACGATGATGATGAAAAACGGAAAATATAAAATTCCAAATATTAAAATTGGAAAACTTGATTTAATTTTTGTTTCATTTGCAATTCAAATATTATTTATTTTCGACGACGACGTCGACGAGAGTATCAGGATCGCAATTTGAACTTTTCACAACCATAGTTTTTGGTTTGATTCGTATAATAAACTGTTCAAAAATTTTCATTATACAATACAAATATACAAGAGTATAGTTTTCCAATTTTTTGTTAATCTTTTCTTGTTCGTTCTGTACAGCATAAATTAGTATACGGGAAATCTGAAAAAACGGAACGAACGGAATCATGAATTTTCATATAAATATTTGCAATTTAGTCGCGTTCTTTCACGTATTGTGCATGAAGGATGAAAAAGTTGAGTGAAAAGTTTTTTTTTTTAACGTACAGTGAAAAATGAAAGGAGGCATCGTACGTAAAGTCGTTGGAAAGCATATTAGCTTTTGGGGAATGCGAAAAAGTTTTTTTTTTTTGCTTGTTAATTATAGTCGAGTACTTCCGTTGACGAATTAACTAAATTATCTTGTCGAAATATGTAAAACGAAATATGAATATGTATTTTGGCAAGGAAAATAAATTAGTTACGATATGTAGATTGTACTTTCAAAATGAGGCAGCCCTGTATGTACGTACATACTCGTATACATTAATGGGAAACTATTATTACGTTTTTACCTTCATTGTATTCCGCTTTTAACGACTTGGATGGTGTTATGTAATTGGATAAGTATACAGCTTTTTGTGTATTGTATAGGCTAATTTGAATAAGTGGTCGAGTTTGTTAGGTGGAGGCATTATGTATTATTAAATCCAGCAAATCAAACTTTGACACGCTTTCTAGACATTGTGACAGAATAATTTATTTGTTTGTAAAACTACGTTGTGTCTATACCATTATGTAAATAATTTGATCGGGTGGGACAATGAGTGACAATTATTTATTACTTGTTATTCTAACTTGTATTACATCAGCTTAATTTACCTGAGTCAAGTGAATACACAAAGTTTTCTTGTCAATTGTATACAAGCTAACTCTCTAAATTTACTTTTTAATTAAAGGAGAAAGCCGCCAGTAGTGTCATCTATCATCTACAAAACAATGTGCATAGCATTCTTTTAATGTAGATAAACAAAGAAGAATACTATATGTAAAATATGTAAAGAACTTGATTAAAGATTTAAAGTTTGTCCTAACTTGTGCTAAAAGCAACAAGAACGTTTATAATTAGATTTAACAGTGTATTTTATATGCCTCAAAACCGCATTAAAAGTGCTTTGCCCTACGATTTTCTAAGAGGTAACTACGGCTAGAACCCAATTTAAAAGATTCATTCCAACCGTAGTAAACTCTTAGAAATATCTTAGGACAAAGCCATTCTAATGCGATTTCGAGGTATACAACTTTTGAATAATGAACTAAGTCTCCCCTAGATTTTTCGATAAATTCATGTTTTTGCAATTGGATTGGGTCCAGTAAAAATGAAAACACACATTCCATTATGGCAAAGCACATTTAATGCGATTTTGAGGTATAATACTGGTGAATATTATACCCAGTGTTCCTCTAGATATTCTGGCAAATTCAAGTTTTTGTATTGGATTGGGTCTAGTACAAAGTAATAACACCCATTCCAGAGGTAGTAACCTTCTAGAAATCTCTTAGGACAAAGCAATTTTAATGCGATTTCGAGGTATAATACTGGTGAATATTATACCCAGTGTCCCCCTAGATTTTTCGGAAAATTCATCAATTTGGGCTGGGTCTAGTGCAAAGTGGAAACACCATTTTCAGCTGTAGTAACCTCTTAGAAATATCTTAGGACAAAGCACTTTTAATGAGATTTTGAGGTATACAACGAAATTTACACCCAGTGTTACTCTAGGTTTTCCGGAAAATTCATCTTTTCTAATTTGCTGCGGGCTAGTACAAAGTAAAAACTCCAATTTCAGCCTTAGTTATCTCTTAGGGTCTAGTGTAAAGTGGAAACACCGATTCCAGCTGTAGTAATCTCTTAGAAATATCTTAGGACAAAGCAATTTTGAGGTAAAGAACTCTTGCAATCCCGTAAATTTCCCCGAAAATCCATGTTTTTAATTTGGGTTGGGTTTATTATAAAGGGGAAACAACCATTCCAGCCGTAGTTATTTGTTAGAAAAATTTTATAACAAGGCACTTTTAATTCGATTTTGAGGTATATAACTTTTGAATATAACACCCAGTTTTCCCCCAAATTTTCCGGGAAATTCATCTTTTTTAATTGAATTAGATCTACTACAAAATAAAAATATCCATTCCAGCTAAATTTGTCTCTCAGAAATATTTTAGGACAAAGCACTTTTAACCGATCAAACGGCACAGTGGTTAAAACTTTGGCCCTTGGATCGGGATATACCGGGTTCCAAGGGCCAAAGCTTTAATGCCGATAGGAGCAGGATGCAAAAGAGATTTTTCATCATTAGATTACGATCTATGATGTAAATGAACCGATCCACCTTCGATGCCAGTAATATATGCTGGCATGGAGCAATGCAAGGTGCAGAACCGGTGTGAAGTTGTCAACATTTATCAAAAGTGTAGCTACACAAATTAACAAAAATGTAGATACACAATTTAACAAAAAGTGTAAAACTACATAAAAAAATTGTGGCAGCGTTGAATTTGTTATAGTTTTCACTAAATATAATCTAATCTAATCCGCGGCATATCACTGCGATCTTCGGGGAATTTTTTTTGTTTACTGTAAATGGAAATAATAAGATAAAAAGTGTAAACCGGGTTTAGTGGGTGTTTATGGGCCGCCAACACTAAATTCTATAGACCACAAATCTGAGTATCCTTGAAATGCCAGTGTACTCAAATTTGTGGTGTCACCTCTAGCATTTAGTGTTGATTGCCCTTAAACACCCACAAATCCGGTTTACACTTTTTATATTATTATTTTCATTTACACTAAACAAAAAATTCCCCGAAGGTCGCAGTGATATGCCGCGGATTAGATTAGATTATATTTAGTGAAAACTATAACAAATTCAACGCTGCCACAATTTTTTTATGTTGTTCTACACTTTTTGTTTTTTGTTAATTTGTGTAGCTACACTTTTGATAAATGTTGAAAACTACACACCGGTAGGTGCAGATGGTTCTACGTAAATTGGACCTATCCGTACGTCCTCGATTTGGCTACTGCGTAAGGTAGGTCGATAATAGCGAACCACGATTTTCAAATTTATGGAACTAGTGGAATTTGTGACTTGAAAGTCAAAATGCAGTCTTGAGAAAACCTGGTATTTTCGTAATGGGATGATTGCGTATGTTGGATGGAAACAAGATTTTAAAATGACTTTTGGAGTAAGTTCTGGAATATGGCCATCTGGGACAGAACTCGTTCATTTCTTAACCGGTTATGAAAAGATTGGGTATATTGGCTGTAAATGGGGTTCTAAAATGATTTTTGGAAAAAGTTCCGCATACTGTCAGCTAGGGCGGAACTCGGTCATTTCTTAACCAATCACGATGAAATTAGGATAGAAACGGGGTTCTAAAATTATTTTTGTTCTGGAATTATGCCTTCCGGAGTGGAACTCGGCTATATTCTACCCGAAAAGTATGAAATATGTTGGATGGAAATGGGGACTCTAAAATGATTTTTGGATGAAGTTCTGTAAT